>CM014278.1:44904770-45007452 GCA_004135705.1 Alloteropsis semialata
TCCTGCAGACAATTCTTCGTCATAGTCATCTCCCAGGAGGGAAAGCAAGAGGAAGGATAAGCAGAAACACAATACTTACTGGCCTACTCCGCCTTCAGGTTGCGACCAAGCTCCACCAGCTCTTGGTTGGCAGCGAAGGCCTTGGTCACCTCGCGCTTCCCCGACTCGAGCTTGGCCTCCAGGTCAGCCTTCTCTTTCCGCAGGGCTACATTGGCGAACAGGATTAAGCAAACTCGCGGCCACTCGAGAAGAACGGAAAGCAGCCGCCCGACAAGAAACAAGGAAGGATAACTTACCAAGGATCTCCTCCTCCCGCTTCTGGGCAACTTCTCCGAGGCGGGCCCCCTCGACCTCTGCGGCCTTCAGCTTCTCGGCCAGCCCGACCACCTGTTTGTTGGCCGTTTTGAGGTCGAGGTCGCGGTGCTGAAGGTCTTTCTGAAGGTCCGCCACCTTTTCCTTCAGCCCCGCGGCCTCCTGCACGGCGGCAGCCTTTTCCCGATTAGAGGCGTCGGCGGCCGTCAGCGCCTCCATCACCTTCGCCTCAAGGGCGGCCTTCTCCTCCTCGGCATCGGCGAGCACCTCCGCCCTGGCCTCCCGGGCCTCGGTCAGCTGGGCCTCAAGCTGCTCCTTCTCCGCCTTCAGTTGCTCAACGGCGGGCCATAGCCCGGCCTCCCGGCGGAGGAACAGGGACTTCTCGGAGCTGCGCTCCATGATTTTCTGAATGAAAGCAGAAAGAGGAGCGGTAAGACACACCCCAAAACGGCGCCAAGACCAGAAGAAGGAAACCCGAGAACTTACCCGGGAAGGCCTGATGATCATCTCATTGAAGATCTCCTTCATGTTATTGAGGCCCTCCGCGAGAAGATGGCACTGCTCCCTCTCCGACTTGTCGTCAAGCTCGAAGACGGGATCCCCGGGTTCTGACGATCGTACCACAACAACCGACCCTCGCACGGCAGGTTCGGGTTGTTCTCGATGGGTACGATGGTGTGGAAACGACGATCCATCGTCATCATCCCCGGAGTCTCCCGGAGAGAGTCCAGGCCCTCGCTCGAGGGGCTCGAAGGGCTCGGGGACTCCACGATCGGCCCCCCGCTGGGCTCGCCGTCGGTCCTCCGCGAGCCATCCTCCGGCGAATCCTCAAGCACGACGACCTCGGGGGCTACAGCAGCTGCCGCCGCTGGGGTGGCAACGTCTTCAAGTGTGCCGCCCGTCCGCGCCTCCGCTTCCTCGGGGTCGGCCGCGGTCCCCGGAGGGGTAGCAACCCTGCGACCATCCCCCCCGACAGCAACCTCTTCGGCCCCGGCTACGGCCGCGTCACCAGGTAGGGCGGCCTCCCCCGCCCCAGGGTGGCTCGCCGCCTCCTGAGGGGCAGGAGGGGCCGTCCCCGCCAGCTGCTGCTCCAGCTCGGCTTGGAGCGCCGCGACAGCCGCCTCCGTAGGGACGGTCTGCGTGGCGACCAGGCCCGTCGGGAGCGCATCTCCCGGGCTGTCGCCGTCTCCCTCCACCACCTTCTCCCCAACGGAGGACGTCACCCTCCGTGTCTCCTCTTCGGCCCGCTCCGCCGCGGGCACCGGCGTCGCCTCCTCGGCCCGCTCCGCCGCGGGCTCCGGCGTCGCCTTCTCGGCCCGCTCCGCCGCGGCCCCCGGTCTCGGCTCCTCGGCCTGCTCCGCCGCGGGCCTCGGCGTCTGCACCGCCGAGCGTAGCGTCTTCTTCGGCGCCACCACAAGCGGAGTATCGGCCCGACTGGTGCATCACAGGTCGGGGAGCCCGGCTGAGAAAAATGGCAACTATAGAGACAAAAACCACTCGAGAAAGACAGATCATCACTCACCTCGACGAGATGGTCCGAGTCCGCTTGGAACTTGTCGGCGCCGGGTCCTTCGGGGATGCGGGCCTCTTGGACCCCGCGAGCGCCGTCTGGACGGGGGCCGCCTGCGTGGTCTCGACGCCCCTGCCCGAGTGGGGCGCCGCCTGACCAGTCGCGCCTCCTCCTTCGACCGGGGACGGATTCGGCCGCCCCGTTGCGGCCCTCCCCGGAGTGGAAGGGACCCGCGCCTCCGTCGTGGGCAACGCGAGCAAGGCGCCGCCCCCGACAGGACTTGCCCCTGCGGCAGGTGCGGGCACCCGGTGTGCGTCCCGCCCTTCGCTCCGCGCCCGTGTTGTCTGAGGGGCCGGCGGAGGCCGCCTGTCGTCTCGCGACGCGGACCTCTGGGGAGAGCGCGACGCCCCCGACGACGAGCCACCCTTGTGGGCACGCTCCGACAGGTCCCGGCTCCGGCTTCTCTCCCGACAAGGGGAAACCGTATCCTGTCGGGAGCTCGTCCGCTCCTCGGGCGCACGATAGGTGGACGGAGGCGTGCGGTCGCGCCGCCCGTCCTGCCTGCCCCCGGAGGACCGATGAGGCGGATCCGACCAAGAGCTTCCGCCCCTCCCCGCATCCGGCGGGGGCGATCTCCGACTCCCGCTGGGCCTCGGCTCCTGTGCCGAGGACGAAGCGGTCATCATCGCAACCGCCTTGAGCTTCTTGGGGGGCGCGTCCTCGTCATCGCTCTCCTCGTCATCATCGCTCCTCGAGTCCCGCTCCTCGGGCTCCGACTCGGGGTCCTCGTCCTCGGAGACTCGCTCTCCCCTCCCCCTCCTCCTGGCCCGCTCGGCGTTCCTCTCCCGCTTGGCCACCTCACGCATCCTCCACTTCTCCCGGCGGTCCTTCTTCGCCTTGGCCCGCTCGGCCTCGGCCCGGTTCTTCGCCCTGTCCTCGGGAAGCGGCGGCAGGGAGTAGGAGCAGTCATGGCTCTTCACCTAAAGAACTCGGGATCAGGAAACCGAAGAGCACTCGAGATTGAGTTCGAGACGGAGGAAGGAATCCTTACCAGAGCTTTGGTGCGGGTGTTCGGGAGCATGGGGAGAAGGTCCGGCGGTGGATATGCGTCATGAGCCCTCCCCATTGCCGCCGTCACCCGGCGCTCCACCTCGGCCTCCGAGGGCAGGGGGTTCATCGTCACGGTCCCCACGAAGGGGGCCTTCGCCGGAATCATCTGCCAGATCTGGAGGGTGCGCCGCCTCAGCGGTACGATACCTCTCGAGAGGTACCCGCCGATGACCTCCGCCGCGGACACGTTCGTGTCCCGGAGTCGAGCGAGGGCCTTCCAGATATTCCCGAGGAGTTTCCCCTGCAGCTTCTTCTCGGGCCCGTACGCCCACTCGTCGGGCGCCTTCTCGAATGTCTTCCCGGTGTACTCCGGGAGGGGGTTCTTGGAGTCGTTCTTGAGGTAGAACCACATCGGGTGCCAGCCCTTGTTCGAGCTGATCAGGGTCCCCGTGATGTAGACCGCCCCTGCTTCATCTTCAACACGGCGCACCCGATCGTTGCGGGGGCGCCGCCCTCGGCGGGGTGCAACGCGAACTTGAAGAAGTACCTGAAGAGGTCCCAGTGGGCCTCCATCCCCAGGTACCCCTCACAGAGCGCCACGAACACCGCCATCTGCTGCACCCCATTGGGGTTGATGTGGTGGAGCTCCAGCCCGTACTCATTGAGCACGGCGCGGATGAACCTCCCAGCGGGGACGGAGAACCCGCGCTCGTGGAAGGCGACGAACGAGACGACGTATCCGCGCGGCGGTCGGGGGTAGTCCTCCACACCCGGTACCTTCCACTCCTCGGCCGCCGTCAATGGCGGAAGCAGCCCATCCGCCACGAGGCCCTCCAGCTGCCGGAGCGTAACCCTCGAGCGCTCCCAGGTCGACATCGCAAAGCTATCAGAAGGGGGAAACACAGGCGGGATAGGGAGCTCGGTCTCTCACTCCCCGGGAAAACGCGGCGACGGCGGCGGAGGACGCTAGAAAACGAGCGCAGCAGCGGCGGAGGAGACGAGACGCGCGACGGAAGGCGAAAGGCTCGGGATAGGGTAAAACCCTAGGCGGCCGCGGCGCAGGGCTATAAATAGGGGCGGAGCGGAGCGGCGACATTAATTGCGCGGGCCCACCACTGGCGCAGCGGCGACGTGCGCCCGTCGTTTCATCTGACCTCCTCAAAAGGCGCGCCCTCCCCCCACGCGGCGGAAGAACGGGCCGGCGCTCCCGTGCTCGGCCCATCAACGGTTGGGCAGCGGCCCGGCCCACCGACGAAGCGTCCTTAGCAAGCTTCACGTCCCCGACGAGCTTCCCGACCCCGACAACCTCCAAGGCAAACTACCCGGGCTCAAAACCTTAACAAGAGCTCCAGCTCTTCTCAAGGCTCGGGGGCTACACCCGGCGGGTGCGCTCGCGCGCCCCCACCGGAAGAATCACAACTCGTCACTCCTTCGCACGGCTGAACCTGGGCGCGAGTTCCCAACCCCCCCCAGGCTCGGGGGCTACTGACGAGGGTCTAGATCAGGGGTACCCGATCGAGCCCTTAATCCTCGTCATGACGATAATCCACCCTACAAAAACAAAAGCCAAAGACCCAGATGACGCCCGAAGATGCCCAGTGGCTTCTTAGCCCGCATGAGAGGGTCACGCGTCAATTCTCCATCATCAATTTCTTAAATCTAATTTTCCTCTTGAGTTAAATCACTAGTATATGATGTTTCTTCCATGGCTGGCTAACGTGTGGTAGAATCCACGCATGCACGGATTGTAGTTGTTTGTCTCTGCAGATGGAACAACCCGGCCAAGTAGACAGCACGAGTACTCGACGGAGATCAGTCCACACACGCATGGGCATGAAGCACGCAGCGTTCCTCTTCATCTACACAGCATGACGCGGGACTGCACGAGTCTGCACGAACCGATCCGCCGCCGCGCTGCCCGTACTGCTGCTACTCCATGGCACTCGGTGCCCGCTCCGACCATGACGAGCACCGATTCTTCGACTTCAAACGTCGACTCCAACATGCCACTCGCCGTCTCGCTGACCTCCTCGACAACCTCATCCACTCAGCCACGACGGCAACCTAATCAATCTATCGCTTGTTTACGTGTGTGCGCGCTTGCACGACCGAGTCCTCGACTATGAGCCACTCATGTGCGCGGGGATGGAGGCAGAGCGCGCGCCACAGTAGGGCACGAAGAACTCCAACTTCGCCGACATGACGACGACACCAAAGTCACGCTACTGCACACGCGTCATCGGTGCCGGAGACCCTGGCGGCGACACAGGTCATCTCTCCGGCGATGATTCTGCAAATCGCCGCGTCCTTCTTCGATGCGGAGAACGAGACCGCCAAGGCGCTGACTACTTCCGCTCAATCCATCTGCAGATTCGCCGATCACAGAACGCCTAAAGGGATCAGCACGATTCTTGATTTTCTAATACTTTTCTCTCTCGTTTCCTGAATACACATGCATGAACACTCTAATTTTCTAATCTACCTCTCTCATCTACGTGTATGCATGCATGGAGCATCTAACTTTTTCTAATCTCCTTTTCTCTTGCTCACGTTTACGTGCAAGTACGGATGGCCGAGTACCTGAGTACATGCACGCGATGGATGGCCGAGTACTCGAGGACGAGCCTGCCACCTCGTTGGCCGATGCAAACAACCTCGAGAGGCCCGGCTTTGCTGCAAGCTGCTGATAGCATGAAGCTTCGCCAAAGCGACTTTGGGCATACCAGCCGGGGGCAACTAGTCGACTACTCGGACGTGACGACAAGGTGATGCCCAAAGGCTTATCAGCCCCCATGCAAGGGCGATACGCCGATTCTCCAACTCTGACACAAATCAAACTAAGTCATATTTAAATACTTTTTACGATATTTTTCGGTCACCGCATATCTCCATACTTCGCCATATTTCTCCATAATCATCGCCGACTACCTTTGGTCTGTTCCCGACTGCTTATACAGCCCGAGTGCTACACAGTCGGGACGGCCAAC
Organism: Alloteropsis semialata; assembly: GCA_004135705.1. Classification (NCBI taxonomy): domain Eukaryota; kingdom Viridiplantae; phylum Streptophyta; class Magnoliopsida; order Poales; family Poaceae; genus Alloteropsis; species Alloteropsis semialata. The sequence continues at coordinate 44,910,630 of CM014278.1, forward strand.
GGACGCATATTGCATTTTTCTCCATCGTTCATTTCTTTTTCCACTCTTGTACAAGTCGCTAAAGTACTCGGGGAGCACGCGCCTTAATCCGTGAAGCCTCGACTCTTCCGTACGCCTACGCTCCTACGCGTGCATGCGGCCCAGCTCCCTGCGCTATGGACTACGGCTATCGGGGATCAGGTGCATAAACGTAACAGGCTAACTACCCGACGAAATTAATAGACTTAAAGAGTTGAAAGTAGAAATCATTTACATACAACGCCAAATGTTTTTCTCCAGAATTAGTATTTGCTACACCATATACAACCTATCCTTCATATTTTCATTGCAGGGCACAGGGTTGGGTCCCGAGCTTGCATGTTACGCTCGGGGGTTGGACCACTCCGGCATCGCCGCCAGCTGAGTACTCGAGTCAGTCAGAACTCGGGCTGGTACTACACTCCACGACGGTCGCTAGCCGAGTGCTTTGCAGCACTCGGGCTGGCGCTACACTCCCCAAGGGTCGCTAGCTGAGTGCTTTTGAGTACTGGGCTGGCGCTACCGCATGACGAGGAAGACGAAGACTACTCGCCGCGCTTGCCCGCCGAGTCCTCACGCTCGGGGGCTGGCGCCGGGACGACCACTCGGCGTGCTCAGCCCTCACGCTCGGGGGCTGGCGCCGGGACGACCACTCGGCATGCTCAGCCCTCACACTCGGGGGCTGGCGCCGGGACGACCACTCGGCGAGCTCAGCCCTCACGCTCGGGGGCTGGCGCCGGGACGACCACTCGGCGTGCTCAGCCCTCACGCTCGGGGGCTGGACGCCGGGACGACTACTCGGCGTGTCTCGCGCGACTCCGCCGGACCTCACGCTCGGGGGCTGGACGCCGAAATCAACGCCGGATGATTCAGTCAGATGCTCCTCGATAAAGCCTTGAGCCGATTCCTACGGAATCGCCTTAAGGCTCGGGGGCTACGGCCAACGGACGCACCTCGCGGCGCATCCGTTGGGAAACGGCTCTCTCTTTTCTCTCCAGTATCACGCGGTTTCACTTCCAACTGCAGCAAGCTCGAAGCTCATCAGATGGCACGACCTCGCCGACTTGTCGCTCAACCACGTACTACTCGGGGGCTTGTCGGGGGTAGACCCCCAGGGGTACCCAGAAGGCGGATTGGCCCAACCAGCAAGGGGCGGCCCAATCCGAGTGCTATCGGGCCGGTTTGTCAGACTGGGTGGCCCACCACTCGGGAGGCCCACCAGTCGGGCGAACCGGATGACTACGACGGCGCGCACGGCAAGGAAGCAGACGGCGTATCTCGCAAGAAGCTCGGAGATCAAGATAAACTAGCCAAAATTATAGGGAAGGATATCTGTAATCGTTATAGGATCGCATCCTTGTATTTCGGGTAGGTTATGATCTCTAGCCAACTTGTAACTTAAGGCAGCCGGACTATATAAGGTGCCTTGAGACCCCCCTCCAGGACACATTACAACTCACGATATGAAACCTAGGACAGAACCCAACTACGGAGATCCTTCAGGAACTTCATACACAGCAATCCATACACCCAACACAGGACGTAGGGTATTACGTCATCCTGACGGCCCGAACCTGTTCAATCCTTGCGTCTTGTGTTACCATCGACTTCTGATCCTCGATCTGTCCCTCGACAAATCAACCACGCGGACTACCCTATGTGGACTGCCGGGTCCATAAATCCGACACTAATCATTCTGAAATAATTGCATCATATGAAGCATCACGTGAATGTGTATGGCTTCGCAGAATGATCAACCACGTACAACAGTCATGTGGTTTAGGTTCAATCACGAACCCAACAATTATCTATGAAGATAATTCAGCTTGTATTGCACAAATGAATGCAGGTTATATAAAGAGCAATATAACAAAACACATTGCTCCCAAATTATTCTATCCTCATGAATTACAAAAGAATGGGAAAATAGAAATCTTGCAAACCAAATCATGTGATAATCTTACAGATTTATTCACAAAGTCCTTACCAACTTCATTATTCCAGAAATACGTTTTTGGAATAGGTATGAGACGACTACCCTGTGTGGACTGCCGGGTCCATAAATCCGACAGGCGCGGGTCCTCCTTCTTCGGCCGGTCCTCTCGACGAGGCGGCCGATCGTCGTCCCGAGTGCTTTTCTTGTTGTAGTGGAGGCGAGCGGCCTCCTTGGCGTTCGCCATCTTGTTCACCCACCCAAAGAACTCGCCGGAGGTCTTTGGCATGTCCTCGCAGAGACGCTCGAAGACGACGGAGTCAGCGAGGCCGTCGAGGAAGTAGTTGATGATCTCAGACTCGGAGCAGTCGGGAACCAGGTTGCGGTTCTCCATGTACCGGTCGGTGTAGTCGCGGAGGCTCTCCCCGCGGTTCTGCTTCACCTTGCCCAGATCCCACGCTGTGCCTGGCTGGATGGAGTTGCCCTGGAAGTAGCTCTTGAACTGGCGGCAAAGAGTGTCCCAGCTGTCGATGGAGCCGGGCTCGAGGCTGTGGAGCCAGCTCAGCCCCACCTTGGTCATGGCGACGGGGAAGTAGGCGCACATGGAGTCGTGGTCGCCGTTCACCGCGCGGATGGCGATGCTGTACGTCCGGAGCCACATCGTAGGGTCCGTCTTCCCGTCGTATCTTTCTATGCCTGTAGGTTTGAAGTTAGCAGGCATTCGAATAGATCTTACTCGGAGCGGTAAACGCCGGGAAGCCATCGCAGTCGTTGAGGTTCTCCATGTCCTCACGTCCCGAATCGGCGGAGTAGTCTTCAGGAGTGCGAGCCCGAGGTGGCCTGTCTTGTCCGAGTGGAGGTCCGTACTTGCGGTCGAATTCGCGGCGACGTGCGGCCTCATTGGCCTCGAGCTCTCGGCGTAGGCGCGTGTCGCGGTCCAACCCCGGGGCGCCGTGTTCGCGATTGTACTCGGCGCGCCGTCGGAGCTCCTCCTCGTCCCTTCGCCGGTGGCGGTCGTCGAGGTTCCTGCGGAGGTCACGGTTGCGGAGTTGTTCGCGGAGGTCTGGCTGGTCGACCACGTCGTGATCAACTTCACGATGACTGGCCGACTTGGAGTGGCGAGATGATGAAACGGCAGCTTTTTGGGCGTTGATCATGCCCGCGGCTGCGGTCAACCTGGTCTTGATCCGGTTGAGCTCCGGGGTTTCCGGAATCCCTTCCAGTTCAAGGTGCGCGGCGGCGAGATTAGCCAACGGGGTAGCGTAGACACCCACACCGCCGACTTCTTGGATGAAGTCGTCGTGGAGGTTACGCGTGGCCCTGGGGTTTCGGCGATCCCGTCGCGCGTCGCGGCGTCGTTGCTTCTCATCATTGCGTCCGATCCTGGCGTCACGATGTGCTTGATCTTCCCCTTGGACCGTCGGCTCATCGGCGGATATGTCGGAGACGAACGTCTCCCGCTTCGCAGGCACGATCCTCTTGTTTGGAGGGAGGACACGTGTGACTCGCGGGAAAGTCGGAGTTGCTTCCTGTTCAGGCGGAGTCGGCGCATCCTGAGGACGAGGGTGTTGCGCTGCCGCAACGTCCGGAGCAGATCCGATCTAGGTGGTCGTGATGGGGTCGACCGCCCGGATCGCATCCTGGGAGTAGTCGGCGCTCAGCCGTTCGCCGAGTGCTTCTTGGTAGAGGGTCCCGCCATTCCTGAGTCCCAATGGGAATCGTGTCGGCGAGGTGATGCCCTGGTGAGCAGATTCGGCGAGCTCGATACATTCGCCGATGGAGGCGATGGCGTGGTCCATGTCCGCCTCAAATTGGCGTTGGCGTGTGGCCCAGCGACGCCTTCGCTCCTCGGGCGTCTGCTGCACCCTGCGCGGCGGAGGCGGAGTGGATGAAGCAGTCGGCGGTGTAGGCGGAAGCGTGCTCCCCTCGGGTGCCGGGAGAGCGATGTTGGCCGTCGTGATCGCCGAGTTGTTGGCGATGGTTGGCGACGGAGTGGCGATGGTGACGATCCCGTCTGGCGTAGCGTCAAGTCGCGGCGCTGTCTCCTTCGGGGTGGCGTCGCGGTTGAAGGAGAGCTCCCCCTCAGGTCCAGCGGTGAAGACCATGGATCCGAAGAAGAACATGGCCCCTCAGTGATGGATATCTTTGCGGATGCCGGCGTGATGACGGTGGAAGTAGATGCCATCGAGCTTGCAGATTGATCTCGTCGATCAACCCCTACCTGGCGCGCCAACTGTCGGATTTATGGACCCGGCAGTCCACACAGGGTAGCCTACGTGGTTGATTTGTTGAGGGACAGATCGAGGATCACAAGACGATGGTAACACAAGACGCAAGGATTGAACAGGTTCGGGCCGTCAAGATGACGTAATACCCTACGTCCTGTGTTGGGTGTATGGATTGCTGTGTATGAAGTTCCTGAAGGATCTCCGTAGTTGGGTTCTGTCCTAGGTTGAAGTTCGTGTTCTGGAGGGATCTCAAGGCACCTTATATAGTCCGGCTGCCTTGAGTTACAAGTCGGCTAGAGATCATAACCTACTCGAAATACAAGGATGCGATCCTATAACGATTACAGATATCCTTCCCTATAATTCCGGCTAGTTTATCTTGATCTCCGAGCTTCTTGCGGGATACGCCGTCTTGTTCCTTGCTGCGTGCGCCGTCACGCCCATCCGGTTCGTCCGACTGGTGGGCCTCCCGGCTGGTGGGCCACCCAGTCTAACAAGCCGGCCGATAGCACTCGGATTGGGCCGCCCCTTGCTGGTTGGGCCAATCCGCCTTCTGGGTACCCCTGGGGGTCTACCCCTGACACTCGGGAGGGTCAAGCATCAAGGACTTCACTCATGGATAGTGATGGTTCAGCTGCCGCGCAAGACTTAGGGGGAGATTGACAGATAAGTCTTGGTGGTAGCTCCGGAGATGTATTAGCACCGTAGATATAAGGACCGCATTAGCATCCATCAGCATATTCCATAGGATATGCTCTATGTATTAGCGTCATCTAAGTGTCTTAGTGTTGTCTCCTATAGCATATTCACTGGAATATGCTTGTATCTTAGACTATCTCCAATAAGGAAACCCAAAATACAAGACTCATTTCACGTTTGCATAGTGTTACAGTCAAAGAGTTCCATACCTATTTTTGGTCTTCTCCAACAATAAGACCTAAAAGAGAACCCACTCTGCGAATGGGTCTTCAGGAGAAAGGATACTCAGATTTAGGTCGTGTCTCTCCTGGAAACCTATTTTGGATTTGGTATAGGTACTCTGTTGGAGGCTGAAACAGTATCGTCGGAGACCCATTTTGGGTTTGGGTCTCTTGTTGGAGATAGTCTTAAGGTAGGTATTTCCCTAGATTCCTGGAATATGCCCTTTTGGGTTATATATGTACCATGGTGTCCTATGGGCCTCTTAGAGAGAGTAATGAGAATCCTATTGGGCCAACACTGGTTATGTGTTTAATTAATGAGTTGTCTGATCCTGATCAGCTCCAGTTGGAGGATACAAAACATGTGGACTCGAGATTCGAGAATCAGTAGTTGACTGATATTGCTTAACCAACATGTGATTTCCGAAACAAAATAATCAGCACGAGGGGCCTGAGGACAACTGGTTGCTGAATAGTTAATCATCTTGCTGCTAGGGTCGTTTCAATTTGTAGTGTGTGTTGTTCCTCCCTATAAGCTGGAGCGCATCTCACGCTGTCCTCCGTCCTCGAGGAGCAAGCAGACGAGCAGCAATGGCGCAGGAGATCGAGCACACCCACCTCCCCATCCGCGGGATCAACATCCACGTCGCTCAGGTCGGCAAAGGTGAGAGAGAGCCCTCTGCTGCGTGTACTCGTTGGCCGGGGCCGCGCGCACGCCGTGTCCCGTTCGATCATATCCCAACGGGGGCCAGGGGCGCTGGAGTGTTGACTGTTGATTTCCTCATGCCCGTGTCGTGTTTCTTGGTGTATCTGTGGCAGGTGAGCTCGGGACGGTGGTGTTCCTGCACGGCTTCCCGGAGATATGGTACTCGTGGCGCCACCAGATGCTGGCCGTGGCCGCGGCCGGGTACCGCGCCATCGCGCCGGACTGCCGCGGGTACGGCCTCTCGGACCAGCCGCCGGAGAACGAGGAGGCCTCCTGGGTCTGGGACGACCTCGTCGCCGACGTGCTCGCCATCCTCGACGCGCTCGGCGTCCCCAAGGTCGGATAACAATGTCAAGGACGTACGGAGCGTCCAAGAAACGATAAGAGATTGGTTTTTTGTCCTGACGTGACTTGTGCAGGCGTTCGTGGTGGGCAAGGACTTCGGCGCCGTGCCGGCGTACGAATTCGCGCTGCAGCACCCGGACCGCACCAGCGGCGTGGCGTGCCTGGGCATCCCCTTCAGCCCCGTGCCATTCTCCTTCGAGGCCACCATGCCCGAGGGCTTCTACGTCCTGCGCTGGGGCGTACGTGTCTGCCACAGCCACAGCTAGTAGCCTCACCTCCTCCCTGAACTCTGCAGCAGCTTGCTGGTGTTCCATTCCATCGGTTTGTGTGTTCTGTTTTATGCAGGAAGCTGGCAGGGCGGAGGCTGACTTCGGCCGGTACGACGTGAGGCGCGTGGTGCGCACCGTCTACGTGCTCTTCTCCGGCGCCGAGATCCCGGTTGCCAAGGAAGGGCAGGAGATCATGGACCTCGCCGACCTCGACACGCCCCTCCCGGAGTGGTTGACCGAGGAGGACCTCGACGCCTACGCCGCGCTCTACGAGAAGTCCGGCTTCCGCTACCCTCTCCAGATGCCCTACAGGTGAGAATTAACAGTTGCCATTCCAATTATATTGCCAAACTATAGCCAGAGACTGCAGCTCTTTTCTTCTTTTTTTTGAGTCTTGTACAGCTGGTGTTCATCATCACCTTGCTTCCATTGATTGTGCTTGTGCTTGTGCAGGTCTATACACAAGATGCCGAACCGGCTGGGGGCCAAGTTCCAGGTGCCGGTGTTCATTGTGATGGGGTAGAAGGACTACTGCTTCAAGTTCCCGGGGTTCGAGGCCGCGATGCGCAGCGGCGCCATGGAGAATTTCATGCCGGACCTGAAGATCGCCTACATCCCGGAGGGCAGCCACTTCGTGCAGGAGCAGCTCCCGGAGCAGGTCAACGAGCTCCTCTTCGGCTTCCTCAAGGACCACACCGTCTCTGCATAAGGGGAGAGCGGAAAGCGGATTGGTTATGCTCTTCAAGAAAAGATCGGATTGGTTCTCTGTTGCCATTGGCCACCTGGCCCACTGGCTTGCTCTGAATTTCAACGTAATAAAAAGTTTACTTGATCATATTTACCTGTCACGTGTGTAGTGGAAATGACAGACTCGAGAATAAGACGCCAGTTTTTGAAATGCTTGGCCTGAAAATGGACAGCAATCTCTATGGTCACAGCGAGGCCTATGTTTCAGTGGACATAGCATCCTCTCTGAGCAGTTTGTCAATTTTCCAATAGAATAGCAGCAGGACTCATCTGTCCCAAACATTAGCTGTTACTAGTGATTTCTGCAACGAACATTCATGGAAAAGCAGGAGGCAACGCCCAGGACGCAAGTGCAAGGCCGTTCTCCTGTACCCCTGCATGCTTACACTTAATGTTGATGGGTATAAAATGATCATTTCCCATTAAATGGATTTGGTACTGAAGTAGCAGCACCATGAACATTGTTGCTAACCTTAGTGACTGCGCCTTGGATCCACTTGTGCTGCACCTGCAAAGTCCCTAGATGTTAGACCACCTTGATTACCTGAAACTTGTGGATTATCAAGATGCAATGGAGAAATAATAAGACTAGGACATCCTTTCTTTTCATGAACTAGGGAAAAGCAGGCAGATCCAATGCATTGATAATTTCCTACTTTACAATTTCTCTACTATTTATATTATCTGTAGACAATGGCATTAAAAACTAAAGCATTGACCTAGACGACAGCAACACTGCAACAGAATCCAAGGCATCCTTTTTTCCCCCTGCAAGCTTCGAACAAGGATTCTGAAATAATCAGCACTCATCTACGGATTCCATGGCTATTTTTACAAAATCCCTGCTAGAATTATCATGTACATTCAGATAGAGTTCCTTTGCCACAGCAGACCACCCAGTCTGATAACGCCGTTCTTAACTCCCATCTTTGCTAATGTATTATCTACACTACCATCTTTACAGTACCCATTAATCAAGGTGTTCCAGGTAGCAGCATTGGGTTTCAAGCCAATCGAGACCATAGCGTCAATACATTTCATTGCTTCATCCATTTTACCAGCTAAGCAATAATTGTGTACCATTGCATCAAATAGAACAAAATCAACCTCTACACCTGCTTATACCATTTCATTAAATAGTACCTCAGCCTCCTTCTAGATGCCTCTGGTAGAAAAACCACAAATTAGAGTGGTAAGTATTTCTCCATCAGGCAGTAATCCTTCTTCAACCATCTGATTGAATTGGGACATAGCATCATCCACTCTGCCTATCTTGCAAAGTCCATCTATTACCGTCCCATAGCTGACTACATTAGGGTCCAATCCATGCTGCCTCATTTCCGTAAATATATGCATTGCCTCCTCTATCATTCCGCAGTTAGCATATGCAGACATCCGTATGTTGAAGACATTATGGTTAGGTGGGATTCCGTTTCCTACCATTAAATCAATAAGATCATTCATTTCAGCAAGAGCCCATTTAGTACCATACCCATGAAGTAGAATGCAGTAGGTAGTAATATTGGGCTCTGGGCCATTCTCAGCCATATAATCAAAAATCTTTCTAGCTTCTGCACACCATCCATCCTTGCAAAGACAGTCCATCACCATACTACAAGTAACAATGTTTGGATCATGACCATCGGCAGACATTTGCTTCAGCATTCTTATCACCTCTTTCCCTTGTCTACAAGAGCAATATCCATTGATAAGAGTGTTATATGTGGGACTATCCGGCATAACACTTTCACCAAGCATCTGCTGAAGGACCTCTTCGGCCATGTGCATTGCTTGTGCCTTGCATAAGCCATCAATGACGTAAGTTATAACATCTAGAGAAATTCCTTGATCCTGCATCTCATGAAAGAGGCTATAAGCTTTCTCCTCAATGACTGTGGTATATGACACCACATTTGGTGTGCACTTCCCTTTGCATTCATGGATCATCATGCGCAGCAGCTCGAGAGCCTCCTGACTCCTCTCATCGCAGAGCCCTTTGAGAAGAGTGTTGTAGGAGAAGACATCGGTCGTGCAGCCGAGCTCGGGCATTCGTCGGAAGACTATGTCCATTGCATCATTTGTCTTCTTCTCCGCACAGAGGGCACTAAGCAAGTGCGTGAATGTGATGGCATTCACTGATTCACCCACCATCCTGTCTTAATATCAAGGGCCAATGAGGCGAAGGCTAGGTCCAAGCGGCCCACTTGGCAGCAACAATTGATGAGGATGCTGTAGGTGTATATGGTGGGAGCAACCTTGGATGAGCCGGCTTGGGCCATGCAGTTGAAGAGAGAGAGGACGAGCGCAGGGCCGTCGCGCATGGGGGATGTTGCCGGGGCATTTGCGGCGACAGTGAGAAGCTGGCTTTAGGCGTAAACCGAGGCGGGCGTGGCTCGAGGGAGCAATTCGTCGAACAGGTGGAGTGCTTCCTCGGGGCCGAGGTCTCCGAGCAGTAGCGGTCTCCGATCATCCGCCCCAGCTCCAAACAAGAGAGACGACTCGCGGACCGCCGTCTAGGCATGTTCTCCGCACCGGAGAAGGCTGGTGGTGGGGACGAAACCGGGATTGCCGGGGCCAACTCGACGCAGAGCTGTTGGGTTGTATTCCTCGCGGCCGAGGCTCCCCGTGGGCACGCGGTCCCTGACGGCCTGCTTCAGCTTCGACCATGGGGCGTCCCCCGGGACGCATCCGGCGCGACATGCCCGGCGGCGGGTCGCGGGATACGGGGCGGGACAGCAGTGTGCAGGCCGCGCGGCGGCGGTGCTGTACGCGGCGAGGACGACGGGGCTCGAATCACACCTAGACCCTGGCTGCGGCGCCGAGGAGGTGGTTGGATCCGAGGACTCGATCGCTCGAACCTGACCTCAAGAGCTCCAGCCAGCAGCGGTCCAGCCATTGGGGGGAAGCGTGAAGAGGAGGGGATGACCGAGGAGTGAGGAGGAGCAGGGGACGAGAGGGCGCGGGCTGTGGAGGATGAGAGGACGGCCCACCTGAAGAGGGGGCACGCGGCCCAGTCCGTTTGTTTGATACGGGTAAACGGGTCTTCCGCGCTTCGCTAGCTTGTTTCTGATTGGAGCCGCGTGCGCGTGGATGATCCAAAATGGTTTGTGTGGCTGCGAACTAGACTAGTAGTAGCTCGCGAGGAGACTTCAGAGATTTTTTTGGCACTCGTTGCTGGACCTGACGAAGAAAGCATACAACGTTTGCTGCTCTCGAGCTGTTTTTCTTCGACTAGTCAAACTGTGCGCTTCCTACAGTCTTGATAATTGAAGAGCAGGGCTTCTATTTCAGTGGAGAAAGACAGCCAAGAAGGTTAATTTTTTTTGTTTTCCGTGTAGAGACAGAGGCTTGGGCGCTTGGCGATCAAAGGGCGAAGCCATGGACATGGAGCAGCAGATCAAGCATAGGCGCATCCCAATCCGAGGCCTCAACCTCCACGTCGCCCAGGCCGGCAGAGGTGAGCAGCGCTCGGTTTTGATTGTGTTCTTGCTCTCGTTCTTGCTCAGCATGGCAGCTCGAGCCCAAGAAACCTCCCCGCTGTGTTTCGCCTTTCGACGCAGGTGACAAGGGGACGGTGGTGTTCTTGCACGGATTCCCGGAGATATGGTACTCGTGGCGCCACCAGATGCTAGCCGTGGCGGCCGCCGGGTACCGTGCTGTCGCGCCGGATTGGCGCGGCTACGGGCTCTCCGACCAGCCACCGGCGGAGGAGGAGGTATCGTACGACGATCTGCTGAATGATCTCCTCGGCATCCTCGACGCCCTTTCTATCCACAAGGTCAGAGAATCGCCGGGTTTTTTTCCTTTTCCTTTTTTTTGGGGGGGAGGGGGGGTTATCAGAATCGCCGCTTTGGCGCTTTCCAATGAGTGCTAAATCATATTAGCTTGAGCTGTTAAGCATATGGCCTTTTTTCCTACAAATTGTCGGACTAGTGATCTGACAATGGGATTATTGTCAAGAAAGGTGTGCTAATTCTTTCATAGTCATGCTGCTGAGGCCTTTTGCTAGGATTTTCATACTAGTAAACTAAACACCTAGAAGTTCAGCTATATATATAATTCATAATCAGAGGAAAGAACATAGCTGTAATTATTGGGTGGAACCTCTTCATAATTCAGTAGGATTGTAAAGAAAGGTGTGCAGATTTTTCTGTCAGTACTCAGTAATGCTGATGTTAGTTAAGCAGTTGAGTAGTATAAACTATACACATTTGATCCAGCAATATGGTACCATAATGACAGAAAATGAAACATCTGATTCCGCTACGCCACCAAATAGACTAGTGTTTTTACACTTTGATGCAGAGTAAGACATTCTTTTCCCATCATTGTAGCAGATAACTGGATAAGGTTATACAGCATTTCCCCCAAATGGCACCAGCTCATTACAGATGGAGGGTGCTGGTTCAGATAAGCTTAAGATGTATATTGCCTTTTTGCCACAAATTATCATACTAGTAAACTAACAAGGGGATTATGTCAAGAAAGGTGTGCTGATTCTTTCATCAGTCATGCTGCTGTAAGACTTTTTGCTAGGATTTCCATACTAGTAAACTACTGTAACACTTCAGAAGTTCAGATATACAAGGCACGGTTAGGGAAAGAACTTAGCTGCAATTATTGGGGATGAACCCCTTCATATTTTAGTAGGATTGTAAAGAAAGGTGTGCAGTTTTTCTTTTCCATCACTAGTCCTGTTTTTAATTAATTAAGCAGCTGTTTTCTCCAAACTGTACAGAAAATGAAGTCACCAGATAGACTAGTGCTTTTACACTTTGATGAAGAGTAAGTCATTCTTTTGCCACCATTGTAATGGGATAAGATCCTACAGCACTGCACCCAAATGATATCAGTTCATGGCCTAGGTGTATTGTGACTTCCATTTTGCTTCAATGCAGGCATTCATTGTGGGGAAGGATTTCGGAGGCGTGGCAGCCTACGATTTCGCTCTCCGTCACCCTGACCGTGTCTGTGGTGTGATGTGTTTGGGCATCCCATTCACTCCTTTTACTTCCTCCTTCACCGAAATGCCAGAAGGATTCTACATGTTGCGTTGGCTGGTTATTTTCTGACCTGAGAGTCGCCCTTTAAGGATTGAGCAGAGAGCTTGCGCATCATCTGACCGTGGAAGCCTGTGCTTGTAGGAACCTGGAAGAGCGGAGGCTGACTTCGGCAGGTATGATGTCAAGAGAGTTGTGCGCACCATCTACATTCTGTTCTCCAGCAGTGAGATTCCCATAGCAAAAGAAGATCAGGAGATCACTGATCTAGCAGACTCGTCAACGCCACTCCCAGAGTGGTTCAGTGAGAAGGATCTAGCTGTCTATGCGTCCCTCTATGAGAATTCTGGTTTCAGTTATCCACTGAAGATGCCATACAGGTAAGCATGGTTAATGGCTTGGGTATTGCTGCCATTCACTTCAGTTAAGCTCGTTTTGGTGGCTTATCTAATTAGGTTGTGCCTGCTGAATATTTGATAGATCGCTCCACAAGAGGCACACAATTGAGGATCCAAAGTTCCAAGTCCCGGTGTTTGTTGTCATGGGGGAGAAAGATTACGTCTACAAGCTCCCTGGCTTCGAGTCCGTTCTGAAAGATGGCATCATGCAGATGTTTGCGCCGGACCTGAAGATCGCCTACATCCCTGAAGGAAGCCACTTTGTGCTGGAGCAGTTCCCTGACAAGGTGAATGAGCTACTCATGGGCTTCTTGGAGGACCATCCTGTTCCGGTGGCTGCGTAGATGTTCTGTTGGCCATACCTACACGGCTACACTATACAACTCAGGCTTTGCATTTCATGAGCCTAGCACCGTGCTTCTTGTGTTTATATGAATTTTCAGTAAAGGAATCTGTCAGTTATGACGTCTGGCATTGCTGTGTGTGCGTGATTTATGTCCGAAGCTAAGCTATATTCTGTTTATAAATGTATAATCCCGGTTCAATCATGAATCAACAATAGATGGCTAAATATTTGTCCATCCGGAACACTAGCTAATGATGCTAATCGATCCCGTGATTCCGGATTCGGTCCTGGACTCCTGGCTGCCCCATGCCAAAAATTGGAGTTTACTGAAGGCGTCCCATCCCATCCTTTCGCCTCTCCCTCTATATGGTTTGCGCAAATGTGTGAATCTGCGCACGCAGTATTCCTCAGCTCGTGACGAGGACATTCGTACTCAATAGACAGTTTGCAGTTTGTTCATCTGCAGACCAAGTTTTAGCTCGATCATGTTCAGTTCCAAACAGCACAGAGACATACAGTATAAAGGGAATAATAATAACCCTAACAATGCTGGAAGAATCTAGAACGCCACACCATTGCAGCAGAACTTGAAACGCCCTCCAGACATTACGTAATTGGTTAGTGATAAATGTTACTCTGCACTCGGAATTTTGCCAGCATGGAGCAAGATTATAGTGGAAGATATACAGAAGTTTTAGATTGCATTGACTGACACGCGCATGACAACTGAACTGCGATTCCACAATCTAGGCTCTTCTCGTGCAAAGTGGCAAAAACATATCTTGTCTGTCTTGGGTAGCGCTGCAAATTCAAACTGGGCAATGAGCTTTCAGTCCCCTGCTGATTCCCGACAGTAAGTAATTGCAGCACTGCCAAAGTGTTGATACTTCCTTCAGCTATTCAAATGTTAGTATGCAGAGGATTTAAACCTGTGAGCAGACAGAAAATTAAAGAGAAGCTTCTTAGTTGAAGAAAATCTCACAGGAAAAGCAAATTTTAGTATCAAGCAGAAACTAAGCAAAAAAAAACATCAGAACAGTAACATAGATTGTACCAGTGCAGAAAGCATAAGTTGGAACAAAACAATTCAAAATCAAACCTAAACAACCTTGAGGCATTTCACAATTTTTTGTTGTTCTCCAAACTAACTTTAAAGGACAGATAAGGGCCACCGATTCTGTTACCATTTTTAGCATCAAAAGTTCAAAACAGAATATCGGTAAGTACAGAAGCCACACAGGGCGGGCGAAATAAAGTTGCACAATTTCTAGCATATCTCTGTAAACACATAGCGTCAGTACATGCACACCCAGTAGGAGCATAGCAACAGAGGTTGACATAACATCCCCTAACAACCAGATTAGCTGTATGCTCCTACACCTAAGGTTCCACTCCTGATCCCGGATGTGCTGCACAATCAGTTCGGCGGCTGGCACTACAAACAAAAGCCGACCACCAGCGTCCAAACCTGGATCACTGCCCAGCACGCCCTTCTCTCCCTGTCATTCCAGCAGAAGAAGGTATTGATATAGTAGGACACAAAATCAGGAACAACTTCTCCTAGCCAAGAAAAAAGTCCCACAGGGCAACCTAGAGCAAAGAAAAAGAGACCAGCCAAACATCAAAAGAGCACTAACGACTCATATTTCATATAGAAAAGAAATTGTAACTGACGTTTCAATGTAGAAAACATGTTCACATGCCGTGAAATTGTACATTCACAGAAGTTAGATAGAGGCACCACCTCTCTGATTGATCTTTTAACCCACCAGAATGATAGTAAACCAGATTTTTAGCAGCCATGTGCTTTAAACCTATAACTATTATGCCCATCTCTACCCAATTCTGTTCAGATAGACTGCTTGTCAGCCTTAAAGCAAGTTGCCAGCCTTAGAGCAAGGCTAATGGTTAAGCCCGCTGCCGGCTGCTAGAACGCTAGCGTGGACAGCATTTAATGCAGCAGCTTGCTGCGCAGCAAGCTAGCGCAGCAGCGGAGCCAATCAATAGCAAGCGCAGCAGCAGCACAGCGAATGGGAGTGAGCTCAGCGCGTATTCGCCCGCTGCCGGCCAGCGTCTGGTGAGACGCCTGTTTTCTTATCTCTCCTTTCTCTTTCCTCCACATCGGATTCCACCGGCTTGCAGCTCATTGTAATACTTGCAGAACCTTAGCGTCACAATGTACAAGAAGGCGAAGATAGTTTCATAATAAATGGTAGATTAAAACTAGTTAAGCCACAACGGTAAAAAGTGCCCATCAAGCTGGCTGCAAACTAAGCATAACAAAATCTGCCTACAGAGCTTAAAAAGCACTTGAAACTCAGCATAAACATGACAGAGATAGCTAATTATTCAGTCAAAATAATAACTATGCTTACTTGCAACTCAATTATACATATATATAAACACAAAATATACCATAAAGAGGCAAATAGAAATTTCTAAACACTGCAAGAATTATCAGAACTGCATGGAACATGTTCACCGAAAAAATACCTTCTAACTCGGAGTCTAGACGCCAGCAGCATTGAGAATTTCATCTGCATCAAGGGCTATGACAGCTTTCTTTAAAAGGGCCTCAACTGGCTGATGTGAGTTCTCGACAGCCTTGCTAATTGCTTGCCATTTTTCACCATGTTTTGGTTCTGCTGCAACACATCTGTTCAAAACATCCTTTTGTGTGTCTGCATCTCCATGCTGAAGTTCAAATTTATAGTACAATGCCCAAAAATCCCCAATATCAGGAGCAAGAGTAACAGCCCTGTTCAACCAAGTCCTAACTTTATCGCCCTTCCTATCAACCCAGAAGAGTTTAGCCACAGTTGCAAGGACATGTGGATCATGATCACAACGCTTGATAGCATCTGAACTCTTCCCTTTACGTTGGGGGCGTGATGCCATCTCAATAGCGGCAGCCCACAGAATCCCACTTGTTGGACACTCTTGTAATGCCTTAGCCAACAGAGCATCGGCTTCCTTTTTGTTTGCATGCCTCAGTTCGGCTCGAATTGCTGCAAGCCAGAGTTCAGGTGTAGCTGGGTTTTTCTTTCTTGCCATCGTGAGAATAGCACGCGATTTGCTCAAGCCACTAACCTTCTCCTCTAAACTGGCTAGAGAGAGCCAAAGAGGGATGCAACTAGAGCAATGCTTGAGGCCATTCTCATAAACTTCCTTGGCCTTTGCTCCATGGCCAAGGCGGTCTTCCATCTGTCCAAGCATTAACCACAATTTAAAGAATGAGGGGAATAGCTTCAGACCTTCCTCTAATAACCTCCTTTCCTCACTCACATTCCCTAGTTCCCTTTCAACAATGGCAGATTTCATCCAAACCCTCTCAGTGCCTCCTCTTTCCCTAGCCTTAGCCAAAAGCATTCTTGCTCTCTCCGGTTCATTGTTCTCAAACTCAAGCTTGAATGCAGCCAACCAGATCTCTTCTGAATTGGGGATAGCAGCATAAGCTTCTTGAAGAATGGCTCGAGCAGCAGGCACATCCCCAGCCAACCATTTCTCCTTTGCAGCCATAAGCCACAACACTTCAGCTCGTGGATTGTAGTTAACAGCTTTCTTGAGAAGTGCATCAAGTGACTCCCTAGTCCCATGGCTCTTCTCAAGCTGAGCTGCTTTCAACCAAATACTCTTCTTAGTAAGGAAGACAGTAAGCGCATGAGCATAGATGGCACGAGCTGTTTCAATTGAACCACGCTTCTTGCATTCCTCAGCATCAGCAACCCACGTGCGCTTCCGATCCTCATCATCAACACCAATGCCTATAGTGTTCTTCACAATAGCCTGGCAAGTCAAAACAGATCCAGCACGCTCCGCGGCTTCGGCTTCTTTAAGCCATGCCTCCCTATCGATATCCATTCCTTCTCTTTGTAGAGATCTGATACCTCTCTCAATCACCTTGCTAACTGATTGTGTGTTCCCATTAGCCTCCTCCAGCTTCGCAGCTGTAATCCAAATGGCAGGCTCCTTGGGCAGCTTCTCTCTTGCCTTGTTAAGTACCTTCCTAGCTTGGTCATAAGTCTCCAGCCTCGCAAGGGCAAGCCACAACTCAACATGTAGCGGGCAACACTCTACAGCCCTATGAAGCAACAGCCTTGCATCCTCCTCGTTGGCAAGCTCAACTACAGCCTTCCACAGCCGAACAGAGTCAGGAATGTGCTCCAGTCCTTTCCTCAACACCCTGCTCTTATTCACATCATTGGCCTCTAATTTAGCTGCCTGCAACCACAGCTTCACAGAATTAGGAATTGACATAACACCCCTGGCAATGACAGCCTTTGCCTCGTCTGGACTAGCCAAACGGCACGCCTCAAGCCAAACATCCTCATTCTTGGGACACTCCTCACAACCGCGCTGAATGAGCTGCCGAGCAGCCTGAAGTTTGCCTGCAATCTCTTCAAGCCTAGCAGCTGCAATCCAACCTGGTGGGTGCTTAGGGTTCGTCTGCGTCACTGACTTCAGCAGGAGTCGGGCCTTCTTGATGTCAGAAATCTCAGCATCACTAGTAATCTTCATGCTTTTCAGGTCTGTCAAGTAACCCTTCGGATCAACAACAGTAAGCCCAGAAACTGAATCTGACAGCCTATCCAACTTCAGCGAAAGCACAGTGCCACGACCCTCGCCCACAGCTGTAAGATCAGTAACAGGGGTCTGCGCCCACGGCGTCTCTGTACCACCAGCTGCACGGCTTTTGGGATCAAGCGCCGTGACATGCTCCTGCTCCTGCCGGGCCTTCTCAAGCAGGGTGTCCGGCACTGGTACGAAACTCTCGAACCGCTTCTTCTTGTTGCGCAGCGAATAGTCCCCAATCTCCGGTATGCTCTCCCACTCCTGCGCGGACAGATCCGCCAGCTTCCTCTTCAGATCAGCAAACTGCTCGGTGATCTTAGGGTTCGACGCGCGGTACTTCTCAATCTCCTGCTTCAGCCGCGCCTCACGTCGGTCCTTGCGGCGCGAGTCCATCCTCTGGTCGATGCTCTCCCACACCGCGTCGGCTTCGCGGTCGTCGTCGTCGTAGTCGGCGTTGGAGAAGAGCCCGGCGTCGTTGCCCTCGAACTCGTCGAACTTCTGGTTCTCGTCATACCCCTTCTCCTCGTCGCCGCCTTCATCGTCGCCGTCGTCCTCGCCTGGCGGCTTCCCGCGGCCGCGGCCGACTGCTGGGGCCGCGGCAGCGGAGGCTGAGCGGTCGGGGAGGTCGGGCGCCGCGCGGGCCGGCCCGATATCCGAGCGAGTGGTGAACCCGGTGGCGCCACGGCCGAGACCCGCGACGTAGTTGGGCGGCGGCTTGGAGTTGAGGAAGTCGTACCGCGCGGGGCGAGCGGCCGGCGGCGGCGGTGGGAGCGGAGTCGGGGTAGGGGTAGGGGTAGGGGTCGGGCCGGACATGACGCCGATAAGCGGGCAGGTGGGTGAGGAGGGACGAGGATAGAGGAGAGGCGCGGGGATGAACGGGTAGGCGGGGATCGGGCCGGTGGGGAGGAGGCCACGGCTGGGGTAGACGAGTGGGGGAGGCGGCGGCGGCGGCGGCGAGGGTTGGGGGAGAATTTNGCGGCAGCCTATATCGCCCGCCCCCCCGAGTCCCCGACCCTGGCCGTAATCCTAATCCCCTCCTTTCCCCTCCGCTTCGGCGCCTCCGCCTCTCGCAGTCTCGCTCTCTCCTCTCTAGGCGTCGTTGCGCCGCCGCTTGCGCGATGCCGACGCAAGCGCCGCCGCCCGCTGGCCGCCTCCGTCTCGCCGGCTCGCCGCTCCTCCGCCGTCTTCTAGCTTTCGTCCTTCCTCAGCCCCTCTCTCTCTGTTTCTCCCCGACTCCAGTCCCTCGTCCCCGACCTAGATCTACTCGGTCCTTGACCTCGAGCTCCAGCCTCCAGTCCTCCTCGGCTCCCGGCGACCCTGCCTCTCTGGTGCTCCGGCAGCGCAGGTACGCTCGTCGTCTCTATCTTCAATCTCTCGCCGTCTCTATCTTTCTATCTCTGCTGATCCTGATGAATCATGAATGTTTTGTAGGTCGTTGGCCGAGGATGGTGCTCATCTAGTGTGCATCGTCCTCGTGCGGGTGCGGCGCGCGCCGTTGAGGAGCTAGAGCCGACGGCCGTCGACCACGCCTCGGTTGTCGGTGCTCATGGACATCCCGAGACTTAGAGGCCCGAGACAGATGAAGAAGGACTTGCTGATGGTCGGGTACTCTGAAGATGAGGCCACGGCCATCTTCGGAAGCAGTCCTCCTTCTACTGATGCTGATGGTGGTGGTGGTGATGGCCATGCCCACCTTGCCCATGTCCATGTCCCTGGCTCCATGAACCCTACGGACATGGACACGCCGTCGCCTTCACCGTCGCCTTCACCATCAGTTAGGAGGGGGCATAAACGGTCCAAAGCATGGTCTGACTTCGAGGAGATGATCAAGATCGTGGACAGTAAGGAGATCAGGTATGGTGCTCGATGCATCCATTGCAAGCATGAGTACTCTGATAAGTCTTCTGGTGGCACTGGCCATTTGCTCCGGCATATGAAAACTTGCTCCGTGAAGAAGGAACGTTCTCACGTTGCTCAGTCTGTGTTAAAATTCAACCCTGATGGCTCTGTTCATCGTTGGGAGTACTATGCTGATGTTGCTCGTACTGAACTTTGTCGCTTGATTGCTTGAGAAGATTTGCCTCTAGGTTTTGGTGAATCTAATGCTTTTGAAGAGTACATAAACCGTGCTCATAATCCTAGATTTGCCAAGTGTTCTAGGCAAACCACCACTAGAGATTTAGTGAAACATTTTAATGAACGTCGAGGTAAGCTTAAAGTAATGCTTGACTCTGTTTCCTCTGTTGCACTTACTTCTGACATCTAGTTTGGTAATGCTAAGGAAGATTTCCTTAGTGTTGTTGCTCATTTTGTTAACTCTGATTGGCATCTAGAGAAAAGATTGCTTGCTCTACGGCTCATTGATGAGTCACATACTGGTGATAACATTGCTGAACGTGTTGCCATGGTTATAGATGAGTATGGTTTAACGGATAAAATATTTGCTGTTACTCTTGATAATGCTTCCCCAAACTCTAAAGCCATGCATACTTTAACTCCATTATTTGCTGGTTATATGTCTTTGGAGGGTGACACTGATGCAAATGATGAGGAATTAGAGCAAGAGCGAGCTCTGTTCATGCATCAGCGATGTACATGCCATATTATTAATTTGATTGTTAAATCTGGTTTGAAACGCTTGAAGCCTTATCTTGAGGACTTCAGAACTGCTATTTCCTTTCTGAATTCATCAAACCAACGCATTGCTGCTTTTAAAAGTTATTGCATGAGCATGGGTGTTCGTCCTCGTAAGTTTGGGTTAGACATGGATGTTAGATGGAATTCTACTTACTTGATGTTGAAGCATATTGTTCCATATAAAAGTACATTTTCTGTCTTCATCAAAACTCAATATCCTTTGCGTGCTGATGGGCAACCATTGCTTAATGATCAGCACTGGTATGTTGCTGAAAAAGTGCTTGAATTTCTTGAAATGTTCTACGAGTCTATAGTTGCTTTGTCTGGTGTTTATTATCCAACATCAACATTAATGTTGCATCATATACTTGACATTGCATCCCATCTAAATGCTTTTGCGAATGATGAGTTGCTAAGACATGTAGTTGTTCCTATGAAAAATAAGTTTCTAAAATACTGGAGGAACATTCCTATGCTATATGTCTTTGCTTTTATTCTGGATCCTAGAGCTAAGATGAAAGGTTTTCACAATATTCTTCGCTTGTTATCTAACCTTACTGGTACAGATTATTCTAGGTCCCCTACTGAAGTCCGTGGTAAGTTGACTAAAATTTATACTTTGTATGAGTCTAAGTTTGGTGGAGTGCGCTTGCAGCGACAACAACAACCAACATCAATGGGTACTGGTAAGAAGAAAATAAATTGGGGTAAAATCTTTGGTGGTGATGGTGGCTCTAGTTCTGGTTCCTCTTCTGCATCTCAGCCACCTCCTCTTCCTCCATTGGGAAGGAGAACAAGTTCTTCTACTTCTTTTGCAGCTAACATTTCTGAGCTTGCATCGTACCTTGATAGTGATTGCATCAACCAATATGATGATGATTTTGATATTTTGAGCTGGTGGCACCAGCACAAACAATCATTCCCTATTCTTTCTATACTTGCCAAAGATGTACTAACAGTTCCTGCTTCCACAGTATCATCAGAATCTACTTTTAGTCTTGCTGGCAGGGTGCTTGAGGAGCGGCGGTGGCAACTGACAAGTGAAATGGTGGAAATTCTGTCATGCCTCAAGGATTGGGAGCTGGCTGATATGCAAATGCAACACAATGTGGAGAAGGACACCAAAGAACTTGAAGTGGCTTTTGACTCCATGTTCCTTGATGATTGATGAGTCATTTCTTTAGTTCTGTTCTGTTCTTCTGTTCTGTTCTGTAAATTCTTGTAAATTAGGACATTATGGACTGTAATGAGTTGAGAACTTAAGACTTAAGCTCGGCTGTACTCTTTTTTCCTTTCTAGGGTTTCTCACAATTGTGAGTTTTACATAGAAAGATTCTTAATGAGGCAGCCATTCCAAACAGCTGAAATAAAATTTCTATTTTGATCAATTTGTGAGTTGTTGTGACTTGTGAATTTTGAATTCTGAATGATTGAATATTTGAATCTGTTCTTGAAACTGAAAGTTGAAACATTGATTTTATTCTGAATCTGTGACTCAAACTGGTTCTGGGGAGGTGTTTTTCTTAGTGGGCTGATGGGCGGCCCGGTGCATATTGGGCCGTCATGCCATGGGCTGGCCCGGCACGGTTCAACTATTTAAGGGCCGGGCCTGGGCTGCCTCTGTGGCATGAAGGACAGCACAGCCCGGCCCGCTCACTTGAATGGGCCACTTCGGGCCGGGCCGGCACGGGCCGGGCCGCCCATTTGGCCATGTATAGCGATCGCCCATCAGGTTTGATGTTGCATGCAAAAAAAAACAAGGTGTTGCTCCCAAAAAAACAAGGTGTGATGTTGGGTTTTCATTTGATGGCAAATGACAAATTGATGGGGTAATTGGTCATGTTCATCCTTGGCGGAAAATAGTGCGTTGTTCAAAAAAAAGTGCCCATTTTAATAGTTATTAATTAGTAGTAAAGTAAGATGGCCTTTTAAAAAAACAAAGGCGGTGAGCAAATTTCTTTTTCTGAGTTGTGGCAATGTTGGATTAATTCTTCTACGCAACTTCTAATATAGAAATATGTGATATAACTTAAATCTAGCAAACACTTGGTATAATGTCCTTCCAAAATTTGTAAGCATTCTTGTGCTCCATGTAATTGTTGGAGTGGTGATGGTAGGATATAAAAATTAAAAAAGTTTAAAATATTTTTTAATATAAGACTGGCTTTGCATATCCCTGTAGATTTTTTTAATCTCTACTCCTAAAAAGAACCAAAGTCTGGGTTTTTTTCGCCTCCGCAGACCCTAGAGGTCGTTTCGTCGCTCCGCTCGGTGGCTCTATCCCTCCTCGCGTGCGACGGTCCGCGGGGGAACCTTCCTTGCCATCCGCGTCCACGATCCTACTATCCCCGATCTTCGGCGATCCGCCATCCGCGTCCGCAATCCTCCCCATGATCTTCCGCGCTCCTCTCCCCCCGATGTACGTCTCCCTCCACCACAACCCTTCTCGCCGATCCGTGCCACCATCCCTCCTCGATGTCCCTCTGTGCTGATGCCAGGGCGCTGCTGCCCTGCGCACGTCCGCCTCCTCCGTGGCCTTCCCTCGCACGCCCAAGACCCCTTCTCCGGTCACTCCGCCTCCCTGCGCACAGCCGCCGCCCTCCGCACGCTCTCTCGCCTCTGCTTCCCTCGCATGGCTCCTCCCGATCCGTCCGCGCCTCCCTGCTGCTGTAACACCACAGGTGTTAGTAAAGTAATAAGAAGGTCATTAGAGCACTAATGAAGAGAAATACCAAGATTAAGAGTTTAAATGCTTTTATTTGAGCTAAGTTGGCCTTAAGGGCATTTTGGTAATTGTATCACCTTGGAAGAGTTGACCAAGTCAAACTTGAGTTAATAATGTCAAAAGATAGCAAATCATCCAAAATACTTGGTATGTTTAAGTTTGAGAAAGATTCAAACTTTCAAACTCAATTTTGGTTAAGTTTAAAGCACATAGAATGGTGAGTTTGGTCCAAATTCTTGAGCTTGTAACTTTCAATCTAGAAGGATTTAGCCCAAGGTCATATTGAGAGAAATGTAGCCCTTTGTTAGGACTACAACTTTGATTCTTGGAGATTTAAAAGTTTATGTTTTGATGTTCGAGAAAATGTGACCTAAATGTGAAAACTTTCAAAAGGGTAAATGAGTTTCCTGAATTTCCTTTATTTTGGCCCAACTTCAGTACAACATAACTTGAAATCTATGAAGAATCAGCTCCAGTGCTTATAAGCAAAAGTGTAGCCCTATGTACCATCTACAACTTTGGTATTTAGAGATTTTGAAGTTTATATATGAAATTGGGAGAAATTGGGACCTGATTATGACAGCTTTGAATGGAATTTGGAGAAAATTCAGAAGTTCAGTGGTTTTGGTTCAAGTTCTCGATCCTGTAACTTTCGATCCTCTGAGATTTAAGCCTTGAAGTTTATAAGTGAAATGTAGCTCTATGGACCAGCTATAACTTTGGTATTGGAAGTTTGGAATGTTTGCATTCGAATTTTGGAGAAAAAGGGAGTTCTTTTCGCTGGTTTGAATGGTTTCAGAGGGAGGTGATGCAGGTTTCAGAGCAGAGCAAGGCCGGCGCGGCGCTGCCACGCAGCAGCTTGCCGCTCACCGCCGGCCGCGCCACGTGCCGCCGAGGCCGGAGTCCAGCTTGTGTGCCTGCGGCAGGAGGTGGCATCGGAGGGGGTTGAGCGGTGAGTCGTCCAGTTAAAGGCAGAACCGGCCGTTCTTATCTTCTTTTCCTTCTTTCCTGTTTGCCGCCGTTCACCACCAGCACCGCCGCCTGTTTGTCATTGCCGTCGAGCCATCTCCACTCGATTCCTCCCACCCAAACCTTTTCCAGCCTGTGAGCCTTCCATTCCACTCACTTGCGTTCAAACCCGTCCACCAGAACCACCTAATCGCCATCGTCTTCAACCTCGGTTGCCGCCGGCCGTTTTTGGGATGCACGGTGAGAGCTACCTTCGAGCCGTCCTCGTCCCCAATAAATGGCATGTGCGTGTGTCCCTTACTCTTGCGCAGCTCACCGAGGTTTCCATGGTCCGAGTTCGTAGCCTGCCTCGCCGGAATGCCACAGCGCCGCCGCGGAGCTTCGGTTTGCCATGGTTGCCGCCGCGGAGGTCTGTGTAGGGCCGTGTAGGGCTTAGGTTTAGTTGTGCGGCGTGTTCGTCGGGTCGCCCTGGGGCCGTCCGTGCCATTTGTTGGCGTGGGGAACCCCGGTAGGGCCGAGCCGAGCGTCGCCGCCGTGTTCGAGTGCCGCCGCCGCTGTTGCTCGCCGCAGCCGCTGTTGCGCGTTAGAGTAGGGGTTCGAGTGTGCGTGTGAGGTCCGGGATTCGAGGCTTAGCCGCTTGGTTAGTCGCCGTCGTCCGGGGTGCTTGCCGCCGGCGTTTTTGCCGGACGGGCAGAGCCGCCGCCGCGGCCTCGGTCGTTCTGACCGGGCGCGCGCGCGAGCGTGCGGGAGAAGGGGGTCGGGCCCAGCGGTCAGTGAGAGAAGGAGAAATGGGACCGCGGGTTGGTTTCCAGGAAGCATAGGGGGTTTTCTGTAAAATGATTTTGGTTTTTGTTTTTAGTTTTAGATTTAGTTTGTAAATAGGTTTTAAATGGTTTTAATTTAGAGTAAATGTTAGATTATTTATTTAAATACCTTTTCTTTTTGGTATTTAAATAAATAAATAGGATAAGTACAAATAAAATTAAGAATAATGATTTATAATAAGAAATTAATAATAATAATTAGAATAATTCTTTTATGTGCTTAGAATAATTCCATAATGCTTTTAAAAATTACTAAAAATTCTAGAAAAATAAGAATAAATAGGAAATCACCTGTTTAGGGTTTTGCAATGCTGTTAGCTTTGTTTTTAGGTTGCGTGTACTAACTTATGCATCATAACGTTATAGAGGAAGCTTCCGGAGTCGAGTTCGTCGAGCTTCCACCAGAAGGACCCCAAGAGCCCGAAGAGGTCGAGTTGGAGCTAGAGCCCGAGCCTGTTGTTGCTGCTGCTGATACTAACCATGCTTTTGATCAAGGCAAGCACCGAAGCATCCAAACCCTATTTTGAGTACCATTTCATGTTGTGTGGACTGCTGATTGCATAATCCTTCCTTGATTAGAGCAATACTAGATGTCAACCTGTTTGTAGTGAAGCTTAGTGTGCTTAGAATCCTCACAGTTCCATCATAGCATTAGTGAGCTCAGGTTTTACTCTATCACCAGTACTTGATGTTAAAAAGATGAAATGGAGATCGGGTGCGAGGGTGAAGGTTGGGAAAGGAGTCTCAAGCCAACACATCGCCTCGATCGTCTTAGGATTGTGGTTGTTTACCTGTGATCAGGCTTTGAACGTACTAGTCATATACCGGAGATTCCAACCGGTGAGCTGATGTAGCTGTGATTGCTCCTGGTCGTGAATTGTGGTTCGCTGGACTAGTCGAGGTTGGTGGCAGGGACGTGGCCGTAAACTCACATGTCGGGAGCTGCCAGACGTGGGGCCGGTGTGAGGGGGCATCCCTGGGTTTGAGCGAGGGCAATTCAGGGCTTGGAGTGACCATAGTGAAAGGGTGCTTTGTGTGGACCACCCTGGGGACCACACAACGCGTATGACTAGGTTATACCCTGCAGGGATAAAAATTGGTCCGGATCGCCGCACTTCTCGGTATGAATACCGCTTGATCGCTAATAGTCGGCTTAGTACAAGATAATGCTAATGTTGCTTATGAAAGCTGAGGCTTGCTTAGGTTATACATGAGTGTTTTAATCCTGCTGCTAATCTAGTCTTTCAGGTAATTACTTAATTGGTTTTTAACTCTAAAAGTTTAGGATTTAAGTTTTAGTAAGCTTTTATGCAAAAAGTGTCACCTATCCACAGCCCCAAAGCTATGCATGCCCTTGTGTGTTTGTATTTATATGTTATTGTAGACGGGTCAGACTTGCTGAGTACTTTTGTACTTAAGATACTACATATGTTGTAGAGCCGCCAGAGGATGTTCAGTAAGACAAGGAAGAACTCCAGAAGAAGAAGAGGCATGTTGATGAGCCCAACGTGTCCTCTTGTCTTGTCTTGTGTTGTTTAAACCAATGTGGTCATCAAACTGTCCTTGTTATGACCTACCCCTGTTTTATGGAACTCTCTGTAGATTGACTTATACTTAAAGTTTGTTTCTTATGTGTGTAATAACTCTATTCCTTATATAATTAAGTGTGTTGTGAATTTTTCTGTTGTGCTCCTATGTGATGCAAATCTGTGTATGTGATTTGTACTCAAGTTCGTGGAGGTTTCAGATGTTCTAGGGACATCTGACGGACTACCGGGTTTATACCGTCTAAAGTGCGTAAGCTGTGATTGTCAGCAAAACGACAATCCGACGCACTTGAGCCAGTAAGCTGGACGGTTCCGCCACAGCTGCTGCCCTCCTTCCTGCTGCCGAGCGGCCGCTTAGGGCGCCGCGTGCTACCCCTTGGATGTCGGATCATCGCTTCGCGTCGTTGCTCTCGCATCAGCGCCTACCCATCCTGCAAAAGACAGCACCCCGCCCACCACAGTTCGGTGCCCAAAGGATATCACTACTGCCATAGAAGGTGGTTCCCCTCAACGAGATCCAGGTTAGTGCAATGTATGTGCCCTCATCAAATCCAATGTAAAGATCCAATTCCCCACCCCAAGTCGAATATGATGATTCAACTTTTTTGCTGATGTAATGCAGATTGTTTTGGATTTCTTTCCGGCATTGAGGCATGGGTGTTACTGCTGTATTTCTCTCTTATGGGATTCAACTTCCAAGCTATTAGCAGCATGTGCAGGTGCAATGCTGGCCCAGGAGGCGCGGTGTTGCTGTGTTCGCTCACCTGCTCCATCTTTATACGCAGCGGCCTGCGGTGTAACGGTGCCGCCGCCGCTGGTGACTGGGTGCTTGCGGAAGTCAGGACTTAGGACAGATGCATTTGTGAAGCTTCGGAGTGGCTGCGATGCCATGTGTTGCTGCTCCCAGGGAAGCAGATCATGGACCCTTGGAGATTTGAGTGGCATATTAGTCAATGTTACGGATATCTGTTTTCCCTTTTGTGTGTAGAAGATCATGAACCCTTGGAGAGGAGAATTGGATTCCTATTTGTTTTCTTTTGAGACAGAGAGTAGCAGGGTGTTTTCGTTGCCAAGCACGGTCAGTAGTATATTTTGCTATATATGGTGATTATTTTTTCTTCATAAAGTAGTATATTTATTAGAGAAAATCTATGATAGGGGTATAGTACTATACGACAAACAACACACAACCAGATGGTAATCTTTCAACACATGCATATTATATGCATTATACTTGTTTAATATATGGCTGTGTTAATAATTGTGTGTACTGGAAAATGATATAGTGGGCTCCAATCCTATCTAAGATCAACTACTTTTGTTTCTAGAAAGATTGTACATACATAATCAATTATTTATAAGCTTTTGGTTTATGGTTCATGGTAGTAGTATTTTTTTTTCAATACTACAGAAGTAATTTCCATGTTGATGAACAATGTTTTAGATGATCTGGTCATATATTTCTTCAAAAACTAAATGCGTTGATGAATTATTAAAGTTGTTAGTTCTTTCTTATTAGGGAGTTCCTTTCATCCATTGCTGACAGCACCTCCTTCCTTTGTAGGTGGTGATTTGAAGTTGTTCTGAACCTTAGGAAATAAGAAGCAGATCATGAAAGGAATATGCAGAGCTGTGCAGATTCTTGGAATCACTTGCTCCAGCTCCCACAGTAGCCACGATGACCTCGTGAGTCGTGACTACTGGTTGGAATCACTAGGCTCTCGTATACCAAAAATTCAAGATGTGAAGCTGTTGCAATGAAATATTCAGTTTGTTTAGTTAATCTCGGATTGCATGGGCAACATAGTTACTGCTCAGGCTGGGGCAGGAGCTCGAAGGTGATTAGCTACTCATTGAACATGTCTGCCCCATCCTTGCTACGCTGATGAGTTCATCAAGGTTAGTGTTGTAATGTGCTCAGTTGTTTGCCAACTTTGAATTTGGTTTGTTATTGTAAATAGCGCAAGCACTAGAGTCCGCCTTGCCCTAGAAATCATGTTGCTTGATGTTTCAGTGTTGACTCATGTGGACTTGCTGTTCGAATTTAGATGGAATGCTGGATGCTACAATGGGACTCTGGGGAGAGCTGTTGTTATGCTTACACCGGTAACTAAACCATATCCGGGAGCATTTGAATTTTTAGTTGTAGTTCATGGCTGGTGATGTGATCGGGTCACAAGATTTATCATGTAGCCAGATGGGTCCTGGTTCACTGGGCCCATTGGCAGTCTGGTTATAATGTTGTTATGTGTAAAAATGGATGATACTTGAGCATCTATTCCAATGTGTATTGATCAAAATGGAAGTTAATTTTCTCCTTTTCTTTTATGCTACTTTGATGTGATCTGTATGCTCTGGTGGACAGACAATTCCAGCATGACAAGTTTTTTTTTTTGAAAACCTGCAGGAGCACTGCTATGTCATTTAAGAAGGAGAAAGCATGACAAGTTGCTGAAGGAAACAACACACATATGTTTATCTGGGCAGTTAATTGGACAGATAATCCTATCCAAGAGCAAGACTCGATCATACTGTCAAAACATGATTCAGTGGAGTGGCTTTGTGTTTGATTTTTTAAAAAAGCTTATAAAGTCGATTTATCTTTTGTCCTCCATCTTCTTTTGAAACACTTGAGTTTTGCTTTTCCCTGATACAAATGTTCATGTCACTCATATAGTCATATGAGATACTTGTAGTGACAATATGTAAACTTACTTACTAGTTTTGTGCTCTGTCAGCACTGCAGTGCCTCATTCTTTCATGGGATGAGGAGGTCCTAACTAATGCCTGTTGGACCCTCTCATGCCTATCTGATGGAACTAATGACAAGATCAAAACTGTGATTGAATTAGGCATGTTCCCTTGCTTTATGGAGTTTTTTGTTGTAGGGCCTGTTTAGTTCGGTTTTGAAAGTTTGCGAAATTTACTGTAGCAATTTTAAACCAAAGATTAGGAGGACTAAACATGATCTAATTATAAAACTAATTACATAGATGGACAGAAAATCGCGAGACAAATCTATTAAGCCTAATTAATCCGTCATTAGAGATTATTTACTGTAGCACGACGTTGTCTAATCATGGCCTAATTAGACTCATTAGATTCGTCTCGCGAAGTTATCCGGGGGTTATGGAATGGATTTTGTCATTAATCCACGTTTAATACCCTTAATTAGTGACCTAACATTTAATTTGACGGGTGAATAGTGAAAAGTTTGAAAAGTTTGTGTAACTAAACAAGGCCTTAATCGTTTCCATCTTTCCCCATGGCGTGTTATACAGGCTTATGATGTGGTAACAAACCTTAGTGTCTTGTGGATCAAGGTCAAGTCCTTGCATTTTGAGCAATTTGCAAAAGTTGAACCTCCTATAATCATATTACACAGCACAAATACATGTGTACGATGCGTGTGTTAGATAAGGAAATGAGTCTTTTATTTCTGAGGTCCTATCACAAATACTTTTATGTAATGTCCACTTGCCTATATGTTATTTGGATCATAGTGTTATTTGAATTATTGAAAATTTGCTTGAATCATATATCCAACCCATTCATATTACTATGTATTCGTTTGAATTATAGAAATATCCATGCCAATATGTGCGTCCTGTCACTCATATTTGGTGATCTCAGTAAATGTGTTTTTGCTAAAATTTTATCGATTGTTTAATTTGTTTTGCACCCGTGGCAACGCACGGGCATGAACCTAGTTAGATATACATAATTTAAGAAAAAATGGATCTACAACAGTCTCACGTCTAGGTGTTACGATAAAGCATATTTAATTTTTTACTCATATCAAAGTAAAGATTTGAACTTACAAGATAAGACTCAAACCCTCTTATTCTCAACTTGGTTATAAGACGTGTCTGTAATATGGGTCAACAAATATTCTATTTTGTCTAGAACCCAACTTCTAGCGAGGATAAATAACAATGGCGCACCAAGCAGTGATGGAGCCAAGAAAAAAATTATAAGCAGTGCAAATCCTAACGAGAACTAAACTAAAAGTAAAGGTGCACGAGTTTGCACCTCGTTCACATACCGTAATCACACAAATTATAGAGCTAAGGGCAAATACATTGTCATATGTAGACGGTCTCATAGGTTGTCTCATGTAATTCTATGTAGGATTTTTGATAACGTGGAAGATAGATAGGGATGTGAGAGAATAAGGTGATAATCACCTCAAAACTAAAATTTAGGACTATAAAACTACTCAATCACCATTATACGACCATACAACTCACAAATATGTATTTTTATATGCACAAACTAAGGAATTATTAATTAATATGAGATAACTTATGGTATAGGTTGTCTGTTAAACCGATTACATGTCATGGCATAAAATTGCCTATTAGACGACATCAATATATTTGCTCTAATAGAATTAGCAATACAAGTGAATTTTAAGATATTAATATCAAATTTGAAGAATAAGTTAATTGTCCTTGTGTCGTACATTGTTACATACCAAAATTGGAAATGATTGAACCTATAATAAAGCGATTGATAGTATGCCTCAAATATTGGTGAATATTGTGAGAATATGTATATACACCACATTGGGATCCATTTTGGTTCATTCTTATTTGGATGAGGATCCATCCATTCACTTTGGTTCTTCACCTAGGGATGTTGTTGGCTAGGCCTAGCAACATCATGAGGTCTTCTTCCTGCTCACTCTCTAGTCGTCATGCTCCATTTTTTGCTCTTCTCCAGGTGGCCGATCTCAGTAGAATTTGATGGCAAGGTCCAACGAAAAAATGCGGATTGTGGGACGACTACGCCGGTAGCTAGGGCGGCTGCCCTAGCATGCCTCCAAGGTAGACTTGAGCATTTCTAGCCCTAGGCCTGCAGTTTTGAGCCGCCCATGATGCTTAATAGGATGTGCTTGGATAGAGCAAATACAGCCCGAAATTTTTTTCTCGGCTCAAGCCTGGCCCGGACTATTTATTAAATTAGTTTCTCATTGAAAAAGTGCGGAAAAGAGGTCGTGGCCGACCATGGGACAGGCGGGTGCAGGATTTTTAAGGCCCAAAAAACAGGTTTTATTTTTGGCTGGCCCAAGCCCAGCCCGTCCGCAAAATGCACAGGTGTACTGCATGGTGATTCTGCCCCTGACACCAAAAACATGCATTAATGTATTTAACCTAAACTATACCATTCGAAGTGGGGCAGATCTTCTCTCTTAAATAGTAATCCCTCTGTCCCAAAATAAGACATAATATATGTCTCGATAAATATCAAAACAAATATATGTAGGAGAGCTAAAATAACATTTATTTTAGGCGAAGGAAGTAGACCATGTATTACAACTTACAAGGTGTTCGCCGCTATCTTTAAGAAAGTATCCGTTTGCTCGATTTACCACTCTGGCATCGGCAAGACCCATGACGTATCTCCATCTTGAGCTTGTCATCACTTGTAGTGCGTATTATTTTTCTCTTCATATAATACCATATCTAGAGATGAATATATTATATCGATGTTACTAAAATAATATGAAAAGTATACTAAAATTAGACATTCAGAAATCACATTTATCCTAAAATTCTATAGATTTTATTCTTCTTGCTCGATCCAAAATAGAAAAAAAAGGTTCTGTTCTGACATGAATAAAAATATTAAGAAGATCGGAGTATATCCTAACCTCACTCGGTGGATAACAATTTAACTGGCATAAATTGACTTTTGCTTAATTGTCATAAAAAATGTAAGAACTTGTGTGCTAAATAAGTCATGTCCAAAGAATTTCCAACTTACATAATGAATTCATGATAATGCAAACTTGAAACTCAAATTCTAAATCCAAAAATTTCAGCTCGATCAAACCACAACTCTCGAGTTCCAGGCTTCCAACCTCATTCATCACAAATTCATCACAAATAAATAAATAAATAAATAAACAAACAAATAAATAAAAATTCAACTTGTATTGTACGTATTGAAAACTACTGCTTGTCCCCGGATCGAAAGTCGGGCCCCGGACCGGAAGCTGAGACGAGAGAAATTTCTTCGGATTTGCTCGAACACTCCAACTCGGCAAGTCAGCGTTTCCTCGTCCAGACGAACCCACACCGTCCTCCGGTCCTCCCTCCTCCCCTCCGGCCCCTCTCCCCAAGTCGCGCGTCCCCTTTCCACGCCCGCATCCACCACCACCTCCACCCACTCGACAGCGACGCCGCCGCACAGGAAGGAACTCAGGAACCCCCTCTCCTCTCTACCCTCGCTTCCCCGCGACAGCGACGGCCGGTCGCTTCAAGTGACCTAAGCACCCGCGCCCCTTCGCTTCCCCTCCTTTTTCTCCCCCCGGGCCCCGTCCCTCTCCGTCCCTATGACCTCTTCCGCTCCCCCGAACCCTAGCCCCGTCCCCGTCCCCACCCCGACCCCCACCGCGAACGGGACCGCCTCATCGCCCAAGGACCAGCCGCCGCAGCAGCAGCAGCAGGCGACCGGCCAGGACGAGCTAGCAGCGGCGGATGTGGGAGCCGCCGAGGCGGCGGAGGCTGGAGCAGTAGCGGGTGTTGCGGGCGAGGCCATGGAGGTGGATGGGGGTCCTGTCGCCGGGGATGCGGATGCGGGCGGCGCGGCGGGAGGGGGAGGAGGCGGCGGGGCGGGCGGAGGAGCGCAGCAGGCGTCGCCGGCGACCGTGTTCCGGATCCGGCTCAAGCAGTCGCCCGCGAGCCTCCGGCACAAGATGCGCGTACCCGAGCTCTGCAGGAATTTCAGGTGCGGGCGGCCACTTGCTGAGCTTTTGTTTCGGGTGCCAAAGCTGAACTTTTTTCCTCGCTCCGGTGTTGGATTTGGATTACGCATCTGATGACTTCAGAAGACTTCAAAAGTCTCATACCAATTGTGATTGAAATTGTGGCGCGAGGTGTAGATGACTCTCGTAATCATTTAGTTACGTAGACTGTATTGGCATTATGAAAGAGTTATGTGTTAGCATTGGTTTAGAAGATGGTGATTTTTTTTTCTTTTGAGGACTCAGCTAACTTGAATTTTGAAGATATTTGAGTATTCTGTTTACTGGTTGAAAGCCATATTTGATTAGTCATTTAGGGTTCCAGGATATGCATATGTTTATGTTATTAGCTTGGCCTTGTTTCTTGAGGCAGTGTCCGCTGTTTTGTTGCTTGTAACGATATATGAAGCTGTTTGCTTCGTATTCTTAGATTCATTCGATTGAATGACAACAGCTCATGCTAGCTTGTTCATAGAAGGGTATTTTTTCCCCCTTTTCATGCTGAGGTCAGCCTTCATTGATTTTCTTTTTGGAAACCTCATTATTTTTCTTTTACTGAATCTTGTATATCTATATGCACCAAACTAAAGTGCTGCGGTTGATCCAAATCCATTGGGTTTAACTAAATCCGACATTTCCTGGAACAACCCTTCTCCTCCAGATATGTTCTGAATTCTAATTGTCCTAAAAATGTGCATTAATATTGTTACTTTTCTGGTTTACTGTTTCTGTAATTGTTTTTACTTGATTTAGGTAGGGTAGCCAGTTTGATGTTACCTGTAAACTGCTTAGTAACTTTTTTTTTGGTGCGGCTTTCCGATGCAGTGCGGTCGCTTGGTGTGGGAAACTGAATGCAATTGCTTGTGCATCAGAGACTTGTGCACGTATTCCAAGGTTAGATTTCCTTCGCCTTCTTACTCTGATTTGTTTTGTCCCTTGATTGGCCTGTGCGCATTTCAATTGTAATTCTTAAAAACTATAAGGGCTATCTTAGTGGCGCCTGTGGTAGAAACTGTTTCTTTACTCGAACTACAGTAGGAGAGACCAGAGAGTTCCTCTACTGGTAAAATTGTAACTATTATATACGTAGAATAAACTGTACAAGTACTTTATAAAGGGTTCCTTAGGACTCCAGTACATGGCTACAACTCTTGTACATCAAATGGCAAAAGCAAGGAAAGTGTGGACTCATAACATAGAAGACCAAACATTTAAGGACATAGGTAAACCAAGAGTAGTGAAACCGAGATCCTAATGTCAATTCCTAGCAAAGAATGCTTTGAGTATACAGCACTCCGAGTGGAATCGTTTATCCAAAGTTTTTGGGTATGAAATCTTCTTTGCAGAAAATAATTTGAATTTATTTCTCCAGCTCCAGTTCAAGTCCTCCATTCTGGATTCCTATACATATCCTGAATCCGGAGAGACCAACAGAATGCTCTGTATTCAATGTGAAAGCAGGTGCGTCTCTATTTTATCTGCGCTGCAAAATATCCATAGCTATGATTTACTTGCATGCTATTCTTTGCTATACAATAACGCATGTCTCAAATTACGACTCTGTACAAGCAGATGCAGATCAAGTTTGATACTCTGTATTGTCTGTAGGAACGTGGATGGATTTTGTTCTGAAATTATTACAGCTCATCTGAAATTAATATCTGCTCATTTTTTAAAAAAATCTTATGTTCCCAGCATGTTTCACTGTAATGGTATTGTCAATTGAACAGATTCTCCACGTGACTTTGTTCAGTTCATTGAATGGTCTCCTCGGTCCTGCCCTCGTGCATTGCTAGTGGCAAATTTTCATGGGCGGATCACCATATGGACACAGGCAAATAAGGTAAGCTATACCCTTGAGATGGCCCCATCATTTTTTTGGGAGTTCACTTTGTAGTTTGTAGTTTTATGTGAACTGGGTTTTCTGGTAGCTGCCTTATTCAAAGTTTATATATTTGATGCCATCAAATCTTCTAGTATTAATCACTGTTTTCTGTGTTGAAGGGTCCTGTAAATCTTGTACATGATGCCAGCTCGTGGCAGTGTGAACATGAATGGCGTCAAGATCTTTCTGTGGTGACCAAGTGGTTATCAGGAACTTCTCCGGTGCGTTAATAACATACATAATAGTATTAAACTCCATGCTACTTGCCTTCGCTATATAACATGCCCCCCCCTTATAGTTAATGCAACAATACATTTGAATGACCCTGTTTTCGCTGGTCAGATTTTCTGAGCACTTGTAGGGCTAATATAATAGAAGATTATGATAGAGCTTGATTATAAATATGGAACATTGTTTCTTATTTTTTAAGCACAATGTTCAGTTGTAGTTTTTGGTTAAGACCCAGATTAGTGATGTTATACAACAGTGTATAGGTAAATACATCTGAGTTACTTTTCAACGACATTTTTTTCATCCTCTATTAAAAAGTGCTACTACCTAAATATGTGTGCCTGTTAATGTTGATAAGCATTTGGAAAGGGACAGAATGCATATACTAAATGGGGAGGGCGCACATTAGGAAGATGGAAACATTTTTTGGAATCCTTAAACATCAAATAAAGAAAGAATACTTATTCAACATTAAAGCATCCAATAGAAAAGCAGAGGGAGTAACAGTATTGCATCTGTGTGATTGCCTTTTTATTTGAAAGAATTTTATTCTAGATAGAAGAATAAAAGGTACCAAGCTATGAGCCTTGAACTGCTGCTAAATTTGTTGTTCTTCTTGACCCTGCAGTATAGATGGCTTCCTGCAAACTCCACTAGTTCAAACCTGAGAACCTTTGAGGAGAAATTCCTCACCCAACAGCCTCAAAGTTCAGGTTAGTGAACCAAAATATTACTGGACATCTATTTTAGGAGTCCCTGAACCTTTAATTTACTCTAAAGAATCTGACTTAAGCTTGTTGTTGCAGCAGGATGGCCAAGTATTCTATGCGTTTGTTCAGTTTTTTCATCAGGTTCTGTTCAGCTTCATTGGTCACAGTGGCCTTCTCAAAACTCAGCACAGTCTAGATGGTTTTCTACTAGTAAAGGGCTTCTTGGAGCAGGACCGAGTGGCATAATGGCTGCTGATGCTATTATAACGGAGTCTGGAGCTTTACATGTTGCTGGGGTACCCCTTGTTAATCCATCCACTGTAGTTGTTTGGGAGGTGATGCCGGGTCTTGGCAATGGTATTCAGGCAACTGCGAAGATAAATGCAACAAGCTCTGTTCCTCCGTCTCTGAATCCCCCTTCCTGGCCTGGTTTCGCTCCACTAGCAGCTTACCTATTTTCTTTGCAAGATTATCTGGTTTCCGAGGGCGCACAAACAAAAAAACAGACAGATGCTGAGACTACTGAGGCTGCATCAATTCATTGTTGTCCAGTTTCTAATTTTTCAGCTTATGTCAGTCCAGAAGCAGCTGCACAGTCAGCTACCACCACCACCTGGGGATCTGGGGTTACTTCAGTTGCTTTTGATCCGACTCGTGGAGGATCAGTCATTACAGTTGTAATAGTTGAAGGTGGGTATACTACTACATTTAGGAGATGACCTAGTTCTTGAGCGATGTAATTTTCTTGTCTCAAGTCAGGAATTCACAGTAATAATCCAAATCTATTCTGAAACATGGCATGGAGCTGATTTTAATGATATTATCCTACCCTTCATGGTCACTTACTCTGCACATCTCCAAAGGCCGACCCTTTTCCACCAAAAAGGAAAAAGGAAACACACATGTACGCAGTACACTTTATGTGTGTGCACTTAATTTAACTGAATATGCCTGGAACTGGAATAGAAGAGAGAGATGGATCTCTGTGCACTTACATGCAGTCAGTTTTTATTCTGACTACCATGTTTCTTACAGCCTGTGCCATAATCTGTAGAACATGGTTTCTCAATCAGCAAAACCAACCAATTTACATTGACTCCTTTAGTTGAAGCTGGTGTTTATTTCTTGGTCTCTAAATTACTTCTTGCAGGGCAGTATATGTCTCCTTATGATCCTGATGAAGGACCTTCAATCACTGGATGGAGAGTGCAATGCTGGGAATCTTCGCTTCAACCTGTTGTTCTTCACCCGATATTTGGAAGCCCTGCTAGCTTTGGTGGTCAACCTCCCATGCAAACTGTTTGGTCTACCAGAGTTAACAAAAGCATTGCACCGACGGAGGACCTTAAAAATCCTCAAACATATGTTCCAATGCCAACAACATCAGATGAACGGAGCTCCTCTGAATGCAGTGTTGACAGAGCAAACAGACTCAGTTTTGACCCATATGATCTTCCAAATGATGTTAGACAACTGGCTCAAATAGTCTATTCTGCTCATGGTGGTGAAGTTGCTGTTGCTTTCCTCCGTGGAGGAGTGCACATTTTCTCAGGTCCAAATTTTGATCAGGTTGACAGTTACCATGTCAATGTTGGCTCAGCTATTGCTCCACCAGCCTTTTCCTCCAGCAGTTGCTGCTTGGCATCAGTTTGGCACGACACACTCAAAGATCGAACAATACTGAAGATAATACGTGTGCTCCCTCCTGCAGTTCTTAGCACACAAACAAAGGTCAACTCAGCAGCATGGGAACGGGCAATAGCAGATAGGTATGTCACCAAATTTATAGATGCTGGTTCCTTGATCAGTAGATAATTTTGTGTCTCTTGTTGGAGTTCATGTCTAGCCTAATTAACTTGCTTGATGCCAAAGGCTTTGTTGTTATTCTTGTATAGCACTATAATAATCTACAATTCTGGCAGATTTTGGTGGAGTCTATTGGCTGGAGTTGACTGGTGGGATGCTGTTGGTTGTACACAGAGTGCTGCTGAAGATGGTATAGGTAAAGGCATTGCTGCTGATGATATGACTTGTGTTCAGTTTCGGCTATCCAATTGGTTTAATTTTTCCTGTGTTTGCCTGTTGGAGGTTAAACTATAGCGATAGAGTTGATTCTCATGGATAACACTTCATCCTCTACAAGCACATTCTGGGATTTGTGGGGATTATTTTTTTTCTTCTAAATATTTAGAACCAACCTTATATTTGATAGCTTTAGTTAAGACATTATGTCTTAGCGGAACAAATATTTGGTTATGCTTACTTTTTGTCAGGAATTGTTTGCAAATGATAACTTTGAAGTGGTAAACTTTGCATTTGGCATATATGGAGTTGCCCTTTCAGTTTTTGTTGCAATTTTTTTTTTGGAAGTGCAGGAGAGCTGCGTTTCATTGATCATAGAGAGAAAATTAGTCCCCATACAAAGCCAACTCTCATATGGGGACCAGATATGAGAGCTGGTTCAAAGACAGTTTTTGTTGCTATAAACTATATTAGATTATTTCCAGTTGCGATGTGATTTTCTGAGCAAATAGAGTTGTTTGATGCTTTCTTAAATCTGTTTTTAGCATGTCATCTGTTAAACACCTGCAGTATTTATAATCGTCTATGGAAAACTAAATTTACTTTTTTTTCTTCCAGTGTCACTTAATAGCGTGATAGCTTTTCTGGATGCGGACTTCCATGCTCTGCCGACAATGCAACAGAGGCAGCAACACTGTCCTGTAAGTGTTGTTGTTGCTTTTGGTTAACTATTACTAGCTTAAACTGGTCTCTTATTGTTTATGTTTTTTTAATCTCTTTTACACTTGAATTGCTATGTTGCATGTATAGTCTTAACCAGTCAATTCACCATTTACCACAGTGGTCATACTACCAGTTACCAGTTGAGTTTGAAATTGAAATTTAGATGCCAACACTGTACAGTTTTTCTGGCTTCTTCCTTTCCTGCACATGTCCCACTTTCTCTTTCGCTTGTTTCCATATCACTAACCTAGAATACATTTTGTGTGTGTACAGGCCATGGCATTTTTTTTTCTATTTCTCAGTATGCAATAGTGGACCTAATATGTTATAACTGAAATACTATTCTATTAGATACATCACTATTATCTGTAACTAATAAGTCTGCAAAATATCATGGTCCCACTGGTATTAAGCAATCAGTATATCTTTTGCCCCTTTTTAGTGCAGTTTCTAATGTCAGTGAATATGGTTGCTCCTTCTGAAATTTCTTTAAACAAATACATATCCATGTCCTATTCACTGGACTTTTGGAATTTAAAGTGAATAACAGCAACAAATTAATATACTATTTTCTCCAACTATAGAACTCCAGTTACTGTTGTTATGGTGCCATAGGATTATGTAGGTTACACAAGTCGATGGGCATTCACTAGAGTGTCGTAGCTTTTTTTTTTTCAATTGCAAAAATGTTGCTTGGAATCTTTACATTGGCAATTCTGGCAATTGTGTAGCTGGACAGCTGATTCATGACATATTTTGGATTTAATTTTTGAGTTAATATAAAGTTTACTGAATTTTTGAGGTGATATTTCATACCTTTTTGGCTTTAATGTTTAAGGGCCTGTTGAACTACCTTTCTTCCTCAAGATAAATTTATCTACTTCATGCAGAACCTCGATAGGATAAAGTGTAGGTTGTTGGAAGGAACAAATGCCCAAGATGTCCGAGCACTTGTGTTGGACATGCAAGCAAGATTACTTCTGGATATGCTAGGCAAAGGGATCGAGTCTGCCCTTATAAATCCATCGACTCTGCTACCTGAGCCCTGGCAAGCTTCTAGTGATATGTTATCAAGCATTGAACCTGACAAAATGACTGTTGAACCGGCTCTACTTCCGAGCATTCAGGTCTAGCTGTCTACTTACATGAAATGTTTCCATTTCATTGTCATGAGAATCAAATTCAGCTATATAATGTCCATTCCTTTTGTTCTTGAATTTATTCTTCTAGGACTGCTACTGAGCAGGATATTACTTGGTGTATTATATAGTTTTGTAACTTGTGTAGTATTGTATAAATTTCTGTACATGTTATCTGCATATAAATACTTCATATTACTT
Organism: Alloteropsis semialata; assembly: GCA_004135705.1. NCBI lineage: Eukaryota > Viridiplantae > Streptophyta > Magnoliopsida > Poales > Poaceae > Alloteropsis > Alloteropsis semialata. The sequence goes on from CM014278.1 coordinate 44,950,476, forward strand.
TAAACATAGCTTATTTTTTAGTATCCAAATGCAGGGCTACGTTGATGCTGTTCTTGATTTAGCATCGCATTTTATCACACGCTTGCGGCGTTATGCGAGTTTCTGTCGAACTCTGGCTAGCCATGTTGGACCATCTTCTACCACAGGCACTTCTAGAAGTATGGTTACAAGTCCAACAAACAGTTCTCCTTCACCATCAAATAATCAAGGTTATTATGCCTGCTATCTTGCCAAAGCTTGTTGCTTTTCTCTTGCTTCCAGTGTTATCCTAAACGCTAAACAGTCGGTCACTCTCTGTTTAGCGTTTAGACGGTTTAGACGGTGTTTAAACGGAATTAGACGGACTAAACGTTTTTTACTTACATCACTAAATACACGCATTTTGTGCATGTAAACGAAATTATTCTAGCAAATCCTGGGCGCCAATCTTCATGACGCTGGCTGCATGCTGCGACGCTCCCTGTTCACGCACGAAGGAAAAAAAATCCAAGATGAATTTCCTATACGGTCCCCTATAGATAGCAAGGCCACCATGTGCAGGTGCAGAGTAGCTGTGCAGCAGCGGGCAAATAGACCCTGCAGATCTTTTCAGCAGCACGCAGCCACGTAGGCCACCAGCCCCACCAGTGAAGTGCATGCAGCTGCAGCTAGTTGGGCCGGGTGGCAAGCTGTACCGGCTAGAAGCTGACGCGCGCGCACCCAGCAACCCGTGCAGAGCTGTCTAACCCCGTTCCGCGTAAGCCGTTTGCCCCGATTTTCAACGACTTTACTGTTTAAACGGTGCAGCCGTTTAACTAACCGATTATGGCCTAAACAAGACGGGAGCTCTCTGTTTCCGTTTTATTGACCATTTAAACGGCTGTTTAGACCGTTTAGGCGAACATTGCTTGCTTCTCCACTAAAAAGTGTGTCCCAAACTTATGTGTTCTATACATTGCATATTAGAGGCTCAAGTCAGTCTTACTTCCAATTTAATTACAATGTTCTTCAAATTTCAGGTAATCAAGGGGGAGCAACATCTGCAACAGGCAGCTCACAAATGCAGGAGTGGGTCCAAGGCGCAATTGCTAAGATTAGTAACAACTCTGATGGTGCTGCCACTGCAACGCCAAATCCAATGAGCGGGAGGTCATCATTTATGCCCATCAGCATTAATACGGGCACATTCCCTGGCACGCCTGCTGTTAGACTTATCGGGGATTGCCATTTCCTTCATAGATTATGTCAACTATTGCTATTTTGTTTGCTTTTCCGGAGAAGGCAATCACCAAGGTTACTCGCAAATGCACAAAAAAATCAAGATTCTGCTATCCAGAAAATACAGCACATGATGAATGCTAAGACAGAGGACAACGGTACAACAGTAAGATCACTAGGGACTGCCAAAGTTGAAGATGGGCAGGCTACACGTGGTGGGCAATTTGCTCTTGGATCTAAGGGTCCTGAAGAAAATCCGATTGGAAAATCTGTTAGAATAGGTTCTGGCAATGCTGGCCAGGGGTATACTTCAGACGAGGTGATTATTAATTATTGGCAAAATACAGTTGTTCTTTTGGTCGCAACCTGTATTTTGTTCAATGGAAATACACAACATATATACCCGTTAATAGCTGCAAAAAATCCTTGCCTTTTGACACAGTTTAATATTAAATAATATTAAAAAAAAACTTTGGGAGTTAGTGTGATTGGAGTGGGATCAAATGTTGGCATTTGAACTTTGCTGTAGTGAAAAAGTTGACAATGTTCCAATTGGGCTGAAAAAACTTTTTTGACATGAACATAATGAGCAATATGGAAACACCAATGTTTTGGCTTATGCATTTCTTATGAACTATCTACCCTTAATTGTTATGAGAAAATACATGTCGATTATAGCCATCATGTAGTGTGATTGCATCTGTAGGTTATTTTGAACCCATGACTTAAGCAGTTTTAAATTTTGGGCCATGTGTACATGATAGGGACCGACCTGTGTGCATGCGTGCCTGGGGTTGTTGTCGGCCTTCAGGCCATGCATATCAAGGCCATGCATATCCTTGATTGGTTAAGTGATAGGCAAGGATCTCCTCAGTTGGTTCTGTTTCCATAAACCTCATGCACGACCTACTTGTCTACGTATAAGTTCTTATACCTTGTATCTCTCATAATCAACCTTCTATCCCTTCCATTCTCTATCCTTGTATGTGATAGGGCCAGGCGTGCGCCTGAGGGTACCGCCAGCCTTTAGGCCGTGCATATCCTTGATTGGTTAAGAGATAGACAAGGATCTCTTGGTTGGTTCTGTTTCCATAAACCTCATCCAGGACATCCTTTCCTATATACTTGTATCTCTCATAATCAATGTACTGTCCTTCGAATCTGTATTGCTTACACATACCATGGATAGGGGTTTGATTAAATAACTTGCTTATTATGATATCTTGTTCGTGATTTGACCAGGTATTTTACAGATTTGTCTTTCTATTCTTTGATAAAACTTTTGTCTAGTTTATCTAATTATCTGCATAATTTTATTTCATTGTCGCAGGTCAAGGTCCTTTTTCTTATATTGGTTGATCTGTGTCGAAGGACATCTACCTTGCCGCATCCATTGCCTGCTTCTCAGGTTGGTTCCAGCAATATTATCATAAGGTTGCATTACATCGACGGCAATTACACTGTGCTCCCTGAGGTAGTGGAAGCATCCCTTGGTCCCCACATGCAGGTACTTGTCGAAATTCTAATGGAAGTTTCTGTTAGTTGCATTTGTATACTTTTTATATGGGCATATTTTGAGCTTGCATAATCTGTCGATGATAGGAGTATAAATAGTGTTCAAATGCACCTCAATCAGAAATTGTACAAGCCTTTTCATTCATTTTGTATTAGTTGTCTTTGATGTCAACATGCACTATTACTTTCAGGGCTTAGGCATGCCAGTTTCAGTGTTACATTGATACCAATGTCCCATTCTATTTTCAATATTCATTATTTCCTGTATCTGTGTAGAATATGCCTCGTCCCCGAGGAGCTGATGCTGCTGGTCTTCTACTTCGAGAATTGGAACTGCAGCCTCCTGCTGAAGAATGGCATAGGCGCAACATGTTTGGTGGACCCTGGTCAGAACCAGATGATTTTGGTCCATTGGATAATGTGCCTCATCAAAAAGTCAGTGGTTCCATCAACCCTCATTTGTCTGACATGGAAGAGGACTGTGGCAATTCCCTTGGGATTCAAAGCCTGTGGCCAAGAAAGCGCCGGTTGTCTGAAAGGGATGCAGCATTTGGTCTGAAAACATCTGTTGGTCTGGGAGGATATCTAGGTGTTATGGGATCTAGAAGGGACGTTATCACGGCTGTGTGGAGAACAGGTCTTGACGGTGAATGGTATAAGGTGAGTGTGCTTAAAGTTATTTTACCTTTCACTCTTAAGCCTGGGTCCAGAGTTCTTTAGCTAGTTGTTGTCGGTTCACGCGATGCATTCTCATGAATTCCCTGTTCTCCTTTCCAGTGCATAAGATGCTTGCGGCAAACTTGTGCATTTGCGCAGCCTGGTGCCCCAAACCTGACAAATGAACGTGAGTCTTGGTGGATCAGCCGGTGGAACCATGCCTGCCCAATGTGTGGCGGCTCATGGGTGAAAGTTGTTTGAGTGCTGGCTTCGGTAACAACATCGCTGCTGGTTGCTTTCTTGGCAAAATATGTATCAGCATCCTTGATCTTGCATCTAACACTAGACTGTAGGTTCAGGCCTGTGGATCATGGTTGGCCTGCAGAAATCAGGGGCAGACCTGCCTAACAACTGTGTAAGCTGCTGGTAAAATTAGGAGCAATTCTAGGTCTAAAACTCTGAACCATGTAACTAACATTTGCGTTATGCTGTGTTTGTGTACATAATAACTATAACTAACCTCTTATGCAGGAAGAATTCCGAGCAACTACGTTACTTCAACGTTTTAACCTTACAAATATTTGACACGTGCTCTTTAGTATTTCTTCCTGCTAGTGGCCTGCTTTAGTATTTCCACTGCCATGGGATGGGCTGAAAGGTGATTGAGTTGGGTTTTGCTTGGACTACCAAGTGCGTCATGCCATCGTTGGGTGGAATTTATTTTATTTTATTTTTTTTACGAATTTTTCAAAAACAACTCCCGGGGGATAGATTTTGCAAATCTGTCACCCAACCGCCAACCGCCGTATCATATAGCTGCCGCCGTATGATACGGCGGTAAGGGCTTGATACCGCCAAATCAAACGGCGGCTATAAAAACCGCCGATTCGGTGGTTGCTACAGTACCACACCCCTGTAGGTACTGTAGCAACCAGGTCTTCTGTTAAAAAAATTATAACTTTTTTATATGAGCTTGAATGGAGCTAAAATTTACACGAAAATTGTAGGTCTCGACGAGATTTACAACTTTATAGTTCAAACTTTTTTCATTTGAAATCATCTTCATGTTCAAATAATTCACACAATATTTATATCTAAAATTTGAATTTTAGATCTGAACATTGTCTCGATTATTTGAACATCAAAATTATTCACAATGAAAAAAGTTTGAGCAACAAAGTTATAGATCTCATCGAGCTCTAGAATTTTCATATGAAGTTTATCTCCAACCGAATTCATATGAAAAAGTTACAATTTTTTGAAGATGTGTTGTCCAGAGAAGGAAAATTCTTCTGGTTCATTAAATATGAATATTGTGTGGATTATTTGAACATGAAAATGATTTCAAATGAAAAAAGTTTAAACTACAAAGTTGTAGATCTCACAATTTTCGTATAAATTTTAGCTCCATTCAAGTTTATATGAAAAAAGTTATGATTTTTTTTAACAGAAGAGGGGGAAGAGGGGGAACCGGTCGGTGGTTGCTACAGTACCACAAAAAAAAAAGAGCAAAGGAAAAATAAATCAGTGCAGGAGTATCCCTATATTACTGACAAACATATCAATGTAAAATTGTAAATCGATAAATACATATTTCAGTTGAAATGCTGGCTAAAATTGATTTTTTAATTATGTCAAATTTATTATTCACCTTTATATACTGTGCGTGCCCATTTCTCAACACATTTTCATGAATGCAACAGATAGTTTTTTCCTTAACAAATATTTTGCAAAATCCAAAATGGCCTGGTGTGTGGTCACCAGAGTGAGTTGAGTGCAACATACATTGTTTTCTAAATAGAGCCAAACATTTTATTAGACATGCTGCATTAAGAATACTTGAATTAATGCAGCTGGTAAATTAATTTAGTTTTACACAACTATATTACTTCTGCAGAAAACCAATTATATTCTCCCTAGTACTGCTTTGTTTTCTATTACAAGTATTATTGGCAGATACTGAACGATTTGAGATTATATTAGATAAAAGTTGCTAAACATGCAGACAGCTCTGATTCGTTGATCAGGACTCCATGAGAGTATGTCTCTTCATACAGAAAAAAGTAGCCCCGTCCAGTGATAAAAAGAATAATTATCTTAATTACAAGGAATGGGCATTTTATTAGTTAAATGCAATGTACTAGCTAGCTTAAACTTTTACTCTCTATCTGAAGCAAGAAAGATCATCCAATCTCAGTAACAAAATTAATCCTACGCCCATGCTCTTGAAAGCTTTGCGCTGAAGAGATGCATCAACTTCCACGACTTTCTACTCTGCTTGCATACAAATCAGTGAAAGCTTCTAGTAGTGTATGTGTGTATCTAACCTTTTGGGCAATTTCAAAAGGTTTTGCTGGCGATGCGTTTGTCTGTTTCAAAGAGAGTCTTTCAAAATTATTCACAATGAAAAAAATTTGAACAACAAAGTTATAGATCTCATCGACTTTACAATTTTCATATGGAGTTTATCTCCAACCGAATTCATATGAAAAAGTTATAATTTTTTGAAGATGTGCCGTCCAAAAAAGGAAAATTCTTCTGGTTCATTAAATATGAATATTGTGTGGATTATTTGAACATGAAGATGATTTCAAATAAAAAAGTTTGAACTATAAATATTGTGTGGATTATCTCATCGAGATCTACAATTTTTGTATAAATTTTAGCTCCATTCAAGTTCATATGAAAAAGTTATAATTTTTTTTAACAGAAGGGGAGAAACTGGTCGGTGGTTGCTACAGTACCACACGGGTACTGTAGCAACCGACAAATCATTCGGCGGTTTTTTGCTACAGTACGCAACCGCCGAATCATTCGGTGGTTTTTATAACCGCCGTTTGATTTGGCGGTTTCAAGCCCTTGCCGTCGTATCATACGGCGGCAGCCATATGATACGGCGGTTAGATGACAGATTTGCAAAATCTGTCATCCGAGAGTTGTTTTTGAAAAATCGTAAAAAAAATTAAAATAAAAAAATCCTCGTTGGGTGTGTCACCAATGTTTTGGAGTCCAGTCCAAAGCTTGGGCTCGCGCTTGGCCTGGCAGGCCCAAACAGGCATCTGGACTCGCGCTTGGCCTGGCAGGCCCAAACAGGCATCGACGTTCCTCTCTCTCGTCGGCTGTAGGTAGTTTCAGGTCGCCGCGGCCCTCGCACCCAGGGGTGGAGCCAGGGCAAAACGCTGAGTGAAAAATAACCAAGTGAAGAAATATTTTTTTTCTAGAATTTTTCTAGTAATTCTAATTTGTTCGGTTTGTGATGGTGTATAACTGTATTCCGTTCTAGTTTTGGAACTTCCATTTCAACCGTCTTGACCACTTTGATCATTATCGATATTAGGATTTTCAATGGAACAACAACTTATACTAGTTATATAAAGGGTCCTTATCCTCTTCATCTTAGCTCAAAGATTAAAAAACGTCATGTAGTTTGAGAAAAAAAAGAAGGGAGTAGCTAGTAGGTTATTTAATCTAGCCACAAAACAAATCAATCGGTCATGGACTAGTGGATCAATATTGGTGTAATGTGATTTTCGGAATCTTGAGTGAGCTCATATAAGTTAATCAGCGTAATCAGCAAAACAATTAGAAGGTTCACAATGGTGTTGCAAGAGCATTGGGGGGGGGGGGGGGGGGGGGGGGGGGGGGGGTGGGGGGGGGGGGGGGGGGGGGGGGGCAGACCCCTGCGCGCCCCCCACTGGCTCCGCCCCTGTTCGCACCGTCGCACGCCCCTTCGAGGTTTGAGCGCAGCCCGTGGTTTTGGGACATGTTTGCCTTGACTGCCCGCCCCCTTTCCGTACGCAGCCAAGTGCGTGCCTCTTACTAGTAGTATATTGTTAACCAGTGATATTACAGCTATGCGCTACATGCTTAGTGTTGGATGTACTGATTTTACTGGTGAAATAAAGTCCTTGATGCTCGCCTTTGGTGAAATGAAACTTCGGTACTTGGCTTGGACAATGTTATCTTGTACCGAACTTAGTGTAGTAATGGAGAGATGCTCCCTCTGTGGATCCCAAAACCAAAATTGTGGCTACATTGTTTGAGGCACAGCAAAATTAAATCTTGAATGAAAATTGCCATGAAAATATGGTCAATGCTCTGTCCAAACATATGAATGAACAAAATAAATTTCACTGCTTTTTATAGTTCCTACAAAGATTAATACATGAAACACAATATAAAAAGAATCCATGCTTCAAAACGAAGAACATTTCACAATTCAAAGACAACGAGGTTTCAAAATGAACGAAAAATTAAAAAGCAGAGCACCTCCAGACTCCAGGTTTGATAGATCCAGCACCGTGGCTCTGGATCTGGCCTCTCATGGCCGGTCCGGCGCCATGACCTACCATGAGGGCTCGGATGGGCACATCGCTCGTGCTGTTGGCGGGGCTGGCCGGCGCTGCCGATGGCGCCGTTAGACGCGTGCACAGCACCATGGTGCTCCCGGCCTTTGCCGGATTCAGGTGGTGAGGCCGGTGGCCATGATCCGGCCCCTCCGCATTTAGTAGTTCGTGGCTGCACTAACACGACACCCATGCTCCTCCAATGCGTGCTCGTCGCCTCATGTTGGTTCCCCGCTTGGTTGGCGCGTGTGGTTGCGTGAATTGATCTTTCATTGTCAAGGGAGGTCCACGGTGGTTCCTTTGTGTAATTGTGTTTCTTCTTGGTGGCAGACAGTGCAGAGTCCCTACAGAGGCGGCAACTTAGACGCTGAAGGCCGTGTAACGAAAGTGTTGCGCTTGGTGGGCAGGGATGGTGCCGCACCCTCGCATGGTACGATGATTCCACAAGTTTGCTCTAGTCAAGGATTTTGCCGTTGGAGCACGCTATTAATTGTATTGCTGGTGTGGAACAAGCGTAGCTTAGTTGATTAGGTTTTTTGTGGTGGAACCTGTCTACCTGAGTTCGAGTCTTTGACTCGGCACGGGTGTCACATTTTTCTGGATTTATTTCAGGATTTAACCGGCGCTTTTCTTTCAGTGGTAGGCGACGTGCCCGAATAGGGTTTGTGTGCGTGTATTCATAGGGATGAGTGTGCGTGCGTGTGTGAGCGTCTGTGTCTGTACTGGTCTTTCGCAAAAAAAAAAATGTATTGCTGGTGGCCTTGCAGTGAAAGCGCCCTACTCGGCGCACAAGGAGGTCCCAGACCGCATGGTCCACTCCTAGCATCACCATGAGCTGCATCGTCCTTCTCCCCTTGGTCATGGTCTTGTCTTGTGTGGTTGGGTTCGGCCGTGGTGGTTTGATGTGTGCCCATATCTTGCACCTTTGCTTCGTAGCCGTGCTCTTATCACTATGGTCTCAATGGAGCTGGCAAGCATGTCGCTCTGTTGCATCGCCCATGGAGAATGGTGATTTATTCTTCAACCCTCGCAAGTCTTAGTCCTTGTCCATGAGCCATGTGTTTGTATGACACTTGTGTTCCTTATCTATTTCTCCTTCCTAACTGTTGCCCTGTGCTTGCATCTTTCGGTGTAATATGTGGTTTGCCATGCTTTTACGAGAAAAAATTGGCATTTCATCTTAAAAGATAAATTATCTTTTTTTAAAGTAAAGATAAATTATCTTGGTAAGTGTGTTTTAGTCAAACTTATCTAATATTTAGAAATGAAAGTTAGCAATAATAATAAAAAAAGTTCAAATTACTACCTTTAAGTACGACCAAAGTTTCCTTCAACTATATTTCAGTTCAATTTACTCTCACAACTATCTCGATTGGTCCAATTTATCTCTTTATAGGATTTGTCTTCTTTTTCCGATGCAAAAGTAAAATCTTAAATCAAATTTTTATGGGATGGCAGAGGACATCATAATTCATGTTACAAAAATACACCATGAGTTTTGCATCATTAATTTTATAGGATATATCATTTAATAATAAATTAATCTTTATAGCACAAATTTAAATGAAAAATAATATGGAAAATTTATAATATATTTTGCTAACATACATTATTTCCACAACCGCTGCAAAATTTTAAATTAAGATTTGATTTGGGTGTCGAGAAAAAAGTATTAGGGTCCAAATTAAACTTAAAAAAGGTAAAATAAACAAAAAAATTAGTTTTAAAGGTTGTCCATACTTTGTCATATTTGATCGAAATAACTTTGGCTTTCCCCATAGTAATAGTATCCACTAGAAAGGAAGGACCTATTTTGTATTTACATAATGACAAGTTAAATTGAAAAAAGGAGATCAAGATAATGTCAATATAGTATAACAGGAAAAATATAAATTACCCTTCAACTATAATCAAAGTCTAGATAACCCCCTGAACTATTTTTTTTCAAATAACCCCCTAAACTATGTCAATTGGTTCAATTTACCCCTCAATTGAATTTGTCTTTTTGTATCTCCACATACAAATTAAGTTCAAATTTTGCGGTGTGATAGTCGATATCATAACTTATGTTAGAAAAATAGATTATTTTTTTAGTATTATGTTAATAGGCTAGTACATCTAATTATAAATTAATCATAAATTGTATAAAATTTAAGTAAAAAAATTATATGATATTTTTCTAACATAATACGCGATGTTCTGTGTCATCCCACAAAATCTGAATTTAAAACTCTATTTGTGCAAAGAAAAACAAAAAAGACAAATCTTACTAAGGGTAAATTGTACCATCAACAAAATTGTGAGATTAAATTGAACCAAAGTATAGTTTAGGGGATTAATTAGACTTTTGACCATAGTTGAGGAAGTAATTTAGATTTTTTTTCTAATATAACAATAGGGGCCTGCTGCCCTCCTATTTCCGAAAAAAAAGATCAAGATGACGGGCCTAAGCCCAACTCGCAAAACCAACGTGACAACCTGAGGCAGCCCAAAGTCGCATCCGCCGCCGCCGCCTCTGTGGTGAAAGGGAAAACTACAAAACCATCAAAACCCTAAAATTCTCTTCTCTCCTCCTCAGTAAAATCAAGATCTCCTTCTCCGCCGGGCGCCGGCCGCCGGTGGAAAGTTCCGTCTCGAGGTGAGGCTCCGTCCATCGATCCTCCGTTATTCCCTAGTGGGTTCATCTGTTCCTCCATCGCCGTGACACCGCCTTGCTTCTTTTTCGGAGTCAGATCTAGCAAGATCGCTCAGAACCAGAGGAGGGGCCGCGAGAGACCCATCTCCCGACCGTCTTGTCCCACTCTTCAGGCCATCCTTCCGGTGAGTTACCCTCCGTTTGATGACTTAGCTTCGTAGACTCCTAGGTAAGTGCAGATTTGTCGCAATTCGATCACGGTCGAGTTGGGGACGCCGTATGCGTTGATGCTTCTGCCCGATTTCTGTGGGCTGAGCTCGTCGTAGCGCTAGGCAAACCGCTGCTCCTGTAGTCCCACTGGGCGCAGAAATTGAGGCGCGAGCTGCCGTGCGTTGTGTCGAGGTGCCTGCTCTGGTTCCTCGTAACCTTCAATAATCCGATTTTTTATTTTTCCTGTGTGGAGGGGAGGTAGCTCCCATTTCTCCCAAAGAGCAAGCATTAGGGTTCGGGTTCTCAATGCTTCTCTTCCTTTCATTGATCTGTTCTCCCCAAGCTTCTATTGTGTTCCCCACTGATTCCAATATTTAGTTTGAGCCATAGTTCAAATTTCTGTGTGTGTCATGAGACTGCTAGTGAGTGTGTGCTGGTGCACAATACCTTAGCAACCATTTTGAATACCTCAGTGCTCATATTCTGAGGAATGAGGAATTAAATTTAGTCACGCCAAAATAAATCCAGATTTATTCATAAGAACCATGCATTGTAAAATATGCACAATTTCATGTTCATTCCACATGTGCAATGCATCATGTGCATCGCTTCATGAGCCTTAGTCATTTGCATCATCAATTTTGTATTACTCATGCATCATCAGGGAGCGGCATGCCATAAGCACTATGTCATCCGTACATCAGATCATTGTGTATGTGCATCGCACTGTTGGAACCAAGCATCTCATAAGTGCAATAAATCATTCACATCTAGCGTTTGCACTGTTACATCATCACACTCTCATAGCATCGTGCCATGCATGTGATGCATCATAGCATTGGTCACATTTGACATCATCCTCACACAAGCATTATGTAACTCGAATATTAGACAACTTTGAGCAAGAGCATGTTGAACAATCCCACTTTATCTTCTCATATTACCATGGTTGATATTGATGCATAGGATATCTAATGTCCACATCCGTACTGGATAGCGAAAGTAATCAATTGTTGGCAAGTTTGACTCTTATAAGACCTAATCTGAAGTTTGAGCTCCCTTTTTTTATATGTTTCTCCTATTTTGATCCTCTTCTATGGATTGATTCTAGGGTATTGTGTTGAAATCTATCAAGAATGTTTGAGAATCTCGTGTGATTTCTAGAATCTAGACTCTAGACAAATTTGATTAGTCTAGGACTCTAGGTGAATATGGGTCTGTTTTGTTAGTACAACCTCAGTTCCTAATTATCACCTTTCCAACATCATTATGTTTTTTGTTTTGATATCAGTGACACCTTTCCTCCTTATGCACACCGGAATTTTGGGATGATATTCTTTTAAGGTGTTGCTGTTTTTTGTTATGCTCTGTATTCTCTATTTTGATGTTGATAATATTAATGATACTTATAATACATATTAGCTTGTTCACCCGACGTGAGAGTCAACCTTCTGTGGTTATTCTTCTCATTTTGATTGGTTATTGGAACTTATTGAGTATATTTTGATTCATTTTGTTCACCCGTTTGTCTTTCCTTATCTTTTAGTGTCTATATCTATTAAAATTTTCTTGTGTGTTTTCAGCATTTTGTTCTCTATTTGCTGTGGTTGCGGCATTTGATGGTTCTAGGCGCATTGATGGTGCACTGCACAGGATATCAGAATCTGGAGCTCTTGATGTGATAAATATGAGAGACACTTATCGGCATGAACTGGGCATGGAATTAGGTTTTGAAGACAAATCCAAATGCTATGGCGGGTTTGATAACATACCTTTGGTTCTCAGAGTTCTTAGGGATTGTGGTATTGCATACTTCTGCGATACAATTCTTTGACTATGGTACACAGGCCAGCATTCCCAGATTATACATTCAGAGCTTTTTCAAAGTTGATCATACAGACATATTTCTGGTCACTAGGCTTATTGCCAGTGGCTTTCCTTTGGTCACTAGCATGCTGCTTGGTCAGTTGTTTGTTTACTTGAGTGAACACCAGATTTACCACTGCCCGAAGTGTGATGCAGACTGTTTGACCGCCCATGCTGTTGCTCTCATTGGGTCTGGGACAGCGCCCTACAAGAAGGGTGACGTTGAGACATTCTATGTCGTGAGAAACTCCAAGGGAGAGAAGGGACATTCCTGCCACCACAAGGAGGGGTTTGGTGGTGATTATATTGTTTGGGCCAGGGATGTTAGGAACATATGGGGATTCTACCTTCCTGACAGTCTCCTGCATAACTATCTCTACTGTATTAGTTAATTTTGTCTCTGTAAAATGATTGATGGTTAGGCCTATGGTGCGACAATCAATTGTACTACCTAATGACTGTACTATTGCAATTGGTGTTCTGTTTATTTCTATTTATTAGTTAATTCTGTGAATGATTGATGGTCAGACCTATGGTCCGACAACCTATTGTACTACATAAATGACTACTATTGGTTTAATCCCTGTCTTATTGTTCTGTTTGGGCTCTTGTCATTATTATTCTAAGGGCCTGTTTGGATCCCGTAGTTCTAATAGTTAGTGGACTAGTAGCTAATAGCTGCTAATTGTTACCTAACTAATAATTAGCAGGAGTTGTTTGGATCCAGTAACTACTAATAGATGGCTGGATAGTCTGTTTGTTTAGATGGCTGGATAGTCTGTTTGTTTGGATAAAATGTCTATAGTACCTTTGCACTTTTGCATGCAGGTGCTGCTGTTGGCCGGTGTTGCTGCTTGAGTGCGGTGCTGCGGCTGGCCTTGCATGGCGTCCGGTGTTGCTGCTTGAGTGCGGTGCTGCTGCTGGCCTTGCATGGCGTGAGGCGACCACGGCCCGCGAGGAGGCGCGGCGTGGACGAGCGACGGCGTGGGCGAGCGGGAGCGGCGTGGATTCCCGGCAGCGGCATCGACGGGCGCGGCGGCGGCGTGAGCGGAGGCGACCGTGGCAGCATGGGCGGGGTGCGGGCACTCCTTCAATTGCCACTCTTATAATGGCTTCTACATTTTTGCCACTCTGTCTCAAACGTTGCTACATATTTGCCATTTTTGCTGATGTGGCACGCCACGTCCGTGGTTCAACTCTACTCTGACATGGCACTGGACGGTAAAAAGACTACACTGCCCCAGCCTCTCTCCGGTTAGCGATTCCGTCCTTTCTCATCTGCCGCTGACATGTGGGACCCACATGTCAGGGTCATCTTCAACCTCTCACCGTCCTTTTCTTCCTCACTTGGCGCTGCCATTGCTCTATGCTAGGGGCAGCGGCGTCCCGCATATTTCTCCAACTTCATCACCAACCTTCCGGCGATCCACTCGGCAAACTGAGAAGGCACAAATTTTGAAGTTCAGAATGGCTATAGAATCTATGTTATTCCACTTATTAAGCACTATGTACAGTTCACATGAACACTATGCTGATCTCCAGATTAACAAAAGAACAAAGAGCACATGCTTCTAATGTCTAAACGGATAAAAAAACGAGCGCTGGATCGAGCGCCGTTATCCTCGCGTGCTCTCGATGCCAGCGGGCGGCCGGAGCAGGTCGTACTTCGCCCTGACGGCGTCGAGTGGGTACGGCCGCCGAGACCGTGCTGGTTCTACATGGGGTCCACCGACGCGATCCGGCCGGCGAACACGACCAGGAATGGCGGCAGCGAGCCCAGCTCGTAGATGCGCACGCGCTTCTGGAGCTCCATCCATTCCTCGATCCACAGGCAATCTGAGATGGCACAAATTTTGAAGATCAAAATGGCTCTTCGACTGCGAAACTGCGTCCTCTTCTTCGTCCACCTGCCGGCCGGCCTGTCGATGTGGATCCCGGTGCTGGCCATCCACCACGACGAGTCCATCTAGGGCCCCGACGCGCACGAGTTCAGGCCGGAGCGCTTCAAGGCGGGCCGGCGCCCAGCGTTCCTGCCGTTCGCGTCGGGCCCGTGCAACTGCATCGGCCAGGCGTATGCGCTCATCGAGGCCAAGGTCGTGCTCGCCGTGCTGCTGCAGCACTTCCGCCTTGCCATCTCCGACGACTACCGTCACGCGCCGGTGAACGTGCTCACCCTCCGCCCCGGCGTGCCCGTCCACCTCCGCCCGCTGCGGCCGTGAGCTCGCTGATGACAAGCGGTCCCCCAGCCCCAATTTGTTTTGTTCCATTGGTGCTGACGAGGTGCTCGGCGGGCCAGGCCAGCACGGTGGGCAACGGGCTGGAGTTCCTGAACCAAGTGAGGAAGAAGAGGACGGGCGAACGGAGGCCTGACCAGTTGGTCAGGTGCTCTCAGTAGCACCCCTGCCCGGCGGCCAGGGTTCGAATCCCCTCGGGGACGAATTTCTGGAACCGTGCGGTGCAGGGTAAAAAAATCCTCTCGCTAGCGTGTGGCTAGGGTTCGGGGGTTTTCTCGGCCGAGAAAGCCGAAAGTCGCTTCCTCTTAATGAAAAACGGTTGGGGCCGTCATACCCCTCCCGGTCGAGTTTTTTTTAGGAAGAAGAGGACGGTGAGAGGTTGAAGATGACGCTGACATGTGGCTCCCATATGTCAGCGGCAAAACGAGAAAGGACGGAAACGCTAACACGAGAGAGACAAGGGCAGTGTGGTCTTTTTACCTTCCAGTGCCATGTCAGAGTAGAGCTGGACCATGGACGTGGCGTGCCACATCAGCGAAAATGGCAAATATGTAGCAACGTTTGAGACAGAGTGGCAAAAATGTAGGAGCCATTATAAAAGTGGCAACTGAAGGAGTGTCAACCGTAAGAGTGGCAAATACGTAAATATCCCGGGGAGGCGCACAGGCCTAGATGGAAACGGCGACTAGATAAGGTTGGTGGGAGGTCATTTGACCATCAATTAGCAGTTGTTAGCAGGTTGCAGCCAGATAGTGAGCTAATTGTTAGTATTTGGGCTGCTAATTATTAGCAGGTCTATTACCAGGATGTTTAGATTCTTAGCTGCTAACTATTAGTTCTAATGGATCCAAATATCCCCTAAATCTTTTGGGCTCTTGTCATTATTATTCTTTTTTTTGCTGTCTCTAACTTGAGAAATAATTGAGCCTTTCATTCTTTTACTACATACATGGTCTTTCATTTAAGAATGACGTATTGTTTTGTGTAAAAAAAAGGTGTTATCGCTGTTTGTACTTGTCATTTTCAGTGACAACTTGCTGCCGAGTTCAGTATGTCACCTCAGATTCAACTTTTTCGTTATACTCCCTCCGCCTTAGGATATAAGACACGCACGTAATTCAAGATTCAAACTTTAAAAACTTTGACTTACGATTAATTTTGTATAATAAAAACTTTGTCTTACAACAATGATATCATTGTATTCATACTTAAAAGTAGTTTCATACGATTATAATTTTATTATTGCAAACATTATATAAGAGATATTAAGAGTCAAATGTTATTATTGAAAACTGTGACAAGTTTGACCGCGCCTTATATCGTGAGACGGAGAGAGTATTCTATATTAGCGCAAAATATGGCGACTCCAATAATTCACGCATGCAGCCCGAGATTTTATACCACACCCCCATTCTATTTGTGCTTGTGACCTGCCTAGTCAATCATGGGCAACCTTGTTACAGCTCCTACTAGCAAAAGTAAACGAGAACTCAAGGTAGGGGCGGAGTCACACCCCGGACTGCGCGGGCTGCAGCCCAGGTTGTGAGCCTAAAATCCTATAAAAATCTAACTAACTGTATCTAGAAATATAGATAGTCAATAAGGATTTTAAACATATTTGAAGTTTTATACTTGTTTTAGCCCGGGTCCTAACTCATTCTTAGCTCCGTCCCTGACTCAAGGAAAACTAAGATAGCTCTTTGATCTCCTTCAGCGTAGGGGATATCGCAGAACGCTGTGTCTCTAGATTCTCCCAAGCTCCAAGCAGTCCGTCTCCAGATGCACCTGCTGCACACCGCATTGCTGAGCGAATCCCAGGGCGTCTCTACAAGCCACTGCCTCCATCGCGCACGCGTCAAGGCAGCGTTCATACCATTTTGCTTCGGACCTGAGAAACCTCCCATGGTGGTCACGTAGCACACATGCAGAAGCACCATTACTGTTCTCCATGTAGTATGCTCCATCTGTGTTGCATTTCACCCATCCCATATCTGGCGGCCTCCACCTCGCCTCCACACCGACGTGACCTGCTCGCTTGGGTGGGTGCGTAATCTGCCATAGGTCAAAGGCCGTGTCACATACCCAGCTCGAAGCTTGCCATATGGTCATGGATTGCTCGCCATACCTTCACCTATTTCTCATCATCCATAGCGCCCACATAACACAGATGATTATAGCTCGATCACGCCTCGAGCATATATCTATAAGTAAATCCCTTGCCCATGTGACCGGATGCAAGTTCGGTATTTTGACACCGGTCATCATCATCGTTTGGCACCAGAACTCCCTAGCCACAATACACTCCATCAATATGTGTCTGATTGATTCTTCTGGTGCCCCCACAAACTTCACAATTAGCAATCGGTTCAATGTATCGACTACACAACACCTGCCCTGCAGGTAGGGACCCATGCAGCACTCGCCACCAAAAAACTCTCCCTTTAGGTGGCACTTCAAGTTTCCAAATCAATCTCCACACACCATTAGAAGAGGTTCCCGGTCGGTACTCATCTTCTCCCTGCTGCCTACTGCTGTCGAGTAGTTTATATGCTGGCCGGACCGAGTACATCCCATGGCTTGTTCCCAGGCCCATACATCACTATCTCTTGGTCTTATTGGCAATCGCGGTATAGCCTTAGCGTCAACAGGAAAGAATGTCTCTCATATGAGGTCCTCATTCCACTACTCGATTGCCGTCATCAACTCAGAAACCCTTCAACTTTGTTTGCTTTGCTAACCAGCAACTAGACAGCCAAATAGGTAAAAAAAAAGCATGTGCAATAAAATTGATGAACGTCTACTGCCAAATTATTTTTCAAGAGAGGTGGACAAAAGTTTAATGCATGATATTGTATATCAAAGGATTTGGATGAGATGGTTGAAGCTTGAGATGTTCTGAATACACTACCATAAACAATGAAGCTTGACAGTGAAAGGAACCCTAACGATATCTTTAGAGCTGGTGGCCTCTGCTAAAAACTTAAAAGCAGGGGCCACGAACTCATTGTTCTTTCTATCTTATGCTTCTTCATGACCAGGTTGTTTTATGCATTGACAAACTGGTTCCCTACAAGGTTGCCAAAACAATTTCAGGTTCTTATTGTCAGCTCCAGCTTCGATGCTTGGTCTTACACAACAAAGAGGGTTCAGAGACAGCCATTTTCCCATGGACTCGGCAACACTTTCTCTGTCAGTGATTCATTGTTGTACACAACAAAAGTGAGGTCCTGAGTGTTCTTGAAGCAATGCCTCCACAGGGGCCTTTCTGTTAGAAGAAACATGGCAAGCATGAGGCCATGGGAATGGCAAGCTAAAAGGAATGATATAATGAAGTTGCTAACGTGTTTAAGCAATAGACAGGTATGTTTTTGATATGAAGTTGAAGTTGATCCGTCTCTACACTAACTTTTTATACAACTTAAAACATATGCATATATGAATTTTCATGTATAGTTTCCTAATCTACAATAATCAAATTCTGTTTGCCCCCTTCATATATGGCAGGACGTGTCGACACTTCCAAATAAGGCAGTGATTAGGCATTGTAGCCCAAATCAGAAGAAGTGATTGGATTGGCCGATCTTTTCATAGGCAGTATTCTGGAGCTCTGGAACTATAATATAATATAACTATTTTGCCTCCTGCAATCAGGATAGCCTCCTTTCAATAAAATATAATCACTGCCAATTCAGTTTTACAACATGTTGTATCAATCACTCATTTGGATTAACATGATACCTTCACTAACCAATCCGTAATGATTGTGGCCCTGAACAGAGGCAGCAATGCCATCTCCAGTAACCTAATTGGAAAAAGAATGCATATATCATTTGGCAAAAATTTCTCGATGCACAGCATACAAAGTGTAACCTGTTATTGCCTCTACCATTAAAGAATAAAGTCTAGAGCGTAAGATTTCTCACATCATCACTTGAAAGTACAATACAAATACATAAGGCACTTTTTAGCTAAGCTTGAAGACTCAAGAAAATGAAAAAAAATTCAGATTAAGCTCTTTACATTTTTTTTGAATCGAGGCAGCCCCCATTTCCATTACTTAAAATGGAAATACAAAAGTTCAGCTTACAGACAACAGCCGTAGCAAGACCAGAGCAAGAATGTAGGGAGCTGGTAAGAAAGGGGGAGCGACGCCATGATCAGCAACCTGAGTCAGGTTACCTCCCATGACCTAACCTCGCACCGAAAAGACCAAATCTCCTAAGGTTCAACAGACATTGGTTAAGCAACCACTTACACACATCCAACACAGTTGAAAGGACCGACACTAGGCCTAGAGGGGGGGGTGAATAGGCCTGTTTAAAAATTCTGCAACTTGACAATAAAAACCAGATGGGCCGGATGATCTGGCAGTGCCGGAAGTTCCGGGGGTCGGATCTTCCGGCACTGGGGCAGATCTTCCGGTTTCAGAGATATAAATGAATTTGAGATTAAAAAACTAGCAAGTAATTGCAGATTCTATATGAATGGAAAGTTCACCACGAGTATAAGCAAGCCTAAAAGTATGATCTCTAGCAGCGGAAACTTGTAACAAGATAGATTGGGCAAATTTAAGCTCAAGAACAATAATAATATGAAGAACAATAACAAGAACAAGAGACAAGGATTTGTTCACCGAAGTTCACTCCACTTAGGAGCTACGTCTGCATTGAGGTGCTTGTTGGGGATTTGGCCCGCCGACAAGCGCCTTCTACTTGTTTTGCTCTGTTTTCACACAAAAACGGCAATTGACAAAGGGAAAGAAGCCAATCGGCTTCTTCTATTTGATGAGTCCCACAATCGGCTTCTTCTACTTGATGAGTCCCACAATCGGCTTCTTCTACTTGATGAGTCCCACGATCGGCTTCTTCTACTTGATAAGTCCCACAATCGGCTTCTTCTACTTGATGAGTCCCACAATTGGCTTCGGTCATAGAAATAAGCCAAAGCCAATCGGCTTTGGTCAGTGAAGTAAGCCAAAGCCAATCGGCTTTGGTCAGTGAAGTAAGCCAAAGCCAATCGGTTTCGGTCAGAGAAATAAGCCAAAGCCAATCGGCTTCAGTCAGTGAAGTAAGCCAAAGCCAATCAGCTTTGGTCAGTGAAGTAAGCCAAAGCCAATCGGCTTTGATCAGAGAAATAAGCCAAAGTCAATCGGCTTCGGTTGGCTTACCTGTTCATGCACCAAAGCAACGTTATCCAAATTAAATTAGAAGCCAATTCGGTGAAGTACTAATACTATTGAGTGCCAAAAGCTATGATTGAGTCATTGGCTAGCTTCGGTTCGCTCTATATTGCAGGTTCTTGGAGGAGCCATCGGCTTTTAGACGCCGGGAGACGGCTTTGGGTCGTCTCAGCTCGGAAGAAGCCGAATCCAGGAGCTACCTAGCTTTTTCCAGCCGGCGAAGCAGGCGTGGACCAAGTCCAACAAGACCAAGTCTAAGCCAAGTCAAACGCGGAATCGCAAGTCTACGCATTCACATTGGGAGGCGTAAATGTACCAAAGTGTCCCTGGGCTATTTGTATTGTATAGTCTAGAGGATGATGCTTGATCCCAGGGGTATAATGAGAATGTAAAGACCCTTGGTCTCCCTATAAAAGGAGGCCCCTCTCCCACATATAAAGGTTGTTGATTCCAAGAATACTGTTGATAAGTAATATATTGTTGCTTGTCCCAGTTGTTCAGTTTCAACCGTTGTCTGGGTTCATTGGCTTCGGCTACTAACCCAACAACTGGCGCCCACCGTTTGTGCAGTGCACGAACAAAACCCACGATAACCACCATGCCACCCAAAAAGCCAACCAAAGAAGCCGACATGTCCGCGCGCGACCCGGAGCTGCAGCCATCATCTTTAATGGGCAGCGAGAAGCTACAGTCATCTCCACATTCCCTAGAAACCATCATGCTGCAGCTAGACAGTGCAGCTCGTCACCTTCGTGCGCATGCGCCGAACATGATTCAAGCAAGCTTGCACACATCAGTATATCCAAGGAAGAAGCAGCATGCTGGACCAGTCAAAGTCAACGGACAGCACAACCGTAAGAGACAACCTATCACCTTCGCTATGCAACCGTTACATACAGTAACATGAAATGCCGCCCAAAAGCTGTCAGCAAGGTGCCTCAGCTCGGCACCAAAGCGATCGGCAACCTGCCAACCAAGCTGCACCTAAGCAGCCTACCTGCTTATTCATCCGGTGATGAGGTCATCACTATGTCCATACGAAGCTGTTATCATCTAGCTGCAAGTCAACAACTAATGTCTGAGCAGCTTCGTTCAGATAAGTGAAAAAAAATCTCTAAAAGCTTACTCTCAAAGAGAGTAAAAGGGGGCTTCATTCTAAAGAAGAATGAACTCGAAAACGTCAAAAAGCTTACTCTCAAAGAGAGTAAAAGAGGCTTCATTCTAAGAAGAATGAACTCGAAAACGTCAAAAAGCTTACTCTCAAAGAGAGTAAAAGGAGCTTCGTTCTAAAAAGAACAAGCTCGAAAAGTTATGTTTTAGTCAAGTTTCGGATCTGATATCCACAGGTCCAGGTCCAGCCACGCTAAGCTAACCAGGAAGCCACGGTTTCAAGTTGGCTAGGTTGGAGAGCAATTCTCTTTAAATTAATATAAATTATTTGAAATCCAACAAACGAAGGTGCCCTAGGGCAGCAGGGCACCAAACATACTGTGCTGTCCTGTCATGCGCACGAGCATACGCACAACAAAGCTGGTTACACGCATCTCTTTAACACACATCAAAGGTGTTCTGATCTTTAATAGTTCTAGCATCTACTTCACATACACCATGCGGCTTCGGCCAGAGGGGCTACACCTCAGCCCCATAGCACCTTGTGCCAGAGGTAGGCTCCTACGCTGTTCATAACGAAGGCATGCATGAAGAAGCTAAGACGCAACTTAGCATGGCAAACACAGCAAGCTCATGCGAAGCAAGTTACAAGACGCCAAACATAAATCAAGTATGGCCGCATGCATGCGTCACCTTCCTATGCATCACTCTTCACTCCATCACGTGATCCATGCATGCAGGCAAAACTGCACCAGCTCCAAGTCTGAGCCATACATGCAGGCAGCATATATATATGGGCTTCGTGTTCACAACCGGGACCATTAGCCGCTTCAGCATGAGCCTTGATGTTTGCAGACATATATCATCTTCGGAAAACCACGTCAAGCAAGGTTGCCAATGAGCAGCATCTGCTCGGCAACGAAGCTGCAGCCAGTGACACCATCTTACCTTTGCTAGCTCCAACCAGCACAAACATCATCACGACTGCTAAAGATACTAAGCTTCGTTGTCATTACCAATCGACGGCCATGCCGGCCTGAGCATATACAAGCAGAAGAGCAGCGAAGCTGCTATGCACCTAACATCATCAGATCATCAAGCGAAACTGACAAACTGTAGCAATTCTAGAGCATATCTGCAAGTTGTCAATTCAAAAGTGCATCGGTGGGGCATAGCACACCAGCAGAAACAAGCTGTAGCTTCGTCTTTAGCTTAGTTTTCAAATGGTGGCCTAGTTCTTTTTCTTGCATTGCATCAACGAAGCTGCAGCTTCATCTTTTTCTTAGTTGGAGAGCAACCTGCTGGTCAAAAAAAAAACAAACAAGGTAATTATAATGGTTAACGCTCCATCTCCAATAAATGGAGGTTTTACTATTTTGCTTTCCATAAAAAATATCTCCTTAACCTCGTCTTGAGTGTCAAAAACTGGCCTTGGCCAGATTAATTACATTTGATATAGAAAAATAAAACTAAATGAACCTCAGCGAAATGAGCTCCATTCAGATCTAGCTTCATTTTTCATCACTAAAAATGCTTACTCTCAAGAAGAGTAAAAGGGACTTCGTTATAAGACAAGCAAGCTCAAAAAGTACAAAAGGCTTACTCTCAAGAAGAGTAAAAGAGGCTTCGTTTTCAGAGACAAGCTCAAAATCTCAAAGGCTTACTCTCAAGAAGAGTAAAAGGGGCTTCGCATAAGTTGTGATAATACCAAAGGAAGGTAACCTGCCGATTCAATATACAAACGAAGGTAAATACCGGAAAAACCATAATGAAGGAAGAAGCCGTTGGCTTCTTCTCCTTGTAAAACGAAGGTAAATACCTCAAAAACCAAAATGAAAGAAGAAGCCGTTGGCTTCTTCTCATGGTCAAACGAAGGTAAGTACCTGAAAAACCAAAATGAAGGAAGAAGGTGTTGGCTTCTTCTCTTTGTAAAACGAAGGTAAATACCTCAAAAGCCAAAATAAAAGAAGAAGGCAATACTAAATGAAGCTAATACTGGAAGAAACAGTGAAAGGAGAATACACTACCTTGCTTCGGTGTTATCACAGCTCTGACTGGGTCGGAGAATGAAGCCGATTAGTGAAGGCAACTCCTAAGAAAAAAAAAACACAAAACAGAAAACGAAGATGATGTAACTAGCGGCAGGAAGGTAGCTAAAAAAGCTCCTAACTAATCGGACTATGTTTTCACTACTGATTGGCTTCGGCTAATACCCTATATTTGTCTCCGAGTTCATGAGCTACAATTTTCATATAATTAAGCTCTAGCTTCATTTTTACACACATGAATTAAATTATCCAGTTCCGGAGGAGGCGAAAAGGTTAGGCATCTAATTCGCCTCCACCATGCGGCTTCGGCCAGAGGGGCTCGTGTACAGACACGACAAATATAAGTCAAGCATGCATAGCTCTTCAGTCCACTATATTATGCATGCATATATGCACACGAAATTTCTACATGTAAGCTTCCGGCCCATGCAGGCCCATGCATGCGAAGCTGACAGTCGCTGGCCCGCGACACAAGGTGCGCAGACCATGTTCACTTGGCAGCAGAGTAACTAGTTTCGTTGCTCCAACGAACATACTGGCAAAAAGCTCCCGAGCAGGCTTAAATGAAGCCGCCGAGCATCACCAGACTGCATGAAACAATCTAGGCCACATGCAGCACAGCTGCCAAGCAATAAGTTCATAGCTACAAACAAAGCTAATATATTTGACAGCACAACTTCACCTTCGTCTGCAGACTAACTGCCCGCAGACACTGAGGAAAGCAGCGAGCCACGACTCGTTTAGAAACAAAGCCATGGGCGATTTCATTACCACGTCGGCATGAAGCTACCTGCAGCCTACTTCGCGCCTGGCACTCAAGCAGCCTGTCTACTGGACTCATCCGGAGGTCACTTTCTGAATCGAAGCTGGTGGCTGGTTCTTTCAGCAAAACAATGTTGTCCACCGTCAAGCATGCTTAAATATATTCATCAACCATGCATACTGTAGCATGCAATGCAAAGTTGCCATCCAAAAGCCTGCACATTCGTCCCTTGTGCCATCGAAATCGCAGCAGGCAAAACTGCAACACCCCTTCACACATGCATGCATCCTGTTCGTAACACAGTTGCCTTCAACTACAAGACTGAGCCAGGCATGCCTAATACCACTACGTGATGCTGGCTGCACACCATATTTACTGGCTTCAAACGAAGCTACCGGCAAGGTCGGCGCTCGCTGTCCCAGCTCGGCACCAAAGCGGCTCAGCGCAGCATACAGGAGGCATGCATGCATCGCCTTCGCATGCATAACTGACAAAACCTGATGAGTCGCATCGACCTCCACTGTTGCACTTACGTGCATACATACGAAACCGCCGAACAACAAGGGACATTCCCAATTGCACATATGTAGTCTGTATGTGGGACTCCTTCATATCAACAAAGGCACTAGAAAAAGAAGCCTGCCGGCTGTCGCAGTCGCCGGCAACTCTAATCAATGGTCATTACCACAAACATCGCAGCCTATCACCGAAGCCATTACACAATGTGTATAAAGCTGGAACACAGTTGATCATCTCCGGTTGCATACTCAAGCAACCAGCAGGCAGATTTGTCAACGTGATAATTTTCAAGATGCTAAACATGCATACGCTTTGACTACAAGCGAAGCTAGCAAAGCTAGCTGCTCTCCAAAGCTATCACATCGAGGCCTCTAGAAGGCACAGACAGTGATTCTCACTAACTCGGCGTCAAAATATAGTTGCTGTGCTTGAGGCCCATTCATGCCCAAAACGAAGCTGTCGAGATGGCAGCCCAGGGTGCAACACAGACAAGAAATAATTTTCTCCAAGTTTCAAACTGAAATTGCATATTTTTGGTCATCAAAAGCAACAGGCCTGAATCATTTCGCTTAGGCGACGACGAAGGCAATGAGCTGCCGCATTCATGGAATGCAGACAGCTTACGCAAATATTATTTATAAAAAGATGTAAAATGGCTTCGTGTTCTATAAACGAAGTCATTAAGTAGAATAGCATTTTTACTCTTTCCAAAAGCCCGTACTCTTTTCCTCACAAGGGGACCCTGACCAAGGGGTGAGGTTTTTAACGAGGCGGTGCTTACTGTAACTTGTCAAATCATAAATGAACGAGGTATTCCCCACAGTGGCGTAGCTAGGATTTTGGGATAGGGTGGTCCAACTTAACAAAAAAAATTTAACACTACAAATATAATATGTCAATATATAAATATAGAATTTACCAAACGCATTGGTATTAAATAAAAAGTGTCTTGCAAGGATTTTAACATAAATAAGTCTGAAATATGCTTAATAGTGTAGCTTACAAATCCAAAATAGCTGAAGAACAGTACAGTATACTACTTCTTCTTGTCAGGCCTGCGCCTTTTGATGGCCATAAATGTTTCAATTATATCATCTTCATTCACTTGTAGAAAAATTTCACGCTCAATGAAAGTGGCTAGACAATCATCCAAAACACTATCACCCATCCGATTTCTCATCTTATTCTTGATAAAGGTCATTGCAGAAAATATTCTTTCAACACTTGCTGTTGCCACCGGTAATAGCAATACCATTTTGAGAAGGAAGTAAACCCAATCATAAACTTTATCCCTCTTTGTTTCAACAAGTTTAACTGAGAGCTCAACGAGGCTATTTAGGCCTTTGAACATTTCATCTTTTCTCATATCATCAATATAGACCTCAAGTTGCAAGTCAAGTCTTAGCAAGTTAGAGCTTGAAATATCATTGGGGTAAAACTCAGCAAGTCTGTGTATCTTGCTTGCATCAAAAGAAGCAAATAAATCAGCCGGACTCAAGGCAGCCATACAGGAAAGCAACTCCATGTTTACCTCATCAAAACGATTGTCAAGCTCTTGACTAATCTGATCAATGACCCCAAGAAATACTTCTCTTCTGAAGTGATCGTCATTTGTTTGGTTTCGAGCAAACCGTGCTGATCTTCCATAGGGTACATAATTATTTTGCATTCCAGGAACTTGGATGCCATGTTTGTTGCAAAACAAAGTAACCCTTTGAAGAAATGAAACCCAGCCATCAGATCTCAATTGTTGCATTTTATTCTTCGCCAAATGAACAAGTGACATAGCATTAAGAATATCTTGGTCTTTTCTTTGCAAACATTCCGACAAATCATTAGTGTATCCAAGAATCACAAGCATCAAATGGGCACTAAAAATAAAGTCAAATGATTCAAGCACTCCAACCATAGTATGTATCTTTGGCCATTCTCCCCTTATTGAAGTATCTTCTCCAAGAGCAATAAGTACACCACGGATTGTGGGATACATAGCAATCAAGTTGACCACTGTTTTATAATGAGCAATAAGTACACCACGGATTGTGGGATACATAGCAATCAAGTTGACCACTGTTTTATAATGAGAACCCCACCGAGTCTCACCAGGCCTAGGTAACCCCATCTCTTGATTTAACCCACTTCCAGTTTCTAGCACACCACATTCAAGTGCTTTCAGGACATTCTCAAATTGTTGATGTCGAAGCATGCCATGACGCTTACAAGAAACTCCAACAATATTTAGCAAGAGAGACAATTGATCAAAAAACCATACACAATCATTGTTGCCCTTTGCAACAGCAACAAGAACTAGTTGGAGTTGATGTGCAAAGCAGTGGACATAATAAGCTGAAGGTGACTCTTTCATGATCAAAGTTTTCAGCCCTTTAATCTCTCCTTTCATGTTGCTAGCCCCATCATAGCCTTGACCACGGATTTGAGTAACAGTCAAACCATGACTAACAAGTAAAGATTGAATTGCTTCCTTAAGTGATAATGAAGTAGTATCATCTACATGAACAACTCCAAGAAATCGCCCACATGGCCTTCCCGAGGTATCGACATAACGCAAGCAAAGGGCTAGTTGTTCTTTATGTGATACATCACTAGACTCGTCTGCTAGAATTGCAAAGTATTCTTCACCAATTTCTTCAATGATTTGCTTTCTAGTTTCTATGGCACAACATTGAATAATATCCTTTTGTATGTCTGGGCTAGTCAATTTGCAATTACCTGGAGCATTCTTCAAGACATACTTATCCACCTCTTCATTATTTGCAGCAAGCCACTTCAAAAGTTCAATGAAATTCCCTCTATTGCTAGATTCTTCACTTTCATCATGTCCACGGAATGCCAATCCTTGCTGCAAAAGGAACTTCAAACATCTAATTGAATAAGTCAATCTTAACTTATAGAGACGTCGCTCTTCACTGTCCACCTTCACAATATGATCATCAATTGCCATATCAGGATTCAAAAATTTGGTGTATCTTTCTTGAGCTGCATTGTGAGCACTTATAACACCACCCACATGTATGTCAAGTGCATCAGTTCTGTTCCAATTTCTCCACCCACCTTCAATAAATGCAGATTTCCTAGTCTTTTCCTTAGCAAACAAGTAGCACACAAAGCAAAAGGCTGATTCCTTTTTGATACTGTACTCAAGCCAAGGATATTTATAAAACCAAGTAGGACTGAACTGCTGATCTCTTTTTCCAATTTTTCTAATTTCAAAATCATGCGAATAAGGTTGCAAAGGACCTTTAAGAATATACGCTCTTCGAATGGCTTCTTGATCATTAACAGGGTAACTTGAAATGGGCTTCCTCTCCCCTGGATCATGTGGAAGCCGACTAATATCATAAACCGGCGCCGGCATTGGAGCCACAGTTTCTTTAGGTGCAACTGGAGGTGTCACATGTTCTTCTTCTTCAATCACTCTCTCTTCATCAAGTGCACCTTCTTGTTCTTCAATTGGCTCTTCTGGCACAGCTGTAGCCTTCTTCTTTGATTCATAATTCTCAAAAAGGGATGCGATAGTTCCTGTCCTCTTCATGTTTCAACAAATCTACAAGAAAATTGTTCAATTTTCCCCCAGTTTCGTATTAAAATCATAAAATAAAACTGAAACTAGCTATGCCTAAATGGCAAAATCAATAAAACTGAAACTAGCTATGCCTAAATGGCAAAATCAAGTAACAGAGGATCACGTATGTTATATATAACACAACCAATTAGGGCCAATGCAAGGAAGCTAATAGATGCAGATAAAGAGAGGCAGGACCAAGGAGGCAAATACGTACCAGGCTACCAGCAAGCAGGGCGCCGCTGCTTGCTGCCGGACGCCGCCGCCCGCCGGGGTCACCCACGTCCACGTACAGACGCGCCGTCGCGCCGACTCGCCGATCGCCGCCGCCGTCTCTCCTGTGTCTCGCTGCTAGCGTCGCTAGGGAACAGGATGCGAAACTGAAGCGTCGGCAATCACGGAAACGAATCGACGAGAGAAGCAAATCAAGTGCCAGTCAAAATTCCAAACCATTAATAATTTTTGGGCCAAAATTCCAGGGTGGGCCGGTGCCCAAATGGCCCACACTGTAGCTCCGCCCCTGATTCCCCACAAAGCCAGCATCGAAAGCGATTGGCTTCGACCAAGTTGCTGGTATTCGATAACTTAAATAGAACTGAATTGACCCGACTGAAAGTAAGGCCAATTCAGATCTATGGAAAAGCTTACTTAAAAAAGAGTAAAAGGGGCTTCGGTCCAAAAAAGCTTACTCTAAAAAAAGAGTAAAAGGGGCTTCAGTCCAAAAACGCTTACTTTAAAAAGAGTAAAAGGAGCTTCGGCACATACAAATGTTTGAAATCAAAAACAGCTTCGGATAACAATATTCTAAACGCTTGAAAACAAACTCGCTTATATAAGCACGAATAATAGGGGCTTCGGCAACCCACGCAAAGCACTTCCCCGTACACATATTTACGCACAAGTACAAAGCTCAAAAAAGCTAAGGTGGCTCCGAACCACAAGTACAAAACACTTGAACGAATAAAACCCCGCTTTGGGGGGGGGGGAGGAGGCGTTTCTTTCGCAACGAAGCCAAATCGAGCTTACATTCATTCAAGTGTTTCGAATCAAAACAACGACCAAGTGAAATACAGTGTGTTTTACAAAGAGATGATTTAAAACATCTCAAAAACATAGCCATCAAAAAGCTGGCCTGATCTCCTAAATCTTGGAGCATTAAACACATAAGAAAAATCCCTAACACCATCTAAGTCTTCTGGCTCGACCTTAACAGGAAGCAAACGGGCAGCTTCGGTGTTTCTTGCACGAGCAAGTTCAACACGAGGCATCACTTTGTGTTACTTTACAGCAAAAGTTAAAGTGTTACTTCACAGCAAAAGCTAAAGTGTTACTTTACAGCAAAAGCCAAACAAGGTGATAGCTTCAACAAATCTACACATTCGGCTATCCATCATGTCTCTCATCAGCACCGGCATGAGATGATGAAGGGCCAGCAGCTGCAGCTTCGGCTTCGGCTTTCTGCTGCTGCTCGAGGGCAAGCTCCTCTTTGTACTAAAAATAAACAAAACAACCTAGGGGCTTTCTCCAACAAGGAGGAGGCGTTTGTCGGACTGGCAAGCAATCCAATGTTCATGGAGCTCGGCCTGTTGAAGAAAGCCCTCATCCTCGAGGGGCTACTGTTGGGGATTTGGCCCGCTGACAAGCGCCTTCTACTTGTTTTGCTCTGTTTTCACACAAAAACGGCAATTGACAAAGGAGAAGAAGCCAATCGGCTTATTCTACTTGATGAGTCCCACAATCGGCTTCTTCTACTTGATGAGTCCCACGATCGGCTTCTTCTACTTGATGAGTCCCACGATCGGCTTCTTCTACTTGATGAGTCCCACAATCGGCTTTGGTCAGTGAAGTAAGCCAAAGCCAATCGGCTTTGGTCAGTGAAGTAAGCCAAAGCCAATCGGCTTTGGTCAGTGAAGTAAGCCAAAGCCAATCGGCTTCGGTTAGTGAAATAAGCCAAAGCCAATCGGCTTCGGTCAGTGAAATAAGCCAAAGCCAATCGGCTTCGATCAGTGAAATAAGCCAAAGCCAATCGGCTTCGATCAGTGAACTAAGCCAAAGCCAATCGGCTTTGGTCAGTGAAGTAAGCCAAAGCCAATCGGCTTTGATCAAAGAAATAAGCCAAAGCCAATCGGCTTCGGTCGGCTTACCTGGTCATGCACCAAAGCAACGTTATCCAAATTAAGTTAGAAGCCAATTCGGTGAAGTACTAATACTATTGAGTGCCAAAAGCTATGATTGAGTCATTGGCTAGTTTCGGTTCGCTCTATATTGCAGGTTCTTGGAGGAGCCATCGGCTTTTAGACGCCGGGAGACGGCTTTGGGTCGTCTCAGCTCGGAAGAAGAATGGAAAAACGAAAATGCCTGGACATTAAACAGAAATTTGAAGCATCATTAAAGCTGCAAGAGCGTATGGGTCTTTCTTGTCGTGTTGATTCAAGCATGACCTAAGCTATCGGCCAATCGCTGCATGCAGATCATCGCTCACTCTTGCCCACCCCTTTCTGCGCCTCACACGGACACGGTCCGACGTTCACGCCCTGCAGGACTCTGCCGATCCAAGCTGCCCCGCCGCCTGCGGCCTCGAACCCTGCAGGCCTGCCGATCCAAGCTGCCCCGCCGCCTGCAGCCTCGAACTCATGGACATCGTGTGGGAGACAGAATCGCGCGATGGGGCCCTGGGGGCGTGGAGAGACCGACTTTTTTGTTTTTTTTTCCTTTTCATGAAAGAAAATTTCACAAATAGTTACACAAATAGACCTCTGGCAAAAAGATTTGCAAAAATGAATCCTGAGCTCGGCGCCGTGGTTCATGGCGCCGAGGTAAAACGTCTCGGCGCCGTAGGCCATGGCGCCGAGGTCTAGGGCACGTGTCATCCACGGTATTGTCGTGGCGATGACGTGGCCTAAGGTCACGGCGCCGAGATCTGTGCGGTGCCGACCTCATTGCACAGTAGCGGCCTGCCCCTCGGTCTCGCTCTCTCGGGCTCGCTCACTCCCTCTCCCTGGGGGCGTGGAGACAGTGGCGGACCCAGCGCCCGGCGATCCTGGGCGCCTGCCCGGGCTCCTCCCGGCACATGCTTTTTTTTTTGAACTGACGGCAAAAGCTTTGCCAAATTTTTATTAGAAGAAAAGATAAATATTTACAACTGGGGCAACTGGTATGCGGCAACACGACTGCCGTCGGAAAACAAGTCACCACAACTCAAAAACAAAGAAAGGAAAAAACAACTAGAAGCCCAAAAACCTACTAAGAAAAAAAGCAACTATGAAGGGTGAGGGGACGTGGTCTGTTGCTCTTGCTGCTGTGGTTGAGTCGCGAAGTGAAACCGCTGAACTTCTTCTCTTGTTAGAAAGGCCGCTTTATCGCTTGTTTTGGACTCCTGGTTGAAGGTGCGCCGATTGTGCTTTTTTCAAATAAGAAAAGATAAATATTTACAACTGGGGCAACTGGTGTGCGGCAACACGACTGCCGTTGGAAAACAAGTCACCACAACTCAAAAACAAAGAAAGGAAAAAACAACTAGAAGCCCAAAAAACTACTAAGAAAAAAAGCAACTATGAAGGGTGAGGGGATGTGGCCTGTTGCTCTTGCTGCTGTGGTTGAGTCGCGAAGTGAAACCGCTGAACTTCTTCTCTTGTTAGAAAGGCCGCTTTATCGCTTGTTTTGGACTCCTGGTTGAAGGTGCGCCGATTGTGCTTTTTTCAAATATTCCACTAGAAAGAGATCATGAGGCCGTCGAACGTCGATATGTTTTGCCTGCCCACTTTAGCTCTACACTTTTTCCACCAACAAGAGCCAGTACAATCTACAACAATAGATCACGGAGCACTGATGCATGCAGGTACTGCGCCGTGTAGGAGTGTGTTGCTTGCTGCTAATAATTGATGGCCATGCATGCGAATTAGAAATTTAGGACTTCATCAATGATTCAGCGAAGCTTATGCCTCGCTATGCATAGCGACTGTCTTAATCCATCGTTACCAATTACTACTTTACTACAACATTAGTACTTGTTTATTAGTTAATAATTACATGTAGGGATTGGAAGAACAAAAACAAACAACTTGGTGCACATGAACCCAATAAACATAAAGAACAAGAAAAAGGATGTTCCTTGTCACCACATTGCATGACCATATAACATATTTATTATTAACTTGAACACAAAAGAATAATATTAGTTTGTTTAAATTACAGGTCGATTGGTTGACATGAGTTTATTATATATCGGTTCGCCCAGGCTATATAACAGTTTTGGGTCCGCCACTGCGTGGAGAGATACGATCAGACTCGAAGACGGCGTGGGGGAGGGCGGTGACGTAAGCGCGTGACCTGCTGACATAAGATGACGGACGAAACACTTCTTGTTTTAATTTTAAATTTGTTTTAATATTAAGGAAGAGATTGTTTTAATATTAGATAGAGATTGTTAGAACAAACAAATCGATGACGGTTCCATTGGAAACATGTGTTGCTTCGTGTGTCTGAGTTTTGTTTTAGTATGAAAGATTGCTAACCACATGTTTCAGGTGGTGTTTCGTGTGCCTGAGTTGGGGGATGCCGTGTTGCGTTGATGCGTGTCAGCGTGTGGGAGGGTGTTGACGACCAAAATTGGCACGACAGAGGTTTTCCTGCAAATCTGGGCAAACAGGTTAAACCGGTTTTAGAAATCGGTAGAACTGGATTCTGTAACATTGTCAAATTAGCATTTTGATTGCACCATTGCGTAGCTTGCATCGAGATGATCAAAATGCATATATAGAAAGTCCGATTTGGAGTTCGGACTAGAGAGTTATGGCTTTGGAAAGATCTTCACCTGGACAAAACCGGTGAAACCGGTTCGAAAATAGGTAAAACCAGTTTTGGTCACTATATCTTATCTGGCAATATAAACTGGTGGAACCGGTTTGTCAAACCGGTGGAACCGGTTTTAGGCAGAATCCTAGTAGATTTGGAGATCCGTGTGGAATATGACTTGTAAAAGGATTTTCTTGCGAGGCAAGACCTCCCCATCCTATAAATATAAAAGGCCATGGCCGATTGAGGGTAATCCAATCGAATCCAAACAACTATGCATTTACTTTTATCTTCCAAACCCTAATTCTCTTCCAACCTCTACATGCTGTTCGTCTACTGATCTCCACGACCAACCTAGGGCACGTCCGCCGACGTCCACGCCCTAACGGGGTCCCTCCCGGGTGAGAACTTCGACGGCCTTTGCTAGTTTGCTCGTGAACTAGTCGTTCTTTGCTACGTAAGTGCCTTGGTTATCCCTTTGCTGGTTTGCTCGTAAACCTCGCCGTTCTTCACCACGTAAGCGTGATAGATATCCTCTCGAACGACTGATTCCGGCGAAATCCTAGAAATCCGGTATAACCGGTTTACCTAACCGGTAGAACCGGTTTGCGCCGCCTTGCTGCCGCTTGGTCTGTTCGTGACCCGCACGCTCTAGTGCACTTGGTGTGTTGGCCAGAAAAAGCGTCAACACATTTTTGGCGATTCCGCTGGGGAAGAAAGATCTGGTTGCTCAAACCGTTCCATCAACCCTAGCCATATACCTAATTGATCTATTATTTTGATTCGCTACTATAGTTGGATCTGGTCTTTTTGGACCGATTGCATCTATACTTGTGACATTGCATCAGGCTTCTTAAGCCGATTGCATTGTGCTTTGCTTGCTTTTGCATATTGAAGATCAAAAGAGAAGCGAAGAGTTGGTCATTGATTGCTCAAGTTATCAAAAAAAATTGGATTTATTGGCCACAAGATCAGAAGCATCAAGACCTAACATGGCGGGCTATTCATACACTATAACATTATTCATAGCAGTGCTACCACAGCGAGCCTGAGGTACAATTTGCAAATACATTATATGGTTCTAATAATTATTTTGCAAGTACCACAAATCCTCATGTTGATGTTGCTAGATGTAATGATAGTATGCATATTGCATCGACTAGTAATTATTCAGATGATTTTTATTATGCAAATTATAATTCTGAGTGTTATATGGAAAAGCCATTGCCAAATAATATGCATGCTTTAAGTTTTGATGCCACTAGCAACATACAACATTATTCTCACACACCGGCCGTACAATCAGTTCAAGAGCCGATGAACAATTATCAAGGCCAAACTAACATAGAGAGTTTGGCCAATTTTTATGAAATACCACATGTTATTAATTCTAATAATATTCAGCAAGGTGTTTCCTCTTTTTATTCATCGGCTGCAAATTCACAGTTTATGGTTTCACCACAATACATGTCATTGAATGAGAGAATTGGCCATGATAAGTCTACTTATCCAGCCAGTTATTCTCAACCATCATATGCTGCACAACATGCTACTAGAGTGGAGGTTGCATCTACTTTTTCAGCACCATATGCAAATATTAATATCATAATTTGGCTCCAAGTGTTATTCATAACCATAGCCAAATTAATGGAAATTCAGCAAGCACGTATTTATCTCCACATGTGCAAAAGGATGCAGTAATTGCAAAATTGGGATGTTCTGTTTTTGAAACCAAAGCATCCGATTTTCTAGATGAAGAAGTCAAATACGAGGATCTCTCTGAAGAGTATCGTCAGGAACTAGAGATGCTTCTTAGACAATTCACACAGAATTACTTTTCTCAAGGGGCAATTAATAATGAAAAGAAGAACGATTCAGATTTGAGAAATAGTTCGGTTATTACAACAACTGAACGATCTAGATCTGTTCAACCAAAAGAAAAAGCTTGGCTGTACAAAATCAGGTGAATCACAAGAAAACAGTTATGCTTGATTTCTCAAATGGAGTTGTGCATTCGTATGGAGATCACGGTGTTAAGCAAAAATTTATGATTGAACAAGGTTCGGTCAGTGAAGAACATCGAAAGAATGAAGATCACAACTCAGGAGCAAGGAGAAGGCGTCGTCGTGCCAGAATTTGGTGATTTCCAGCAATCCTAGAAAAATCGGTTCTACTGGTTTTGCAAATCGGTTAAACCGGTTTCTGCAGAACGCTAATGAAGGTTGCCATCAAGAGAGAAAACACGACATCATTCATATCAAAGTTCCACGCCTCTCAAACATATTTGATAAGGTATGCTTTACAAGTAATTTACCTAATTCCCAATCAGATCATATGTTTTCAATTAATTCATCTACTGGTGACAATTCTATGAATAATCCTAAAAGATCGATTGAGGAGGGTGATTTATTTGTTAGCAACAAAATGAATTCAGATATTGTCAGCAAGTGCATTGTAAAAATTAGAAAGGTTGATAATAGTAATATTTTGGCATTTAAATTTTCTACATCATCATTGCCAAAGTTTTTGTCTTCATGGTTTTCTTGTGGTCATTCTGGATTTAAAAGCAAGAAACCAAAGTTGATAAACATTGTGAAGCCCGGTGATAATATAGTGATCAATTCCAAAACATCGGGTAAGAGAAGCACAAGTAAAGGTGTAGCCAAAAGGATCCATGATAAATCTGAACCATTCGTTTGCTTAGCCTTGAAACCTTCTCCACAAAAGAATCAACTAAAGAAGACAAAGTACACTTTTGATTTCACTTTGTGTGATGACTTATTTGATATCTTGCTTGAGCATAATTTTATTAAGTTATTTGATCACAAAGTCATGCCATCACTTTTGGAACTAAAAAAGCAAGAATGTTGTAAGTGGCATAATTCATTTGGTCATAGCACTAGCCATTGCAATATTTTTCGCCAAATCATCCAATCGGCCATTAATGTAGGACGATTGAGATTTGCTAAAATTTCAGAGGATGACCAATTGACTCCAATTGATCTTGATGGCAAGAGATCGTCAGATCGGTCAGCATCAGCCGGTTCATATAAAGATCCAAGAGAAATTGATAAAGAGGAAAATTCAGTACATTCAAGTGGTAATGAGGACATCGTTCATGATTTACATACTTCTAAGAACGATGAGCCTAAGGAAATACCAGAAGGCACTGGGGGGCATGCGAATTCTTTTGAATCAAAGCAAGAGCCAGTTACTCCTGTTGTGCTGGAAAAAGAGGTTAAACCGGTTTGGCAAAGAGGTTTAACCGGTTTTCCAAAAGTGGTAGAACTGGTTCGTGAATCCGGTGAAACCGGTTTTGGTCTGAAGTGTCCCAAAATACCAAGACCTGATCTTTCTAAAGAACATGGGGGCAAAAGACCGTAATGAGCGCAAGAATAGAAAGCTGAAGCTCACATTCAATGAACTTCTGGCCAGATATCAGAAAGAAAATAAAGCCAAGCGTGCTCATTGGTCAAATGATGTTAAATCATCTAGAGTGTCTCCAAAACATAAATCCAAAGATTGGAATCGGCCAAGAGAGGGTTTTTATACAGAAGAGTCATATCCTTCTTTTAGTCTACTGATGCTAATCCCATATGGCTCATATCTTGCTGGTTTGCATCCTTATTCATCATGAGGGTGGCATAATTCATGGACACGTGTTCCTTCATATTCTAGTCCGTATCATGCAGAATATTCAGCTCCAAGAAAACCAGTGCGTACAAGACAGCCATATGTTGAAAATGACCATTTTGAGAAAAAGGATCGGTCTAGAGTTCAAGAGAAGAAAAGGGTTGTCAAGCAGATTTATCGAGTGAAAAAGGATGGCCGCAAAGATAAAAGTTCAGATCTCAATATAGTTAATGAAAAGCTGACTGAAGTGTTGAAAACTTTGGCTATTTGTGGCAAAGAAAAGCAAAAAATCAGCTATTGATCCTCTAAGTGTTAAATCTGAACAAAAAGAGTTGAATAAGCCAACAATCAAGAAAAGAGCGTTGCTGTCCAAAGTTGAACCAAAGCCAAGCCATCCACTTAGTTCATCGAATTGGCTAAAGAAGAAGCTAGAAGGACTTACTGATCGAGAGCTGAAAAAGAAGAATTTGGCATGGGTTCCTAAAGGGGGTACTAAGGTCCAAGACATGGATGATGTTCAAGCAAAATGTGCACCAGAAGCAAAGAAGAAAACAAGAAACAAGGGACAACCTTCAAGTCTAAGGTTTGCACCAAATCATCAAAATTATTGGTCATCACATCATCCATATAATTTACAAATTCCACATATGCCTATGTCATGGAATCCATCTTATAGTATGTTTGGTTATCCCTCATATTCATATACTGATTCTTGGATGCCACATGGATCTTTCCATCATAGAGAGTTGTTACCAAATTATTGTGAATATTAATATTGCTATCAATTCCAAAGCCGAAGTGTTTAATTCTAAAGATGGTTTTAACTCTTGTGTTTATATCATTATCTATACTTTACTTTGGTTATACATATTCTATGGATGGATTAAACATAGTCGATACTTTGTTATCATCTGTAGCAACACATAGCTGATGAATGCTTTTCATCATCGTGCTAAAGTGGTGATTCCCCTGTGAGCGAGCAATTACAATCATAATATGCTCGGGGGGCATAAATTTTAAGAGAGCTATAGGGCTAATATTTTGGCACAAGAAACATCAGGTTGTCATGTTCACAAGAGAAATTTTAAGGCCGATGTTTTAAAAGGGCCAATGAGTTAGTTCTAGAAAAAATCGGTCACACCGGATTTGTGAATCGGTTTAACCGAATTTTGCACTGTGTGGTCTGACACATCAGACTCGGTACAACCGATTTCTAAAACCGGTATAACCGGTTTTCCTCTGGGAAATCCAGTTCGGTCATGGATTGGGTAAAATGAAGTGCTCAATGAATTCCGTTATCAAACCAGAGGATGTCAAATCAGCTATTGTGTGGCCACGTTTGATCTTTAGGAAGGCAAACCTGAGAAAGAGAAAAGAATTCAAAATCAGCATTATGATTTTAAAGGTAATCGGACCATTTGTCTTATACATAAGGTTACACTTTTGGAATGATTACATTGCTGCCTTGTGTTATGTTTCGTGTTGCTTAGTTTGTGATCATAGTGACATGTGGATGCAATTTGGAGTTATTATATTACTTGCTTCATTGAAGAAGTTACAAAGGCCAATTGTTGATAGCAATTTGGTCATTCCACATTCCTGATCGTTTGGAGTTGTGAGAGTGATTTTAAGTATCATTCCAAATATCTACGGCCGAGGTGATATACTCAGGCTTATCTCTCACAAACAATATACGTGATAGCAACAATAAGCTGAAGTCTTCATGTTGGGCAGAATTGAATGACATGATCGATAGATCCTATCGTTCTTAAAAGTGAGACATGTTTGATGCACTTGTGCTCAAAGTCGCTCCTATGCAATTTTGGTGCTGGTAAGTGTTTCTTGGTACGCAAGCTTTACCAAGAAACAAGGGGCATATGTTGACGACCAAAATTGGCACGACAGAGGTTTTCCTGCAAATCTGGGCAAACAGGTTAAACCGGTTTTAGAAATCGGTAGAACCGGATTTTGTAACATTGTCAAATTAGCATTTTGATTGCACAATTGCGTAGCTTGCTTCGAGATGATCGAAATGCATATATAGAAAGTCCGATTTGGAGTTCGAACTAGAGAGTTATGGCTTTGGGAAGATCTTCACCTGGACAAAATCGGTGAAACCGGTTCAGAAATAGGTAAAACCAGTTTTGGTCACTATATCTTATCTGGCAACATAAACCGGTGGAACCGGTGGGACCGGTTTTAGGCAGAGTCCTATTTGATTTGGAGATCCGTGTGGAATATGACTTGTAAAAGGATTTCCTTGCAGGGTAAGACCTCCCCACCCTATAAATATAAAGGGTCATGGCCGATTGAGGGTAATCCAATCGAATCCAAACAACTATGCATTTACTTTTATCTTCCAAACCCTAATTCTCTTCCAACCTCTACGTGCTGTTCGTCTACTGATCTCCATGACCATAGATGGCGTCCTAAGGCTTGCTGGTCAACCTAGGGCACGTCCGCCGACGTCCACGCCCTGACGGGGTCCCTCCCGGGCGAGAGCTTCGACGTCCTTTGCTAGTTTGCTCATAAACTAGTCGTTCTTCGCTACGTAAGTGCGTTGGTTATCCCTTTGCTGGTTTGCTCGTAAATCTTGCCGTTCTTCACCACATAAGCGTGATAGTTATCCTCTCGAACGACTGATTCCAGTGAAATCCTAGAAATCCGGTATAACCGGTTTACCTAACCGGTAAAACCGGTTTGCGCCGCCTTGCTGCCGCTTGGTCTGTTCGTGACCCGCACGCTCTAGTGCACTCGGTGTGTTGGCCAGAAAAAGCGTCAACAGAGGGACACCGTGGTGTGTTATTGATGCGTGTGCCTGAATACCTCGCTTCATCAGCCTTGCACCATTGCATACCACGCATCTCCCGAGCGTAGTACATCATTACCTGAGCTGGGCTGTACATCATTACCATCGCATTTGCTCCGTGGCATTCATGTTTTTTTTCGTAAGGACGCCAAAAGCTTTGCGAATGAATTTTATTAGAAAGAGATAGAACGTGGCATTCACGTGATGCACAATATAATTGGTCCCATTTAACATCTTGCTCACACAAGCATTTTCTTCGCGACCGTGCCTTAGCACGTATTTCATTAAGAAGAAAGCAGTTTACAGACATCGCTTGACGTAGGCCAAGCAGGGTTGACCTACACAAGCACACAAAGGACTAAAAAAAAGAGAAAAACTGAAGAAAAGGCCAACAAACAGATGGCCTACAGGCTTACATAAAAACGACCATAGCAGAGAAAACCCCACACAACCCACTGAGCCAAACCAAAGGACCAAAACATGTGAGCCTACTTAAAGAACATCACCACCAAGGTCGCCGACTGAGACCACACAACAATAAGAGGGTGGCCAAGCATCCACCTGAAGCAACAACAACACAGCGGCAAAGCATCCGCCAGAGACGATCAACCAACCATGCAGCCACGATGGCAAAGCATAGCGACGACCAACAAACAGTGCAGGCACGGCGGCAGAGCATCCGCCAGAGTAGGAGTAGCAAGGCGACAAAGTATCCGCCAGAAAACGATTGAAGCAGGGGCGGCAAAGCATCCGTCAGCACAACGATGGCAAAGCATCCGCCAAAGAAATCACAGCTCAAGCAAACCATGGTGATGAAGCGTCTAGGGAGCAGAAGTAGGCAACACACAAGAAGACAACCACCCCGGCAAGTCACAAGGCAACCAAGCTTCCAGCAGTAGAGTCATGGAGGTGTCCCAAGACGACGCCCACAAGAAGGACATGACGCACAAGGCGCCATCGTCACCAGTCTGAAGCGGACATGGTTTTCACCAGGGAACCATCCTCCATGCCAGGGATCACCAAGCGCCAAACATGAAGCACCAAGGCCGGACCTAGAGGCAGTGGCGTAGCTAGGATTTTGGGATAGGGTGGTCCAACTTAACAAAAAAAATTTAACACTACAAATATAATATGTCAATATATAAATATAGAATTTACCAAATGCAAGGTAGAGGGGGGGACCGGCGGCGCGAGGCAGTCGCCCTCGAGTTGCCCACAGGGGGGTTCACCGCTTGCTTTTAACATAGGATGCTCAAACAAGCATCATGTGACTTTTTTTTAAGAACATGCAAAGCACGTTTTTCATGAAGCAGGGAAAAAGAGTTTACAGAATATGTCAAAACAGGAAATAGCAGAGAGGAGCGAGGGGAGAGGAGCAATGACCAGGGAAAAAAGGACAGTCTCTAAAGGAAAAGCTAAACTAAGCAAAATCCCTACCAACGCTGATCAAGAGGCTAGACTTTGAGTGCAACTAAGTTGGTTAGGTTCCTTGTGGTGGAACCTGTTCATCTGGGTTTGAATATCTGTTGACGCTCATTAGTGACACAACTGTAGTGCTATTTAAGTGGTGTTTTGGGACTAATTCATATACTAACGCACCACTCGGCACTTGAAATAACCCCATTTTTGCATATGCTTATATTTTTTTAGGATTTTGGTTTACGCAGGTTTTTGAGCTATAAATGAGCACTTTTAGACAAAGACCGAGATCATGCGTAGCGTGGAGGAATGAAGGCCATGTGACCCATATTTCGTTCGCTCTCATTTATGGTGAACCAACCTCCAAGAATGAGGAAGGGCAAAGACTTGAAGAGAAGGTCGGATGACTTTGGGATCAAGACGAATCAGGCAGACATATGGAAAGACATCAAGACCCGATCTTATCCCGAAGCAACCAACGTCAAATACCCACATGCATTGGCAAATCAATTCCTGGAGGATCTAGAAGCTTACACGCGAAAGATGGGGCCGAGGGGCCACAAAAAAGCCCTGGGCCAGCCGGCCCAGAGGGGCCCAGGCCGGCCGGCCTGGGTTGTTTCTGCGTCGCCTCGACCTCCCCTTCGAGCTAGGGTTTCCTCGGACTATTTATAGCCCCGATGCTAGGAGCCACACACATCCATCCACCAGAAGTCAACGCAAAGAGGGACACACACCGAATGAAGCCGACGGCCGCCGCAAGTCCTCGAGGTTGCCTAGGAGATGGCTTAGGCCATGCCCTAGCCGCCATGGTTGGCCCTGCGTGGTGAAGCCATGGCGGAGTTCCGGAGCCATGCCTTGAACTCATCAAGGCATATGTACATTCGATGGTGATATCAATCTACTTGTCTCATTTACTTTGATCTTCTAAGATGCATGCTTTCTCTCATATGTCTAGCTAGCATATGTTCTTAGTAGGAATAGATCTAATTGTGGTGATTAGTCTATGCCCTGTGGATACATCTTAGTAGTGCACGGGAAGTCGGCGTGATTATCCTCGTGTGGTGACAGCATGCGGGAGGGAAAAGGCCGAACAAACGTGTAATATTGAGTAGACGACTCTTTATCATGGTACAAGATTAGATTGGTTATCGTTTTGGCCAGAGTTGCAACTAGAAGATAGGCTTGTGCTACCTTTGGTCGTGTTACCTCGTGTCGTGGAGTTGTGATCCATTCATTACATTCATCAACTTCACACACATGTTTAACCTCATATGCAATCTATGCCTAATGCTAGGATTAGATCCGTTAGATTAGATGGNAAACCCATGTCTGGGTGAGTTTCGGACCATTTCGTTACTACTTTTGCAACATAGCGAAACGGGCCCGTTTAATGCAATTAATCCACCGTTTTATGCGGCCAAACTTGCTGTCAATTTTTTTGCAATGGATTACTCCAAACCACTCTATTAGACCAAAAACCATGTCTGGGTGTGTTTTGAACCATTTCGTTACTGCTTTTGTAACGTAGCAAAACGGGCCCGTTTAGTGCAATTAATCCACCGTTTTATGCAGCCAAACTTGCTGTCAATGTTTTCGCAATGGATGACTCCAAACCACTATATTAGACAAAAAACAATGTTTGGGTGAGTTTCGGACCATTTCGTCACTACTTTTGTAACGTAGCGAAAACGGGCCCATTTAGTGCAATTAATCCACCGTTTTTATGCGGCCAAACTTGCTGTCAATTTTTTCGCAATGGATGACTCCAAACCACTCTATTAGACCAAAAACTATATCTGGACGAGTTTTGAACCATTTCGTTATTTCTTTTGTAACGTAGCGAAACAGGCCCGTTTAGTGCAATTAATGCACCATTTTATGTGGCAAAACTTGCTGTCAATTTTTTTGCATTGGATGACTCCAAACCACCCTAGTAGACCAGAAAGCATGTCTGGGTGAGTTTCGGACCATTTTGTTATTGCTTTTGTGACACCCTGAAACGGGCCCATTTAGTGCAAGTAATGCACCGTTTTATGCGGCCGAACTTGCTGTCAATTTTTTCGCAACGGATGACTCCAAACCACTCTACTAGACCAAAAACCATGTCTGGGTGAGTTTCAGACCATTTCGTTACTGCTTTTGTGACACCCCGAAACAGGACTGTTTACTACAATTAATGCACCGTTTTATGCGGCCAAACTTGCTGCCAATTTTTCGCAATGGACGACTCCAAACCCCTCTATTAGACCAAAATCCATGTCTGGTTGAGTTCTGGAACATTTCGTTACTGCTTTTGCAACGTAGCGAAACGGGCCCGTTTAGTGCGATTAATCCACCTTTCTTATGTGGCCGAACTTCTTGTAAATTTATTCACAACGGATGGCTCCAAACCACTCTATTAGACCCAAAA
The DNA here is from genome assembly GCA_004135705.1 of Alloteropsis semialata. Taxonomy (NCBI): domain Eukaryota; kingdom Viridiplantae; phylum Streptophyta; class Magnoliopsida; order Poales; family Poaceae; genus Alloteropsis; species Alloteropsis semialata. The sequence continues at coordinate 44,993,403 of CM014278.1, forward strand.
ACGATATCTGGATGAGTTTTGGACCATTTCGTTTCAGCTTTTGTGACACCACGAAATGGGACCGTTTGGTGCAATTAATGCACCGTTTTATGCCGCCAAACTTGCTGTCAATTTTTTCGCAACGGATGACTCCAAACCACCCTATTGGACCAAAAATCATGTCTGGGTGAGTTTCGAACCATTTCGTTACTACTTTTGTTATACCCAAAATGGGACCGTTTAGTGCAACTAATGCACCGTTTTATGCGGACGAACTTGCTATCAATTTTTTTGCAACGGATGACTCCAAACCACTCTAGTAGACCAAAAACCAAAACCAAGTCTGGGTGAGTTTTAGACCATTTCGTTACTGCTTTTGTGACAACCCGAAATGTGCCCGTTTAGTGCAATTAATGCACCGTTTTATGCGGCCGAACATGCTGTCAATTTCTTTCGCAACAGACGACTCCAAACCACTCTATTAGACCAAAAACCATGTCTGGGAGAGTTTCAGACCATTTCATTACTGCTTTTGTGACACCACGAAATGGGACCGTTTAGTGCAATTAATGCACTGTTTTATGCGGCCGAATTTGCTGTCACTTTTTTCGCAACGGATGACACCAAACCACTCAATTAGACAAAACCCATGTCTGGGTGAGTTTCAGTCCATTTTGTTATTGCTTTTGTAAAGTGGTGTTTTGGGACCAATTCATATATTAACCTGCCACTTGGCACTTGAAATAACCCCGTTTTCGCATATGCATGTATTTTCGGAGGATTTTGGTTTACGCAGGTTTTTGAGCTATAAATGAGCACATTTGGACAAAGACCAATATCATGCGTAGCGCGAAGGAATGAAGGCCATGTGACCCGAATTTCGTTCACTCTCATCTATGGTGAACCAACCCCCAAGAATAAGGAAGGGCAAAGACATGAAGATAGGTCGGATGACTTCGGGATCAATGCGAATCAGGCAGACATATGGAAAGATATCAAGACCCAATCTTATCCCGAAGCAACGGACGTCAAATACCCACATGCATTGGCAAATCAACTCCTGGAGGATCTAGAAGCTTGCACGCGAAAGATGGGACCGAGGGGCCACAAAAAAGCCCTGGGCCGGCCGGCCAGGGGGGCCAGGCCGGCCGGCCTGGCATGTTTTTGCGCCGCCTCGGCATCCCCTTCGAGCTAGGGTTTCCTCGGACTATTTATAGCCCCTGTACCCCGAAGCCACGGACATCAATCCACCAGAAGTCGGCGAAAACTAGGGCATACACCAAAGGGAGACGAGGGTCGCAAGTCTTCAAAGGTACCTAGGGCATGGCCTAGGCCAACCCTAGCCGCCATGGCCTCCCTGCGTGGTTGTGCCACGGCGGAGCTCAAGAGTCAAGCCCCAAGATTCATCGGGGTATGTACACACACGATGGTGATATCAGTCTAATCTCTATTTTAGTTGTCTCTACCTTGGTCTACTTCTTTGGATGCTTTATATTCATATGTGCGACAGCCGTATGCTCTTAGTAAGATTAGATCTAATCGTAGTGATTAGTCCATATCTTGCAGATACATTAAAGTAGCACGTTCTAGCTAGTCCGTCGATTACCCCGGTGTGGTGACAACATGATGGACGGAAAGGTTCTAGCGACGACGTAATGTTGAGTTAGATCAATGGCGAGTACGATAGGAGTTGTCGCAAGCCACTACAAGAGGAAGCTCGTCGAGCGCTTGCTAGTTGGTTGGGTAAAGCTTTGGGAAACCTTAGGCGTTGGCATGCACCCCGCGGCGGTGACCATTGGAAAGTAGGCCGCTTGCGAGCCGCCTTTCGGAGGAAGACTCGGGTACCTTTGATAGAGATGCAATCTATGATTTTGATCACCTTTTGACTAAGAGCTGTACCTAGAGACGAATAGGCCTTCGTTGACCTTGGTTATGTTATCTTTGCCTATGCTTTGGGATGCGATCAACCTTTACACCCACTCATATCATAAAGGTTTACTCTCATATGCAATCTATGCTTAACGCTAGGAATAGATCCGTTAGATTAGATGGAAAACCCTAGGTAGTTCATTGTCGATCCACGGATTGATAAACCTTGGATGAAATACTCTAAGGGAAAAGCTACGATGATCCGTGCGCTTGCGGTTCACAATTGGCGCGTCTATGGACCATCAACAAGTTTTTCTGGCGCCGTTGCCGGGGATCGGCAACTCGAACCCTAGGGAGATCTATCTAATTTTTCGGACTAACCCTAATTTTATTATTGCATATATTCTGCATTTTTGTTTGTGTCGATGAATGCAGGTAAAACCCTAGACACAAAGCGATCGAGAAGTTCTCGACATCCGGACTTTGGCAAGTCCAATCTCGCTCAAACAAGATTGATGGCTACATCAAGATCCGCTCCTTAGTGGTAGGTGCTAACTTTTGTTAGTGGCCCATCATCCACTATCGAGTCCACACCCAAAACAAGTAAAGATGAACAAGGTATGCCGCCATGTCAATTAATTTTTAAGAGTAATGTTTCTTGGAGAATTGTTTGTTCAAGCTATAGGTGATGAATCATGCCCCAAAGAAGTCATGAGATCCGATCATCAACATCTCTGGAAGGTTGATGTTGAGATCAGTTTTTCGTCCATGATCAGATAGGTACCATGGAGGAAAATTAGAAAATATGAAGGTCCATCAAGTCTTCTTTCCAACGCATCAAGAATCGTGAATTTTGGAGATTGGTGCAAGGAGTTATGGTAAAATCTTTCAACACTACGCGTTCTGAAATCGCTCTGTACAGAACGTAGTGCTCGAGTAAAACAAGCATAACTCTTTCATCTGGAGTCCATTTAGAGTGAATGAGAACTCGTTGGAAAGGGAATTTGATGTACATTGCAATGGAGTAGAAGTTTGGTATATGTTCTATACTAGATGAAGAGCAATTCAATGAATAATAGGCAGCAGCAAGCAACGGAGAATGTGATGATGATGTCAAGGGATGATTGAACGGCCTTGAACACAAAAGATGATGATTTGAAGTTGATCAAGACTGGAGGCAACAAGATTTAAAGCACCATGACACCACCAATCTTCTCCAGTATGATACTCAATAAGCTTCTAATTGAGTGATGCTACCAACGAAGGAAACCGCTTAGATCATCGACGCAAAGCACAAGAGCCACCCATGATCCAGGCACCTTAGGTAAAGCAAGAACAATGGAGAAGACACATCATTGGAATGCCACTTACTGGTGAATCAATGTTGATGACCTTGAAGCTTAGGGATGCACAACATGACGCTCCAAAGACTACAAGATCAAGATCATCGACATCTCAGGATCAATTCGCAAGAAGTTACTGTTTACATCAAAAGTCTGCGCAACCTCTAAATAAAACAACAGAATATTTTTGGATATTTAAAAGCCCCATGAAGTTCCGATTCCAACGAAACAAGAATCAAGGCAATTGGAGATTCCTACAAGCGGTTATGATCAAAACATCGAAGGTAGTGCATTCTGAAATCAATCCTGGACAGCACGCAGCGCTGAAGTAAATTGGGCATAACTCTCTCGTTTGAACTCCGTTTAAGATGAATGACCACTCGTTGGAAAGATAATTTCACAAAATTTTCAATAGATCTATACTTTGGTATATATTCTGTTCTAGACGCAGGGGAAAATCCATGAAGAAAAGACATGAGCAACGTGATGAGAACAAGGTAAAGGAGATAATGATGACGACAATAAAGAGGAGCTTGGGCAATGCTTTCATCGAGCATACAAGATTAAATTCAGAAGCTAAGAACGAATGAAGACCCCCAAGAACGTTGGCATAATAAGGCGACATTCGATACATGAAGATGTTTTGAGCAAACCACGATGAATTACACCAAGAAACATCAAGCTGCATGGACACTTCGGATTCTCGCACGAAAGACCATGGCTTCGCATGAAAATAATCAAGGTGAGAAGTCTAGCTCTGTGACTTTAAATGAAGCGCTTTGTGGGAGGCAACCCGATCTTTTGTTTATTATCTATATAAAATGACGGTCTATAATGTGCACTTTAATTGAATCATCAAGTAACATTGTACCATTGCTCTAATAAATGCCACAACTTTATGTTGTATGATCAAAATATTATTGAGGGAGCACTTTGTTATTTGATCTTGGAAAACTTGTAGATCCTTTTGTGTGTCTATTAGTGTTTAGAGTCTTTTTCTTTTGAGTCCTTTTTAAAGAGTTATATGAAGTATGGCACCACCCTTAGAGTCTAAACTCGTGGCTAGTTGATCTAGGCTAACTTTTGTTTTGTTTTTAGACCACCACATCATGTCATGTCATTGTGTTCATCCACCTTATGTTGCACTTCATGCCATATTGTTCTCAGCCTTGTATTGCATTGCATGTTTTGTTTCGATCTAACTTTTTGTTAAATCCACCTAAGCCTTCCTATCACCTCGCCAAAAACCGGAGCCAACAAGAGATAGGGTTGACTTGCGTTGATTTGCTTGCCTCATCATTCGGATTAGCCAAGTCTATCTCTATTTCTTGTCCTAACTGAAAACTTTGACTAACCTTCCTACAAGATCCTAAACCCTTGGGAAAATCTCTCATACCTATAGCCATCCTAAAACCATAGGTTTTGTTTTCCACCCAATGAAATAACCTTTGTTTTTCTTTTTGATTTCAACCACCTTAGGTAGATTTTCTAAACTTGACTTCTCTCTTCAAAATTCTTGTTTTAAGCCAAAAATATAGGATACCCATGGACCTTCCCTTAAACCTCGTTAGCTAGGTTGTCCGGTTCTTTTCGATGAATGATTTTCTTGTCAACAATGCTTCACTTCTTATGAGGTGGTGGCCAAGCTTTGTTGCTCTAAGCAATTATTTTTTGAATGAATTGATTGCGGAACAATATTGAAAGACCTTTCAAGCCTTGCTAACTCTTGTTTTGCTAACTCTTTGTATTTGCATGTTGCACACATTCCATCGTTCCATCATGCATTTGTTAGCTTGGTTCTCTCACAAAACTTCATGATGAATGCTTTCATATCTATGTTAATGCTTGGATGGCATTTTCCTTTTGCAATCTTGTGTAAACGTGGTGTTTAGACATGATCACGGACCATCATCATTTAGTTTTGTGAGCCTTGTTAGCATCTACATTGCATTGGTTGGTTTATAAGCTTTGCTATGCGCTTTATTTTTCTTGTGCTATAAGGATTATTAACCTTGGGATAGACATGGTGTTTTACCTTGGTTAACAAATCTTTATGACTATGGAGAAATTCGGCAATCTTGTTGTAAACATAGTGTTTAGAACTAGGTGTAAATATTGTCTTTGTTTATATGCCTTCCTCTCATTTGCACACTCACTTTGCACACACGCACACCCATTAGTTTTTTATTTTTCCTTTTTACTAGGTTAATTATGCCATAAGTTAAGGTCTTAGGGATGTCATTGTTTGTTGGCATTTGCTTATACTCCCGACCGTCACCCCGGGGGTAGTGTGTGTGTCTCAATTGTTTTGCAGGCATGAAGAAGGAATCCCATGAATTCGTGAACAAAGCTACAACCAAGACCATTAACATCTCCGAAGATTGAAAGGGACGCTGCTATTTTCATCAAAAATCTGCACATGGTCAGAGCTGTACAAGGAACAAAAAGTTGATATTCAGAAGCTCTATCAAATTCTCGTTCCAACGCATCTAAGATCAATGAATTTGAAGACCCATACAAGGAGATACGACAAAAATAGTGGGCGCTGCGCGTTCTGAAATCAGCTCGGGACAGATTGCAGTGCTGGACTAAAAAGGGCATAACTCTTTTGTTCGGAATCCTTTTTGGGCAAATAATGATTTGTTGGAAAGATAAATTTGTGCACTTTGTAATGGAGCAGGGGTTCAGTACATGCTCTGTTCTGGAAATAAAGGAAAAATTCATGGAAGATGAAGCAGCAATGAAAACAACATGCAAGGGGGTGATAATGATATGAAGAATGATTGGGACCATGGCTTGATGACAAGAAGAGGTTGAAGAAAGTTAAGGCAACAAAAGTGAAGAAGCATAAAGATAATCTTCAAACACATGGTGGAAGGACTTCAAGAATCACATGACGGTTCACCATCTTCTTTCACGCTTAGCAACATGCTAAGCATGGGGGAGGACTTGTTGGACGAAAAGGAAAAGGCCATATGAAGTACAATGATCATGTTCACCACAAGATGCTCAAGATTATTCTTCCATGCTAAGCACAATGCTTAAGCATGGGGAAGCCGCGCTACACTCCACTACAAGCATCGAAAAGGACGGTAACTCTTCCTCAACCTTCTCTTTGTTCATCTACTTCTTAATGCTTGTATATATGTATGCCATCGACCATCGGTTAGAAACCTTTATTTATCTCTTGTTAATAACATGGCTACTAGGAGGACAACCTAGTTTTATTTTTGTTTTTAATAAATGATCACCATCACTTTGTGCTCACCATGATGCAATAATTTGAATGCTTTTGCTTATGGAAAAGTGATGAAAGTTGCCGCCTTGTTTTGCCTACATGGTGTTGTATATGACTTGACTATTTGCTCTCTATAAAATAAACTTAAATCGATATAAATACCAGCTCTTTTATTTGTGGAGGTTAAATGACTAAATTCTAGACCCACATATTCCTTATGTTGCTCTTTGATTTCAGTTTACCGATGACCTTATGCCTTGTATTATTTTATTTAAAACTTGATTCTTATGCTATCTACATTCGTGAATCTCTTGCAAAGTTCTACCTACCAAAGCCTTTACATATACATGATCTTTCATGATGAAACCCTTAGATTTGCAAACTTATATTTTGATGAGTTGGATTAAAATTGATTTCTATGGTTCGAGACTAAGAAGTTGGCCATTCCATTTTGCGTACCTTCCTTTTGCTAGCCTTTCTATCCATGCATTGTGAGTTTCTACTCCGGAAACTTCGCAAACTTCGCTGGATATCCACCCTAAACCCAAATATCTTTTTGAGAAATACCTCCTTGACCACAACCCAATTTGAGTATGGATCATTATCTTGAGGAAATTCTGAAGAATCAAGAGCTTGATACAAGGAACATATATTTGGGGGGCATCAAAGAGTGCATAGAAGAAAAAATTAGAAGAGACGGAGGACCACAACGGCCGGTCTCAATACCATGAGACGACCAACCTACCCCCATCCTCCTCCAATGGCTTCATTATTCGAAGATACTCCCTGAAGATTCCAACCATTTTTCCAAAAGATTGACATGGATACTTACTCTAGCATTAGCCACCACTTCTATGCTCGAGGACGAGCAATCGTTTAAGCATGGGGGAAGGCTGAGTAAGTATTAATGTTGCTAGAAGTTCTAAGGAGCATAAAGAAAAAAATAAAAGAAAAGAAAAACATGTGTTGAAAAAGGAAGAAAGAAAAGAAAAAAAGGGTGTGAAAATAAATGCTCCTTAGTTCTTTTTGCTTCATTAAATTCCATAGTGCCTTAAAGATTATTCCATACTCAAATATTCCAACCATGTGCAATCCGATAACGTAGACTTCATTTGTGCCGCGGGATCAACCTTTGCCATTTGCACATGTCCACTATCTAAAAAGCGTGTGTTCCATTTTCCTCCACAAAATCAATTATTCTCCATGGCCTTTTTGACTAGTCTCGGTAATTCCAATAGATCTCTCTCTTAGTTTAACAATATTTCAAATATAATGTTTTGCTAGGACTGTTTTTACCTACCAAGCTCCACATAAGCCTTCCATTTTCATATATGAGTAGAATAGGTTGAAAATAATCTAGTATAGGCTTGAGCGACTTGATGAGATGAGTGTTTCCATGAGCTTTTGCAAGAGAATCTCACTTATGTTGGATATGCATCTTTTTGAAAACTCTTCACGATGCAACAAGGTAAAGGTCTAAAGTTCACTTAAGTTCAAGAGCATTGCATTTATTTATTATTGTGGCTTGTTCTTCATTTCTAGTCTATCTTCCATAATGAAAAGTAGCCGGTCACAACTTGAACTTTAAATGCTAAACTCTAGAGAGCAATGTGTCTTGTTGTGTATAACTAAGTGTAGGGAAGACATTGAAGGGCAACGCTGATTTTCTTATTAAGCAAAGATCTTGGACTTACTCGAGGATGAGCAAGGTTTAAGCATGGGGGATTGTTGGCACTCGTTATACGTACACTTTTAGTGCTATTTAAGTGGTGTTTTGGGACCAATTCATATACTAACCCGCCACTTGGCACTTGAAATAACCCCGTTTTTGCATATGCATGTATTTTCGGAGGATTTTGGTTTACGCAGGTTTTTGAGCTATAAATAAGCACATTTGGACAAAGACCAAGATCATGCGTAGTGCGGAGGAATGAAGGCCATGTGACCCGGATTTCGTTCACTCTCATCTATGGTGAACCAACCCCCAAGAATAAGGAAGGGCAAAGACATGAAGATGGGGTCGGATGACTTCGGGATCAATGCGAATCAGGCAGACATATGGAAAGATATCAAGACCCAATCTTATCCCGAAGCAACCGACGTCAAATAACCACATGCATTGGCAAATCAACTCCTGGAGGATCTAGAAGCTTGCACGCGAAAGATGGGACCGAGGGGCCACAAAAAAGCCCTAGGCCAGCTGGCCTGGCATGTTTTTGTGCCGCCTCGGCCTCCCCTTCGAGCTAGGGTTTCCTCGGACTATTTATAGCCCCTGTACCCCGAAGCCACGGACATCAATCCATCAGAAGTCGGCGAAAACTAGGGCATACACCAAAGGGAGACGAGGGTCGCTGCAAGTCTTCGAAGGTACCTAGGGCATGGCCTAGGCCAACCCTAGCCGCCATGGCCTCCCTGCGCGGTTGTGCCACGGCGGAGCTCAAGAGTCAAGCCCCAAGATTCATCGGGGTATGTACACACACGATGGTAATATCAGTCTAATCTCTATTTTAGTTGTCTCTACCTTGGTCTACTTCTTTGGATGCTTTATATTCATATGTGCGACAGCCGTATGCTCTTAGTAAGATTAGATCTAATCGTGGTGATTAGTCCATATCTTGCGGATACATTAAAGTAGCGCGTTCTAGCTAGTCCGTCGATTACCCCGGTGTGGTGACAGCATGACGGAGGGAAAGGTTCTAGCGACGACGTGATGTTGAGTTAGATCAATGGCGAGTACGATGGGAGTTGTCGCAAGCCACTACAAGAGGAAGCTCGTCGAGCGCTTGCTAGTTGGTTGGGTAAAACTTTGGGAAACCTTAGGCGTTGGCATGCACCCCGCGGCGGTGACCATTGGAAAGTAGGCCGCTTGCGAGCCGCCTTTCGGAGAAAAGACTCGGGTACCTTTGGTAGAGATGCAGTCTATGATTTTGATCACCTTTTGACTAAGAGCTGTACCTAGAGATGAATAGGTCTTCATTGACCTTGGTTATGTTATCTTTGCCTATGCTTTGGGATGTGATCAACCTTTACACCTACTCATATCATAAAGGTTTACTCTCATATGCAATCTATGCTTAACGCTAGGAATAGATCCGTTAGATTAGATGGAAAACCCTAGGTAGTTCATTGTCGATCCACGGATTGATAAACCTTGGATGGAATACTCTAAGAGAAAAGCTACGATGATCCGTGTGCTTGCGGTTCACAATTGGCGCGTCTATGGACTTGTTGACAGTCCATAGACACGCCAATTGTGAACCGCAAGCGCATGGATCATCGTGGCTTTTCCCTTAGAGTATTCGTCCAAGGTTTATCAATCCGTGGATCGACAATGAACTACCTAGGGTTTTCCATCTAATCTAACGGATCTATTCCTAGCATGAAGCATTGATTGCATATAGAGGTAAACCTTTAAGATGTGAATGGAGTGTATAGGTTGATCACATCCATAAACATAGGCAAGGGTAAAGCACAACCAAAGGATAAACGGGCCTATCGTCTTCTAGTTGTAGTTCTAGCAAATAAGAGTAAGCGCATCATGCATCTCATCTAAAGCCATCTTTAAACCCTTACCTCCGGTCAACCTCCCGAGAATGCCACCTTACACGGGATCACACCCTGTCACGATGCTCCCTTTCAGTGTGGTTAGTGCAAGGGCACGTCCACAAGTGAACGTGTCTAGATATCATGAAGGGTCAACATACTAGATCTAATCGCCATGATTACATAGAGTATGCTATATAGTCTAACCTAGCATTAGACTAAGAATCAATCTTATTCATGATAGGTAGAAAGCATAGAAGGAGGCATCAAGTCGCTAAGAGATCGGATGACATGAACAACAATACTCATATAATAGATGTGTTTGGATCATCACCACCGAATACATACCATTGATGACTCCAACTTGCTCATGAACTCCACCATGGCACAACCACGCAGGGAGGCCATGGTGGCTAGGGTAGGCCTAAGCCATCCCTAGACAACTTCGAGGACTTGCGGTGGCCGTCGTCTCCTTTTGGTGTATGCCCTAGGTTTCGCCGAGTTCTGGTGGATGGATGTGCGAGCCCTCGGGGTACAGGGGCTATAAATAGTCCGAGGAAACCCTAGCTCGAAGGGGAGGTCGAGGCGGCGCAAAAACATGCCAGGCCGAAAGGGAGCATCGTGACAGGGTGTGATCCCATGTAAGGTGGCGTTCTCGGGAGGTTGACCGGAGGTAAGGGTTTAAAGATGGCTTTAGATGAGATGCATGATGCGCTTACTCTTATTTGCTAGAACTATAACTAGAAGACGATAGGCCTGTTTATCCTTTGGTTGTGCTTTACCCTTGCCTATGTTTATGGATGTGATCAACCTATACACTCCATTCACATCTTAAAGGTTTACCTCTATATGCAATCAATGCTTCATGCTAGGAATAGATCCGTTAGATTAGATGGAAAACCCCAGGTAGTTCATTGTCAATCCACGGATTGATAAACCTTGGACGAATACTCTAAGGGAAAAGCTACGATGATCCATGCGCTTGCGGTTCACAATTGGCGCGTCTATGGACCGTCAACAAGCTTTTCTGGAGCGAAACGGGCCCGTTTAGTGCTATTAACGCACCATTTTATGTGGCAGAACTTGCTGTCAAATTTTTCGCATTGAATGGCTCCAAACCACTCTATTAGACCAAAAACCATGTCTGGTTGAGTTTCGGACCATTAGGTTATTGCTTTTGTGACACCCCGAAACGGGACCGTTTAGTGCAATTAATGCGCCGTTTTATGCGGCCAAACTTGCTGTCTATTTTTTCGTAACTGATGATACCGAACCACTCTATTAGACCAAAAACCATGTCTAGGTGAGTTTCGAACCATTTCATTACTGCTTTTGTAACGTAGCGAAATGGGATCGTTTAGTGCAATTAATGCACCATTTTATGCGACCGAACTTGCTCTCAATTTTTTTGCACAGGGTGACTCCAAACCACTCTATTAGACCAAAAACCATGTCTGGGTGAGTTTCGGACCATTTCATTACTACTTTTCTAACGTAGCGAAACGGGACCGTTTAGTGCAATTAATCCACCGTTTTATGCGGCCAAACTTGCTGTCAATTTTTTTGCAATGGATAACTCCAAACCACTCTATTAGACCAAAAACCATGTCTGGGTGAGTTTTGAACCATTTCGTTACTTCTTTAGTAACGTAGAAAAACGGGCCTGTTTAGTGCAATTAATGCACCGTTTTATGCGGCCGAACTTGCGATCAATTTTTCGCATTGGATGACTCCAAACCCCTCTATTAGACCAAAAACCATGTCTGGGTGAGTGTCGGACCCTTTCGTTACTGCTTTTGTGACACCGCAAAATGGGCCCCGTTAGTGCAATTAATGCACCGTTTTATGCGGCCGAATTTGCTGTCAATTTTTCACAACGGATGACTCCAAACTTCTCTATTTGACCAAAAACCATGTCTGGGTGAGTTTCGGACCATTTCGTTACTACTTTTCTAACGTAGCGAAACGAGACCGTTTAGTGCAATTAATCCACCGTTTTATGCGGCCAAACTTGCTGTCAATTTTTTTGCAATGGATAACTCCAAACCACTCTATTAGACCAAAACCATGTCTGGGTGAGTTTTGAACCATTTCGTTACTTTTTTAGTAACGTAGAAAAACGGGCCCGTTTAGTGGAATTAATGCACCGTTTTATGCAGCCGAACTTGCTGTCAATTTTTTCGCATTGGATGACTCCAAACCACTCTATTAGACCAGAAACAATGTCTGGGAGAGTTTCGGACCATTTCGTTATTGCTTTTGTGACACCCCGAAACGGGCCCATTTAGTGCAATTAATGCACTGTTTTATACGGCCAAACTTGCTGTCAATTTTTTCGCAACGGATGACTCCAAACCACTCTATTAGACCAGAAACCATGTCTGGGTGAGTTTCGGACCATTTCGTTATTGCTTTTGTGACACCCCGAAACTGGACCGTTTACTGCAATTAATGCACCGTTTTATGTGGCCGAACTTGCTGCCAATTTTTTCGCAATGGAAAACTCCAAACCCCTCTATTAGACCAAAAACCATGTCTGGTTGAGTTTTGGACCATTTCATTACTGCTTTGGTAACGAAGCGAAACAGACCTGTTTAGTGCAATTAATCCACCGTTCTTATGTGGCCGAACTTCATGTAAATTTTTTCACAACGGATGACTCCAAACCACTCTATTAGACCAAAAACCATGTCTAGGTGAGTTTCGGACCATTTCGTTACTGCTTTAGTAACGAAGCGAAACAGGCCCGTTCAGTGCAATTAATTTACCGTTTCATACGGCCGAACTTGCTGTCAATTTTTTGCAGCAGATGACTCCAAACCACTCTATTAGACCAAATACCATGTCTGGGTGAGTTTTGGACCATTTTGTTATTGCTTTTGTAACGTAGCGAAACATGCCCGTTTGGTGCAATTAATGCACCGTTTCATGCGGCCAAACTTGCTTTCAATTTTTTCGCAAACGATGAGTCCAAACCGCTCTATTAGACCAAAAACCATGTCTAGGTGAGTTTTCGACCATTTTGTTACTGTTTTTGTAACGTAGCAAAACGGGCCTGTTTAGTGCACTTAATGCACCATTTTATGCGACCGAACTTGCTGTCAATTTTTTCCGCATTGGATGACTCCAAACCACTCTATTAGACCAAAAACCATGTCTGGGTGAGTTTCGGACCATTTCGTTACTGCTTTTGAAACGTAGCGAAACGGGCCCGTTTAGTATAATTAATCTACCGTTTTATGCGGCCGAACTTGCTGTCAATTTTTTTGCAAACAGATAACTCCAAACTACTCTATTAGACCAAATAGCATGTCTGGGTGAGTTTCGAACCATTTCTTCATTGCTTTTGTAACATAGCAAAACGGGCCTATTTAGTGCAATTAATGCATGGCTTTATACGGCCGAACTCTATTAGGGCAAATACCATGTCTGGGTGAGTTTCGGACCATTTCGTTATTGCTTTTGTGACATCCTGAAATGGACCCATTTAGTGCAATTAATGCATCGTTTTATGTGGCCGAATTTGCTATCCATTTTTTTGCATTAGATGATTCCAAACCACTCTATTAGACCAAAAACAATGTTTGGGTGAGTTTTATACCATTTCGTTACTGCTTTTGTAACGTAGCGAAATGTGCCCATTTAGTGCAATTAATCCACCGTTTTATACGGCCGAACTTGCTGTCAATTTTTTTGCATTGGATGAATCCAAACCACTCTATTAGACCAAAAACCATGTCTGGGTGGGTTTCGGACCATTTCGTTACTGCTTTTGTAACGTAGCGAAACGGGCCCGTTTAGTGCAATTAATCCACCATTTTACACGGCCGAACTTGCTGTCAATTTTTTCGCAACGGATGACTCGAAACCACTCTATTAGACCAAATACCATATGTGGGTGAGTTTTGGACTAATTTGTTACTGCTTTTGTAACGTAGCGAAATGGGGCCGTTTAGTGCAATTAATGCACCGTTTTATGCGGCCGAACTTGCTATCAATTGTTTCGCATTGGATGACTCCAAACCATTCTATTAGACCAAAAACCATGTCTGGTGAGTTTTGGACCATTTCGTTACTG
>CM014278.1:45008452-45029846 GCA_004135705.1 Alloteropsis semialata
TCATGCATTTGCATTGCATTTTGTGACATAATGCATTTGTATCATATCTTGCACTAGATGAGCTTCTCTTATATATCCTAAGTATTTGCTTATGCTCTTGAGAACTAGTGCATAGGATTGTGGTGATTTTGCAATGTGCTGCTTATGCTCTTGATGATATTATCATAAGAAATCTTATGAGCTAAGCTTGTTTATAAAAATGAATCTTGAATGCTTATCACCCATGAGTAGTCTTTTGTCATGCGCTGCTCTTGCTTGAGATGCTAGGTTGTGCTAGCTTGTACTCGGGCGACTTATTCTTTGCATATGGCTTATCATTGTGCTTGCTTTGCATCACCTAGAGGGAGCATGTTTTTTGTGCTTCACTTGTGTCAAGGGACACCTCATAAACCTTGGTTTTATATGTGCTTAATGAAAAATTAAAAGTAATATAAAAATATGGAAGATAGCAAATAGTATGCATGAAAATGCTTTTATCTATGTTGCTCACTTAAAATCATCACCAGGTTGCTCTACTGTTACATGTGCTTGCCATAGAAGTAGGCTCATGGTCTCAGTGAGTTTGAAAATGAGTAGGGATGTTTTGCAAGTGTTAGCAATGATCTTATGTTGAGAATATGTCATCCTTATATGAGCTTTTGTGATCTAGTTTGACCTTGCTCGAGTTATCATGGCTAGACTTTTGCTCATGTGGTGATATCCTTTATAAAATGTTGAAATCTGAAATTCTACTTGAGCCTCCTGATTCTATCATAATATCCTCATGTCGGCTATTTGTGCTTGCTTATGATCTGCTTCTTTATGTTTTAGTTCACTTGTAGCATTTGTAAATGCTTTGTGATATATTTGAGAAGCTTGGTAGTTTTTGCACCCCATGGCATGCATTTTGTGCTCTCATGATATCCTTGATGCTTGCATTGACAACAAGGGGGAGAAGTTTATGTTGCATATGCTCAAAGGGGAGAGTTTATGGTTTTGCATGCATTTCTTGGAGATAGGAGAATCTGCATTGCATTTAGAAAGGGGGAGTTGCATTTGCTCCTTCATGCATTTGTGTAGCATGTTTTCAGGGGGAGTGCTTTTGCTCAGGGGGAGTTTTTGTGTTGAGTTTGCATCTCTTTTGTGTGAGTTGTTTCTCTTTTGCTCTCTTGCCGGTTGCATTGAGTTTTTACCTCTTCTTGAGGAGCTGGCGGTTGTTTGAGCTTTCGCTCGTCACATGATTGGTGTTCAGCCCTTTCTGCCTCTTCTTGAGGGATCATGTGACTTTGTCTCAGTTGCGTCGAGCCGTTGCCCTTGTCTTAGGGGACTGAGACTTCTCTTCTCGAGTGATCTTGTCTTTGCCTTTTGTCTTGGCTTTTGGATCACTTGAAAGAGATATTTGTTTTCCCTTTCTCTTCTTCTTATTGTTATCAAGTTATTGTGGTGGGTGTTGTCAATGCACTCATCAAGGGGGAGATTGTGGACCAATGGTGGTCACCCTTGGATGATGAGTGATTGACAACCGTTGTGTGGTTTGATGTGTCTCTTGGCTTGTGATGTGCAGGTGTAGGATGCGACATGGCGGTCGACGGCATGTGGTGAAGGTCAAGCGCGAAAGGTTCATGCCGATGGACCGAGAGCGGTGAAGGGTGAACGAGTAGGCTTGGACTGAGGGACCCGAGGAGTCCGGGCGGAGTCATGGGCGGTCCACATGGTGCGCGGAAGAGCAAGAGTACATGATGGGATGAAGACGGCGTCGGTCGAGTCAAGCGGGACGGAGGCGAGTCGAGTAGGCGGCCCGGAGCGGGAGCGAAAGACTTGGAGGCGTCGGAGGCTTGGCGGAGGCCGGACACGCGTCGACATCGGTCAGTCACGTCGTGCGGCGGCGTGCAAGAAGGGTTTGACCAGTTTGGCCTCAAAACTGGGGGCGAGTCACGCCTGCGGGGTGTGCAAGCGGGTTTGCCGGTTTGGGCCTCAAAACCGGGGGTGACAAGTCGGAGGACGCGTGGCACCATCGCGAAGCTTGCGTCGAGGCGAAGCGAAGTCGTGAAGGAGCCGAGTCCGTCTGATGTTCGCAGAAAAAGTTGGACAGTTTTACCCCTGGGGGTATTTGGGTTGTGTGCTTCATGTAAGGGCGTTTTGGACATTTGCCAAACGTCTATATATATGTGGTAGGGCTGTTGGGGCAGCCACCTCTTGCTTCTCTTTTTGTGGAGGTCACTCTCATTTGCAAATGTGAGAGGTTTTCTAGGGTTTGAGAGAGGGAGAGAGGGAGGATCTTTTCTTGATCTTTTTGCCATCCTAGGTTTGTATGTGCCAAGGATTGGCTTGTAACCGGACCTCGTGAAGTATTCCAAGTGTTGATTTCGTGTCAAATTGTTTCCCCCGGTTGCAATCTGCGTTTTTCTTTTTCGGTATTTTCGGAGCATTTTTGGGCGAATTTTTGTTCTTGCGTTTGGGTGCGATTCCGGCGAAACTTGTTGGGGGATTTTGGTGCTAGGACCTTTGTGAGCAATGTTGAAGTGATTCCCCCTCAAGTCTCTCATGGATTCGGCACGAATTTAAGTTTTCCCGAAATTGTTCTTCGTGGTGGCCGGCTCGGTTTTATCCCAAATTCGTCGCGGTTGCTTGAGCTTTTCTAGATCTATTTTATGGATCCATTAGCCCTTGAGGTTGTCATGCCGTGGCTCAAGTTGCCCGTCGATTCGTTGCGCAGAGAG
This sequence comes from Alloteropsis semialata, assembly GCA_004135705.1. Lineage (NCBI taxonomy): Eukaryota > Viridiplantae > Streptophyta > Magnoliopsida > Poales > Poaceae > Alloteropsis > Alloteropsis semialata. The sequence continues at coordinate 45,011,152 of CM014278.1, forward strand.
GAAGTAATTTAGGTTTGTTGTTTGTGCCGTTCTTCGTGTTCTTGTTTTCCTCTCTGTGTGTTCTTCCCAGGTCGACGAAGTCGGGCGACCACCAGGCGAGGCGCACTGCTGCAGCTCAGCACGCACACGACGAAGAGAGCGCACCAGCGAGCGGGCTCACACGCGGACACACGGCCCAGCGGCCCACGAGTGCAAGCAGGGCGGCACGCAAGGCAGCAGGCAGCAGCTTTGCTGCACGCGGGCGAGGCGCTGGCGGCCAGCAGCTGTGCACCAGCAAGCAGCCCAGGCGCACGTGGTCCGGCCGCTCGGCACACACGCGGCCACGCCCAGCAGGCAGCGAGCAAGCGGCAACCAGCAGCTCGGCAGGCCGGCAGCTCGGCAGCCCAACGTGCACAGCAGGCAGAGCAAGGAGCCCACGAGCACTGCTGGCCAGTTGGCCTTTGAGGTTCGAATGGTTTCGTTTTTAATTATTGCATCCAGTGCTTATCCTTTTAATCACTGCAATTAGTGTTTGATCGTGGTTATCTGTAACTAATCTGTTCTGCTCTTTTTATTCAGTAATCCTTCTTGCTAATCCATGTTTAGCCTTAAGTATTTAAGCTTTGTATGTTTAGTTAGGTTGAGTGCTTTTTAGTGAGGGCTTTAATAGTGGTTTAGCTTAATCGCTTGTGTGTCTTGCTTTTGCTTCCGCATTGCTCTGTGCCTCTCTAATCGTTTCAGAGATAAGCTTGTCACGAGTTGGCTTGTGCTATCTTTGCGATTAGGTGAGAAGCGTGTTTGGGGTTGTAATCGGGATATAGGCCTGGTCTCCGAGAAAGAATTTTTAGAGGCTCCCATTCACCCCCCCTCTGGTCGCCCGTTTCCGTCCTTCAGGACCGTGAAAGAGGATCCAACCGCTACGTGTTTTACAACAATTCGTTTTGTGTCCCTACTCCCTAGCTCTTTCCGCGAAGGGAACCACCAAATCCATAGGAAACCCTCGCCGATCCGGCGACTTATCATGTCTTCCTCTCCCGGAGGGGATTCTCGGCGCCCTGACTTTGGGGAACTAGCTTATGTCGTCGAGGAAGCCGCCGGCGAGCCATTTGACCTGGAGTGCCGGGGCAGGCTGTTCACCTGTTACCACGGGGAGGGCGAGGATGCTTCTTCCCACCGCGCCGCCACTCTCAAGGACCGCGACGAGATCGAAGAGTCCATCAAGAAGTTTTACGTGGAGGCGGCGCGCCGGCTTCCACTCGTTCAGATGCCGGAGCTCATCGAGTGCATCCGCACGGGCGGCCACTGCATCGGCCTTGCCGACCCCGTCAGCAACATCATCCTCAATGCCATCAGCCGGCTCCCCTCCCCCGCCATACCGGATCACTCGCCTCCACCCGAGAGGAGCCACGGGACGACAAACGGTGAGTCGAATTGGATGTTCATTGCCGCCCAATCCCACTTCGGTCTCCTCGTCTTCATGGCTGCCTACTTCCGGTATCTCACCGATGCCCAGGCCAGGCGTTACCTTGACCTGGCTTCCTACGATCTCTCCCTGGCGATCAAGCTCGTCCGCCACGATCGTTTCGTGGGCACATTCCGGCTATGCTTGCTCCCTGATGGTGGCAAGATCAAGGCTGCCCTCGAGATCGCCGCTCTGAAAGCAGGGCACCCTGCTCCCGATGAACTGGCGGGGCTCATGACGACGCAGTACCCCTCTGATCTGCTCGTTCCTGTTATAGCAAACCTGCAAGGAGATAAGGTGCTTAGCACGACGGACGTCTGGGAGATCAAGTCCCTGCTGTCCAACCAATGGCCTCCAATCTGCCCGTTCAACTTAGGGTTCTTGTGCCGTCCAAAGGGCGGCGACACTTGTACTCATCAAGGTAATAATGCCCAAGTCTTAATTGAGACAGAGGGTCACACCAGTTCACAAGTGGGATACATATCCAACGTGACATTTGATACTGTGTACACTGAGGCCGAGCTATCCAAGTGCCTGTCAAAAGTCAGACCGACGGGCTGCCCCAAGCCTGCCACAACAGTGAACTATGATGCCGTCCCATGTGACCACATAATGTCCTTGAAGATGTGCCTGCTTGATACCATCCACGCATTATACATCAAGGCACTCGCCATACTGCCCAGCGGCGTTTGGGGGGACCATCTCCTTCGTGCTCTCCTCTTGGCTGGACATTGCTACGGCCCAATGGATCCTGTGTCCAACATCCTCATGAACTCCATGTGGTACAGCAACAGCTTCCCCCCACTCGAGGTGCCGACACTGGAGCACATCGAACCACAAGCTGGCATACTGGACACCAGCCTAATTAATGTCTCGTCTGGAGTCCCGTTCCCTCAATGGCCTTGTTGCTATGTTGGAGGCCGCCAGAAAGGCCCATGGCCAGGCCCCCCTCTCAGAGCACGAGGCCATGGAGTACCTCTGCTTCTCGAACTGCAGCCTCACCGAACAATGGAAAGGAAATGATTTCAGCATGACTCCCTTTGATGCTGTGGCTAAGGCTGCCAAACATCCTCAGTACGCTGCTTTTGGATCATTCTTGATGACCCTGTCCCCCGCCAAGTGCAATTACCTGCAATCATTGCTGCAAGCCCCAGCTGGTGGGAGGCTCTCTTCTGATCGTGTGCGCGAGATAGCATCGTTCCTCACGTTTGAATCACAATCCAATATTGCTGCATCAGCCCAAAAGTACGAGGTTTCCTGCTGCCTGTCGGAAGAGGCAGCATTGGAGATGTCAAGAATAAAGTTGGCTGCCAGGGACAAGCTGACCTTTGTTCACAAGGAGCTGAATAGAATGCTGCTTAAATACTGCATCCAGCATCCTTGGGTAAAGATCTTCTTCCCTCCTCCACAAATCTCCTTCCTTTTTGTTTTCCTCAGATCTCTTCTGGCTTTGCGTTCTTGTTGTTTAATATTGTACTCTTCACCATGCTCTCTCCATTTCCATCTTGCTGTGCTCTAATTAGTAGCTTAGCCGCTTAGTGCTCTGTTGTTACCAGACTAGTATTTTAGTACTGACAAACTGGCTATGTCTTGATGATCATCGAATACCAGCTAGTGCTTTGTGCTATCTGTTAAAGAAATAATCATTTGAATTCAGCATTATTCAATGATTCCTAATATTGGGTGCTGATTTTGCAAGTGGCTTAGGCTTAGTTATTTGTGCTGTTCCTTTTGTATAATTAACCTATTGGGTTACATAGTGTCGCCAGACCCATGTTCTATTGTTATTCTCCTCTTTATCCATGTTTTTACGACGCATACTTATGGTTTATTTGTTTCTAGATTACTGTAAGTGACATGATTGTTACATTCCTGTTTGAACAACCACTTGTCATGGAACAGTCCTAATAACTTGACTTTATAACTGTGTGGTTGCTCTTCTATCAATTTGTTGCTGAAATAGTCTCCACTATTGTGCTTGTTGCAGGAACCAAGTTATAAGGTTGACATTATCTGTGGTGTGCATATAAAGTCCATGCCCTTTTGTGAGTCAAAATTTTTCCATGCGAATTTTTTGGCGATCTCAGACGGAGCAGAATCCTGTGAGCGCATACTCTTCTTCGCAGAATTTTCAGAATCACCATCGTCGTTCTTGTCGTCACCATCTGAAGTTCAATCTGAACGGACCAGCTTCAGCTCAAGCTGCTGCCGTATATATGATTACCACGCAAGTCAGGGTGAGCTCTGCTTCTTCCTACACCTAAAAAGCTTTAATGTGATAATCATGTCCACATCATGATGAAAAATGCAGAAACCACATCTCAGTTTACTAGCCATGAATGTATGATTCCTTGCAAAACTTAAGAATGTGCTAGAAATATTTGCAATAAGTAGCAAGGGTCAGTGGTATAGTTTTCTCTATCTCTGCTATGCTGTAGCTCTAAATCCAAATTAACAAAAGCATCATGTCAAGATATGAAATTAAGGGCAGCAGCATAACTGGATCTCATAACCAGTTCATGACCGATGACATTGGGCATCCTATATCAAGGACCTTGGCATGGTGCAATGCCCTGTAGCTTAGTCTTGATCAACGAAAACATGATGGAGTATTTGTAGCTGCTTTACAAGTATGGTAGTTTAGAGGACTAGGGGCCTTCTAAAGCCTTTTGCTTTCCTCAAAGAATAGCTAGACATAATAACCTGATCAGTATTCTGAAAGGAAAGGAACTTATCGATTTTGTTGTTGACTAGTTGGTGAAAAAATTACTGATTTAATAATTCCCAATTTCTTGGAGAACAGGTCGTTGCTCTTTTTGTGAGGATGCAGCAAGCAAGATTGTGCATCCACCATATTGGAACGAGCTTGATGGCTCAGAGATGTTAAGCTTGGAAAAAATTATTAATGACTCCTGCCTGAAGAGCCACAGAATGCCCATGGGACTGTCATATTGGTGAAGCCCAACTAATCGAATAAGTTATTCTCGACATGATGTCTGCCTTATTCACCGGTTAGATAGTCGAGGTGTGTTCAGATGACAGTACTGCTGGTATTAGGTAGTTAATCACTGGCTATCCAATAAATATGTATGCTAATCACAGGTTATCCAATAAAATTTGTATTTATTGAGCTGAACCCGATTTTGTATTCTATGCTCTGACATTTTGTCATTCTATCTACTGATTCGTCAACGAAAAAAAGAAACGCAACCTTTGTAAGCCAATTTTTGTTTCCTTCGCTTGCCTTTTTGTATTATAAACCATGCATGTATGGAAGATTGGCTTATTCTTCAGAAAGCTGGACCAATCATAGTAGTGTTTCTAAGAGTAATCATGTTTCTGAAGTGTTAACAGTGAATCACTCATTTTTCAATAACATGCTAGAGTTATTATCTCCCATACATTCATATGCCATATGCATATATATCAGTTTCCGTCCATCACAAAGCTTTCGCAGATTACTGAGCATTGAACTCTGAAATGGGACTACATATCTTAGTGAGGATGACCATTCAACAAAGACCTTCAGGCTAAATATCAAAAATGGCAATTCATTAGTACTCTGTGGATGACAATTGATCACTAATCTTCAAATTATAAGTCATTATTGGTCTTTGCTTATCTTGAAGATAAAAGATAATAGATTAGCATTGGCACTCGGATACTCTACTGATGATATGTCACTATTGGCATTCGAAATCATACCAAAAGTACGAGGTTTCCTGCTACTTGTCAGAAGAGGCAGCATTGGAGATGCCAAGAATAAAGCTGGCCGCCAGGGACAAGCTGACATTTGTTCACAAGGGGCTGAATAGAATGCTGCTTAAATACTGCATCCAGCATCCTTGGGTAAAGATCTTCCTCTAATTAGTAGCTTAGCTGCTTAGAGCAACTCTAGGAGACCCTCTAAATAAGCCCCTACTCTGAGTTTAGAGTGTAGGGGATTAAAAACGAACTCCAACAGGCCCTCTATTTAAGTCCCTAAAACAGAGAGCTCTCCAAATCCCCTTCCTCAACCCCTAGGCCTAGGGGGTCTCTAGGGGGCCCTCTACTCCAAAATAGAAATTAACAAGTGGGTCACTAGAGAGTAGAGGGTTGTTTAGAGGGTATTGCTGGAGTTGGCAGAAAAAATCAAGTTCCTACAAAATAGAGGCAACCCCTATTGAAAGAAATAGAGGGGTTGTTTACAGGGTATTGCTGGAGTTGCTCTTAGTGCTCTGTTGTTACCAGGCTAGTAGTTTAATATGACGAACTGGCTATGCTTTGTGCTATTTGTTAGTATCATAAATATTGGGTGCTGATTTTGCAAGTGGCTTAGGCTAGTTATTTGTGCTGTTCTGTTTGTATAATTAACATATTGGGTCACATAGTGTCGACAGACCCATGTTTAAATGTTACTAGCAAACATGTCTGTGCGTTGCTACGGGAAAAATACCATGCATGCTTTTTGTCTAATAAACATGTCCCAAAGTTCTAGTGATAACTTGATTTATTGATCATGTCAATTATTCCAAAATAGGCTCCAAAGGTTGTCACAAACAGAAAAACCGAAGGTTACAAACAGAAAAACTGAAGGTTGACACAAACAGAAAATGAACATATCTCTGCAAATAACTTCAATCTAAGTCCAATGAGTTATACAAAGGGTTCTTCATCGCGATCGAATTCTTACTTGGAGTGTCGTGTCGTATTGCAAGACGTGCTTTTTCGCGATTTCCCTTTGCCTGTTTTTGGTCAGATGTCATATTTGCATAGAGCAATCTTTAACGATCGCGTATCATCTGCCTCTGCTCAGGTTTTAATTTTGCATATCGTGCCCTAGCATTTGCACGTCTTGCAGCAATTTGCTCAGATATGCATTTTAGCTTTTCTTGCACAAATTGATCTAACTCCATCTGACTAAAGTGTTCTACATCAATGAGGTTGGCTATAACTTTCTTCTGCTAACGAGCTTCATGACGCTTTTTTAGTAATTCATTCTTTTGCTAGTCTGACAGTTGTGCATATCGATCCCTTTCTCTCTACCTCTTACGTTCTTTAGGATCCATGAGTAGTGGCTGGCCACTAGATGTCGACCCACTGCAATTGCTAAAGTTTTCATCACCATCTAAAGAAACACAATATTCATTTAGTTATGTAGTATCAAATGGGATGGACATATATAGACAATAGTTGAAAATTATTACTTGTGTCTATGGTAATGCTTATTAAGTCTTCCAATGGAGCGCGGTCCTCGTACTGTTTTGAAGAAGACATCTGAATCAAAATACAACTATTAATTGGTCAATGTTATCGGCAAAATATGTTAAATTGAATACCAACATTATCTAGATAATCCAATTAAGGGAGCAGCAGAGCTCCAGAAAACAATAAGCCCATCGAGCTTCTAAACCATGATCTTCTCATAGAAGATGTCAACACAGCTGACAACCATACGACAACGCCGATGAAAGGATACTTTCTATTGTATTTCTTTATTAGAAGCAAAGCACTCTTAACAAAAGAATGACTTGGCTTGACCAAATTGTTGTATTTGATGCCCACGAATCAAAAGAAAAGGTGCCAACATATATGTGCTGGAGTTCAAAGTGATCATGGTTTCCCATATTTGCCCTTCTTACCCTCTTCATCTACAGAAGACTCGCCAAATTAGACTCCAATATCTCTATCTTTAGCTTTTCACTCTATAAGATCCCCTCTCCATATTCCTACACACTCTAGCAAACTCATCAAATCAGACCAGCTATATAAGCCCTAAAAAAATCAAACCAGCTATATAGTTCTTTCCTCCAATTCCAATGGTTATATCATTGTTATTTGGATAGTCCTTACAACAAAAAAATTACTTTGTCGAAAGAAAGTTGTGTCATTTAATTACACCAGCACACAACTAACACATCCCAACCCAATTGCAAAGTAGCGGTCACCTTCGAACTGTATTTTATCCAATAAATTTTCTAGAAAACGAAATTGTTTCCAGTCTATTCAAACCGCACCAGTTCTTACATAATGTTATAAAGAAAATAATCACCAACTAAAGAAAATATTATAACTAAAAGTGCATGCTGTAGCAGCTCTGACGATCGAGCAGCAGCAAGTACAGCTAACACCCTTAAGCAAGCAAATCACCATATATCATTATGTAGTAACACAAACGGCATAGAGCAAAGGGCTGAGACCTGATGTGCGAGCCACCGCCGCCGGCTGCCCCGACCAGGATACCGTACGGGCAATGGAAAGCAAAGTCCGGAGGCACGTAGCCAGCACACACCAGACGGCAAGTTGTGGTGTGCGTGGCTGTGACCTGCGAGGGCTTCTCAACGTTGCCGGGCAGGAGGGCTAGGTGGGCACCTGGGCGACGACGTGCAGGAACAAGGACAGACGCGCAGGGACTTTTGCTAACCAAATAGCGATCCTTCAATACATCTGTCTATTTTTCCCGATGCGTACCAGGAGCCATGGAGTCATCGTTTTATTGTCGCATGGCGGGCCAAGCTACTTGGTGCGATGAAGTTCGAGTCCTGCTCTGGCTCGGTCAAGTCCTCCAGCTCGGTACGGTAGTGGAGTTCGAGTCTGGCTCGGTGCTAGCCTCAGCTAGGACAGTGGACGACGGACGAGACACAAAAGGCAGATTGCACGAAGGATTTGTTTGTCTCTTTAGTATTAGGTAGAGATTCTCCTCTTTATCCATGTTTTTACGATGCATACTTATGGTTTATTTGTTTCTAGATTACTGTAAGTGACATGATTGTTACATTCCTGTTTGAACAACCACTTGTCATGGAATAGTCCTAATAACTTGACTTTATAACTATGTGGTTGCTCTTCTATCAATTTGCTGCTGAAATAGTCTCCACTCTTGTGCTTGTTGCAGGAACAAAGTTATAAGGTTGACATTATCTGTGGTGTGCATATAAAGTCCGTGCCCTTTTGTGAGTGGAAATTTTTCCATGCCAACTTTTTGGCGATCTCAGATGAAGCAGAATCCTGTGAGCGTATACTCTTCTTCGCAGAATTCTCAGAATCACCATCATCGTTATCGTTGTCATCATGTGAAGTTCAATATGAGCCGACCAGCTCCAGCTCAAGCTGCTACCCTGTATATGATTACCACGCATGTCTGGGTGAGCCCTTCTTCCTACACCTAAAAAGTTTCAATGTGACAATCATGTCCACATCATGATGAAAAATGCAGAAAACTGGTAAACATCCAATTAGCATGGATATTAACCACATCTCAGTTTACTAGACATGAATGTATGATTCCTTGAAAAAGTTAAGAATGTGCTAGAAATATTTGAAATAAATAGCAAAGGTCAGTGGTATAGTTTTCTTTGTCTCTGCTATGCTGTACCTCTGAATCCAAATTAACAAAAGCATCATGTTTCTATCGTGTAAACATATGAAATTGAGGACAACAGCATAACAGGATCTCATAGCCAGTTCATGATCGATGGCATTTGGCATCCTATCATGAAATCAAGGACCCAGGCATGGTGCAATGTCCTATAGCTTAGTCTTGACCACCGAAAACATGGAGTATTTATAGCTGCTTTACAAGTATGGTAGTTTAGAGGACTAGAGGCCTTCTAAAGCCTTTTGCGTTCCTCAAAGAATAGCTAGACATGATGATTTTGTTGTTTACTAGTTGGTGAAGATTTTACTGATTTAATATTCCCAATTTCTTGGAGAACAGGTCGTTGCTCTGTTTGTGAGAATGCAGCAAGCAAGATTGTGCACCCACCATCTTGGAACGAAATTGATGGTTCCATTAGTCGATACCACAGTACCTACCGTTCCACTCTGCGCAGGGTGTGCAAGGAGGGTTTCGAAGACTTGATTGAGTCAGACTATATTTATTTTGATAGCTGCAGAGATGTTGAGCTTGGAAAAATTATTAATGACTCCTGCATGAAGAGCCATGCAATGAGCATGGGACTGTCTTATTGGTGAAGCCCAACTAATCAAATAAGTTATTCTCGAGATGATGTCTGCGCAAGTCGCTGGTTAAGTTATCTATAGATAGTTGAGTTGTGTTTAGATGACAGTACTGCTGGTATTAGGTAGATAATCATTAGCTATCCAATAAAGTATATATGTTAATCACTGGCTATCCGATAATGTATTTATTGAGCTGAACCATATTTCATATTCTATGATCTGACATTTTGTCATCCTATCTACTGGATCATGAACGAAAAAAAGAAACGAAACCTTTGTAAGGCAATTTTTGTTTCCTTCGGTTGCCTCTTTGTAGTATAACTAGCAAAATACCCGTGCGTTGCTACGGCTAAAAATAAATAATAATACTTGCCTTGAAGATGAGTAGCTCTCTTTTTGGTGCTTGTTGCCAAAGCGGGAGTGAATTTGGTGGCCTTTGTGGTTGGAGACCCCTCATATCTATCTTTTCATTCATGTTTTTAATCTTGGACATGTAAGAACTATGTGTTGGTGTTATGTGTGTGGTGTGCCAAGAGAGATTTTTATTTGAAAGACCTATTTGTGCTACTTGATGCTAGTGTGATGTTGAACCTTATTTATTCATGATGTGATGCTCTTATAGTTGGTGTAATGTTATTCTCCACTTTTATTGTTTGATATATCATGTCATATGCATCACGGTTATATTTGTCACACTTATGCACATTTGTACCTTTGTATGCAAGGATATAGGGGGAGTTCTTACATAAATATGTGCAATGGCATTTGAGGCCGCTTGAGTTTTTATATGCACATATTTAGGGGGAGCTCTTCTAAATATTGTTGGGTACAAAAAATGATTTTATTCCTATCTTGTGAACCCAAATTGTGTTGTCATCAATCATCAAAAAGGGGGAAAGTGCATCTAAGTCTCCAATGAGTTTTGGTGATAGTGGTGATTACAATTTGGGATTTGATGCTTGTAATGAGGTATATGCAGGAATAAAAGAAAAGATGGCGTTAAAGATATCAAAAGATGGTCCACAATTATTTGTGTATGGTGGATGAGCTCATTGAAAAGTTATATTGATTTTCGGTTTGAATTTGAGTATAGGAAACCACCGTACTATCAAGGGGAACGTGCTTGATGGATCAAAAGTGCTAAATGAGATGCTAACCACTCATGAGAGTCACTAACTTGAAGCACAATCTCGTGCTCCAGCTTGCTGTGCTGAGGCAAATCGGAAGTTCCGATCGGCACTGGAACTTCTGCCCTGGAAGTTCTGGTAGCCTCTGGAGGGGGCCGGAAGTTCCGGCAGGGGACTTCGCAGTGCACAACGGCTAGTTTTTGGGGCTTGGGTATAAATACCCCATCAGCCCCCCATTCTTTTGCTGTTGACTTAACCCGAGACAAACACCTTCTTGAGCATCAAATCCACTTTCCCAACTCCCTCTAGAGTCAATCCTTGCAAAGATTTGAGTAGAGTTTGGGTGTGAGTGATTCTTGAGGTGTGAGACGAAAGCTTTGAGTGAGTTCATCCCTTGTTCATCTCAAGAAGCACTTGAAGCAAGTTTGATTCGTCGATCCACGTTTGTTACTCTTGGAGCTGAGCTCCTAGACGATTAGGCGTCGCTGTGCAACTCCCAATTTCGTGTGGTTGAGTGCCAGAAGTTTGTAATCTTCGTCTCTTCGTGGGAACAATAGTAAGAATTTCAATCTGGCCTTCATGGTTGATTGAAGGAGGCAAGGGGTTAGATTTGACCCGGCTCTACGTGAGCACTGTTGGGTTAGTAGCTGAAGCCAATGAACCCAGACAACGGTTGAAACTGAACAACTGGGACAAGTAACAATATATTACTTATCAACAGTATTCTTGGAATCAACAACCTTTACATGTGGGAGAGGGGCCTCCTTTTATAGGGAGACCAAGGGTCTTTACATTCTCATTATACCCCTGGGATCAAGCATCATCCTCTAGACTATACAATACAAATAGCCCAGGGACATTTTGGTACATTTACTCCTCCTAATGTGAATGCGTAGACTTGCGATTCTGTGTTTGACTTGGCTTAGACTTGGTCTTATTGGACTTGGTCCACGCCTGCTTCGCCAGCTGGAAAAAGCTAGGTAGCTCCTGGATTCGGCTTCTTCCGAGCTGAGACGACCCAAAGCCGTCTCCCGGCGTCTAAAAGCCGATGGCTCCTCCAAGAACCTGCAATATAGAGCGAACCGAAGCTAGCCAATGACTCAATCATAGCTTTTGGCACTCAATAGTATTAGTACTTCACCGAATTGGCTTCTAACTTAATTTGGATAACGTTGCTTTGGTGCATGACCAGGTAAGCCGACCGAAGCCGATTGGCTTTGGCTTATTTCTCTGATCAAAGTCGATTGGCTTTGGCTTACTTCATTGACCAAAGCCGATTGGCTTTGGCTTACTTCACTGACCGAAGCTGATTGGCTTTGGCTTATTTCACTGACCGAAGCCGATTGGTTTTGGCTTACTTCTCTGAGCGAAGCCGATTGGCTTTGGCTTACTTCACTGACCAAAGCCGATTGGCTTTGGCTTACTTCACTGACCAAAGCCGTGATTGGCTTTGGCTTACTTCACTGACCAAAGCCGATTGTGGGACTCATCAAGTAGAAGAAGCCGATCGTGGGACTTATCAAGTAGAAGAAGCCGATCGTGGGACTCATCAAGTAGAAGAAGCCGATTGTGGGACTCATCAAGTAGAAGAAGCCGATTGTGGGACTCATCAAGTAGAAGAAGCCGATTGGCTTCTTCCCCTTTGTCAATTGCCGTTTTTGTGTGAAAACAGAGCAAAACAAGTAGAAGGCGCTTGTCAGCGGGCTAAATCCCCAACAGTAGCCCCTCGAGGATGAGGGCTTTCTTCAACAGGCCGAGCTCCACGAACATTGGATTGCTTGCCAGTCCGACAAACGCCTCCTCCTTGTTGGAGAAAGCCCCTAGGTTGTTTTGTTTATTTTTAGTACAAAGAGGAGCTTGCCCTCGAGCAGCAGCAGAAAGCCGAAGCCGAAGCTGCAGCTGCTGGCCCTTCATCATCTCATGCCGGTGCTGATGAGAGACATGATGGATAGCCGAAGGTGTAGATTTGTTGAAGCTATCACCTTGTTTGGCTTTTGCTGTAAAGTAACACTTTAGCTTTTGCTGTGAAGTAACACTTTAACTTTTGCTGTAAAGTAACACAAAGTGATGCCTCGTGTTGAATTTGCTCGTGCAAGAAACACCGAAGCTGCCCGTTTGCTTCCTGTTAAGGTCGAGCCAGAGGACTTAGATGGTGTTAGGGATTTTTCTTATGTGTTTAATGCTCCAAGATTTAGGAGATCAGGCCCGCTTTTTGATGGCTATGTTTTTGAGATGTTTTAAATCATCTCTTTGTAAAACACACTGTATTTCACTTGGTCGTTGTTTTGATTCGAAACACTTGAATGAATGTAAGCTCGATTTGGCTTCGTTGCGAAAGAAACGCCTCCTCCTCCCCCCCAAAGCGGGGTTTTATTCGTTCAAGTATTTTGTACTTGTGGTTCGGAGCCACCTTAGCTTTTTTGAGCTTTGTACTTGTGCGTAAATATGTGTACGGGGAAGTGCTTTGCGTGGGTTGCCGAAGCCCCTATTATTCGTGCTTATATAAGCGAGTTTGTTTTCAAGCGTTTAGAATATTGTTATCCGAAGCTGTTTTTGATTTCAAACATTTGTATGTGCCGAAGCTCCTTTTACTCTTTTTAAAGTAAGCGTTTTTGGACTGAAGCCCCTTTTACTCTTTTTTTAGAGTAAGCTTTTTTGGACCGAAGCCCCTTTTACTCTTTTTTAGAGTAAGCTTTTCCTTAGATCTGAATAGGCCTTACTCTCAGTCGGGTCAATTCAGTTCTATTTAAGTTATCGAATACCAGCAACTTGGTCGAAGCCATGCTGGCTTTGTGGGGAATCAGGGGTGGAGCTACAGTGTGGGCCATTTGGGCACCGGCCCACCCTGGAATTTTGGCCCAAAAATTATTAATGGTTTGGAATTTTGACTGGCACTTGATTTGCTTCTCTCGTCGATTCGTTTCCGTGATTGCCGACGCTTCAGTTTCGCATCCTGTTCCCTAGCGACGCTAGCAGCGAGACACAGGAGAGACGGCGGCGGCGATCGGCGAGTCGGCGCGACGGCGCGTCTGTACGTGGACGTGGGTGACCCCGGCGGGCGGCGGCGTCCGGCAGCAAGCAGCGGCGCCCTGCTTGCTGGTAGCCTGGTACGTATTTGTCTCCTTGGTCCTGCCTCTCTTTATCTGCATCTATTAGCTTCCTTGCATTGGCCCTAATTGGTTGTGTTATATATAACATACGTGATCCTCTGTTACTTGATTTTGCCATTTAGGCATAGCTAGTTTCAGTTTTATTGATTTTGCCATTTAGGCATAGCTAGTTTTAGTTTTATTTTATGATTTTAATACGAAACTGGGGGAAAATTTAACAATTTTCTTGTAGATTTGTTGAAACATGAAGAGGACAGGAACTATCGCATCCCTTTTTGAGAATTATGAATCAAAGAAGAAGTCTACAGCTGTGCCAGAAGAGCCAATTGAAGAGCAAGAAGGTGCACTTGATGAAGAGAGACTGATTGAAGAAGAAGAACATGTGACACCTCCAGTTGCACCTAAAGAAACTGTGGCTCCAATGCCGGCGCCGGTTTATGATATTAGTCGGCTTCCACATGATCCAGGGGAGAGGAAGCCCATTTCAAGTTACCCTGTTAATGATCAAGAAGCCATTCGAAGAGCGTATATTCTTAAAGGTCCTTTGCAACCTTATTCGCATGATTTTGAAATTAGAAAAATTGGAAAAAGAGATCAGCAGTTCAGTCCTACTTGGTTTTATAAATATCCTTGGCTTGAGTACAGTATCAAAAAGGAATCAGCCTTTTGCTTTGTGTGCTACTTGTTTGCTAAGGAAAAGACCAGGAAATCTGCATTTATTGAAGGTGGGTGGAGAAATTGGAACAGAACTGATGCACTTGACATACATGTGGGTGGTTTTATAAGTGCTCACAATGCAGCTCAAGAAAGATACACCAAATTTTTGAATCCTGATACGGCAATTGATGATCATATTGTGAAGGTGGACAGTGAAGAGCGACGTCTCTATAAGTTAAGATTGACTTATTCAATTAGATGTTTGAAGTTCCTTTTGCAGCAAGGATTGGCATTCCGTGGACATGATGAAAGTGAAGAATCTAGCAATAGAGGGAATTTCATTGAACTTTTGAAGTGGCTTGCTGCAAATAACGAAGAGGTGGATAAGTATGTCTTGAAGAATGCTCCAGGTAATTGCAAATTGACTAGCCCAGACATACAAAAGGATATTATTCAATGTTGTGCCATAGAAACTAGAAAACAAATCATTGAAGAAATTGGTGAAGAATACTTTGCAATTCTAGCAGACGAGTCTAGTGATGTATCACATAAAGAACAACTAGCCCTTTGCTTGCGTTATGTCGATACCTCGGGAAGGCCATGTGGGCGATTTCTTGGAGTTGTTCATGTAGATGATACTACTTCATTATCACTTAAGGAAGCAATTCAATCTTTACTTGTTAGTCATGGTTTGACTGTTACTCAAATCCGTGGTCAAGGCTATGATGGGGCTAGCAACATGAAAGGAGAGATTAAAGGGCTGAAAACTTTGATCATGAAAGAGTCACCTTCAGCTTATTATGTCCACTGCTTTGCACATCAACTCCAACTAGTTCTTGTTGCTGTTGCAAAGGGCAACAATGATTGTGTATGGTTTTTTGATCAATTGTCTCTCTTGCNCCGCCCCCGGCTGTCCTCGCCGGCCCTCAGCGCCCTCGCCGGCCCTTGCCGCCCAACCGCCCCAGCTGCCCTCGCCGGCCCTCACCGCCTGCTACTGAAGACGCCCGCCGGCCCTTGCCGACTGCTACTGGAGGCGCTCAGCAGGCTACTGAGGATGCTGGGGACGGCCCGCGCAGCTGGCCCTCGCAGGATCGAGACGCCCTCGCAGTTGGCCGAGACTACTACAAGTGTTTCTGAATGTTGTTGTATTTGACTTGCAGGGCTTCTGAATTCAGTAGTCAGGCTTTTGATGTGTAGTGAACTTGTGTTTTGAGAATGAGAATGATTGAAAAAGTGCCTGAAAATTGTGCAGAGTGTTGTCCCGTGATGAAATTGTGCATACTGAAATTGTCCAGCTGTGTACTGATAATATAAACATATGAAATTCAGTTGCTTTGTCTTGATTGCTGGCATATGAAATAGTGTTACTGATAATATGAACATATAAAATTTAGAGTGCTGGCATTTGACTCACAAGGTTACAAGAAGCTTTCCATAATGTCTCACAAGGTTACATGAACTTAAAATATCAGCCAACAACGTTGTTTGGGCAATTGCGTGCATCATGATTCCCTACTTGCTTACATTTTCTGCACTTCCGTTTACTTGGAGCCTTCGTCTCCTTGCTCTTCTTAATTCTTTTGCATCTCCCTTTCGACTTGATATCATTTGGTGGATATATATTGACTTCATTTGGAATTTTAGTACCTAGGAAAGATTCATACTCATCCTGTTTATTATCTGTAGCAGCAGGCGTGATCTTCTGGAGAGGTTCTACTAGGTTGGATAAACTAGAATTTAAAAAGTCCATCCCTTATTCTGAATTCTTGGCCATTTGGATAAGATCTTCAACTGGTTCCGTGTATCTGAAATCTTTTTCCGCATTGCCACCTCCATAGCATCTTTAGGCTTCTCATCTAGCAGGTTACCTTCATCATCAAACAATAGTTCCCTGTAACAAAACAAACATAGCAAATTGAAGAGTACCGTAACAAAACAGGCATAAAAAAAAACTCGTACAGTACACACCTTTTACATCTTTTCTCCCATCTCTTCATAATATAAAGCAATGGTATCTCATTTTGCTTCTCGGTTCTAAGCATTGTTATGATATGACGACACGGGATGCCATAGGACTCATAAAATTTACAGGAGCACCTACCAAACATGTTTGACTTGTTCATCTCAACCACTCGCTCTTTTCCAGATTGGCTGCTGATGGTGACAATTTTCGTATCTTCACACTCGGAAAACCCTTGAATAATGCAATGGTCTCTTGCAACTATGAGTTGTTCTTGAAATTTACTGAAAACTTCATGTGTATATATCACACTACACTGCTTCTCCATGGCCCATGGTGTCATCAATTTAGGAGTGCTGTGAAGGCTTGCATTGTCGGCTTTCAACTCCTCTTGGCGTTGGCACTCCAAAGCTGTGTCAAACCTTAGCCAAAACTCAACAAAAGTCAATTTTCGCTGAATGAAACGGTTAAAAAAAGAATTTGCACTCTCTGATCGTTGAGTAGTCCTAAGAATTCCTGCTAGAGGTATGTCCATAAAGTATGCTGGAATCCATGATTGGCGAATAGCAAACTTTGTGGAAAACCACTCATTTTCCATGAGTGCATATTTTGTCATGATAAAATTCCATTGAGACTCGAATTCATCTGGTTTTTCGGAGCCCCAAACACACATGTTTAATAACTTCCAGAAGTCCTCATCCTCTCGTATGGAGGGCCCCACCCTCTCAGGTACCTTTTCCATGATATGCCACATGCAAAGTCTATGAACTGTATCAGGTAGAGTCTGAGCAATAGCAGCCTTCATGCTCGCATCTTCATCTGTTATAATTAGATGAGGTGCTGCTCCACCCATAGCCTTAAGAAAGGTCTTCAACAACCATTCATATGACTCGATCTTTTCATTATCCATGAATGCTGCCCCAAGGAAAACACTTTGCAAGTGATGATTGACTCCGGTAAATGGCACAAATTTCATGTTATACTGGTTAGTGCTATATGTTGAATCTACCGAAACAACATCACCAAAAAACTTATAGTTTTTCCTGCATGTGGCATCTGCCCAAAAGACACGAACAAGTCGACCTTGTTCATCCACCATAAAGTCATAAAAGAAGGCAGGATTTACTTCCTTCTTTCGCTCAAGTTGCCCCACAAACATTTGTGCATCTGCATCCTTGATTTTGGTCCTGAGGTCACGGTAATAGTTCTGCAAATCCCTCAACGTGCAGCCAACATTCTGAAACCCACCCTCGCTGACATGGAGAAGTCGATATGCCTGTGACGTGCCAATGCTAGCCTTATGGCAATTGAACAAAGTACTCTTTACCCTCTTACTAACCGTACGGTTGGATCTTAGAAATTGTCTCTTATCTGGCGACACAAAATCATGGTTGTGCTCCTCAACCATTGATACTATCCGATACTTCTTGTCACTGCCGAGCTTGACAACAATATGTGCCTGACAACCACATCTCTTTTCCATCACATTATGGGTCCTTTTGTTTCCGGATGCATCGGTAACATTTTTTTCATCTTCCTTCTTGTACCCTTCCCTTGAACAGAGATACCGCTTGATTAATATTTCCTCATCTTGCTTCTTTTGCTGACCAATACGAACAGAGAAGCCAGCATCATGTGCATACGATTTGTAAAATTCCTCCACATCTGTGACTGTATCAAAGATCATTCCAATCGTAGGCTGCTTCAAATGCTCTTTGCAACTCCGGCGTGGTGTGCTTGGATGTTCAGTCTGGGCTCTATCTTCGGCAGTCATGACAGCGGCGACCTGAGAGACGGCGACGTCCGCGACTTCCATGCCGGTCTTGGAGATGGCGACCAGCAGTCCAACGGGTGGTTCTGCACCAAGAGGCGGCGGCGTTGGGAACGCCGGTCTTGGCGCAGCACTTGGAGGCGGCTCTCCCCCTGCCGTTGACATCATGGACCGGGCGCAGGGCTGGGGCTCTCCCGCAGGCGATGGGCTGGGGCTCTCCATCGGCGCAGGGCTGGTGCTCTCCACCGGGCGCATGGGTGAGGACGCCCCTGGTGCGGCTGGCCGGAGGAACCGTGGAGGCCGCGTGGATCGCATGGGGGCGACGACGTCGAATCGCCCCTGGCGGCGTCGGAACGAGCAGTGCCGCGCGGGGGGTTACGGCAAAAACGCCAGGGGGAGAAGGGGGCAGGCGGGCGTTAATTTGCAAATTGCGCGTCATTCGTTTGGTGGCCGTCGGATGAGTTTTCTCTGGTCCAGATGGATAGTTTGCACGGTTGCACGGATTGTTGGTTTGCACAGGATACGGTCTCTTTATATATAGAGAAAAGTATCTTTTGTGTATGGAGAGAAAACTGTACACATACACATATCCTGATTTTTATGTTTTGAATCAGCAGCACGTACGCGGGGCTTCTAGACATGCATACTAGTACAAATCTTTATCAATCGGCCCATTATTCTTACAAGG
>CM014278.1:45031766-45045067 GCA_004135705.1 Alloteropsis semialata
ATTACCGGTGACGTGGTCGCACGTGAAATAGCTTGTGCTCACTAAATGTCGGGATTCCCCTAACAAGTAGTTGGCAAGGCGGCAAAAAACGTGCAGACGTCTTTTCTCATGAAAGCAAGCACAAGGACCAAAGATGCAAGCCAAGACGGAGCCAGGAGCCATGTGGGGACTACCGAGGTGCAACGCCATAATGGCATGTACACCTAGTTGTCTCAATCCCACTAAGACTCACCGGCTATATATTTTTTATATTTTTTTACAAGAAAGGATACATGAACTAGCATCACCTTAAAACCAAGATAAAATTTTGTACAAATGGAACTTGTCGTGAAGCACTTACCAACCTCCCGCACACTTGGATTTTTGTGTATGGGGACAACAAAAATCAAGTGTGTTGGCTTTGTTCAAAATTTGTTCCAAGTCCAAAACTTACCAATGTTGCTGCTGATGCAGCTCCATGTTCTCAGGCATCATACACCATTAGGTCTTTTCAGTTGCAACCTGAAATAGTTAACTACCAAAAATACCCGAGGGAAACTTATCCTAGAACATGTTCTTGCTTTTATATTTTTTTTATAAACTTGGAAACCAGTCACTTGAAAATCCTTAGGAGGGACAGGAGAAAGGCCGAGGGCTCTTGGCAGCTTAGCTGGTGGTGCAAAATGACGGTGGAGGGCACCGATTTTTACTAAACAGAGGAGGCCCGGGGTCGTCCGACGGCCTGGGTCGGCCGACCCTAGCACGGCTCTGTTCCAGCAAAGCCTTCAAGGTTTGCACGGGATTTGCTGGCGAGAACTGATGGTAAATGAATTTCCTGCAAAAGGGCCAGGGCTAGGTCGGCCGACGGATGGGGTCGGGCGATTCTGGTACAGAGCCTATTCTGTTGAACCTTCACAGCGGTATACCACATGCAAAAGCAGTTTTGAATCTGAATGAATGCGGCACAGGAGAGGCAGCCACAGGTCGGGCGACCCAGGGGGTCGGCCGACAGCCTATTGGCACCTCTCAAGCCCAGCTGGCTCGGCTATCCTACATGGTCCTGGCTCATTAAGATTATGTATGTGCATGCAGGAGGGGATCCAAAGGGATTTCAAGATAAAAGACTCCAAGTTTAAATTTCAATGCACAAAATTGATTTGGAATTCAAACATGCATAGATTGGAATTCAAAAAATGCAATGTGAAATAAACATGAGATACATACCGATTTACCTGTCGGCGAGGACTCGTCGGTTTACGTCCATCGAGTGAGGACGTCTCCATCATGAATTTTGACTTTATGTAACAATTGGAGATAGTTTGTTTTAGCCATACCTGTTTGTCTTCTTCGGACGGGATGATGTAGGCCTTGGTGTTGAGCCTTGGCCTTGGGTCCGTTCGCGTTGGTCTTCCCATGTAATGGGCTGGCGTGTACCAATTTGACAAGTGCTAGCCTAAGATGGAACGCGGTGTCTCTCATGTTCAGATCTGGGACGGTTTGCGAACCAGAGTGAATCGAGAACTCGCGAATCGTTCTCTCGGCAGTAGCACTCGTCGATATTGGTGATGTAGGATTGACTGGAGTTGCTGCCGATCAGACTACCTAGGAAGATACGATGCAAGATCGTATTTCCCGATAATCTTGGGTTGTCGATGAAGTCCATTGGCAGTTCAAGACCAGTCATACACTACCTGTTCCACATCAAAGAGAAACAGAGCAAAGATAACCCTACCGGAGCAGTGGTAATTAATCATGTTATTAATTGAGTACATGGGTTAACCACACTCTTCAACCATTGCCGTTCCCCGGCAACGGCGCCAGAAAGCTTGTTGGTATTTCTTACGTCGTAGATAAATCTGCAAGCGCACGGATACCGTTGTAGCTTTCACCCGGAAGTATTCAGAGTATCGAATCCACAGGGAAGGCAGTGGTTGAATAGAGTAGTTATCCATTGTATTCAATCATAACATTATTAATACACCAAAATCTAGCAAGGGGTAAACATTGATAGATGGGTAGTGTGACACACAGAAGGTTTCATTGCTCATTATATAAGTCGAGTTAATATGAAGGTCCTAAAAGAGAACCAGGGGTTCTATTTACTTCTTGTATATGGGTTACACTCCTACAAGGGTATACTATACAAGCTCAGTAAGTGACACATGTTAGAGGGCAAATCGAGAAGTCGTGGGATCCCCTCATCCAAGGGTACCGTCACGATGTTTATCACGAAGGCCTGCAAACGCCCAGACCCGAACAGCGAGGATTACAAGGGACGGACAGGGCTGTCACCACCTGCCGCCTACCTCTTAATACGTAGGGAAGGGTATCCCCAATGTTATTCCATATACCAAACACCACGTTTACCATATGAAATACAACTCTATCTATTGTCCACCTAAATAGAGCAACCTTGCGGTACACTGGGCCATTGCCATAACATGCATCAGCTATACTAAGGTGTAAGACATACATCTTATATGATGAACACACAAGACTATAAGTCAAGTAACATAAGCAAGAGAGTAATCTCATTAATAGCTCTAAGTCTTATAAGTAAACAAAAGATACAAGATAACTGAGCTCTAGGCTTACCAAGACTCCGTCGGAAACCCGTAGAAGCTCAACTCCTAAGACTACTTCACTACTAACTAAGACTAGAATGTGTGGCAAAGAGAGCTCTTCCTTCTTGGCGTGTGTTGAACCGGAGCCAAGGCCACCTATTTATAGCTTGGTAGGACGGTTGGGAGTGGACACGTGGAAGATGAGGACGAACGGACTCAGTCACAGGTCGGGCGACGCGGGGACGTCGGCCGACGTTCGATCCACCGCCTTGAGTGATGCAGGCGGTGGGAACGCGCACCAAAAGGATGAGGCGGTTTGACCTCCGGACCAGGTCGGGCGACCGGGCTCGGTCGGGCGACCGTCCACCGACACCGATCGGGCCCATCTTCTGCTGAGTGACTGAGGAGTGGGTCCTAATGATGGTTCCAGGTGGGTTTGCTTAATTTGAGTACGTTTAGATATGTTGGTGGGCCCTTCAATCTATGTGACCTCCCCTTGGACCATTCCCATCTCTTGAATCCAACCGTCATGGATTCAACGGCTATGATGGTCCTGAAGTGTGCTTCTTTCCTGTGGCCAAATATGGGCTCCATTGGGCTTGGGCCCAGGTCGGCCGACCTAGAGGGGTCGGGCGACCTGGCCCTGAGCCCAAATCTCCTCCTCTTTTGCCAATTAGTCCCTGCATTCACATGTTCACCAAAACTTGTGGAATTGATTAGATATATACCCTATCACTATGTTTGGTGATTATATTTGTAATATTCTCTGCAGGAGTTAACAGTCAAAAGTGGTACTTAACGACCGTCAACACCAACCTCCAAGAATGAGGAAGGGCACAGACTTGAAGAGAAGGTCGGATGACTTCGGGATCAAGGTGAATCAGGTAGACATATGGAAAGACATCAAGACCCGATCTTATCCCGAAGCAACCAACGTCAAATACCCACATGCATTGGCAAATCAATTCCTGGAGGATCTAAAAGCTTACACGCGAAAGATGGGGCCGAGGGGCCACAAAAAAGCCCTGGGCTGGCCGGCCCAGAGGGGCCTAGGCCGACCGGCCTGGGTTGTTTCTGCGCCGCCTCAACCTCTCCTTCGAGCTAGGGTTTCCTCGGACTATTTATAGCCCCGATGCCAGGAGCCACGCACATCCATCCACCAGAAGTCGACGCAAAGAGGGACACACACCGAAGGAAGCCGATGGCCGCCGCAAGTCCTCGAGGTTGCCTAGAAGATGGCTTAGGCCATGCCCTAGCCGCCATGGTTGGCCCTGCGTGGTGAAGCCATGGCGGAGTTCCGGAGCCATGCCTTGAACTCATCAAGGCATATATACATTCGATGGTGATATCCATCTACTTGTCTTGTTTACTTTGATCTTCTAAGATGCATGCTTTCTCTCATATGTCTAGCTAGCATATGATCTTAGTAGGAATAGATCTAATCATGGTGATCAGTCTATGCCCTGCGGATACATCTTAGTAGTGCACGGGAAGTCGGCGTGATTATCCTCGTGTGGTGACAGCATGCGGAAGGGAAAAGGCCGAACAAACGTGTAATGTTGAGTAGATGACTCTTTATCATGGTACGAGACTAGATTGGTTATTGTTTTGGCCGGAGTTGCAACTAGAAGACGGTAGGCTTATGCTACCTTTGGTCGTGTTACCTCATGTCGTGGGTTGTGATCCATTCATTACATTCATCAATTTCACACACATGTTTAACCTAATATGCAATCTATGCCTAATGCTAGGATTAGATCTGTTAGATTAGATGGAAAACCCTAGGTAGTTCTTTGTCGATCCACGGATTGATAAACCATGGGGGAGTACTCTAAGGGAAAAGCTACCAACGATCTGTGCGCTTGCGGTTAACAATATCCGACTCGACAGGGGTGTCACATTTTCCTGGATTTATTCAAGAATTTAACTAGCGCTATTCTATCAGTGTTAGGCGACGTGTCCGTCGATAGCGAGGCGCCTGTGGCGACTCATCAATCTCAAGATTGGAACAGCCGGCCAGTATCTCGGAAGTGCTCATAGTGGTAGGGTTTACATGCATGTATTCATAGTGGTGAGTGTGCATGCGTGTGTGAGCGTTTGTGTCTGTACTGGTCTTTCACAAAAAAAAAGTTACTCGCGAAGAGTGATATCATCTGCGAAGGGGTCCTTCGACATTCAAGTTGTAGCAGACCGATCTAATTAAACCAGATCCAGCGCATGACACCGACCAACATAGGTACTCAAACACTTCAACCGAGTTAATTGTGCAAGTCTGTTGGGTAACGTCCCGATTAAACTACCCACGATCTTTGATCGAGAAACCCGATAGCAGCAAGTCCTGCATGAAGGCAAGCACAGATGGTACAACTCATCATAAGTTTTACATCACAATGGTTCACATTGATAAATATTACAAATCAAGTCTTAAGTACTTGACTATTACATCACAGAGTTCATTGCACAACAGAAATAAAGTGACAATTCTAAATGACGATACACGAGATGTCATGATGAACCCCGTACATGACATCACTAACCGCATTCCCTTCCCGGAGAGGGTGACTCAAGCTCCACAGTCCAGCCAGGAGGCAAAGTGCATGGACAACTCAAAGCAGCTACGAGGTCATAAGCATCATCATTATCTAAAAAGCTGAGCCACAAGCAAGACTGAGTATACTAATACTCTACAAGACTTATCCGACTGATGAAATGAAACATTCCAACTCCTAGACATGCAAGGCTTTTGGTTAAGGGGATTATTTTGCCAAAAGGTGACTATGATCTTACTTTCAAGTAGCATCCAATTACTATGGACCTAACCATTACCTAAGTTTGCACTATCTAATTCAAACATGGTGGTGACAAACAATTAGTAATATACATCGATCATGTTCATCATTCATCTCCATAGTTCCTCTTGCTTAATACAGTGTGAAAAGAGGTCAAAAAGCTTCATGTAACCGCAAAGGATGGACAAGTCGAGTCGATTTTACACCATGCCCGCACGCCATGTGAGCGACACCACGGTCCTCACGAAGCAACTTTTCTCGCCAGGTGCCCCAGAGCCCACTCCAACTGGGTGCAAAGCCCCACAGCCCCAGGCAGAGCTGTGCTTCGACCACTACTACACCTGCCATCTCCCTACACGCCCGAGGAGTGGGTGAAAGTCAAACAGCAGTTCCAGTTGGTAGATTGGTTTACCGATTTACCATATTTTTCGGCATACGACTAGTACCTTCAAAAGCTTGACTAACATCGTCACACGCTCGACCTTAGTCTAATTCAACTGTGTCAATGGGGCAGTCAACCAATTTAGAAATATCGCAAAAGCCCTGTCTACCGATCCTTATCATTCCAACATAAGGTAAAGAAACCTATATCAAGTGAGTGACAGTCAATCTCTGCACTTTTACCGAGTCCTATTAGCATGGCAAGTTGGCGGCCTACAAATACTAGTAATAGAACTTGGGTACTATGGATCATGCATCTAGGGTTTTCAAAGAACTCCTGAAACTTAAATGCATAAGCAAGGTAATCACGACACCAATGATATTTCAAAAGATAAGGATCATGCTCCTATGCTTGCCTTCGTTGCAGTGTTGAGCTCTCTCCGGATCTTGGTCCGGGTCTTGGGGAGTCGGAGTGGCGTCGGCTTCAGGCTGGGCCACCAACTCGTAGACTCTATTAGCTAGCGAGTTATCTACATGTGATACATATGTATAAGAGTCAAGAATGTGTTCATAAGCACATCCACGATGCTTATTACTGTAGCAACTCAATTATATAGTTTTAGTGGGTACTCATTTACCGATATTAACATTTAAGTGACTCACTAAGAGAGCTCGGGTTAAGCATGACGCTTATGAGTGCAGCAACTTACTTATACAGGTCACAGGGCAATCGTTTTACCGAGTATTCACAACTTTGATACTCATTAAGAAAGCGGGGTTTAAGCCTGGTGCTTATGAGTGCAACAACTCAATTATACACATGGACAACCATTTACCGAGTAGAACCTAACAACTAAAGAACTCATTAAGAAAGTGGGGTGGGGTGTTTGAGTGCTGGTTGGATGGAGATTCAACTTTTAGTTGCTCTTATATTTAGAGTTCCCAAGTCAAAACATAACTTAATTAATTTAGTTAACCAACACAAAACAACTAACACAAATCCATTATAAAGACGCACTTAATTAATTTAGTTAACCAACACAAAACAACTAACACAAATCCATTATAAAGATGCACCAGGATTAAAAGGATCCTAAGGCTGGCTGATCAATCAGCAAGCCCTTTTTGTTAAACACATTTAAGGATTATTAAGTTTTCAGCAAGAATAGTATTTATTCTTAAGCCTTTTCTAGCATATCTTTAGTAATTAAAGTAGAAAATATTTTCACATGAACAAAAATTACAGTGAGCACATTTCTGAGTTCTACAAAGTAAAACATAATTTTTAAAATTTTACCAGTATTTTATTAATGTGTTTTCTATTTCAACAACCATTAAGAGGTAGCAAACAGAAAATCATAATAAAATCTATAGGTACTTTTTGGTGTTGAAATTTTTATGGAGCTAAATTTTCACCAGAGCACTCTACTGTGAATGCTTCGTATTTCTCCGAGTTACACAGAATTTCTGGTGATTTATTTGTATTTAAAACAGTTAGGACAAAGATTAAATAATAACTAAATATCCACCCGCTTTTCTGGAGGTAAGATTTTCGCATTTATATGATACAAAACATCACATGATAAAAAGTAGCATTTTCTACGCCTTAGAACTATTTATAGATTTTTCTTTTACTTTAACTATAGGTGCACAAAAACTCTAGAAACACCCATATAACTTATGTTGAACAACTAGCTCATTAATTCCTCTGTTCAAGTAAGAGCCATACCAAATGGATTTGTATTTTTCTCATGCTCAGAATAATTATTAGGCATCTATCTATTTTCTTTAGCATTTTCCTCACGTAAACCAAAATAAATAATTAGGCTTATATTTCATGAGTTCATCATCCATCACTGTGTAGCACTATTTACACGGAAGCTAAGAAAACTGAGTTTGTCTTTTTAGCATTTTTCTGTGATTTCCTAGGCATTTATGAGTTTTCAGCTGACTTAAACAAAAGCAAAAAGGAAAAACATAAATGATTTCACAGATAACCCCTTGTAACTTTTTAATCTGTTACACATAAGCGCTTAGCTCTTACACCGGGGACCCAAAACAAATCTAAATCATTGCAATGTGGCAAGCCTCTCAAAAAGGATGAAAGACAACTTTGTTGACACATGTGATATAGATAAAAGGATGAAAGACAACTTTGTTAAAATTAAGACACTTTGTGGACAACTTTGTTGACACATAATCTAAATGCATTTTAAATTATGACAAGCCTCTCAAAAAGGATGAAAGACAACTTTGTTGACACATGTGATATAGATAAAAGGATCTCAAAATTGAATTTCAAAGGTTGGTTTGAACTTTCTACACACATATGAGTTCATAAACATGAGTTTAACATCTTAAGCAACATTTTGACATATTTTCCACATTTTATTATTTGCTCATGAGAGTTGACCTAGTCAACATATGCACATATGCATAATTAAAACATGTGTATGTAAAGACACTTGACATGTTTGTGTATTAGTTGTTCATTTAATTACTTAGCACTACTTGTGGATACTAGGGGTGTCACACAAGTGAAGGGTGATATAATCTGCAAAGGAATTCTTCAACATTCATGTGAAGGGTCAGCAATTGTTGTACAAGACAGCAATGTGCTATGAATAAAATTTTGGTACATGAACGGTGCAATGCAGAAAGTAAGTAGATGGCATGAATTATCTTACCCGAAGGGTAAAGTCGTGTAAGGGAGGTGCTGGCACATAAACTTTAATTAATGAATTGAAGCCTTGGAGGGGTATGAAACTGCAAGTGCGAGAGATAATTTTTAGAAGAGGTATGAAACTTGCAAAAAGCTTTCCCAAAAGAGTTGGGTATGATAGGTTTCACATAACATGCATGAGCTAGCTACTTAAGCATTTCATTGAAAATGTGAGTCTTG
Source organism: Alloteropsis semialata (assembly GCA_004135705.1). Lineage (NCBI taxonomy): Eukaryota > Viridiplantae > Streptophyta > Magnoliopsida > Poales > Poaceae > Alloteropsis > Alloteropsis semialata. The sequence goes on from CM014278.1 coordinate 45,040,382, forward strand.
TCTATATGCAAAGCAGGCAAGCAACATAGAATGAACATTTCAAAGTGTGACAGTAAGAAAGCATACCATTATATGAAGTGAGGTTGATTATAAGTCAACTCAGAGGAATGAAAACAAACGTTTGAACATATGGACGAAAGTCTTGAAAGATCAATGCAAGATAATGACTTCTTTATCTTGTGGTTAAATTAATCAAATCTTTGCACATGAAGGGTCGAAGTACTTGTTAGTACTTCGCCATATGAGCAATGAGTAGAGATTTTTGTGGGTACCTCGGTGTGGTGTACGGTTGTGTCATCCAAGACACTAGAAAGAGAACAAGTTACATAGCTCGACTGATGGTGAAGGCCAATCATAAGTTTCCAATTTCTTATCTTGATCATCAATGAATCATGAATTCAATAGATGTGCGAAGAGCAATAAAGGCAGAGTCATTTGAGACTGATCATAACCAATTATCTCCAAGAGACATGAATGCCAGAGAGAGAATAAGGGATCATAATCCAAAACAATAAAAAGTTATTATTCAATCAGCCCATAATGAATTACGGAGTTCAGTAGAGGTGCGAAGACCAACTCTGTATTCATGACTTTTTGTATGATTTCGAAGATAAGCGAAGACCAATAATAACTTATAATTTGAAGATTAGCGATCAATTGTCATCCACAGAGTACTAATGAATTGCCATTTTTGATATATAGCCTGAAGGTCTTTGTTGAATTGTAATCCTCACTAAAGATGCGTAGTCCCATTTCAGAGTTCAATGCTCAGTAATCTGCAAAAGCTTTGTGATGGAAACTGATACATATGCATATGACATATGAATGTATGGGAGATAATAACTCTAGCATGTTATTGAAAAATGAGTGATTCACTGTTAACACTTCAGAAACATGATTACTCTTAGAAACACTACTATGATTGGTCCAGCTTTCTGAAGAATAAGCCAATCTTCCATACATGCATGGTTTATAATACAAAGAGCCGAGCGAAGGAAACAAAAATTGGCTTACAAAGGTTGCGTTTCTTTTTTTCTTGACGAATCAGTAGATAGAATGACAAAATGTCAGAGCATAGAATACAAAATCGGGTTCAGCTCAATAAATACAAATTTTATTGGATAACCAGTGATTAGCATACATATTTATTGGATAGCTAGTGATTAACTACCTAATACCAGCAGTACTGTCATCTGAACACAACTCGACTATCTATAGATAACCAGTGAATAAGGCAGACATCATGTCGAGAATAACTTCTTCGATTAGTTGGGCTTCACCAATATGACAGTCCCATGGGCATTCTGTGGCTCGTCAGGCAGGAGTCATTAATAATTTTTCCAAGCTCAACATCTCTGCATCTATCAAAATAAATATAGTCTGACTCAAGCAAGTTTTCGAAACCCTCCTTACACACCCTGCGCAGAGCAGAACGGTAGGTACTGTGGTATCGACTAATAGAGCCATCAAGTTCGTTCCACGATGGTGGATGCACAATCTTGCTTGCTGCATCCTCACAAAAAGAGCAACGACCTGTTCTCCAAGAAATTGGGAATTATTAAATCAGTAATTTTTTCACCAACTAGTCAACAACAAAATCGATAAGTACGTTCCTTTCCTTTCAGAATACTGATCAGGTTATTATGTCTAGCTATTCTTTGAGGAAAGCAAAAGGCTTTAGAAGGCCCCTAGTCCTCTAAACTACCATACTTGTAAAGCAGCTACAATTACTCCATCATGTTTTCGTTGATCAAGACTAAGCTACAGGGCATTGCACCATGCCAAGGTCCTTGATATAGGATGCCCAATGTCATCGGTCATGAACTGGTTATGAGATCCAGTTATGCTGCTGCCCTTAATTTCATATGTTGACATGATGCTTTTGTTAATTTGGATTCAGAGCTACAGCATAGCAGAGATAGAGAAAACTATACCACTGACCCTTGCTACTTATTGCAAATATTTCTAGCACATTCTTAAGTTTTGCAAGGAATCATACATTCATGGCTAGTAAACTGAGATGTGGTTTCTGCATTTTTCATCATGATGTGGACATGATTATCACATTAAAGCTTTTTAGGTGTAGGAAGAAGCAGGGCTCACCCTGACTTGCGTGGTAATCATATATACGGCAGCAGCTTGAGCTGAAGCTGGTCGGTTCAGATTGAACTTCAGATGGTGACGACAATAACGACGATGGTGATTCTGAGAATTCTGCGAAGAAGAGTATGCGCTCACAGGATTCTGCTCCATCTGAGATCGCCAAAAAGTTGGCATGGAAAAATTTTGAAGCACAAAAGGGCATGGACTTTATATGCACACCACAGATAATATCAACCTTATAACTTTGTTCCTGCAACAAGCACAAGAGTGGAGACTATTTCAGCAGCAAATTGATAGAAGAGCAACCACATAGTTATAAAGTCAAGTTATTAGGACTATTCCATGACAAGTGGTTGTTCAAACAGGAATGTAACAATCATGTCACTTACAGTAATCTAGAAACAAATAAACCATAAGTATGCGTCGTAAAAACATGGATAAAGAGGAGAATAACAATAGAACATGGGTCTGGCGACACTATGTAACCCAATAGGTTAATTATACAAAAGGAACAGCACAAATAACTAAGCCTAAGCCACTTGCAAAATCAGCACCCAATATTAGGAATCATGGAATAATGCTGAATTCAAATGTTTATTTCTTTAACAGATAGCACAAAGCACTAGCTGGTATTCGATGATCATCAAGACATAGCCAGTTTGTCAGTACTAAAATACTAGTCTGGTAACAACAGAGCACTAAGCGGCTAAGCTACTAATTAGAGCACAACAAGATGGAAATGGAGAGAGCATGGTGAAGAGTACAGCATTAAACAACAAGAACGCAAAGCCAGAAGAGATCTGAGGAAAACAAAAAGGAAGGAGATTTGTGGAGGAGGGAAGAAGATCTTTACCCAAGGATGCTGGATGCAGTATTTAAGCAGCATTCTATTCAGCTCCTTGTGAACAAAGGTCAGCTTGTCCCTGGCAGCCAACTTTATTCTTGACATCTCCAATGCTGCCTCTTCCGACAGGCAGCAGGAAACCTCGTACTTTTGGGCTGATGCAGCAATATTGGATTGTGATTCAAACATGAAGAACGATGCTATCTCTTTCACATCATCAGGAGAGATCCTCTCACCAGCTGGGGGTTGCAGCAATGATTGCAGTTTATTGAAAATCACGGGGGACAGCTTCATCAAGAATGATCCAAAAAGAGCGTACTGAGGATGTTTGGCAGCATCAGCCGCAGCATCAAAGGGAACTCTGCTGACATCAAAACCTCTCCATAGTTCGGTGAGGTTGCAGTTCGAGTAGCAGAGGTACTCCAAGGCCTCATGCTCTGAGAGGGGGGGCTTACTGGTGGGTTCAAACATAGCACGGACACCATTGAACAAATTAACAAGACCATTGAGAGAACGGGACTCAAGCCGGGACATTGAGCTGGTGTCCAGTATGCCATCTAGTGGTTTGGTGTGATCCAGTGTTGGCACCTCAAGTGGGGGGACGGCGACATAGTACCAAATTGAGTTCATGATAATGTTGGACACAGGGTCCAAGGGGCCATAGCAATGTCCAGCTACAAGGAGAGCACGAAGGAGATGGAGCTCCAATTCACCACTGGGCAGTATGGCGAGTGCCTTGATGTATAACGCATGGATAGTATCAAGCAGGCACATCTTCAAGGACAATATGTGGTCGCATGGGACGGCATCAAAATTCACTGTTGATCCAGGATCGCGACGGCCCGTCAGTGTGTTTTCTAACAGGCTATTGGATAGCTTGCCATCCGTGTATAGACTATCAAATGTCAGGTTGGATATGTATCTCACTTTGAGGAGAAATGGTGTGCCCTCCTGTACCAATCAAGACTCGGGCAAAAATGCCTTCTCCAATGCAACCTGAAGCATGTAGCAACACGCCATTACTTGTGCCTCGAGTGCAAGTGCTGTCATTTGGACGGCACAAGAACTCTAAATTGAACGGGCAGGTTGGAGGCCATTGGTTGGACAGTAAAGACTTGATTTCCCAGACGTCCGTGGTGCTAAGCACCTTACCTCCTTGCAGTTTTCCTATAACAGGAACAAGCAGATCAGAGGGGTACTGCATGGTCATGAGCCCTGCCAGGTCATCGGGAGCTGGGTGTCCTGCATTGAGAGCAGCTATCTTGAGAGCACCCTTGATCTTGCCACCATCAGGGAGTAAGTGTGGTAGGAATTTGTCAGTGAAACGATCATGGCGGACGAGCATGATAGCCACGGATAGATCGTAGGAGGCCAGGTCAAGGTAGCGCCTGGCCTGGGCATCCGTGAGATACCGGAAGTAGGCAGCCATGAAGACAAGGAGACCGAAGTAGGATTGGATGGCAGTGAACATCCAGTTCGACTCACAGTTTGTAGCCCCGTGGCTCCTCTCGGGCGGAGAGGAGTGATCCGGTACGAAGGGGGTGGGGAGCCTGCTGATGGCGTTGAGGATGATGTTGCTGACGGGGTCGGCGAGGCCGATACAGTGGCCGCCCGTGCGGATGCACTCGAGGAGCTCCGGCATCTGATCGAGGGGAAGCCGGCGCTCCGCCTCCACGTAGAATTTCTTGATGGACTCCTCGATCTCGTCGCGGTCCTTGAGAGTGGCGGCGCGGTGAGGG
>CM014278.1:45053801-45078009 GCA_004135705.1 Alloteropsis semialata
CTTGACGGCTCAAACTATGCTTCGTGGGTTGGTAATGTTCATAATGCTCTTAGAAAAGTAGATCCTGTTATTGAACATATTTTAGTTGCTAGCATTCTACCTCCTAAGTGTGATACAAACAATATTGATCGATCAAATATCACTCGAGAGGAGTTAGCTTGCGTGCAACTCAATACTTGTGTTACTAACTTCTTGCAAAGATCTGTATGTAAAGCTGTATGGGATGTCATCTCTAGCGAGGAAGAAATCTGAAAAGATGCCCATCACATTTGGTCTCTCATCACGGATACATATGAAGATATGGAAAGTGATGATGAAGAGCAAGAAGACAAGGAGTCACTTGAGGAGTGCTCAGCTTCACCAAAAATCTGCTATGAGCCTCAAGTGACATCATCCAAGGAGCAAGAGAAATACAATACTACACTTACTGGCTCTGCTCAGGCAGAACCGGTGGTACCGGTTTTGGCCAGGAGCAGGCTGATGAATATTCCTCTAGCGAAAATTCGCTATCTCATCAGCACAGTGAGGTATCTACTGCTCCTAGTCATTTCTCTTTGAATGCTAACATTTCTCATCGTCACAAAGCTGAAAGCAAAGAGAAGATCAATGAGTCAAATAAATCCTTGACTAATTCATTGGAGGAAGAAAATCAAAGGCTCAAGGATCAACTTGAGAAGCTCTCCAGTAAGTATGTGAACTTGCAGGTTACTCATAAGGAACTAGAGTGTTCTTATGAGAAGCTTGTAGATTCACACGCATTCCTTGAATTGAATCATGAGGTTATGCATACTACTATGAAATCATTAGAACCTCAAATTCATAAGTGTAAATGTTCTCTAGCCAAAATTCATATATCTTGTGCTAACCCTTGCGGCTCGCAAGCAAAACCCACATGGTATGATCAAGTTCTTGCAGAGTCACTTCATGATCACATTGCACAAGATAATGACAATCTGAAGATAGAGCTCGAGAGGCTTAAGATGGACTTGTCCAAGCTAAAAGGCAAGGGCCTTGCACAACCTTCTCAAGATAACCGTGATTTCATGGTGAAGAAGCTTGAGAAGGGATCAATGTTGCAAAGCTCCTGCAAGAATTCTGTCAAGTCCATCCCAAAAGAGAAGCAAGACAAGAAGAAGAAGAAATATGACCACATCAAATGTCTCAAGTGCTCTCAAATGGGACATTATGCCTCCTCGTGCTCTTTTGAGAAGGAAAACAAGCCAAAACAATCAAAAAGGAAGAGTGGCCATGCACAGAGAAGATGTTATGGATGTCGTGAGAAAGGGCACGAAATTGAAGCTTGTGTCAACCAATCAAGTATGCTCTCTGGCAAAACCGGTGGCACTGGTTTTACCAAACCGGTGGTACCGGTTTCCACTGAGAAATCACAAGTTAAGCAGAACAGTCTTGGGTTAAAGACACAAGCAAACTTTAGAGAGAAGAAAGGTTCTGCAAGCAAGAATCATAAAAGTAGCAACATCAAACACAAGACTTGCTACACATGTCGTCAAAAGGGACATTTTGGTAAGGATTGTCCAAATGGTGAAAATCCTAATCTCAATCTTGTCAATAAGAAGTTTATTAAGATTAGGAGGAACTCAAATGAATCTTGTGTGACTAAAGTGATTGGTTCACCTAGGACAAGCACAAAGGCCATTTGGGTACCTAAGTCCTTGCTCACTAACCTTGAAGGACCCAACACATGTTGGGTACCAAAATCTACCTAAAAGAAGATTTGTAGGTACTTGGAGCTGCATTGGGAGCTTGGTTCACTTGAGAAGAGTTTCATCTTATATCATTTGCATCTCAAGAGAAATTTCATATCATAAAGGAACCAAGTGAGATCAATGGAAGAAAACTTTATCCAATGCCTCTCCTGCGATAAGTACCTCTCCAGATGTCCATTCATATTGATCTATCTATGCTTTTATTGTTTTCTTAGCATATGTAGTGGACAAGATATCTTTGGTTAATAATGAAAGATTATAACAAATAACACTCGATGCTACTAACCGCTTCATCAAGAAGCTTTGAGTGTTTATAAATGCAGGAAAATGAATAAGGGTGGAAAATAAAAAGAAATGTATCAAGACAAGGAGCAGCAGAATAATCTTTTTGAAGAGATGCATGATTCAGTGGAAATCCGGTGGAACCGGATTGGTAAAACCGGTGGCACCGTTTTTTCCAGGTTCAGTAGGCAGCAAAGTAAAATGAAGAGTTCAAATGAAATCAATTTCTCAAGAAATACTCTTCTAATTATATCTGAAGCTGCATACAAATGTCTGCGAGTCTGTCTTGATCACATTCACTTATTCATGAATTTATTTATAATATGACCACAATATGAAGCTAGCTACCCAAATGCCTTAATTGAGCTAAAAGTGCATGTCTCAAGATTCAAACCATTGATGCACATATTTAGGGGGAGCTCACTTCATATTTTGTGTCTCTTGGTACTAACATCATTTGCAAGTTTCCGTGTGTGTAGTTCAAGTGTAAGGGATCATACTTATATTCATATAATACACTTGAGCAACTCCAATGCAAGTGAGTTGGTGATGAGTAAGCTACATGACAACAATGTCAACAAACCAACATGGTAATTGTATCAATTTTTATTTAAGTTGGTTTGAGTTTCACATATCTAGCTACTCTCCATAGCATGGCTTAGATTCCTTGTTTGGACTTAATTGACCAAGGTGGTGTACATATACTTGCCTTTCACATAATCTTGTGTACACTATATGTTTGAGGAATCTAGTCCATGTTATGAGGTTTCATATTTGTGGCTCACTCCCTCACACTTCAAGAGTCACCGAATATGAGACTAGAGCTTGTACTACTAATATTTGCATTATCTTGTCATTTTATTGAAACTATGGTTAGATCACTCTAAAATGACAAGATGAAAGTATAAAAGAAAACAAAGCACAAGTTGATAGATATGTGTTCCTCTATGTGAAGGATGTATTTGCTCAAGGCTAAGGTATGTTTTTCAAATTCATGTATTCATTTCAATGCATCTAGACTTTCCATCATGCTAGTGTGCTTGGTGTGAAAAAGATGACTAGCTCTACGTTGGGTTGGTTTCTTGGTGTGAGTGGTAGATCTTGGATCCCCTCTAAGATCTATCTTTGCTAGTAATCATTTTCATACTCTGTGTGACATAGGTTTAGTTTTTCAAAATTAACTAGCATGTGTAGGAGGTGTGCTTTTTGAAAATCTTTTGGTGTTGGTCTTTGTGGCCACGTTGATCCATTTGTGGTTATTGTTATCCTTGCTTGATTGCTGGCTAACTATAAATGGTGAAACACTCTCAAGTCCATTAGATCTATCCAATCTCATCTCAAGGGCTATGTATCTTGGATCTCCTTATCTCGGTCAAATATCTGTCAAAATCCTTCATCTGAGTTAAAGAGCAGTGAAAAATGGATAAATGGATTCAAAAATGGAGCAGAGGAAAAAGGGGAAGGGCAGAAGTGCAAATATGGACAAAAAGCCACGGGCCCAGGAATTTCCGGTGGCACCGGTTTTCCAAAACCAGTGGCACCGGTTTCAGTCGGCTGGACACTATAACCCCGTGACTTACCCCTTGACATTTACATTTGCCCCCCTCTTCTCACCTCCGACCCAAAACAGTAAAGGAGAGAGTTTTGGGGCGATTTCTTGGCAATTTCAAGGTTCCACCGTGGGATTCAAGTGTTGAGGCAAGATTTGGAGTCTCCAATCCAGTGTGACCGGATTCCCCTCAGTTCTAGGGCTGCAGCAACTCTTCCACCATGTCGGGAGGTACTCAAATCAAAGTTTTTGCCCGATCTATCTCCCTAGAAGTTTGCTCTCAGATTCCTTTGGTAGAACCTCATATCCTAGGCCCTAGAAGCTTCTCAGTGCAAGAAATCAGACTTTCCTTGGTGGCATTGTTGGGGGACTCGACCTAGGGTTTCTGGACAGAAACCGGTGGCACCAGTTTTCCAAAACAGGTGGCACCGGTTTGTGCGCAGCAGCCCTGGTCAGTGCCCTAACTCTGTTCTAAATTCTCAAAATCAAATCCTTTACCAAGGCATATGGTCTCTGAGGTTATTTCTCCATGTATTTGTTACAGATCCAAGCAATTACATTTCTTATCAAAGGAGGCCATTGCGTTCAAAAAATGCTCAATTTGAGTTTCGGGCAAGAGATGTTGAAACAAGTGGGCAAGAAATTCAACCAGCAGAACCAAGAAGGTCCAAGAGGGCAGCAGGAAGAGTGAGGCTTCCAAGGGGCGATATTCGCATTGAAGATTCTGAGCCCGAAGACACCTCTAGTGATGATGATGAGGAGAGTCCATATGAGAGAGATCCTACTCCTTCATTGTCAGTTGTAGCAGACTCTCCCTCAGCCGGTCAGCGCAAAAGAAAGGGAAAATCTATTCGTACACAGAGCCATGAGCACAGTCAGGGGACAGACAGTGGTGACAGGAGTGGTAGTGGTAATAGTGATGATGAAGAGGATATCATTCCAGCTATGGGGCCAAGGCCATCTCACAATGCTCCTCCCATACATCTCAGTGATGTGACTTTTAGAGCTCCCATGGCTCCTCCACACCGAGCCAAGGTCAACTACAAAGCCAAAGGAATAACAGAAAAGGCTAGAGTTGAGAGAGCAAAGAATCCCAAGGAAGTTGGTGGGAGACACCTTGACTACAGGTTTGGCACAGCTTTTCATCAAGATTACTATGAGAGTGCCATTCTAGCAAAAGACATTCCCATTGCCCAGGCTCAGTTTATTGATTGGAAATACATGAGGGCATTCAAGGATCCTAGGATTGATGAGATCATTAGGGATTGCAAGAGGAAGAATATATACAAGATCATGAGCTTTGCCAAGTCATGGAATAGTGAGGTAATTGCACAATTCTATGCCACTTGCTACTTCACCTCCAGAAATGATGAGAGAATTGTGCATTGGATGACAGAGTGTAATTGGTTTGGGGTAACCTACACTCAGTTTGGCTCCCTTCTTGGCTTTGCTAGTGAGGATGATGATAGGGTTCATATTCATAATGCTAATTATATGGATAAGAAAGATATGAAGTACATGTATCTACCAGGACATGAGGGTCACTTTGGGAGTGTTCAAGGCATGCTACCATTCTATGTTTATCTAAACCGCATGTTTAGAAAGACACTTGCTCCTATGGAGGGTGATCAAAGCAACATTTCATTCTATCTTCGTGATTTGATCAAGTATATGACACATAGTGAGCCGGAGTTCAGTGTGGTGGACTACATTTGGGAAGAAATAAAATCTATTGCTGGTTCTCCACAAAAGTGTTGTGGGTATGCTCCTTATCTCATGCATGTTATTGAGGCTGTCACAAACTTCATATTTGATTATGATCATGAGATTGAGCCCTTCCACATGAAGAATGATGTCAAAGGACCAACCCTATCTCAAGCAGCAAGCATGGAGGCTAATGTAGAGGGTGGAGAAGCACCTGAAGGTGCCCCTACAGCTGCTGCACCTTCTATGGCAGCAAGAGAGGCATCCGGTAGTGGCCATGGACGTGGGCATAGAGATGTGCACAAGCCCCCTTCACCTCTTAGAAAGTTGTTCAACTTTATGTGTGGGTCTTGTATGAGCACAAATGCCATTGCACACAAGGAAAGGCAAAGGAGGAAGAGGGATTCAAGAATAATTAGACAAATGTATGAAGATCTCAAGAGGTGGATCCGGTCACTCAAAAAGATTATTGGGATCGATCTATGGGCAGCTCATATTACAATCCCTCATATGAAGGCATGCAAAGTGGAGGTGGTTCATTTTCTGATATGCCATTTGTGGGACTCAAGGACAAGGTGGCTCTTCTAGTATGCCACAAGTTGATCCCCATGCAGCTGGAGGTTCAGGTTCCACTCAAGATGATATTTTTGGAGGGATTTTTGGTAATGTCAATCCTTATGTTGGTACATTCCCTTCAACTCAATTTGTGCCACAACCTCCATTTGTTCACCCAACTCAAGGCCAAGAGCAAAATGATGATGAATATGATGATTAGAAGCAGCAAGAGAAGCCCCCAGGACCTTTGTTGTTGATGGATGACAAAGGGGGAGAATTTGAAGCGATTAAAGCCGCTGATCTGCTCTGTCTGCTGGCTGTCTGGCAAAACCGGTGGCACCGGTTTTGGCTGTTGTATGCAACAGGCCTATGTAATAAATTTCAAACTTTATCTTAGCTCTTTTGGACATGAGAACAATTGTAATGTGTGCTACTATGTGTTTTGAACTTGTTTATGTGTGTGGAACTTGTTTAAATTCTATTTAGACTCATTTATTTGATAAATTGCTTCGTGTGTCCAGAAGATCTGAGTCCGTGTCAGAAATTCTGGTTGGGTCGAAACTTCTGGCCTAGAAATTCCGGTAGCCTCTGGTTGGGGCCGGATGTTCCGACCCGCGGTGTCGGAAGATCCGAGCCACTTTGTTTGGTGCCTGTCTGTGCTATCCAGAAAATTTCCGGTGGCACCGGTTTGTGAAAACCAGTGGCACCGGTTTTGGCTGGGAAGCACTTGTATCTTTGTTTTATTGTTTCGTGCTGCATGCATCACGTATTAATTGTTCACATATATGTTTTGCACCCCACGAATGTTGAGATTTGGGGGAGCTCCGTGTTTTCTTGGAAATGTGCAAATTGGCATTTTAGGCCAAATTATTGAATTTCATTCAAAGCACATTTTGAGGCGGAGCTCAAACTAAATCTGAACATTCAAAAGCTTTATTGATATATCTATTGTGAGCTTTAATCAAGTTGTCATCAATCACCAAAAAGGGGGAGATTGAAAGTGCATCTAGGCTCCCTTGTGGGTTTTGGTGAATTGAATGACAAAACGATTAAAGAACTAACTTGTTTGTTTGAGGTGATGAGCAGGGAATTATTCGTATAATTCACAATAGTAAATTAGCTCATCAATATATATATGGTTATTCATTGATGCAAGCAAGCAAGTGCGGAAGTAAATTATACTCAAAGCAAAAGATGACAAGGCATTAGTGAATTGAATGACAAAATGATAAAAGGACTAACATGTTTGTTAAAGATCATGAGCTGGAATTAAATGATATATTTACAAGACACTTTTGTTCATTGGTTGAATACAATGTGGATGGCTCATGATGACATATAGAAGTGGTTATTCCCATTATGCCTGAATATGATAGTTGGCAAGCTATGATGCAACAAAGAAAGAGACATGAGGATGTATATGATATATTGGTCTCTAAATTGATGAAAGCTTGTTTAATATTGATATGGGATATCTTAGATTATGTTGGATTAAAATGTTGCATAATGCAAGTTTGGTTGAATGGACAAGAGACATGGTGATATGGCTCATTCTTGGTCTATATTTATTGAATGACTTGCAAACAAGACATGATGACTTTGATAAAAATGAAAGGTCAAAGTAAAGTGGATATATTGCATATCAAGAAATGGTGTTCATTGTTGATACAAGCAAATGTGAAGCTATATGCGATGCAAGGATGAAGAGGTGGAGTTCGGGATAGTGTTTCTAGGTACTAAGCAATGTGTGATCAAGTTGCGGACTTGGGTCATGTACCTTTGCTAGGGTGACGAAACTTTCTTTGGATTTTAACTTGATGAATCTTGGTCACATGTGGTGTTCATATTGGCAAGTATCAATCTTTCTAGAATTATGTTGTGAAAAAGTGAATTGGACTAGAAGTGGATTTCATTCAAAGACAAAGGTTCAAGTCACTAGCTCAAGGTTGAAGTGCTCAATTCAAAGAAGACAAGTTGGATGCAACTCTCAAGCGAATACATTGAAGAAGTACGGCTTGGTTCAAGGTGATGAAGCTCAAGTGTATCAATAGTATTTATATTTGATCTTGAGTATAGGTATGCCGTACTATCAAGAGGGATGCATCACAAGTAGTCTTGAACTTGTCTAAGTGCTCAAGGAACCCATGTAAGTTGTTGAGAGACACAAAAGCCACACGTACGCTTCACTGGTTTTGCCAGGGCAAAACCGGTGGCACCGGTTTTGGAAAACCGGTGGCACCGGTTTTGTGTCAGGGTGTTCCAACGGCTAGTTGGTTTGAAATCTCGGTGGCACCGGTTTTAGGAACCGGTGGCACCGGTTTTCACTGGGTTCCTAACGGCTAGTTTTTGGGGAGTGAAGTATTTATACCCCACGACCTCCACTGTGCTTGGCTGCTGTTCCTGAGGTTGCTATAGTGCTTCCCTGCTCTTCCTTGCTAAGAAAAAGCCATACTAGCTCTCCCCAACCCCTCTTTGTGAGGATTGCTTGACATTGTGAGATCTTTGTGTTGGGTAGTAGTGAGAGCAGCCATTGTGAGAAGTTTGATAGCACCAGAAGCACCTTGAGCACTGTTGGACTTCATCAAGCTTGTGTGATTCATTTGTTACTCTTGGAGCTTCGCTCCTAGACGGCTTGGTGTTGCCCGTGAGCTACCAAGGTGTGGTGAGCTGCGGGAAAGTTTGTGCAGGTCGTGCTTCGCCTCCGAAAGGGAAGAAGCAAGCTAGTGGAAGGAGGAGATAGCTTGACCTAGTGTGGTCGCATAAGCTTCCTCAACGGAGAGTAGGATTCACCATGCCTTGGTGGCTGCTTGGTGCGAGCGGTGAATCCGAACTTCGGGAAAACAAATCATGTGTCTCCCCGCTGGTTTGAGCTTCTTTGTGCTTATATTGCAAATTGGTGAAATTGCTCGATATTGTTGTATATGTGTTTTTGAGTGCAGGAACTTGGAGATATACCTTAGAAAGACATTTCAATCATCATCTCTAAGTTTGGTTTAATTTCGAGCTTCCTAGCATATTCAATCTATTTCGAGGGTTCACTGCCAGAGCAAAACCGGTGGCACCGGTTTTGCAAAACCGGTGGGTACCGGTTTTGGTAGCAGTGTTCTATATCCGCTGCGTTAGGCGTGCTATTCTTTCATTTGGAGATTCTAAATATCCTTTTAGAAGTTCATTTATTGAATTTCCAAAAGTGGTATTTGGAATACCCAATTGTTGCTAATTAATTTGTTTTAAGTGGCAACATTTTCAGGCCTCGCCTATTCACCCTCCTCTAGGCGACATCAAGGTCCTTTCAGGCCCAATTTGGGGCATTAATATTCAAAGCCCAAAACTAACTACGAGCCCAAAGAAATCGAGCCTAGCGGAGGGAGCCCAACCAATGGACCATGTGGGCTTTCATAGCCCAACTCATGGTCCTAAGTGTCCACATTCAATGAACCTTGGGCATGAGACTTAAGCATGAAGAAATTGGAGATTTGGAAAGTTATCCACGAGATCAAGTCAACCTCAGAGATATTCGCGCAGCCCAGGATAACATGATCTTTCAGTGCAGATTTGGAGATCTAAATGGCCTCTAATGACAAAACGTTGAATACCAAAGTTGTAGTCATCGCCGAGATCTTCAATATGGTTATATGGGAAGCATAATTTGGAATATGGAGCTAGAAGATATGGCTCCCAAAATGCATCCTGGGCAGAGAAGTCTGAAATCAGACAGATTATCTTTCGACGCTATTTTGGGGATCCTAACTTCATTTTCAAGGCAACTGATGAATACCAAAGTTGGAGATAATGTCGTGATACACAATTTAGAATATGAGTTTGCCCTATTTGGAGTCCGGACGTTGGAGATATGACATCAGGAAGGTAAGGCTGCGAATTAGGATAATCTGGACGAGTCAAATCTTATGGAAACCAAGTTTGCTTAACTCCCAAGCAAGAATCTCGTGGAAGGGAAGGTGGAGCATGCCCCAAGGCTCCCCTAGCATATAAATACAACCCGCTAGGCACCCTCAAGAGGGGGAGATTGAGATTTATTCACGAGAAGTCAACGCGAAAAGGGATACATACCGAAGGAAGTTCACGGCCACCACAAGTCCTCGAGATTGCCTAGGAGATGGCTTAGGCCATGCTCTAGCCGCCATGGTTGGCCCTACGTGGTGAAGCCATGGCAGAGTTCTGGAGCCATACCTTGAACTCATCAAGGCACATGTACATTCGATGGTGATTCAATCTACTTGTCTTGTTTACTTTAATCTTCTAAGATGCATGCTTTCTCTCATATGTCTAGCTAGCATATGTTCTTAGTAGGAATAGATTTAATCATGGTGATTAGTCTATGCCCTGCGGATACATCTTAATAGTGCGTAGGAAATCTGCGTGATTATCCTCGTGTGGTGACAACATGCGGGAGGGAAAAGGTCGAACGATTGCATAATGTTGAGTAAGATCGATGGCGAGTATCATGGGAGCTGTTGCGCGGCCACCAAGAGAAGGAGCTTCAAGTAAAGAGCATTTGGTGGGTGTTAGAGGTAAAGTTTTGGGAGACCTTAGGCATTGATGCGCACCTCACAAAGGCGCCCATGGGAAAGTTCTTAGAGGTGACTTTTTATCATGGTATGAGAGTAGATTGGTTACCGTTTTGGCCGGAGTTGCAACCAGAAGACGGTAGGCTTGTGCTACCTTTGGTCGTGTTACCTCAAGTCGGGTGGATGAGATTCATTCATAATATTCATATCAAACTCATGTTCACCCGCATATATATGTTCACCTTTGGCAGCTGGATTGACCTTGAGTTTGTGCTCAGCCAGCTCCCTTGGAACTCCCAGCATGTCAGAAGGCTTCCATGCGAAGATGTCGCGGTTGTCCCGTAAGAAGCTGGTGAGCGCGCTTTCATATTTGGTAGGCAGGTCAGCACCGTCTTGGAGGGGTCGCCCGTCCCTAGGTCAATTGCCTTGATTGGAACTTCCTGGGAGGGCTTCATTGTTGAAGCGGCTGGCTTTTTCGTTGGGATGTCCAACTCAGCCTCGTCGAGTTGTTTCGCCATTGCTACTACGATTGCTGCCTGGCTCGGTTGCTGCATGCTTGCAGCAATCGTCACTGCCTCGGTGTCGCAATCATAGGAGGTCTTCAAGTCGCCCTTTAGGGATATGATCCCTTTAGGGCTTGGCATCTTCAGGACGAGGTAGATGTAGTGTGGAACCGCCATGAATTTCGCCAGAGCAGGTCTTCCCAGGATCGCGTGGTACGATGATTCAAAGTCAGCGGCCTCGAATGTAATGTACTCGGTCCTGTAGTTGGCCTTGGTACCAAATGTAACTGGAAGTGATACCTGGCCGAGGGGTACGACAGCATTGCCCGGAACGATGCCGTAGAAGGGTGAATCAGTGGGCTTGAGCAGGTTGGTGATGTCCAAGCCCATCTTCTTTAGAGTCTTGGCGAACAGGATGTTGAGTCCGCTTCCGCCATCGATCAGTGTCCTCGTGAGTCGCGCGCCAGCTACTACCGAGTCTAGTACCAGAGGGTACCATCCCGAGTTCTTGATGTTGGTCCATTGATCGTCACAAGAGAAACTGATCGGGACCTCTGACCACTTCAGGAAGGTGGGGACGGCAGGCTCAATGCAGGCAATCTCATGTTGGATAAGCTTTTTCTTGCGCTTCGATTCTGTCTGAGTGATCCTTCCAAAGATGACATTGATCACCTTGTCGGCTTGTTGATATCCAGTGTCTTTGTCACCTTTGCCTCCTTTGTCGTCAGGGTTGTTGGGCTTAGGAGCGTCTTTAGATGCGAATGCTTTCTTGAGCCCATAGCATTCCCTACTCGAGTGCTTGTCCTTTGGATGGAAGGGACATTGCTTGTCGAGTAGTTTGTCAAACTTTCTGTGGGTAGAGCTCTTCTCAGCAACGTTGACCGTATCCTCAGGCTTGCGTTTCTTGTTGCTGAAGTCACGCTTGCCACTGTTTTCGACTTGCTTGCACTTGTTGCGGTCATTTTTGTTGTTGCGATCGCCTCTCAACTTGTTTCGGTTGAATCTTTCGCGCTGCAGGTCTTCAGCGTCTGCCCAGCGACCGATAAGCTCGCGCATCTGCTCCAGCGTTTTTGGCCTATTCCTCCCGAAATCAAGATGTAACATGAGATCTGTAAGGCCGCCGTGGAAGCAGTCGATGACGTCTTGGTCGGATAGGCCCACACAGGATGAGCGCTTCTCCCAGAATCATCGGTTGTAGCTTCGCAGGTACTCATTCTGGCCTTGTTTGCACTGGGCTAGGTCAAAGCGAGTACCCAGCTTCTGCCATGAACCCTGAAAGTTATTGATGAAAACCTTGCAGAGCGCATTCCAGGAGTCGATGGAGCCTGGCTCTAGCCCTTCTAACCAGGTTAGCGGGGCCTGCTCAAGGACTACTGGAAGATAGGTGCACATAGTGTCAGTGTTGCCCCTTGTCGCCTTGATCGTCGAGTAGTAGATACGGAGCCACTGCTCAGGATCGCGCTTCCCGTCATATCTTTCGATATGAGCTGGTTTGAACTTATCGGGCCAGGAAGTGGCGCGGATGCAGTCTGAAAAGATCGGGAACCCTTCATACTTGTTAAGGTTGTGGTAACCCTGACATGGTGGCCCGTAGACCTGGTCATACTCCTGGCGTCGGCGACGTTCGCCTTCTTCGCGATCGCGGGCCCGTGCTAAGATGACAGTGCGTGCGTCTCTGTTCTGCAAGCGGTGTCGCAGATCCATATCATCGTCGCGGTTGCCATGGCATACGTCCATGTCCCTGTTGCCATCGCGTCTGCCATTGTGGCTCTATTGGGCAACGTGGTGGCTAGGCCCGGCGCCGTGGTGTCTACCTCCAGCGCCGACTACCATGCCTCCCACATTGTCACGTTCGCGTTGGTCCCTGCTCGGGTGGTGGGACTGGTTGCCGCGATTGCCAACTTCAAGGGGTCGGCTGCTTGCCTGACGGCTCGGTGCTCTGGTGATGGTCTTGGCAGGGTTGATTGTGTCATGCTGAACGGCCGCTGTCTCGAGCATCGTCTTCATCCTCACAATTTTCGGAGTTTGGGCCATCTACCCTAGCTCTGTAACGATAGCCATGATGTTCGCTGCGGCGTTGGTGAGACGTCTTGCCCGACGACAAGTATGAACTTGGGGTTGAGGTTCTGTGGAGGAAGTCTGCGACCGGCACCGCGGCGACGATCTGCGCGAGCAGCGTTTCGCTCTCTGCGCCGATTTTGGTCAGCTTCAGCTTCGTTTTCCACAGTTGGCTTGTCGTTGGAGACTTCTGGTTCTTGGCCTATGACCACCATGGCTTGGCGCCCTGGAGAGTAAATCCCCGTGCTTGAGGTTGCTGGGACAGTTGATCCTCGTCCACTTGAAGAATCAAGGGGCTGCCCGTGTTGAAACGGGAGTGGATCTATGCACGCGATGATGCGAGACATGTCCAGGTCTTCTTGCGGTGTTGCTCCAAGCTTTGGCTTGTGTCCTGGCCAATGAACGTATCGTCCTTCAGGGGTTGAAGTAATGATGAGTCCGACTGGTTTCCCGTTTAGAGGGAGTTTGTCGAATTTGACCAGAGATCGGAGTTGTTTTGACGATGTGTCGGGGGTAGACCCCCAGGGGTACCAGAAGGCGGATTGGCCCAACCAGCAAGGGGCGGCCCAATCCGAGTGCAACTGGACCGGTTTGTCGGACTGGGTGGCCCACCAGTCGGGAGGCCCACCAGTCGGGCGAACCGGACGGGCGCGACGGCGCGCGCGGCAAGGAAGAAGACGGCGTATCCCGCAAGAAGCTCGGAGATCAAGATAAACTAGCCGGAATAATAGGGAAAGATATCTGTAATCGTTATAGGATCGCATCCTTGTATTTCGGGTAGGTTACGATCTCTAGCCGACTTGTAACTCAAGGCAGCCGGACTATATAAGGCGCCTTGAGACCCCCCTCCAAAACACGACATTACGAGCAATCATCCAACCCTAGGACAGAACCCAACTACGGAGATCCTTCAGGAACTTCATACACAGCAATACAATCGCCGCCAACACAGGACGTAGGGTGTTACGTCATCTCGACGGCCCGAACCTGTTCAATCCTTGCGTCTTGTGTTACTATCGACTTCTGATCCTCGATCTGTCCCTCAACAAATCAACCACGTAGGCTACCCTGTGTGGACTGCCGGGTCCATAAATCTGACAGTTGGCGCGCCAGGTAGGGGTTGATCGACGAGATCAATCTGCAAGCTCGATGGCATCTACTTCTGCCGTCATCACGCCGGCTTCCATGAAGATTTCCATCGCTGAGGGGGCAATGTTCTTCTTCGGATCCATGGTCTTCACCGCCGGGCCCGAGGGAGAGCTCTCCTTCACCCGTGACGCCACCCCGGAGGAGACAGCGCCGCGACTTGACGCTACGCCAGACGGGATCATCACCATCACCGCTCCGTCGCCAGCCATCGCCAACAACTCGGCGACCGCGACGGCCGGCGCCGTTCTCCCGCCATCCGAGGAGAACACGCCTTCTCCTGTACTGCCGACTGCTTCTCCTGTGAGGCGCGGTCGCGGTCGTCGAACTTCAGACGCCTTCTCCTGTGCGCGGTGATGGCGAAATCCTCCACAACAGAGACGTCACGGGGCGAATCATCAAGTGGTCCGTCGAGCTCGGCTCCTTCAACATAGACTTCGTCCCGCGCACCGCCATCAGGTCACAGATCCTCGCCGACTTCGTCGCCGAGTGGACCGAGAGCCAGGACGCGAAAGAAGACACCAGCGGCGAACACTGGAAGATGTACTTTGACGGCTCCCTGATGATCGATGGAGGAGGGGCCGGGGTGCTCTTCATCTCACCGAAAGGGGAACAGCTCCGATACGTCCTCCAAATTCGTTTCCCTGTCACCAACAACGCCGCCGAGTATGAAGCGATTCTCCACGGGCTCCGCATCGCCACTTCACTAGGCATAAAGAGGCTCCTGGTCTATGGCGACTCTGCTGTCGTCATAAACCAAGTGAACAAAGAGTGGGATCGCCACAGCGAGCGGATGAACGCCTATTGCGAGGCAGTGCATAAGCAAGAGGGGAAATTCTACGGAGTTGAGTACCACCACGTCCCACGGGAAAACAACCTCGCCGCTGATGCACTCGCCAAGTTGGGATCCACCCGCGCAGAAGTTCCAGGGGGAGTGTTCGTGCAAGGCCTCCTCAAACCCTCGGTCAAAGAGTTGGACGACGAGCCAGAGCCTGCCCCAGAACTCTGCGAGGTGCTGGCCATTAACGCCGAAGAAGAAGACTGGATGGCCGAGTTCATAGATTTCCTCGCCCACAACAAAGTACCAAAGGACCCCACGGAGCGAAAGATTCTGGAGCGCCGAAGCAAAAACTACGTGGTGGTCGGTGGCGCCTTGTACAGACGAGCCACCACAAATCAAGTATTCATCAAATGCGTCACGAAAGAAGTCGGCCTCCAGATCCTTGACGACATCCACTCGGGAGTTTGTGGAAGCCACGCCGCCGCAGGGACACTAGTCGGGAAAGCATATCGAGCAGGGTTCTTCTGGCCCACCGCTGTCTCCGACGCAAAAGCACTCGTCCGCCGATGCCAGGGGTGCCAATTCTTCGCCAAGCAGAAACACCTCCCGGCCCAAGCTCTGCGCACTATTCCGCCTTCGTGGCCATTCGCCTGTTGGGGGTTGGACATGGTGGGACCATTNCGACTGGTTTCCCGTTTAGAGGGAGTTTGTCGAATTTGACCAGAGATCGGAGTTGTTTTGACGATGCCGCCTGAAAAACGGAGGTGGTGCCCGCGAGTCCAAAGGGAAATTGGCTCGGGGTTTCGGCCTCGCACTTGGCAGTGGTTGAGCTCCTCTTCTTCTGGTTTTGAATTGGCGGATTTTAGCGCGTCCGATGGTTCAGAAACCGACTCGGACCGTCTGATCCGCTTCGGAATCTTCCCAGGTCGAGTTGGAGTCGAACTGGGAGTTGAAGTTTCCCGAGCCCGAGTTGCGTTCGAACTCGGTGTTTCCCGAGCCTGAGTTGAATTCAGACCCGGGGGCGCGATCTCGTCGAACTTGTCGACGAGTTTCTCCTGAGTCGGCGGCTTGAGGACGCGATTGAAGCCGCCCGCACCGTCCACCGTGCAGACCCAGGATCCGAAGATGAGGGTGGCGCCCTTGTTGAACGCCATGTCGCCACCGGAGTTGATGATGACTGGTGCCATCGAGCTCGCTTGACGATTCTCGATGAGAGCCCCTACCTGGTACGCCAGCTGTCGGTTTTTTATACCGGCTAGCCTATCATAGGGGGTCCCTAAGTAGTCGAGTTGTTCGTGAGGGCCTCGCTGGAACTGGGAGCTCGATGGTGAACACGAGACGATTTAGACAGGTTCAGGCCGCCTCGAGTAGAGAGCACAATACCCTACACCCTGTACGGTAGATCACTTTGTATTGATGGTTATGATTTTATAAGGGGTCCCTACCTCACCTTATATACTCAGGAGACTGGGTCTACAAGGCAAAAAATACAAACTCCTTGTCAGATACAATACACAGCGTCCTAACATGAGTAGGTCGGGTTGTTTCCTAGTAGCCGACTAGTTTCCTTAAGCTGTACGCCTCTTCCTTGTATCTGTTAGAGTTGCCGGCCTAATTTTCTAACGGACCTATAGCCCATGAGGACTCCCATGGATCTTGGACCGTCAATATGCAATATATGCTTATTGTTAGGATTAGATCCATTCGGCTAGATAGAAAACCCTAGGTAGTTCACTGTTGATCCAAGGATTGATAAGCCTTGGGGGAATACTCTAAGAGAAAAGCTACCAACGATCCGTGCGCTTGCGGTTCACAATTGGCGCGTCTAAGGACCATCAACGTTATGTTGTTGGGGCGGTTCTTGGCCAAACCAAAGATAAGAAGCATTATGCAATTGCTTATGCTAACAAGACTCTGACAGGAGCGCAACTCAATTATGCTACCACGGAAAAAGAACTCCTGGCTGTAGTCATTGCTATCGATAAGTCTGTAGTCTTTGCTATCGATAAGTTTCGATCTTACTTGGTAGGAGCAAAGGTTATTATTTTCACCGACCATGCAGCTCTTAAATACTTGCTCACCAAGAAGGATGTGAAACCCCGCCTCTTGAGGTGGATCCTTCTACTCCAGGAATTCGATCTTGAGATCAAGGACCAAAAGGGAGTAGAAAACCATAGCTGATCATCTCTCACGTAAGCAAATCACTAACATGCAGACCAATCAATGATTTCCTATGTGATGACATGCTACTGAAGGTGACGGACTCCAACCCATGGTATGCAAACATTGTGAATTTTATGGTTTCAGGATACGTACCACGTGGGGAAAACAAGAAGAAGCTCATCTTCGAGAGTAGACGCCACCTTTGGGACGACCCATACCTGTACTGGGTATGCGCCGACAGAATCCTGAGGAGATGCGTACCAGCTACCGAGGGCATCAAAATCATCGAAAGATGCCACACCGCCGCTTATGGAGGCCATTTCGCATACAAGAGAAGATATGGCAAAGCGGGTTCTTCTGGCCAACCATGTATGAAGACACCAAAGAATTCGTTCGGAGGTGTTGAAGATGCCAGATGCACGGTGGGATCACGGCTAAGAATGCAATGCCCCTAACATACAACCTACAGGTCGAACTCTTCGACAGATGGGGCATTGATTTCATGGGACCATTCCTAAAGTCCTATGAATACGAGTATATCCTGGTAGCAGTTGACTATGTGTCAAAATGGGTGGAAGCACTACCCTCTCACTCTACTGATGCCAAGCATGCCCAAAAGATGTTTCATGAGATCATCTTCCCTTGTTTCGGGACACCAAGGATGGCCATAAGTGACGGAGGGGCTCACTTCATCGATAAGACCTTTCGTAACTTCCTGAAGGAGCTTGGCACCCAGCACAACATCGCCACCCCATATCATCCTCAGACCAGCAGTCAGGCATAAACAAACAAATCAAAAACATTCTGTAAAAGACGGTCGATGAAATGGGAAAATGATGGAAGAATAAGCTACCCGATGCACTTTGGGCATACAGGACAGCTTACAAGACTCCCATTGGCATGTCACCATATCAGCTAGTATACGGCAAGACATGCCACTTGCCAGTCGAGCCGGAGCACAGAGCACATTGGGCAATCCGCAACTGGAACATGAATGAGAAGCTAACCAGCACCAAAAGAAAAATCTAGTTAGCAGAGCTTGAGGAATGGCAAGAGCGAGCATATCACAACTCGCAAATGTACAAGGAAAAGACAAAAGATGGCACGACAAAAGAATAAGACCCAGAGAATTCAAGAAAGGAGACAAGGTATTAATGTTCAACTCAAGGGTCAAGCTCTTCGGACAAGGGAAGCTTCAAAGCAAATGGCTAGGACCATACCTCGTCGTCGACACATCCACCCACGAGGCGGTTACACTCCAGGATGACGATGGTAAGATCTTCAAGGTAAATGGCCATCGCTTAAAAATTTTCCTTGACCCTGTTGAACTGGAAGAAGAAATCGATGCTATTGAACTTATTTATTTTAATGCTTATCTGTAATGCATCTTTTCTCTTCCTTCCATAAAAATAAAAATAAAACAACAAAGAGAGAATAATAAAATGTTTTTATAGTGAATAAATGCAATGCCTTGTCTCCTTGCTTTCTGTTCGATTTTTTATTAGGCCCATGTTCCAAAGGAGAGGCCCAACGGGCCCCAGAGGGGGTCGTCCGACCCTAGGGTTCGGTCGAACCCTTCCAGGGGTCGTTGGCTTTCAAATTTCGAATACGCGCCGTTTTCAATCTCTAGGATTATTTCCATGTCATGCTGTTGCATTTCCTTTCCTGAGGATTGCATGTTCCCCATTTCTCCCTTTAAATTCAACACCATCCTCTCCATGGTTGTGCACTCCTCTTCACTCAAATTCCTCAAAGCACTCCTGAGCTCTTACACATAGCGGGTAAGGCCATCATCCCCTACGGAACGAGCTCGGTGACATTCGACCTCAAAGGAATGCCAACACTGGCCAATCATGCTCTTGCAGCGCTCTACACCGAGGAGGAGGCCGAGGCGATTATGGTCACGCCCTTGGCCTCACGTGCGACGAGCCTGCGCAGCCGGGGGCCGAACAGGGCCACCTCGGGATTGGCCGACCCAAGGGTTCGGCCAAACCCCCAGGGAAGCCTCGTGGCGCCCCGATCTGCACCCTTGACCTCCAAGCTAAGGGCCAGCAGGGGAGGCAAGGTAAGGTGGGCGCACCCCTACCAAAGGCCCACGACGGGGGCAATCACCTTGAAGAAGAGGCCGGTAGCGTCGCGCCTCTTCAACGATGAAGACGGGCCCTCCAAGCAGCAAGGCAAACACTAGGACTACACCTTGTTGAAAAGATCTGGTGGCACGGTCAGCCACCACTACTCGGGGACGCCGTCGTACACACCCTCAAGCCCTTCGGTCACGCCGCACTTCACCGTCCCCGACATTTGTACCCCAACCAGAGGGTACAAAAAATGTCTTAAGCTGGCACTCACCCCGAAAGATAAGGGGCATGCCGAGTCGATAGATTCATCCCCATCACATGGGATGCGGCGTCATCGCTCCCCTCCACCAAACAAACAGCCCGCCGGGCAATACGAGAGTAGCGATGAGAAGAAGGGGCCGACGGTTAGGCAACTACTCCTTACGATTTTAGAAATGCGTAAGGAACATAGGGAACTAACCGTGTAGGTGATGGAGAACAAATTGGAGCTCAAAAAGCTCTGGGACAACTACGAGATTCTCCGCCATGGGCTTGGCGCCAAGATTGAATGCTTGGCCAAAGCCAATGGGAAGGACAACACATAAGGTTTATCCTTTGCCTTCTCGTCTTATCTTTGGGCGCATCATTTTACTTTTCATCATTTCTTCATTTCCAGAATTTCCCTTTGTAAGGTGGCCCCAATTTTAATTCAATAAATAAATTAGTATGCCCGGGATCAACCCGGATAATTTGCTCGATCTTTTGCATGTTGTTTTTGTCTTTAAATAAAGAACATGTACACATACAAGTGTCGGGGAGTCCCTTGGAACCAATAGACTCCCCCAACACGTTGTACAAACCAGCAGAACCCGACACGTTAGAGGGGAGGACCAACCAGACCCAAAGGGGGTCTGTCAACCCGTGGTTCGGTCGAACCCCCCTTGAGGTTGCTCAGCTTCGTCCTCCTACTGCCCGCTGGTTTGACTTACTCGTCTCGCAGCTCATCCTCTTCAGTAAAAAAAAGAAAAGTCAAATAAATAAAAGTTTAATCTTGAATGCTCCATGCTCATTCATGATGATCCTTGCATATTCTTTATTCCTTACTCGCACTCTAGTTCTTGTGAACAATTTCCTTTAGGGAACACATGTCTTCTAAGTTTTTGCTGAATGCGATATGATTGGATAATTGGAACCACGCTCTTTGTTCGGCACTAAGGACAAGTTTATAAAATGCAAATGACTTGGCTCCTCAATGATGTGCTTAAATCCTACCAAAGCCATATGATTCATTGCAATACACTTACTTATATGCTACTTGCTAGTCCATGTGAGTTTTGCCAAATTGTTGGACCCTTGAGAGACTCTTGTCATACTCCACTGATCAAGATCACGTACACTCACAAATAAATATGTTGACTCCCACATTGGAAGTCACGCAAAAACATGCCTTCCATCACAAACACTTATACTCCTACCTAAGCATTACGTTCCTCTCTCGCCAACCATATGAAAAAGGATAAGGGGCTATGAAAAAGAAAGAAAGAAAGAAAGAGTTCATGCTAAACCAAGCATGATAAAAATGATGATAATGAGAAAAAGAATTCCATGTTCAAAATGCATGAGAGAAAAAAATATATAAAGAGAAAAATAGCCCCTATCCATAAATAAATAAAATTAGGAGAGAGGAACTCATGCAAATAGGAGCCTGAATAAAGTTCCACAAAAATTCCACACACATGCACTTCATGATCAAGGTTTACAACTCACGTCTCCTCGGATCCGGTTTTTGGCTCACCAACATAATGGGATGCAAGTATGCCCCAACCATGAACTTCCCAGAGCTCCACAAAAGCCCTTAGAAATAGGTTGAGGCATCCCTTGCCTTCGTGAGGATCATACACTCTTGTGTCAACTTGTGTTCTGCGTGTTCATACTTGTGTTCATAGTTGACTATTGTGTTCTTTACTTGTCTACTTGTTTAGAGCTATTTGAGTGTAGGTGCCCCACGGATCTACAAGCATACATCCTCCCAAGGTTGTGGTAACTCTTAGATTCAAATTTCATTGACTAGTTTTTGAATTTAATTCAAGTCAATATTTCTGACCCAATTGAGCCAGGTCCAAGCAAGGTGACACCTAGGTCACCTGGGTTTGAACTGGCTGAGCCAGGTCATGTACCTTTAATCCACTGCTTTAGATTGAATTTTTTACAAACGCCTATTCACCCCTGTTGACACCAGCGGTGGCAAACAGAAAGTCCGCAAGCGCACGGCTGTCAAAGTAGCTTTCACCCGTGAGTAAACCAGGTATCGAATCCACGGGGAACGTAAATGAATATCTAATCACTAAAGCTGAGCCGGATCGATCGAGTGCATATAAAGGCTGGGTAGAGAGGATAACTTAGTATTAAGGGTCTGATGATAGCTAAGAGAATTCTCCTATGCTTGCTTTAGGCACCGGGGTATCCTAGGCCTCTAGAAAATTGCCGGCCAACAGCTCTATGCCGTACCCGTACGTGGAGGATTACAAAGGACGGACAGAGCTGTCACCACCTGCCGCCTACCTCTACTAATCCGTGGGGCTACGAGGCAAACGAGGGCAGATATACACCTAAGCACCACACCTAAGATAATATCAGCTATCCTAACCTTGATCAGAGATTAGAATACTTTATAAATAAAGCAACGAATCCACAAGCACAATAGAGAAATTAACTTATCTATAACTCAGTCTTAACTACTAGTTGAATCCCGGATACTTACTAAGAAGCTTGCATCCGTCGAGGTACAGGTGGAGGGTCGCCGACACGCCGGGACTCCTCCAGACTCTCCCTCACTCTCTCCCTATTTCTACTCTGGATATGAGGAGGGCTTCGCCTTGGATCTTCTCTTCAGCTCGATGATGCTTAGCCCTGCCCCGAGTCCATGTATTTATAGCTTGGAGAGGCGGTTGTGAGTCGGTACGAGGAGGTTGAGACGGTTTGGAGGTGGGCCCAAGTCGGACGACTAGGGGGGATCGGCCGACCCTCCATTCCACCGAGGTCGACGATGCACGGCGTAGATGAACTCCTGGAGGCGGTTTACAGTTGGTCCAGAAGGCGGTGGCGATTTGGGCGCGCGGCCAGGTCGGCCGGCCGACCCAGGGCTGTGGCCCCTCGGCCCCACTCTGTCAGGGTCACTTCCCAGTGGGTCCTTTGGTCGGTTTCCGGTGGGTAATGGTGAAGATGTGTCAGTTTAGTTGGGGATGTGGGCCCATGAATCCATGTGATTGCCATGTGGACCAATCCCATCTCTTCATTCCCACCGTCATGATCTCAACGTTCCTGATCAGTTCTAAGTGTGCTTTTGCAGTTCGGCTCAGGTTGGACCTCATTGGGCTTGGACCCAGGTCGGCCGAACAGGGTAGGTCGGGCGACCTGGCTCTGGGCCCACTTTAGCCTTCCTTTCTCCACTTTACTCCTATGAGAAAACTCGTGGAATTCATTAGTAAATCACCCTATGTCTATTTGTTTTAGCACTTTTCATATCTTTGTTGGCAATAATAATCTGTCATTAAGAACCGCCAACAAGCTCCCCCACACTTATCCTTTACTCGCCTCGAGTAAAGTCTAAGCTTCATCATGGAGATCATTAACAGACATATAAGTTATTCCCAAACATTTAGGCTTAGCGGAATTGTATAAGTGGCTAATCATGTCTTCTTGAATAATTGCAGGAAGGAACAGCATTTTATATGACATGATACACTTCACTCTCAAGTACTTGGAGTTTTGAAATTTTGCAAAGAAAACCTATGCCTTGCTCCTCAAAGAGTTTCTCTCTGGATAATCTTGGTGGTTGGACAACACTTATATTCTCCAAAGTAGAACTTTTTATGTGGAGCTCTCAAGATACATACCTTTCTTCACTTATGTTGTCATTCCAAGGATTGGATCCAAAACAGAGACAAGTCATGTAATCAAGTCAAGATGTGCGAGTGTGTGATATGAGATGGACATGTAATGATACTCCTTTATTTTGACCCTTCTTCCCTTTTTCTTTCTTCTGGATATGGGCTATTGCACTTTCTTTTTTTTCTACTCAATGCTCTTTTAGCATGAGTCTTTTTCTTTATTTTCCTGTGCATTTAGCCCATATCTTCTTTCTATTTTAATTTTGGGAAGAAGAGTCATTTTTTTCAGGAGTATTTATTTCATGAACATGAGACAAAGGCATGTTTTGCTTCATCCTCAGTGTAAGGACTTAGTTTTTATGGTGGAGTGTACGTGATCTTGACTTTAAAAACATGAAATATCTCTAATAAGGGTCACAAGACTTGGAATAACTCAAAGCTCAAAGGTAAGATTTGATCATATTTGTAAGTGTTTGACTCTCAAACCCATGAGGAGCATAGCAAGGTAAAAGTTTTTTTTTAAACTTTTCACAAAGTCCAAGTACTCAAATAGTAAAGGCATCTTTCATATTAAAGCCATATCTCAAAATGCAATTACTTAGATGACATGAGTTCCTATAGATATGAGGATTTCCACAAGCCAAAAGGTACAGGGAATAAAATATATGTAAGTTAAAATGAATTTCCATGTGATGGTAGGGTGCAACAGGGTTGATTTTACTAGAAATTGAATTCCAGGATCAGGTTCTGAACATAATCAACTGAAACAGAGTTTAGGATAACCAAATCAGCGTGCAGGAAGAAGAAGAGGCTAGGTGGGACCCAGACCAGGTCGGCCGACCTGGTGGGGTCGGGCGACCTGGGGGTGATTCCCCTGGTTCTAATTTCTCTCGTGCTGTTCTGTAGCGTTCTGATAGGCTCTGTTTCGCGTTGGATCACTCTGTTTTCCCGTTGCAGGTCTCCCCCACACTTGTACCTTTTATTCAAAACAAGTGGAAACACAAAACACAATCCTAATACACTAAACAATTTATTTTATTCAGTAACTCAGAGGCACATTACATGATGATCAAAGGGAATAAATGAAATAAATAAATTGAAAGGAAACTAATGTGCCTATCCTAATCCAAAGCCTAGGGAATCTAGGGTGCATGGTAGAGATTTTCATCCCCAGGGGCTTTGGCAAAGCGCTTAAGCTTCACGGCTGTTGATTTGCGAAGCATATCAAAGTCGTCTTGAAGACTTATGCGCTCAAGTCGCTCTT
>CM014278.1:45078500-45102386 GCA_004135705.1 Alloteropsis semialata
CGCGCAAGACGCGACCCAACGGGTGGATGACTTCATGGGCCCACTCGGTTTTTTGCAGGCAACATTTTTTCGTCCACTGGAAAAAAATCAAAATTTTCTCCAATGGGTGGACGGAATTTTGGTTCATTTCGTCCAACGGGTGGATAAATTCTAGATTTCATTCAACTGTTGAGCGATTGCGGTATATTCATGTAAATTTAGTTGATCGTGATTTTATTTTATAATAAACAACTAAAATAATATTAAAAATAAAAGTTTCTTGTTCGCATCTGGCTCCGACACAGAACTAGGCGCAGCAACTAGCCCATACAATTCCATTTGTGGAGCACAACCGAAATTTCTCCCTTTCTGATCCAATAACTCTTCTGCTCTCTCCGTCCCAAATTAGTATTCATTCTAACTTTTCTAGATTTATATGTCAGATGCATAACGAAAATAATAAACCAAAAAAAACAAACGATAGTAATTGGGACGGAGAAAGTACAATCTAATTCGAGAGCAGAGGAGGGCACTAGCACTCGCTGCCCTAGGTGAAATCACTGCTTGCGCACCAGCTCCAGCTGTGGCGGATAAGTCCACCTTCAAATCGTGGTGAGAACAGCAGAAGTGACACGAACCATCGCCTAGCGCGGCTGCATAAAAATGGCAAGTTAGTACGCAGATAACCAAACATGCGAACGCTACATTGGAGCAGTCTGGCTAGGGATTTAACCAGGCAACTAAACACAACTATTATGATATTCTGACCCTAATCTGTACGGAGTACTAGAAATGAGATGGAGGAATTTGTTGTTCCCACTTTGTGGAGCATGTTTGGGCTGAACTGGCATGGCAGCCATAGGGTCGTAGGGACCACGGACACCTCCTCCTTTCACATTTTCAGCAACTGCCCACTGCCCACCAGGCCACCACTAACACTCTGGTCTGATCACACGCGAACCAACCACGAACATAGTTCCTTCTCTCTCTCTTTTTTTAAAAAGAATGTACGTAAGTGCCACGTACATTTAACAATAAGTTACTTCATATTAAAAAATGATCAAATTGTACCATGTATAGGAGCCATGGGGCTGGGGATGCTCCAGGCCCCTACTTCCATGAAGCCCATAGATACCTCCCTGAACCTCTCTAAGAAATTAGACATGGTGAAGAGGAAGAAAAAGGAGAGAAGAAGAAAGAATGGGAAAATGAGTCCCCCTCTCTCTTGATTCTGGATTCACCACTGAGCATGTACATTTAATTTGGGAGAACCGAGCAAAAAACACACGTTAACTTTTTTTTGAATTATTCCGTCGCTGAGAATTTGGCCGATTGATGCTGCGCCGCGCCGGCGCTTCACCCAGCGTGACCACAAGCGCAGCGTGGTGGGCCCAGCCTCCCCTCCCCAACTTGGTACTTTCCAGCCAGTTAAGGCTCGCCACTTGTCACCGTCCCCCAGCCCGCGGCTTGGACAAACAGTCACAGAGCCTCGCCCGAAAGTAATAAAAGTGAAAAAAAAGAGATCATTTTCCATTCCTCTCCTGCAAAGTTGCAACTAGTCGCCAGCTAAAGGACAGCAGGGGCCGGTGAGGGAGAGTGGGAGACGACGGCGAGTTGTAGGCGGCGCCGCCACCGAATCGAGGTGAGCGAACCTCTGTCCACGCACTATTTCCTTTCGAGGTCTTGCGGCGAGGTTGTGCGTTGCTTGCTACTGAATGTGGGATGCGGTTTCCATCGGTCCTGCTCTGGAGCCGGCGGCACCGTCAAGAACCCAGAGTTTTTCCTTTTTCTTTCTGTTCATCGGGGTCTCTGAGCAGCGTTGCTCTGCTTCTGGATGTGGGGTTGGGGCTTCATCGCCCCTGCTGTGGCGACGGTGCCGAAGAGGGGTGGCCTGCGTCAAGAAAGTTGGGGTTTTCGTGTTCTTTTCGGCGTCTATGTGAGATTTTACGTTGCTCTCGCATTCTCAATTTGGGACGCAAGCTCCATCGGCCCTGCTGTGGCGCCGGTGCGGCGGTGCCAAGGAGTGGCCAGCGTCGAAAAAATGTTCTTTTTTTTCTGTGTGTGTCCATGAAGGTTTGGGTTGCTTTGCGATAGAGGTTCCATCAGCCCTTCTGTGGCGGCGCCGGCACCGGATGGGTGGCCACCGAGGAAGGGGAAAGTTGTTTAATTTGGGGGTTTTACTTTCAAAGCCAAGGAAGAAGAGGAGAGCAATCCTTCACGCTGAGAAAGAGTGCCAACAAAAACAGTACAATGCATATTCCCCCATCTGTGTGCATTCCCAAGTGTATTTGTTTTCCTTTCAAAAGAAACATTATATATGTATTTATTCCGCAATGAGTTGCTTAAATTAGTAGTTTCGCTTGGGACTGCACACATTTGTTTTATCGCACTCTCCATGTCAATGGAAAGGAGTATGTTAGATTTCCTAGAACAAGCTCATTGAATAAATATTCTTGTGTATCATGTAGCATTCAGCTTGTGCAATTATGAGTTACCTTTTTATCACCATGAGGCACATATAGATTCTGAGTTCTGACTAATTTGTGCCAGTAATTAGTCTTTACCTTTTTCTCTGTATAAGTAGAAAATTGACTTGTGGTCTTTACCTATACAGATGAAGACTCTGAAAGTCACCTACTTGAGTGATAGATTTACCAAACTCAACCCCAGTCTGATTGAACCTGCAATCCAGAGGCACCTCAGCCACAATATCACGGTACATAAAAGACTGCTTTCCCTGTTCAATATGCTATTGGCAGTGTTAATCTGATTGTTTCGCTTTCTTTTGCAAACCAATGTTTGCAGTGCTAATTTGATTGTTTTCCGCTCTGTCTTTTGACTTAGGTACAAAGAACAGGTTACTGTGAAGATGAGAACAAGAAAATGCACCTTTACATAGAGTTTCTTACTTCTTCAGCAGCACGTAAAATCCTGCACCTCTCTCAGAGTGTTGACTTGGAGATAAAATTTGAGTGGAGTAACTTCGACCTGAGTGAATTACGCATGAACTCGCAAGGACGCGCAAGTGTTTCCTATGTACAAGACGAGCGTGACAATAACAAAACGGTAAACCCAAACTCCCCATCTCAACTTACTGTGCTCTTAGAAATTAGGATCAATCTCTTCTTTTGAAGTGTCTCAAGGGCTTCAATTAGTAATAATAAGATGATATTGTTATTTTCATCACCGTGAATGAAACAAAAATACACCTGTTCGGAACTAACACTTTTTCCTACTTTTTTATAGGAATATAGTTTTAAGGGCCTTAACAGGCATCACCCGTGGCAAGGGCCACAGCCACCAATTACCAAACCTTAGGGTAAGTAACATTGATGTATATTGTCCCCTTACTGCAAGTGTAATGGATATTCATTCTGCCTTGTCATTGCTGTTTGTATTGTTTGCCTTTTAGGTTTTCCTATTTTGCTTTTATCATATTGTTGGACGGCTTTTCTATATTTACATGCAGTCTTGTTGTTTAATTTGCTTTGCATTATAATAAATACTAATGCAAATTTTACTTTTTAGGAAGAATCGTGCTGTATGAGGAGGCAGAATAAAACTTCTTGACCATAGTTCTTCACCTGTTGCTTACTCCAGAGTGAATTGCATTTAAATTTGCCAGTTTTTGGAAACAAGGCAGCAATTTTGGGCTGTTTTCAGTATATTATGTAGAGATTCAGATATGTAATTCGATTTATTTCAAATAGACATGCATTGCTAGTTGCTCCCTATGAAGTTTGCTTCATGGATATGCTACCAAAGGAGCTTTCGTTGAAATGAATGATCTTATTGATGTGATGGTAGGAAGCGGTGTTACATCAAAAAAAAAATCAATGGCTACTGTAAAACTGGAAGGGTGCAGGATGCATTAACCCTGTTCAGCCAAATCTTGAGCACAGGAGTTACGCTTGATACTATCACATATAAGGTGACCTGGCAGATGTTATTTCATACTGTGGCGACTGCTGCTGGCCTGCTGCAAAGGAACTTTATGTCAAGATAATTAAAATTGTAAGTGGAAGTGTGGAATACATCTGAAAGTTTAGCAATTATAGCAGGGCTTTTAAAAGGTGATTGTCTTTCTGAAGGAATTTAATTTGCATGCATCATTTAGGCCTTTATTGTTATTTTTAAAAACTTTTTTTTGTAGCACCTTGCTGTTAGAGCATCTTCTGCCACAAGTAGTTAGTTCTCCTTTTGCTCTCCTTTAGAATTTTGTTCATTTTCTATAAGTAGTCTTATACGTGAGCAAGTATTGTTGCTGTTTTTGGTTTTTGATCAATTGACCTATGCACTCGTTATGTGGAGCAGTACCTACAATCAGCACTCTCGGAAACTGTCACCAGAGTTATCTTTATCTTCTAGTTTTTTAGCAAGCATTGTTTATTAGCTATTTGGTTTGCTCACTAGTTTAGGTTCGGCATGTGGGCAAACTTAGGAGATCAGCTGGGGAATGGTTGGTGTTACATAAACCAATCGGTATGCCTGAGAAAGAAGTTGTCTTCTAATCTATCTCTACTCTCTCGCCAACATGAGGTACCTGCTCCACAGCCGGGATCAGATCACTGCCCATAACAGTTCTACCCTTCAGTCATGAATGGAAGCTTGCAGTTGAAGTTAATTGAAATGCACAGGATGTGACCAAGGGGGTGTTTAATTGGGGTGAAAGTTTGGAGAGAGAAATGTTAGGGTATTAAATGCTGGAGAATCTTACCATTTAGGAGTACTAAATGTAGACTAATAATAAAACTAATTATAGATCTCGCCTGGAAATTGCGAGACGAATCTAATGATGGTAATTAATCCATGATTAGTGGATGTTTAGCGGATGGTTACTGTAGCATCACTGTTGCAAATCATGACCTAATTAGGCTCATTAGATAGGTTATGAAAAGTTACCTAGGGGTTATGGAATGGGTTTTGTCATTAACACACGTTTACTACTCCATACATGTAAGATTCCCTTGGGAAAAAGTTTAGAGAGAGAAATGTTGGGGAATTGAACAGGCCAGGCTGCCCGATTTGTGCTTCAATTCTTGGACTAGCAAGCAGCAAAAATCACGTTTCAGTTTACCACTTGCCCAATTGTGGTGGACTGGCCCATGTACTATCACAGATTCAGTTCTTGTATAAGCAAAGTTAGAGCCATGTTCAGTTATCATACTGTTGACGCAAAATACGGTCAACACACGAGAGCGCTAGATCGCGCGGGTCGCAAACGGACCAGATCGCAGCTGCCCTGCGCTGACCGGTCAGACCGGTTACGCCGGCGAGCTACGGGGTAAAACCCTAAAAGCGCCTCCCGGAAGGATCCGTCAGGGAGAACGCCGTCAGGGGTGCCCTAGGGTCGGCAGGCCACCTAGGACGCCTTCGGACGTCGCGGAGACGAAGGAAGAACAGCATATGGGGTTGAAAAAGCTAGGGTTGGAGATACATAAAGGTAAAGGTAAATAAAGTAGATTTTGATAGATTCGATTGGGTTGCCCTCAATCGGCCGAATCCCCTTATATTTATAGGGAGGGTAGGTCTTGTCCCGCAAGGAAACCAAGTTACAACTCGTTACAACCTCGAAATCCTAATTTTAGAGTCCTAGTCGGATTACAAAAGAGGTGACCGGTCAGACCGGTGGGCGTGACCAGCTCCTCGCGCCGTCTTCTGTCTCGCTCATGCGCCGTCTTCTATCTTGCAATCCTTCTGGACCACGTGCCAATTTTGGTTGTCAACATATGCCCCCTATTTTTTGGTAAAGCTTGCGTACCATAAAACATGCTAGTACCAAAATTGTCATCTAAGGACGATGTTTTACAGAATTCATCGGCCTTTATAATTTTCTAAGGGCGATATCCAAATATCGGCCGTGAGCCGCTTCATCTATTCTTCGTCATCTGAATTGACCGATTCTTGAACCGGTCTTAAAGCAGCGGACATGAAGCCATCCTTAGTATAAGCAAGGAACTCAAAATCCGAAATATCAATCCCGGTCAAGCATTTGAAATTATCATGAGTCCCTAACATGGATGCATCGGCCATAGCAACACATGCCGAAGAATTCGCATGAACCGTCTCAACTTCGTCACCAACCCATTGGATTAAGCATTGATGCAAGGTAGAAGGCACACATTGATTTGCATGAATCCAATCACGCCCCAGGATCACGCTATAGTTACCTTGCACCTCTGTAACGAAGAAAGCGGTTGCCAATGTCTTGCTCCCAATAGTAAGCTCCAATGATGCAACTCCTTTGGCACTCATCGGTTCTCCTCCTCCAACACCGCTGATCATCATGCTTGTCTTGATGAGCTCGCTGTCCAAACCTCCCAATTTCTTGTACAAAGTGTAAGGCATGAGGTTCACAATAGCGCCACCATCAACGAGCATCCTAGAAATCGGCCTCCCTTTAATGTGACCCTTCACATAAAGAGCTTTCAGATGATTGTCCGATTCTAAAGGCTTCTGAAACACAGCATTCTTGGGAGCAAAATCAATTTGAGCCACCCTCTCATCATCTCCGATAAAGCAATAGTCGGCGTCTAAATAAATAACATTGATGTCCATGTCCGTTCTGCTGGGTGAAGGCTCAAAATCAACAGTTTCATCCTCATTGCCCATTTGAGTATTTGAAATAGTAGTGGGCAGAATCGAAACTTTAGCCGAAGAAGAAAATGCATCGGCTATAGAATCATCAGGCGACACCGGTCTGACCGGTTCCTCCTGACCGGTCTGACCGGTTCCAGTTGCCAGAACTGGAACAGGGACGGGCAACCGGTCGGACCGGTTAGGGACACCGGTCTGACCGGTCTCGGCCATGTTAGCCGATTCGGCTGCAGATGGTTCGGTCTTTTCTGGTGTCTTGGCTTGATCATCTTGCGCACCAGAACCATCCTTGGAACTCTGATCAGTAGGCAGAATCATCGGCTTAGCCTCATTGAACGACTCCTCCCTCTTCTTAGCCGATTCTTCTTTCCTTTGCTTTTGAGTACGCAACCGCTGCAATCTCCTCTTCTGAGAATGAGTCAAACCAGGAGGACACCACTTTGGCTGAGTATACTGAGGCAAAGGTATCTTTTTTACAGCCGATGCGCCAATAACATTGGGTCCATCAGCCATTGAAGGATTTACTGCCATGGAGCCAATTTGAATCACACTCTGCATAACTGGCTTTGGAATAATTGGTGCAGGCTCTTCCTTCTTCTGAACGGGGCGATATTCCTATTTGGCCGGCCCTTTGCCCGGCTTCTGCTGGTAACCGGTCTGACCGGTTGGAGGGACCGGTCTGACCGGTCTGTGCTGTGGAGGCACAATCACCGGCTTTTGTCTTGGTTGAAAATTGGTAGGCCCTAGCTGCGGTGGATTCACTCTAGGATGTAAAGGAACCTTCGGCCGTGGTTGATTTGATGCGGGATAGTAAGGCACGTACATTATACCATCTCTCCAAATAGGTTGAAGAGAGGAAGGTTGATACGTTCCCCATAGCCTAGAAGGACCAACACCATCGAATGAACTTGGGCCTTGATTCTACTTTTCTCTTAGTGCCTTCATTGCACCAGAATTCCTTAGTGGCGAACTTGGTCTCTTTTTTATTGGCCGATCTTGTTGAACGGCCGTGTTTCGCATGTGTTTAGCCATGACTTGATCAAAGGTCACCTTCAGCTTGAAAGTTTTTCCTTGATTTTTGTCCCGGTTCGTCTTCCAAATTCCCACTTCAGGATTCTTAGGCACAAAAGTTCGGACCGGCCTCTGGGCCGGGCCGGTCTGACCGGTCAAGGCAACCGGTCTGACCGGTGCCCCCTGGGCAGCAGGAGCAGCCGGTCTTTGATCCCGCGCTTGAGAGTTCGATTGCCCCCCGACTTCAGAAGTCTTCACTGTAATAGTCAAAGTCTTCTTTCCATTAAGAGCTTGCTTCAGAACCACTTCTCTCCCAAGCACTTTGTCATGTTCCGTCATCGTCCTTGGTTCTCCAATCACAACGTTCTTGCCTCCTGTTGTATCGGCATTGTCTGGCCGAACCAACATCTTGGCCTTCTGAAGATCCATGGTATTAACCAACATGTTGTTGACTGAAACGGGTGCTTATCAATTTGCATCTCATTCAAACTCAATCGTCCATCATTTACAGCCGATTGAATCTGTCGACGAAAGAAATTGCAATCATTAGTCGTATGAGAAAAAGAATTATGAAATTTGCAATAAGCACACCGCTTTAACTCCTCAGATGACGGAATAGTAAAAGAGCATTTGATATATCCACTCTTATGCAATTCATCAAAAATTTATCACACTTGGATACATCAAAAGTAAACTTCATCTCTTCTTTCCGATTCCTATGAGTCGGTTTAAGAGATTTGCAAGTAAAGGCTTCATTAGATGCTGGCCATACAAATTCAGCGGCCAACACATTATGAGACTCATCATCTGAACTACTAGAGTCACATTCAAGATTATGCACATTAACCTGATGAGTCCTTTGGCTTTCTTTTAAATCTTTGTTTCGGCTTTCAGCAGCCAAAGCTCTTTGATGCACTTGGTTTACACTAAAGAACTCAACGTTCTCTAACTTCTCCTTGATGTGAGACCGTAAACCATTAAAAGCCAAATCAGCAAGATCCTTTTCGGCAATATTGACACTAAAGCAACGGTTTTTAATATCACAGAAACGTTTAATATAATCATGAATAGTTTCATCACGTGATTGTCTAACCGATGTAAGATGTGACAATTTAAGTTCATTGCTGCCAGAAAAGAAGTGATCATGAAATCTTTGCTCTAACTGTTCCCATGAAGTAATAGAATGAGGAGTCAATGATGCATACCATGAGAAAGCAGTACCAGTTAGAGACAAAGAAAATAGACGCACTTTTAATGCCTCACTAGAGCTAGAGTCGTCTAGTTGTGCTATGTATTGACTTATGTGTTTGAAAGTGCTTTTAGAATCCTCCCCGTTAAACTTGATGAAATCAGGAAGTCTAAATCCAGCAGGGAAAGGAACTAAATCAAATTTAGGAACATAAAGCTTTTGGAATAACCTAGCCTTATCCCTGACATCCACTCCCAAATTCTCTTTAAGAGCTGAAGCCAAATCAAGTTTGTACTTAGAAAATATCTTATCTAAATACTCTAATGAATTATCTTGTAAATTTGGCTGTTGAGTATTTTGAACGGGAGTAGAAGGCAAATTCCCCGATTCTGTCCCCATGGGACCGGTCTGACCGGTCACCGTGACCGGTCTGACCGGTTGATGCGGCCCAAGTTGGTTGGCCGCATCTGTCCCACCAGGACCGGTCTGACCGGTCACGGCGACCGGTCTAACCGGTTGATGTTGGCCAGACTGATTGGCTGTCATCATCCCTTGTATTTGTTGGCTGAGCCTTCCGAAGAGCTCGTAAGGTACTGGGCCTTGTGAAAATAATTGTTGCACTAGTGGGGGTACAGAATATCCATAGTTTGGATTTTGCGGGATAAAATTTGCAACTTCGTTGTTAATTCGACCATAACCAGCCGAATTAGGTAAAGTTGCAAACGGCTGAGGTGCAGCAGGCCGAGTAGACATTGGATTGGATGGTGTAATAGATTGGCCTTCAAAATAATTCAACGGCATACCGAACGTAGGTTGTTCTATGGGTTTTGTTGCCGGTGTTTTAATTTCAGACACAAAAGGTACTTTGGGAATTAAAAGATTAGGATCGGCGACAGGTTCATGGGCTGTTTGCCTTCCGATTCTAAGCACTTGTTATGCATCCAATTAACCAACTTAACGTTATTCTCAGCCATCTTATCTTTCATGTACTTTAGAAAAACTTCATAAGATTTCTCATTAGATTGTACTTTAGGAAGTGCCGCTGAAGATGTAGCAGATTCATCTACCTCCTTGATCTTGGAGACCACGCCCTTGCGGTCCTTCTTGAAGTGCGAGAGGTAGTAGAGGCGATCTTCTTCTGCTTTCTTCTTCAAGTAGTCCTCAAGCCCTTGTCGATCTTCAGCAGAAAGTTCATCGTCCTTGACGACGATGACGTTCTCAAGATCCAAATTAGCAGTGGAACCCATCTGGATGAGTTAGATAGATCGGTTGCAGAACCAGATCTCCAATTCCCCAGCGGAGTCGCCAAAAGTATGTTGACGCAAAATACGGTCAACACACGAGAGCGCTAGATCGCGCGGGTCGCAAACGAACCAGATCACAGCTGCCCTGCGCTGACCGGTCAGACCGGTCAGATGCACCGGTCAGACCGGTTACGCCGGCGAGCTACGGGGTAAAACCCTAAAAGCGCCTCCCGGAAGGATCCGTCAGGGAGAACGCCGTCAGGGGTGCCCTAGGGTCGGCAGGCCACCTAGGACGCCTTCGGACGTCGCGGAGACGAAGGAAGAACAGCATATGGGGTTGAAAAAGCTAGGGTTGGAGATACATAAAGGTAAAGGTAAATAAAGTAGATTTTGATAGATTTGATTGGGTTGCCCTCAATCGGCCGAATCCCCTTATATTTATAGGGAGGGTAGGTCTTGTCCCGCAAGGAAACCAAGTTACAACTCGTTACAACCTCGAAATCCTAATTTTAGAGTCCTAGTCGGATTACAAAAGAGGTGACCGGTCTGACCGGTCCCCTGCACCGGTCAGACCGGTCTGGGCGTGACCAGCTCCTCGCGCCGTCTTCTGTCTCGCTCATGCGCCGTCTTCTATCTTGCAATCCTTCTGGACCACGTGCCAATTTTGGTTGTCAACACATACCAGCCAATTGTGCTGCTAATGTGTGCTGAAAATGAGTTAATGGAATCAGTTGGAACAACTAAACCATGTGTCTCTGTACTAGAAAACAAGGTCAGCTACTTATAAAGATTACCCATTCATGTTTTCTACATTTTTTTTTGTTTTGCTGAATTTGGCAATTAAATGAAAACCAAAAAGTTATTGTGAAAGTTGGAGGTGCATAAACAATGGCATCTATTGTCACTTTTAACTACAACTGCAAACTGAATGTTGGAACTCCTGAAAATTGTCGACCAGTGAGGCAGTGATGCTATGTCGTGTGATGCAAACCCGAGGATGCTTTCTTGGAACAAACCGGCCGATTGGACTTTTGTTGAGATGATCTACAGATACATGCTATGGCATATGGCGTGTCAATTTAGCAATTCTTGACAAATCTAGCAGGGTTTTACGAAAGGCAACTGTCCTGAGGAAGCATTTGTGCACGAATCATTTTGAGCGCTTTCAAACTTCTAGTAGACATATGGCTCATTTTTATTTAAGAAAATAATAGCCCTTTTTTCCGATCCGCTGATTCCCTGGCACAGCTTTATATGTTTTGGTTTCGTAACAATGAGATGAGATTCTTCTTCTCAGTGGATTCAGTGTAAAAAAGCCGGAAAACCAGGAAATAACTTGTATCATGCTGTCAGTTTCTGTAGCCGTTCCGTTGCCTGATGGCTATATTCAGACTGTCGATTTCTATAACGTCGTAAAAAATTCTGAGAAGTAGGTTTTGAGAAAAAAAAACATTTTGTTTTGCAATTTTTCAGAAGTTGGTATTTTATATAACTGAAATATTGCTTGTAAAATGTACTCCATCCGTATTGAAATAGAAGTCGTTTTGGACGACGACACGGTCTGCAAAATATAACTTTGACTTATTATTTTTCCAAAAATATTTATTAAAATATAATATATTTATACTTTTATAAAAATACTTTTCAAGACAAACCTATTCATATGGTTTTCACATTTCCAAACTCAACGAATTAAAAGTTATTCGTGATTTATGTTCCCAATGTTTGACTAAAATCTTGTCCAAAACGACTTCTATTTCAATACGGAGGGAGTATGAAGTGCAACTACACTCCATCGAAGGCATTAGGAGTTCGTTGCATATTTTCAGACTGTCAATTTTTATATTGCTTGATGGCTTGGCCTTGCTGTAGCTGCTACAGCACACAGCAGCAATGGGGACCTGGTATTTACCATTGAGAAATTCACAAGTGAGAAACCAACACCAACTGGAAACTGTGACACGCTGCCAACGCTGGTACATCTTTCTACGGTGCTTAAACCAAGATTGATAGGTGAAAATATGTCACGATAGTTACAAATTCATCCAGATTTATCTTTCTTGAGCACGTCTGGTTCTGTAGAGTAAAAATGCCAAACGCGCTCATCACCCTCCAATTTGAGGACGATCG
The DNA here is from genome assembly GCA_004135705.1 of Alloteropsis semialata. NCBI lineage: Eukaryota > Viridiplantae > Streptophyta > Magnoliopsida > Poales > Poaceae > Alloteropsis > Alloteropsis semialata. The sequence goes on from CM014278.1 coordinate 45,090,651, forward strand.
AATCGGAGCCGTCCGTTTTATCAGCCCTTCTGGGTTCAGCTGGGCTGCCGCGAGCGCGCGGACTCCATCCTGCCCAGAACCGAAGCCTCGTCCAGATCTCTTCTACTCCTCGTCCCGTCTCCGGCGATGGCGTCGCCCTACGCCGGCGGCGCGCAGTCGCCGTCCCCGGCTGCGGCGGCTGCAGTGGCAGCGCAGCAGCAGCAGAACCACTCGCTGGCGTTCCGCGTGATGCGGCTGTCCCGCCCCTCGCTCCAGCCCGACCCGGCCGCGCTGCTCCGCTTCGACCCGCGCGACGTCTTCCTCCCGGAGGACGCGCTCACGGGCCCCGACTCGTCCGCCGCCGCCGACTTCCTCCACCGCCTTGTCCACCCGCAGGACTCCGCCACCGCCGTCCCTGGGGACTTCACCTTCCGCGACCGCTTCCTCCTCCGCGACCCCGCCGATGCCCTCGCGCTACCGGGCCTCCTCGTCCTCCCCCAGTCCTTCGGGTTAGCTTCCTCCCTCCCAAATCCCGATTCCGGAGTGTTCCGTGCTCCAGGTGCAGTGATCGCTGATTTTGGTGTGTCTAGGGCGATCTATTTGGGCGAGACCTTCTGCAGCTACATCAGCATCAACAACAGCTCCAGCTTTGAGGCCAGGGACGTCGTCATCAAGGTGTTCCAACTTCCAAACCTCTTTTCATCTCGCCAATGTAGAAATGCATTTAAAACTCTTGGATCATTTCTGGCAAATTGGATTAAAATAGGGTGAAGTTTGGGTTGATGATAATGTCAGTATAGTGGGTCAAACTTCCTGGTTTCTACATTTTCTCTAGTGTCAGAAATTCAGAATCTAGAATATGAGCTATGCTGTGTAGGGTTGCTGAAATCAAACAACCAATCATCAGATATGTTGGTGATAAGATTGATAACCTAAGATTCATGCAATTTCATGCTCTTCCTATTACAGCCAAGACACCTTTTGCAGCATATCTGATAACTTGTGCACTATCTGAAGTAAAATCATTTACATTGATATAATCATTGCAGCAAGAACTTTACTTCATATCCATGATATTTTCTCACTGTACATAGACTAAAAATTATATTATTAACTCTTTTAGATATCCAATGCTGGATATACTGCTTCTTGTCCAACATAAATGCTTTGCTTACACTAGGCAGAAATACAAACGGAGAGACAGAGGGTACTTCTTCTGGATACATCAAAGTCCCCTGTTGAGTCAATTAGATCAGGGGGTAGATATGATTTCATTGTGGAGCATGACGTCAAAGAACTAGGAGCACACACGTATGTTCTTTTTCGTTTTTCTTTTGTGTGTATGTTTTTCCTTTGCTAAAGCCAATCCTTATAGTTGATTTTCTCATTTTGTGATTGAAATCAGGCTTGTATGTACTGCTTTATATAATGACGGTGATGGAGAGCGTAAATATCTTCCCCAGTTCTTTAAGTTCTCTGTTTCCAATCCATTATCTGTTAGGACAAAGGTAACTAGTTCTCCAGATTTTTTTTTCTGTCCAATCTACGATCTATATATATCTCAAAGTTATAATCTCATGGTTGATAGAACAAACACAATGAGATTATACAAAATTCATATCAATAATTTTTCTACAACCTTTTTCCTTTTCAGGTTCGCACCATCAAGGTAGGTCACCTCTTGTTTTGCAAGTGTAAATAACAGCTGTAAGTCTTTTAATTAATTGTAAACGCTTTCTTTTAAAATATTAAATCTGTATATATTGAAGGTCATTATAGATTGACAACTATAAGTCTACAACTAAAAAATGATTCGCAATTTGATGAATATTTTTTATGTTTACTATAGGTCTATGTGCTCTTTGTATCAACTAACAATTCTGCCCTTTTTCCCCCTTAATATTTACCATGATTTTGCTTTTTTGCTTCTTGCAAGTCCAAGTCCATTAGTTGTGTACTTGTGTTTTTGTAGTAATCAATACAGGCTTCTGATTCATCACATTTTTTATTTTTATTTTATTTTCTTAAAATGACTCTTCTCGTTTTTCTTGCCAACTTGAATTTCTTAACAAAGCAGAAGCCTCGTTTCAATTTTAGTTTATCTGCATTCTGGTTTTAACAAATTATTTTCATCAAGAGGTGGGGCATATTTCGTTGTTGGAAACAATAGATTGTGCGGATTGTTATTTTCTGCCTTATTTGACACTTGTTAATTCGTCATGGCAGTCTTCAATTTTATATAGTTAGCCTATGTTGACAGGACATTACATATCTGGAAGCCTGCATAGAGAATCATACAAAATCTAATCTTTACATGGATCAAGTTGATTTTGAGCCTGCCCAACAATGGAAAGCTACAAGATTGGAAGCTGATGTGCATCCCTCAGCAGTGAAGTCTGCAATAGGGTAATTGAAGCACTTCAAAACTAGATTTGTTTTTATAAGAACACACTATGGTTATGCACAAATGTTGTGTGGCAAAATGTATGCTCTAATCAAGCTATTAATATACTGGCATTTATCTGTTGCAGTTTAATATGTGAATGAAACAGATGCTTGGCTAGTTGACTAAGCAAAATATCTGGTTTCAATTTTTACATGTAGGGATCTCTGCAAACAACCTATCCTCATCAGAGCTGGGGGAGGAATATACAATTACCTTTATCGGCTCAGCTCATCATCTGATGAGGCTGGTCAACCCAAGTCAGAGGGAAGCAGTATACTCGGTAAATTTCAGATAACATGGCGTACAAATCTGGGTGAACCAGGCCGCTTGCAGACGCAAAACATTCATAGCACTGTTAGTGAAGTTCCTGCTTCCAATTTAAAAATCTTATGTTATGTGTGGAACTTTACTTTTTTATTAGTTACAGTGATGTTGAGCCTAAAATTATCTATTTTCCCACCCTTATTATTGAATTGTTTCCATTGCATATAATTGTCACAACTCTGTTGCAGCCGACTGCAAGCAAAGATGTTGATCTACGTGCTGTGAAAGTTCCACCTATCATATATGTGGAAAGACCATTTATGGTAAACTCTAGATTACTGTTGCCTGGAGAGTCATCTAATGCAGTTATTTTTCATGCATGATAAATTTACTGATACATTATTGTTGACTGATGGGGTCCTTTTGAATTTCAGATTTTAGCGTTGTTTATTAACTAAATTGGATTTCTTTTCTTTTCTCTCATGTCCAGTGTTTTCAATAAAATATTAGAGGGAGGTCGATGATGCCTGAATTCCTTTCTGCACTTTCTGTTCTATTATGTCTAGATCCTCTTAGTCTTAAGACTCTTAGCTTTCTGGCTGATCTGAATCCATTTTCTCACTGTATCTTCATAATTAATTGCAACTACACCATAACCGTCCCAAAGGCAAGCTACACATCAGGATCTCAGGAATTCTGTTCCTGTATTATTTTGTTGCTTTCAACTCATTCCACTTTTATGTTTCCCCTTATTCTCTTCTCATTTTCTTTTCAACAGCACAAGGTTTTAAGAGGTATATGTTTTACATTTAACAAGTTCACCTCATGGTGCCCTAGAGCCAATCCTGTTTTTTATGTTTACGCCTATTTGTCTGGATGACACCCACTGTAATCTGCTCCTGCCCAGTACCAATAGGCTCAACTCAGTGGCGGTATTTACTGCTTAGCAAGGTTGTTATCTATGTATTAGCAACACTATATAAAAGCTTATAATTTGCTTTGGTCTTTAATCTTTACTGTCGTCTTGTTAAATCTGTTAGGAGTTTATCTATGACAACTGGCAACTATTACTAGGTCACATTCTGTCTTGTTGGTTTCAGACTCAGTGGTATTTGAAGGAACTTGAAATAGTCCCCTTCCGTTTGCATTTCCATGATTTGTATATCGCTGTGGATGAAATTAAATGTGATCAGGGCATTAATTTTAGTACCTAATAATGATGGTTTTCACATTCCTACTGCTGTCTAATGAACACTAATATCTTCAGGTCAATCTTTGCCTTACAAACCAAACAGACAAAACTGTTGGCCCTTTTGAAGTATTTATATCTCCAAGCATGTTCGGTGAAGACAGAGCTGTTCTAGTCAATGGACTACAGAAGTTGGTTAGTTGCTTCACTTGCATGTTATTTTTTGTTATGGAACATGGCTAGACTAGGTGATTTTTTCCATGGGTACAATAGAACACATGTTGATGGGGGGCTTTCCAAGTGTTGTGCCCACCAACCAGGGTTCAAACCCTGGTATTTGCACCCAAACAACACCCCCCTCGCTGTGCTCGCTGACTTGGGCTGCTGTGCATCCGGCCAATAGTGGCAATGGCATATGCCGGCCCAAGTTCAGTTTGGCTCTATACGGGCATGGGCCAGGGTTTGGGGGGTTTTCTCGGCCTGGGCTTGGCCGGAGATTGTACAGTCCTCTTCTTAATTGAATACCGTGGGGGCGGTTCTACCCCCACCGGCCGAGTTTTTTTAATAAAACTTAGGATCAGCATTCTATTTTTGGCATGTACTTAAACAGTAGCCCCATTATTTAGGTGTAAGAAAATCTTCTTGAATTTTACTTTGGGCTAGTGATGTTTCTTTGGCTCATGAAACTGGAATAGGGGATATGTGTACATAGCAGTCGCACATTGTTATTATTAGCTGGATCCAACTCCGATAGTAATTATTCTACATTATTAAATATCTTCTTTAATCAACAATAGCAAAAGCAATAAAATGATCATATTGGAGTGCACTAACAGCTGATGGCAGTTATTTGCTTGAGTGGGCCTTTGCCTCTCTATTTTTATAATGAACATAATGCTGGCAGCATGTTTTCTTATTTCCTGCTTTACCTGTGCACAGATTTTACCTTTGGTGGAGGCTTTTGAGTCTATCAAATTTGATCTGGTGAGGAAATTATCTGAACTCATAACTTATCTTCTGTACTGTACATATCTCCTGGCTTTTCAATACAAGTGTCTGCCAGTGTTTACACTGTATTTCAACCATTCCTGTCTTCAATTGATAGTCTGAAAAGTGGTGGTGTTTGTTGATTAACTAGGAAAGTTAGGTCTTTAGATAAATGAGAAATTAACACTGCTCCCATGCCTATTGTGTTATGTAATTTTAATATTAATTTTGCATAAAAGCATGCTTACAGTGAAAGCACGCTATCAAACAACAAAGAGTAGCTTGTTATTGCATATCCTTGTGAGAGATCGTGTTTATCTTTTTCTCTGGCTAATAAAATAAAACGTTTTTCAAATGATGATAAAGTTGAAGTGACTGTCTTTTGAACAACTTCATGCAGAGCATGGTAGCCACCCAGCTAGGAGTACAAAAGATTTCTGGAATCACCATGTACGCAGTGCAAGAAAAGAAGTACTACGAACCTTTGCCTGACATAGAGGTAGATGTCAGCATCTCATGAAAATCACGTTTATTATGTGAACAGTAGCACAATAGCACTTCGCAGTGGTAAGCATCAAGCAATGAATCATGCGAAGTCATCCTCCTGAAGTTTTTTCTTTTCTTTTATGAAGCTGCTGAAACCCTTCCAACGCTTGTTTCTGCCATGCAGATTTTTGTTGACGCAGAATAGAACCCCGCGCAACCGTGTAGACAGATGCCTTTTCTCCCATTTCCTTACCATGGGAGGTATACATAGCTTGCATTGGACACGGCGCTGCTGATGTAATTGTGTTTATTGAACAGCTGATGTTGTAATTAATATTTATAAATGATTTATTTCTTTTGGATGCCATGTAAGAACAGGGTTGGGTTGTGAATTTTTGCCATGTGCTGCATGTTCCTCCAATGCCGTTAACTGCTCTCTCACCATGAATTGAATGCAAGCACATTCCAAACGGTCACAAAATGTAGCCAATTTTTTTTGCAGTTGAGCATGTTTGGATTGTCGCCAATGCTCACCCAACCAAAATATTGGCGTTGACCTTGCTCCCTCCAGTCTGATTGAATTGGAGCCAATCGTTGGCGCGCCCAGCCTCTCCTTGCCGATCCCTTCAGGTTTTTTCGCCAACCGTGGGCGGAATGTGGGTGCTGAATTCCTGCGTCAATTATTTGCCGAACCAACAGATTGGCGGGGTCTGCTCGGGATCTTGCATGACGTTAGATCAATATAGGTGTCTGCTTAGTATGTTGCAGGATGCGCAAACCCTGGCAGATAACGTCAGTTTCGAAGGCAGCCAAAAGGTCTCACGACATCATGGGTATTTTTGGATTAGTACCAATGTTAGCCTTATCAAACTTTTGGTGCGTCTATGAAAATTGGCAATTGTGCGTCTATGAAAATTGGCAATTGTTTGGATCACTAGCAAATGTTGGCTAGCCAATTGTTGCCAACGCTTCTCAGTGTTAGATGGGGGTAAGATTGAGGGCGGTAGAATTGCTCGCCAATTGGCGTTGCACTGAGCACAAGCAAGGACACATGACATGATAGGAGAGGTGCACAATTCCCAATGTGACTAGATTAACAATCTTTAACTGTTAATATTTGCTAAACGACTTATCTGATTTCGTGTTTGATTAATATATTTAATCCTCACAATGAACTCTACGAAATGAGATCCCACTTACCATATTTTGACACAAAAAAATTATTAACATGTGGGCCCCACATGTCATACTAATATTTTGGCAAATTTTGATATGGTTACAATCCAAACACATTTTTTTTACCAAATTTGACATAGCCCACGTTTTGGTCATGACCAACATTTGGTAAGACTACTTACGGCACAAACCAAACATGCCCGTGCATACTCCATACAGCTTAGAGATGCCCGTGCTCTTCCTGTTGCTCATCGCCTCGTGGCTGCTGTTCGTGAAATCGTGGTTCAGATGCGATGAAAGCATCGCCTGAGATTCTGCCAGCTCAGGGTCGTAAATCGCTGTGTGGGTTGCATTGACAGTTTGGCGCTCACTAGTCAATAGTGCTCAACCTCAGGGATTTTGGGGGAAGGGGCCCGAGTGTTAGAAATTAATAGAGCAGGCTTTGGAACACACAACACAGCACAGCAGAACTTTCCCGGAGGGCAAACAATAGGTTTTTTTTTTATCTACGCCATTACAACTTTCCAGGTTTTAAAAAACACCATTACAATTAATGTTATTGGAAACTTGCCTTTACAATTCTGTTACTCCCATATCAATGTCCTATTCTACACGTCCCATGTACATAGGCCCACTTGCAGGCACCGTATTTGTGTATGTCCCTGTATTGCCCCTGGCTTCGTCCTTTCTTATCCCTCTGTCGCTCCAAGGCGGTCCTCGACATGGCCGGCGTCCGGGACCACCCCAAGATGGTGCTGCTCGAAGACCCCGCCGCGCAGGCCAAGCGCCTCCTCGAGCAGCGACACGGGCGGCGGGCGCGGCGGGAGGTGCGGCGCGTGGGCCTGCTTGGTGTGCCCATTTGCGTTCGCGGCGCCGTTGCCGTTGGCCCTGGGCGCCGCCGCGTTCTTCGCGCGGATGGCGTCCTGCGTCTCCACGTACTTCTGCACCCGCTTCTCCTGCACCATCATCATCCATCGGAGCTTCGTCAGAGTCGGCACCGGACTGAGCTCTTGGCGGTGGCGCTCGCAAATTCGTCTGAGAAGTGGCCGTAAATTTGGTGTCGCGTGTGAGCACTGACCTGCATTCGCCGCTGCACCTTGACCTCGCCATCGGCGACGATGGAGTCCAGCTTGACGAGCTCGTTCATGAGCGCCTCGGTGAGGGTCACCACGTCGGCGTCCATCACCTTCCCGCCTTTGCCGACGATGTTTTTCCAGCGCCGACACCTGCGCCCAATCGAGCCCAACGGACAGAATCTAGCGCCAATTCGACACCTGAATCAAATTCGACACCTGAATCAAATCACCGCAGTTGAATATGTGCTCGCCACCTCCGCACCGCCGGGGTGATCGTCCTCCCGGGCCTCTCCGACGCGGAGCTCCCGCGCGGAGGCCGAGTTCGGGTTCACGTTCCCGCCCGATCTCTGCGCCGTGCTAGCACTCGGCGTGCCCTCGGGCGCCGGGTTCCCGGACTGGCGGCGTCGCTACAGATCGCGAGGGGCGCGCTGTGGCCACGGTGCTGGGGCCGGAGGCCCGCCGACCCGGACCGCGCCCTGCGGCTCGCGCGCTCCGCCATCCGCCGCGCGCCCCTGCTCGTGCCGCTCTTCGACCGCTGCTACCTGCCCCTCTCCGCCGTCGCGAGCACCTCGTCGTACACGCGCCGCAGCCTCGACGCCGTCCAGGCCCCGCGCTGAATCGAGTTCTGGAGCGACGCCGCATCCGACCGCCGCCGCTGCTACTCCTCGTCCTCAGAAGCTCCACCGCCTCTTCGTCCTCATCCTCAGGCTCTTCGACGGGGCAATACGGGACATAAGGAGATACAGTGCCTACACGCGAGGCGTAGAATAGGGTGATGAGCGGCAAGTTTTCAATAAGGTAAACTGTAATGACGTTTTTTAAAATTTGGAAAGTTGTAATGGCGTGGATGAAGAAAAACCCCAAACAATATGGACAATACGTGCTACTTCCTTGTTCGTTCTGCTTATAATTGACCAAAAAATGGTGAGGAGCATTGTCTGCCTGAGAGGCCATGGGCCTCAAAAGGCCTTCGTCAAAGCGAACGCGGCCCACTATGCAACTTTGAACGCTATAAGCACAGAGCAACACAGGCGCAACCAACCCTGCCAAAGGACGCAGATCAAGTTCAACTTCAATCCGACAGTCATAGAAACAACAGGTAATTGAACCTTACATCATAATATATGAATAGTTTGGTGCAAATGACCACAAATTCTGTGGGGGATAACAAGTCAGATCAATACACCACCTAGGCACCCACCATACAACAGACAAATCCACAAACCATTCCAACTGAGATAGTTTCAGTCTACAAAAGACCAGGTCATAACAGTAATGAGCCAATGACGATCCCAGATTTGTAGCAACGACAGTTGCTTCAACTGAAACTCGTCAGCGGGGATCCGCACAGCTGCACGTCGGAGATGTCGGAGAGCCTCTGTCGTGAGCTGGATGCCATCCCAAACTCCTCCATGTCAGAGATACTCTTCCTCTTGTGTGGTGCCTCTTGCTTCGGCCTCTCCTCAGACGCCTCCAGGATGGGGCTAAGCACTGGCGGCTGCTGCTGGTTCTGCTGCTGCGACACCATCGCCTGAGCTTCAGCCACTGCTGCAGGGTCGTCCTCTGATGTGTACAGTATGTTCTGGATAGCTTGGACCTGAGAGTAGAAGACAATCAGCATCATCATAGCACAATGCTGGACAATGGATAGAACAGCATGATAGTATACTTCAGAGGGCTTGCAACTACTCACCGGCACGTGCTCAACCTCAGGGCTCTGGCATAAGATCTCAATATCCCGCAGCTTGGAGAAGTAGAAATCCCTCTCCTTCTCCAGGCTATCAACTAGGAGCTTCAGCTCAGTGATCTGCAAACCATGGCATTTGCACAAGTCTTCATAATTTTCCAAATGGAGGACAAATTTGGAGAAACATTCACACAGACTGACTACTAAGGATCACCTGTTCATCATAAGCTGGTGCGCAAGAGGTGGCTGGCGATGGCTTAGCACTGCGTTGTGGCGCATTCGCCGCTTGTCCACTTGCCCGTTTAGCACCATGGGCTGAAACTTGCGCCTTGTGGCTGGCGGATGTGGACTTTGCTGGTGTGTGAGAGGGCACCGATGTCCTCCTGTTAGTTTCTTTTCCGCCTTTGCTGCTTTCCCTCCTCTCAGAAGCATTGTAACTGTGTGTGTATCAAACAGAACAGGAGAATAGAAGTGTAAGCCCAGACAATTGCATACAGTACAGCTCGCTTACAATTGGTGGGAATAAAGGAAGTTCAGTACTGCAAAATGATCGCACTTCAATTGACCTACAGGCTACGAATATCAGTGATTACTGACCAGATCAGTGATTTTACCTGCTCATGAAGCCACAATTGACAGAATCGCAGTATCTTTTCATCCACTGCATAAATTCCAGATTGTCAAGCGGCCTCCCTTTGATGAGCTTGTTCACCTCGATGTGCTGTGACAATTAACAAAGGAAAGAAGAGTAAGATCCCAGTAGTGCCAGAAGCCTGCTTAGAGTAGCCACCAGTAACCTAAATAAGAAAAGCTACTTTGCGCATTATAACAGCCTAACTCATGATTTCAAAACTCTGTTGCGATGAGAAAAATAGGATATAGGAATGCAGTGTTGATTCTTCTTGTCATATTCCAACACTAAGAAACAGCACAACTGAAACCTGATTCAGTTAATTTTAGAGAGAGAAACTCTCATGTGTGCAGAAGCAAGAGAGGGGAGAGACCAAGTCGGGAGGAACCTTAGTTATCTTGAGTTTGTTGAAAACATCCTGGAGCACCTTGTAGTTCTGGATCATGTCGTACTCGTTCTTGGCATCGAAATTGACCTTGTGCATCGGCACCGCCCCCGGGTGCGCGGCGTCCATGAGCTGGCACGCAACCGCGCCCGAAGCCGCCTGCAGAACACCAAATCAACCGCTGGTTTCAACCTTCCAGGGACCCAACCGCCCAGCCCATACAAACAGAGCAGTAGAGCACCCTCCCCCCGCAGATCCGAAAACCTCCGGCTCCACATCAACACGAAAACCCCAGATCGGGAACAGGAAGACGTACCTCCTCCACCTTGGAGAGGCCGAGCTGCAGCGTGGTGTTGATCCACGCCAGGATCTCGTTCCGCCCGACGAAGTAGGCCCCGTCCATCATGCCGATGGTGCTCGCCGCCATCGCCGGCCACCGCTCGCGAGGATCAGGGGGGCGGTGGTGTGGGGTAGAGGCGTGGAGCGGGCTCGGGTTGGGGGAAAGGAAGGGAAAAGGGGAGAGGAGGATTTGAGATTTCGAACTGGGCGGCGCCCGGGCGGGGGATTAAAAGGGTAGAGGATTAGAGGAGGCTCCGCGTCGGACGATCCTGCCCTCGGCGCGGGGTCGATCTGGACGGTGGGAGGTGGGAGCGCGGTGCTGATGGACGGCAGGATTCGGTCGACCGTTGGGACGGGCGCGTGGGGGCGGTCTCGTGATTCGGCTTGGCTAGCTGTCGCGTGAGGAAATGTTTCTCGCTCGGCTCTTGCTGGGTCTCCTGTGAATTCCATGTGGGCTCTCTATCGAATTACTGGTGGTAAGGCCTTGTTTAGTTCGCACGAATTCGATCGAATGCACCGTAGAAAAATGCATTAAAAATCGAAAAAGCAGAGAGAGGGCACGTTGTTCAATGCGTAAAACAGAGCGCGAATTCGATCGAATCGAGCGAACTAAACAGGGCCTAAATTTCATAATCTTTGGTGGCCTGTGCTGGAAGAAAATTGCTGGGGACCAGGACCAGCGCAAAAACTGAAGGACCTCTATATGTCTCATTTTACAAGTGCAATGATTGCCTTAAAGTTATCTTTTTCATACATTATGGCTGCCCTGACACATACTCCCTCAATTTTTAGTTACAGATCGCATTGCATTCTTTAATTTAAATTTGGCTAACTTGAACCAAATTTATAAAAAAAATGTAACGATAACTTTATTATCTAATATATGCAAGTGGATTCAATAAAATAAATTAGTATTATAGATGTTATTATTTAGTTTGACTTATGTTGTGATACCAGCGCTTAGCGGAAGCAATTTGTCCTGGATTTACCTAAGCGGTGCTCATTCGAGACCACACGCCACACCGAAGACACGAGAAATTTGATAACAGAGTTCAGCCGAAGCCTGCATCTCCGACGCCACAGCGACACCA
>CM014278.1:45103386-45114437 GCA_004135705.1 Alloteropsis semialata
TGGGGGGTTTCAGAAACAACCAGGGACATATTTGAGAGTAACTGGAAAAGACAGGGGGTTTTCTGGAAGAATGGCTAATGGTGGAAGGACTCTTTATGGATTTGGGATTTCAGCAGGGGGTTATTCGGAAAATGCGCCGGCCTTTCTCTTTTCCTCTTCGCCGGCCGAACAGGGGAGGATTGGGGGCGGCTCGGGCGGCGACGCTCGCCGGCGTTCCCGGCCCTCCGGACACAAAAAAATTATTAACATGTGGCCCCACATGTCATACTAATATTTTGGCAAATTTTGATATGGTTACAATCCAAACACATTTTTTTCACCAAATTTAACATAGCCCACGTTTTGGTCATGACCAACATTTGGTAAGACTACTTAGGGCACAAACCAAACATGCCCGTGCATGCTCCATACAGCTTAGAGATGCCCGTGCTCTTCCTGTTGCTCATCGCCTCGTGGCTGCTGTTCGTGAAATCGTGGTTCAGATGCGATGAAAGCATCGCCTGAGATTCTGCCAGCTCAGGGTCGTAAATCGCTGTGTGGGTTGCATTGACAGTTTGGCGCTCACTAGTCACTAGTGCTCAACCTCAGGGATTTTGGGGGGAAGGGGCCCGAGTGTTAGAAATTAATAGAGCAGGCTTTGGAACACACAACACAGCACAGCAGAACTTTCCCGGAGGGCAAACAATAGGTTTTTTTTTTTATCTACGCCATTACAACTTTCCAGGTTTTAAAAAACACCATTACAATTAATGTTATTGGAAACTTGCCTTTACAATTCTGTTACTCCCATATCAATGTCCTATTCTACACGTCCCATGTACATAGGCCCACTTGCAGGCACCGTATTTGTGTATGTCCCTGTATTGCCCCTGGCTTCGTCCTTTCTTATCCCTCTGTCGCTCCAAGGCGGTCCTCGACATGGCCGGCGTCCGGGACCACCCCAAGATGGTGCTGCTCGAAGACCCCGCCGCGCAGGCCAAGCGCCTCCTCGAGCAGCGACACGGGCGGCGGGCGCGGCGGGAGGTGCGGCGCGTGGGCCTGCTTGGTGTGCCCATTTGCGTTCGCGGCGCCGTTGCCGTTGGCCCTGGGCGCCGCCGCGTTCTTCGCGCGGATGGCGTCCTGCGTCTCCACGTACTTCTGCACCCGCTTCTCCTGCACCATCATCATCCATCGGAGCTTCGTCAGAGTCGGCACCGGACTGAGCTCTTGGCGGTGGCGCTCGCAAATTCGTCTGAGAAGTGGCCGTAAATTTGGTGTCGCGTGTGAGCACTGACCTGCATTCGCCGCTGCACCTTGACCTCGCCATCGGCGACGATGGAGTCCAGCTTGACGAGCTCGTTCATGAGCGCCTCGGTGAGGGTCACCACGTCGGCGTCCATCACCTTCCCGCCTTTGCCGACGATGTTTTTCCAGCGCCGACACCTGCGCCCAATCGAGCCCAACGGACAGAATCTAGCGCCAATTCGACACCTGAATCAAATTCGACACCTGAATCAAATCACCGCAGTTGAATATGTGCTCGCCACCTCCGCACCGCCGGGGTGGTCGTCCTCCCGGGCCTCTCCGACGCGGAGCTCCCGCGCGGAGGCCGAGTTCGGGTTCACGTTCCCGCCCGACCTCTGCGCCGTGCTAGCACTCGGCGTGCCCTCGGGCGCCGGGTTCCCGGACTGGCGGCGTCGCTACAGATCGCGAGGGGCGCGCTGTGGCCACGGTGCTGGGGCCGGAGGCCCGCCGACCCGGACCGCGCCCTGCGGCTCGCGCGCTCCGCCATCCGCCGCGCGCCCCTGCTCGTGCCGCTCTTCGACCGCTGCTACCTGCCCCTCTCCGCCGTCGCGAGCACCTCGTCGTACACGCGCCGCAGCCTCGACGCCGTCCAGGCCCCGCGCTGAATCGAGTTCTGGAGCGACGCCGCATCCGACCGCCGCCGCTGCTACTCCTCGTCCTCAGAAGCTCCACCGCCTCTTCGTCCTCATCCTCAGGCTCTTCGACGGGGCAATACGGGACATAAGGAGATACAGTGCCTACACGCGAGGCGTAGAATAGGGCGATGAGCGGCAAGTTTTCAATAATAAAAACGAACCCTCCAACCTCTAGTGCCCCGCCCCCGTCGCCCCCGCCGCCGGCCACTCCGGCCCCGGCGTCCACCAGAACACCGTCGGCTGGCCGCCCCGGCCACCGGCGGCCACCACCCCATGGAAGAATCTCCCCCGGATCCGGTTTCTGGCCCTGCTCGGTCGGCGCCTTCCTCACCAACGTCCCCTGGATCCAAGAGCTTGAATCCCAATGCCCCGCCCTTCACCCCCGCCGCGGATGGCGCTGGCCCGTCGCGGGGTCCGGCGGGACCTCCTGAAGGGCTGTGCTTCTCGGACTCCGAGGAGGACGAGGAGGAGGAGCTACTGTGGTCTTCTCCGCGGCCGGGACAGCCGGCAAACCTAGGGAAGGGAAAAGCCGTGGCCCAGACCGGCCCCCCCGCACCGCCGACGTGCCACCTCGCCTCCCCGTCGCGGGGGGTTCATGGCGGATGCCATTCGCGCTGGCCGAGCTCCAGTGGCGCCACGAAGACCAAGCTCGCCGACCCGCCCACGGTCGCAGCCCCGCTCTGTCTCCTCACGGCGGGGGGGATCCAGGATCGACGCTGCCCATGCTGGTCCAATTCGGACGGCTCCGCGACGGTCTGACTCACCTGCGCGCCCACGGTCGCCTCCCCGTCGCAGCTCCGCGCGTAGCCGCGTCGTGGATGCGGACGGCTTCGAGCTGGTGGTGAACCGTCGTCGTCAGCACTGGGACCGTCGGGCTCACCGTCCTGCACCGCCGAAGACGTCGCGCCGGCCGGTCCCGCCGGATCTGGTAGGTCGTTGCTTTAACTGCCTGTCGCCTCACCATGTTGCCGCCGCTTGTACCTTTCCTTCGCGTTGTCTGAGGTGCATGGAGACCGGACATGCTGCGCGGAACTGCAAGCGGCGCCGTCTTCCAGTTGCTGCGCTTCCACCTGCCGGTCGCGGACGCCCTGTTCGTCGTCGCGCTGCTCATGCCGATGCCCCGAGTGCGCAGGCTGTGCGTCCTGATTCGGCGAGCTCGACGTCCACTGCTTCGGCCAGGTCGACTTCGACGGGCCGCGCATACTCCGGCCCGCCTAAAGTCTGCGCCGCCTCGCCAACGCCGTCGCCGCGGTCGCCGTCACCACCACCCCCTCCACCGATGCCCCGTGGACATCCTTCGCGGCGTCCCAACCTGGGGTTCCGGGTCGTGCCAAGAACGGCGGCGCTACAGGCTCAGGACGACTCGCTCTCCGCCCTGGCATTGGTCGCTCTGGTCGTGGGCACGCGGCCATCGGTCACCCTGCCGCAGATCAGGCAGTTCCTCATCGACAACTATGAACTACACCGCCACGACTTCTCTCTGCACCGGTATGAGCCTGAAGACTTCTTGATTGTCTTCAAGGAAAGGTCGACCTTGGAGCGCGTGCTTCATGCCCCTCCCTTGCCGGTCGCCGACGTGATCCTCCGTTTCCGGCCCTGGCGGAGTCCAGGGCGTGCGCCGGGGACATGCTCTTCCAGGCGAGGGTCGAGCTACGGGGGATTCCGTCGCACGCGCGGTCGGTGGATACGGCGCAGGTCATCCTGGGTACGGTCTGCGCGGAACCGCATCCTACACCACCGACGACGGCGTCCGGCGATCATCGCATCTATGAGGTCGTCACGTGGTGCTCCGATCCGGATTTGATCCCCAATGAGGTCGTCATCGCCGTGCCGGAGCCGATCAGCCTGGAATGGGCGCCAGGCCATTTCCTCCAGCCCGAAGAGCTGATGCTCAATCGCCTGCCTACAATGCGCTACCGGGTACAAGTGACCATCCTCGAGGTAATCGACTGGAACTCCCCCTCCGATGATGATGATGACGACGAGCCTCATTCTCCACCTGGGCACCAGTCCGGCGGGTCGGAGGAGGAGGACCCGGGACACAGTCATGGCGGTCGATCAGGGCCTTGGCCGCGGCGCAATTTGCTTCCTCGGCCCGAGTCACCATTCGACGACCCGCCCGCCGGGCATGGTGGACAGGGAGCTGACGAGGAGGCTCGCCGGAGTGCGGCGGCGCGAGGTTGGTCGCTACAAGGAAGGTTGCAATTCGGAAGACAGGACGCTGTCGTGCGGCCATTGGCGGACGGTCCACCGCTGGGGCCCACGTGCACTTGCCCTGCCGCTGTCGAGCGGCCACTGGTGGACGCACGCCCGCTGGGCCCCACACCACTGGTGGCCGCACGTCCGCTGAGCCCCGCGGCTCAGACAGGTACCGCCGCTGTCGAGCGGCCATTGGCGGACGGCCCCTCGCCAGGCCCCACTGGCGCTGGCCTTGAGGACATGGCCTCGGCGTGTCTACTCCCCGCCGGCAGGATTCCCGCGTCCCCGACAGAAGCTACCTTTGACCCGATGCGGCTGGAGGCTGGGGGGGCCGGGTGCGCGCGCCGGTTGACCCCTTCGGATGAACCTTGGGACAGCCTCACTCCTGGGCCCGACCACCCCTTACAGCCCATGCTCGATCCTGTGTGGGCCGAGGCCCATATGCGCGTGGATGCCGCCGATGCACCGGGCCTCCTTCCAGACGAGCGCGCGACAGCGGCCTGCGTGTTTCAAACGGTGCGTTTCGACGAATTCCCGCCAGCGGAGCTTGTGTCGGCGCCTCTTGATCACCATGCCTCTCTTTCGCGTGGATCGGAGAACGCTCGGCCGCTCGAACACACTGATGTCTACTCGCCTGCTCCCACAATGGTGGACAAGTTTAAGAGATCAGTGACCCGTGGACGTCCTGTAGCATCCACTGCTCTGATCCGGTCGCCGCGCCTGAGGAGACCCAGGAAGCACGCAAGCTCCTCTGCTCCACCACGCCGCAGTGAGCGGCTGGCTCGAAAGTCGCGTTTCAGGGCTTCCAAGCCGGTCGTTCAAGCTCAGAACGTGTTGATACGCAAGCTCGGAATCACCGGCTCGTCGCTGGACAATGATTCGCCGCCGGACGCAGAGGCCTTCACTACGTACACAAGGTTGTTCCATAACCAACTTTCAGATCTCCAATGTGATGACCTGGATGGGCTGATTCCGGCGGCCCAGCCGGAGTTTGGGGTCGAGGACCTTCAGCCGGAGTGCTGATCCTCTTTCACGTCACATGGTCGCACCACTGCCCACATGGAAGCACAAAACATCCTGGTTTGGAATGTGCGCGGCATCAATGGCCGTGCACGTCGCAACACTGTCCGTTCCTTGGTCGCACAGGAACGTGTAACCTTGATTTCCCTTCAGGAAACTAAACTCGACATTTGTAATGATTCCGATGTAATGGAGATGCTAGGCTACGGCTTTGAGTACGCTTATTTGCCGGCGGTGAACACTGCTGGGGGGATCCTCCTGGCCTGGCGTGCGGACGTCTGGGAGGGCTCTTCCCCAATTGTGCTTGAGCGTTCGGTGACGATCAAGCTATCCCTACGGCAAACCCCTCACATCTCTTGGTGGATGACTTCAGTGTATGGCCCTCATACAGATGAGGCCCAGGTCGCATTTCTCCAGGAGCTGCGTGATATACGCTCTAACAGACCTGGATCTTGGATGGTGTGTGGGGACTTCAACATGATCTACCAGGCGGCGGACAAGAACAATAATCGACTTGATCAACGCATCATGGGACGTTTCCGACGTTTCATAGATGACACAGAGCTTCAGGAGCTGTGCTTGGTGGGAAGACGATATACCTGGAGCAACGAACGCTCCGTGCCGACGCTGGAACGCCTGGATCGCTTCCTTGTTTCTGAGGATTGGCTATCGGACTTCCCAGATCACACACTTCACGCACTCTCGACGGATTGCTCGGACCACGCCCCGTTGCTGCTTCAGACATGTGCACCGCTCAGCGTTTTTCGGCGTTTCCAGTTCGAGAATTTTTGGCCCCGGATTGGAGGATACATCGAGACCGTCCAGGCTGCCTGGTCTGATGCTTTACCTCCAGGCTTGGACGCCATGCGCGCCCTGGATCAGCGGTTGCGTGCCACTGCGAAGGCCCTTCAGAGCTGGAACGCGAAGCAGGTCGGGGGAGTTCGCCTACAGCTCGCCATCGCACGAGAACTGGTATACCGTTTCGATCTGGCCATGGAGTCCCGTACTCTATCCCCGCGCGAACATCTGCTCAGGAAACGCATGAAGCTCAAATGCCTCGGATTGGCCTCTCTCATGCGAACCATCATCAGACAACGATCTCGCATCACTTATTTGGCCGAGGGGGACGCCAACACCAAGTTTTTCCACTTACAGGCATGCCATCGCAAGCGTAAGAGTACCATACAAAGCATCCAACTCAACAACATCGTGTACGTCCATGAGGAGGACAAGGGTCAGGCGATCACGGCACACTTCGGTTCGATCATGGGATCCAGGTCAGTGCCGGACGTTCAGTTGGATCTTGAAGCATTGGACCTACCCACTGTGGACATGGCCGGAATGGATTGCTGCTTCTCAGAAGAAGAGGTCAGGGCGGCGATTTTTGACACGCCGGTGGATAAAGCTCCCGGTCCGGACGGGTTCACCGGGTTGTTCTACAGAACGGCATGGGAAGTCATCAAACACGACGTCATGCGAGCTTTTCACGCATTCTGGTCTCTGGATGGACGTAGCTTCTTCCTTTTGAACCAGGCGTACATGATCCTCCTCAGGAAGAAACCTGATGCAAGCCAAATCGGAGACTACAGGCCAATTAGTCTGATACACAGTTTTTCAAAGTTGCTCACTAAGGTGATCTCGAAACGGCTAGCACCTCAGCTGCCCAATTTGGTCCGGCCCAACCAAAGTGCATTTGTCAAGGGCCGGTTACTACATGATAACTTCCGAGCAGTGCAACTCACAGCGAGAATGCTTCACCGAACTCATCGACCGTCGGCCTTGCTCAAGGTGGATATCGCAAAAGCTTTTGATATGGTCGACTGGTCCTTCCTGTTGGCAACCCTATCACATATGGGTTTCTCACGCCGTTGGATAAATTGGATTTGCACCATCCTGTCCTCTACTAGTACTAAGGTGGTTGTCAATGGAAAACCGGGTGAAAGGATCTGTCATGCGCGGGGATTGCGTCAGGGCGACCCACTCTCACCCATGCTTTTTGTGATCGTGATGGAGGTCCTCAGTGCTCTACTGCATAAGGCTGAGGAGGATCAAATGCTTTCGCCATTGGGACCTGCATGTATCAAAGAACGGATCTTCTTATATGCTGATGATGTCGTGCTCGTCACCCTGGCAAAGGAGCAAGATCTGCAGTTGATCTCGGCCGCGCTAGACGTCTTCGGTGCGGCGTCTGGGCTGCGGGTCAATCCAGGCAAATGCCTCATTGCCCCAATTCAGTGTGATCTCGAGGAAACGGTCGTTCTGGTACGCGCTTCACACGGCCGGCTTCAGTCATTCCCTTGTAATTACTTGGGAATTCCGCTATCTATATTCAAGCTCCGCAAAGCGGACCTGCAGCCACTGGTGGACAAAGTGAGCAAAGGGCTACCGGCCTGGAAGGCCGGACTGTTAAACAAGGCCGGTCGAGCGATCTTGGTCAAGGTGAAAATGTCGGCTATTCCAGTGCACACGGCGATTGCGGTGGCGCTGTCACCTTGGGTCATTGAACAGATTGATCGCCGGCGACGCGCATTCTTATGGAGAGGATCAGAAACTGTCCTTGGTGGCCAGTGTTTGCTCGCCTGGCCGAAGGTGTGTAGACCTTCGACGCTGGGGGGATTAGGGCTCGTCAATCTTCAGCTACATGGATTCGCCTTGCGCTTACGGTGGCTGTGGTTTGGTCGTGCCGATGCAGCCAATCGGCCGTGGTCTCTCCTGCCTGAACATGCCGAACGCCAGGTTCTGGCATTCTTCCACTCGTCTACCTCTGTCATCGCCGGGAGAGGGGACACCTGCCTTTTCTGGAGAGACAAATGGCTTGAAGGTCGATCCATGGAGGACCTCGCTCCATGTCTGGTACGCGCTGTTGGAACGCGAACACGCAACAGTCGCACCGTCCGGGACGCACTGATTGCTGGACGATGGATCAGAGACATTTCCGGCGCTCTCACAGTACAGGTGATCGTCGACTACCTTAGGGTGGCGGCACACTTGCGAAACATTCAGCTCAACCCGGATATGGACGACACTTGGGTTTGGAAATGGTCGTCCGATGGTAGGTTTTCCACTTCCTCGGCTTATCAGGCGCTCTTTCTAGGACAACAGGCGATGCTTGGAGCTAAGGTAACATGGAAAACTAAAGCACCTGCCAAGTGCAAGTTCTTCATGTGGTTGGTCTTGCATGAGCGCTGTTGGACCAATGCCAGACGTAAGCGACACGGCCTACAGGACAATGATGATTGCACTCTATGCTGCCAGGAAGCTGAAACTGCCACCCACCTCTTGGTCGCGTGTGTGTTTGCTCGGGAGGTTTGGTTCGCCATCTTCGCGACTCTAGGGTGGAATGAGTTGGCGCCAACACCCACTACCCAACACTTCATGGAATGGTGGATGGGGACCCGGAAACGGGTGAACAAAGCGACAAGACCGACGTTCGATTCTATAGTCGTCCTCGCTGCATGGATGCTATGGAAAGAACGTAACGACAGGATCTTCAACCGTCGCTCGCGCACCGTTGCACAACTTGTAGACGCGATATGGGTTGAGGGACGGTGTTGGGTGCTGGCAAGATGGCGTCACTTGCTCATTTGCCCGCCTCTTCAGGACATATCTATAGATAGGATTGATGTCGCTGAGGTCGCAGTTTTGTTAAACGTATAGTCCTTTCTTTGATCTGGCCGGGCCACCCCTCTGCGTGGAAACGGTTTGATGTAGCCTTGCTTTCCTCTTAATGAAATACGTGTTAAGGCACGTTCGCCAAAAAAAAAGTTTTCAATAAGGTAAATTGTAATGACGTTTTTTAAAATTTGGAAAGTTGTAATGGCGTGGATCAAGAAAAACCCCAAATACGTGCTACTTCCTTGTTCGTTCTGCTTATAATTGACCAAAAAATGGTGAGGAGCATTGTCTGCCTTAGGGGCCATGGGCCTCAAAAGGCCTTCGTCAAAGCGAACGCGGCCCACTATGCAACTTTGAACGCTATAAGCACAGAGCAACACAGGCGCAACCAACCCTGCCAAAGGACGCAGATCAAGTTCAACTTCAATCCGACAGTCATAGAAACAACAGGTAATTGAACCTTACATCATAATATATGAATAGTTTGGTGCAAATGACCACAAATTCTGTGGGGGATAACAAGTCAGATCAATACACCACCTAGGCACCCACCATACAACAGACAAATCCACAAACCATTCCAACTGAGATAGTTTCAGTCTACAAAAGACCAGGTCATAACAGTAATGAGCCAATGACGATCCCAGATTTGTAGCAACGACAGTTGCTTCAACTGAAACTCGTCAGCGGGGATCCGCACAGCTGCACGTCGGAGATGTCGGAGAGCCTCTGTCGTGAGCTGGATGCCATCCCAAACTCCTCCATGTCAGAGATACTCTTCCTCTTGTGTGGTGCCTCTTGCTTCGGCCTCTCCTCAGACGCCTCCAGGATGGGGCTAAGCACTGGCGGCTGCTGCTGGTTCTGCTGCTGCGACACCATCGCCTGAGCTTCAGCCACTGCTGCAGGGTCGTCCTCTGATGTGTACAGTATGTTCTGGATAGCTTGGACCTGAGAGTAGAAGACAATCAGCATCATCATAGCACAATGCTAGACAATGGATAGAACAGCATGATAGTATACTTCAGAGGGCTTGCAACTACTCACCGGCACGTGCTCAACCTCAGGGCTCTGGCATAAGATCTCAATATCCCGCAGCTTGGAGAAGTAGAAATCCCTCTCCTTCTCCAGGCTATCAACTAGGAGCTTCAGCTCAGTGATCTGCAAACCATGGCATTTGCACAAGTCTTCATAATTTTCCAAATGGAGGACAAATTTGGAGAAACATTCACACAGACTGACTACTAAGGATCACCTGTTCATCATAAGCTGGTGCGCAAGAGGTGGCTGGCGATGGCTTAGCACTGCGTTGTGGCGCATTCGCCGCTTGTCCACTTGCCCGTTTAGCACCATGGGCTGAAACTTGCGCCTTGTGGCTGGCGGATGTGGACTTTGCTGGTGTGTGAGAGGGCACCGATGTCCTCCTGTTAGTTTCTTTTCCGCCTTTGCTGCTTTCCCTCCTCTCAGAAGCATTGTAACTGTGTGTGTATCAAACAGAACAGGAGAATAGAAGTGTAAGCCCAGACAATTGCATACAGTACAGCTCGCTTACAATTGGTGGGAATAAAGGAAGTTCAGTACTGCAAAATGATCGCACTTCAATTGACCTACAGGCTACGAATATCAGTGATTACTCCTCATTCGGGACAAAAACAAAAGTGGCTAGGCTCTCCGCTGTCTTGGGTATGCAACAAAACAAGTCCATAGAGTCACCATTGTTTGATCGAGGCCATAATGTGAGAGGGAAGAGAGGGTGTGGAGAGAAAAATAAACATGTTGAGGTGAAAAATACATATGGAATAATCATACTATTACCAATTGGAGGCTCCTTTCGAAGTCTCCATGTTAATCCTTACCAGACAAGTTAGAAAAAAAGAAGATAAATCCTAGAGATTCTCACAAAAATCAGAAACATCTAGTCATCCATCTGTAGACTCTAATATCATACCCTTTGGATCTATTATATTTTCTAAAAAGTTCCACTTTTGCTATTACAAAAATAGCCTAAAGTGTAAGCAATAGAGATTGCGGGGAAATAATGGATTGATTGATAGAGGTGCAGAATAGGTGTACATATATGGGCAAAGAACCCTAGATGGTATATGGAAACAATACCATCAGGAGATCCTTGCCCTCCATCTATCCTATCAGGAGGAGGCGGCGCACAATGCCATGAAGGCATATGCGCCGGCTACTTGAGGCCCAAATATCCTGCTAACCATCCCCTAAACCCCTCGCTAACACGCCCCCGCAGTCTGATCGTCAAGGCCATAAACGTTCAAACTGGACCTGAACTCCACA
>CM014278.1:45120809-45204544 GCA_004135705.1 Alloteropsis semialata
TCCTCCTTTGTTTTTGGGTTTGGCCGCCTTAGTCCAAGCAACTAGAGCTTTTCCTTTTGCATTCAAGTCAGAGCCTCTCCATAGGCAGTGTTTTCTGGCCCTATCAATGAAATCCAACACTGCTGCTGGAAGGTAGAGTGTGCACATCATGTATGTTGGGAGTGAGGATAGGACTGAATTAACCAATTGCAATCTCCCAGCATGTGTCAGCATTGATGAGACTGAGGACAACCTTCTTTCAGTTTTGTTCATCAGAGGCATATAATCTTCAACTCTCGGCTTGGTTGTTCCAAGGGGGAGCCCCAGGTAAGTGAAAGGGAAGGAGGCCAAGTTACATCCAAATGTTTGTGCTAGCTGATTTGCATGTTCTTCAGAGAGGTTTAATGGCACCATATTGGACTTGGAATAATTTATTTTCAGACCAGTAGAATCTGAGAAAGACTGTAGCAGTTCTTTGAGATAAATCAGTTCTTCTTGAGATGCCTTAAGTATCATGATGGTGTCATCTGCATATTGGATTATTGGGAAATTGTTGCTTGGATCAGCTTCAATTGGCATGGTGAGGTGCCCCTCCTGGAAGGCTCTGTTTACTAGGCACTGGAGAAGATCTGCAGCTATGACAAATAGTAAAGGTGACAAAGGGTCACCCTGCCTTACACCCCTTTTGCAAGCAAAATTCTTTCCTGGTACACCATTTAGCAGGACAGATGAGGAGCCAGTTTCAAGTATCCTTTTAGTCCAATCCTTCCAAGTATCATCAAAACCCAGGTTATGGAGCATTTGAAGAATGGTGCAGTGTTCAATAGTATCAAAGGCCTTCTCAAAATCCAATTTGAGGATGATCAATTCTCTTTTGGAGTGCTGGCATTGGTGAATATATTCAAAGGCCCATGCCACACAGTCCTGTATTGATCTCGACTTGATAAATCCATATTGATTCTTGTGGATGAGTGGGATGATGTGTTTTTGTAGCCTATCAGCAAGGAGCTTAGTGATCAGTTTGAGAATGGAGTTGAGAAGTGATATGGGCCTAAAGTCATTCACAGTTGTGGGATTATTGCACTTTGGGACAAGGGTGATGAAGGAGCTATTGATTGCTTCAAGACTCACGGCCCTACTGAAAAAATCATTGCACAGTTCATAGATGTCATGTTTGATTATATGCCAGCACTTTTTGATGAACATTCCATTGAAACCATCAGGCCCTGGTGCTTTATCTGTTGGCATTTTTCTGACAGCTTCATCAATTTCCTCCTCGGTAAAAGCCTCAGAAAGCTGTTCTAAATCTTCATTTCTTTGGACCAAGCTTGCCAGGTCAAAGTGCATGGTTGGATTCGTGGACTGACCCATCCTCTGCTTATAAGTTTGCCACAGCAGGGTGGCCTTTCCATAATGGTCAGTGATAGTTCTGTCGTCAGGAGTTTGCAGGCTGGTGATAGTGTTCTGTCTATATCTTTCAGTGGCAGCAGCATGAAAAAAGCCAGTACTTTCATCTCCAAATTTTGTCCATCTGATTGTGTACCTTTTCCTCCAGTATTCTTTTTTGAACTGGAGTAGTTTCAGGATGTGTGCCTTGATGATTTTCCTGAAATTGCTTTCCTGAATAAAGAGAGGCCTTTGTTCTTCCAGTTTGTCCAGAACTGCTATGACTGTGTTGCATTCTTGAATGAGCTTGTTGAGTTGTGACAGATTTTTGCTCCACCTCTTTAGAGCTTTCCTTAACAGTTTAAACTTAGATGATACCCTTGATACACTGTTACCAGAGTTGGTTTCAGTGTTCCAAATTGCTTCTACAAGTTCAAAGAAACCCTGCTGCTCAACCCAGTAATTCTCGAATCTGAATAAGTTTGTCTTGGGGATAGATGTATCAATTTGTGCCAAACATGGTAAATGATCTGACAGGGGCTTTGCCAGTGGTAAAAGCAAGGTGTTTGGGTAAGAGCTGATCCAATGGACTGATGTAAAGCACCAATCTAACTGTACTAGGAGGGGATTCTCTTGCATGTTGCTCCAGGTGAACTGTCTCCCTTTGAGAGGGATTTCTAGAAGGCCCAGGTTGCTGATTATTTCATTGAAAATAAAAATATCATTCATATCAGATATAACATGCAGATATGGTGTACCGAGAAATTTGCAGCACCATTTTTAAACAAATCAATTGCACGATTAAACTGGATCTGATACTTTGCAATTAGTACATACTTATCAATCCTAGTTTATAGGTTCAATAAGTTTTTATATGATACTAACTGGAACAAAAATTAGGAGATGGTGATTTAGTATTATGAATAATCCTGATTTGCTTCAAGTTATATAAGTTGAATTGTCCACTGAAATTGCAACTTGCCTATCTAATAAAGTTCGAATAATATTCCAATTAGTTACAGCCCCATGTAGTTTAACTTCCCCCCGCATTAAAGCTGTGTTTAGTCTATTTGCAGATGAATGCCTTCTTCACTCCTTGTGTAAGGGATAAGGTTCTCATGTAATTCAGCTCACCAGTATAAGGGGTGTTGGCTAAGAAATAAAGAGTTTCTCAAAATCATCAAGTAATGTAATGAAGCAGGCAATAGTCCCTTCCACAAAAAATCAGGCTTTTCTACATGCCAACCAAATTTCTTTATTTTCCAGTGTGGTACTGCCTCTGTCCTGTTGACATTCAACACTTGCTTAGTAAACTATCCTTCCAGAGGTTTTCTTTAATTTCATCTTAAATTTACCATCTTGACGTCCTAGAAGTGATATTTGCTCAAGAAAATTGTTTAAACCAGGGGCTAGACAAGATTAGCTAGCATTAACTTGGTAATGCATTGATGTAGCTGGAACAACAAATAAACAATTACCTCATTTTAGTCTTCTCATGGAAGCTTGGGCAGAATAGCTGTGGTCTTTATAGGTCATACCATTTTTATAGTTAGTTTCGTTACCAAATTTTCCTTGTTATATGCGTTGAACTAGCTCTTAGGTAGAAAAGCTTTTTTTTTCTTTCTTTTAGCTGAAAGCAAATTGTCAATGAACATTCAGACCCTTTCTTCTGCTACTGTAATTACACATATTCGTTTTTGTGTTTTACCCTTATAAATGCACTGGTGCTCAAGCTTGAATAGGAACCTAGATGGGATTGGACAAGTTTCAGGACCATTGGGCCATTTTACTCTTGTATACAGGTAATTTGATTGGTCTGATATCTTTTCATTTCATTTCATTTGTGAAAACAGGTCCAGTTGAACTTGGAGCTGTAGGTGTGTCAATTGCTGTGTTTAATCAAGTCTCAAGAATTGCAATATTCCCCCTTGTTAGTGTGACAACATCATTTGTTGCTGAGGAGGATGCTATGTCCAATAGCAGAGACAAAGACAAAATAAATCAAGACAATGAACATGCTGTTTCTGATAGTGAAATGGAGGAACTGATTTCTCCTGAAGGTAATCTTTTAAAAAGCATGGACAGATCGTCAATCCATATTTTTCTTGACCTTAAAATTTACTTGCAGAGGCTAGTACCACTGTCAACAAATCATCTTTTGAAACTGACTTATGTGAGGTTAATATTGAGCAAAGGAGGAAAAATATTCCATCAGTCTCTACAGCACTATTACTTGGTGGGGTGCTCGGCCTACTTGAAACACTACTGCTTGTTCTCTCTGCAAAACCTATCTTAGGCTACATGGGTGTAACGCGGGTAACATATCTTTATGCCTTTATCTATTGATGTTGTTGTCTGTTTTGCAAAGAAAAACAACGATACCTTAACGGCTCTCCCTTTAATTTTTAAATTATAGCAATGAACAACAGAAAAAAAAACTCTACCAATTTCCTTGCAGTAAAAAAACTTTACCAGTTTCTTTTAAATTGAGGACACTGCTATTTTTATTTTACTTAGCTAACTAAAAAATGTTCTTGTAGGTTGCTAACATCCATCACAGAAAAGCTTAGATAATATACTTGTCCTTTGTGGTTTAGAGAAACTTTTGCAATAGAGTAGTCTCATATTGATATTAATTGTTAAAACTTGTGAAGATTACGAAAAATTCTATAAAAAATCTGTTCAGGCAGGGGTGATAACAGGGAGGGGCTATGCTAGACACATTCCATAGGTGTTCCAAGATTTTACCATGTAAATCAAGGGCAAAACGATAAAGTTTAGCCTCCCTAAAAGGCTAAAACTCCCTCCGTTTTTATTTACATGTCGTCTTAGGTTTGACTTAAGTCAAACTTAGCCAACATTGACTAATTTAATAGAAAAATGTAGCAACAACTATACTATCTAATATATGCACTATTAAAATATATTTCATGGTGGATTCAATGAAACAAATTTGGTATCATAAACTCTTTTATTTTTTCTATAAACTTGGTCAAAGTTGATCAAGTTTGACTTAGAACAAACTTTATGTGACATGTAAATAAAAACAGAGGGAGTAACTCATGTGTTACTGACTGCCACCCTAATGGTTTTTTTTTTTCTGGCTTGGCCCCTGGTTCAGGATTTACATTTTGTTGCTTTCCCCCATAAGCGATTACTTATTGAACGGGTGTACTATTTTCCAACAGGATTCTGCTATGATGAAGCCCGCGTTACAGTACTTGGTTCTCAGATCTCTTGGTGCTCCTGCTGTTCTTTTATCTCTGGCGATGCAAGGAGTATTTCGTGGACTTAAGGATACAAAGACACCTCTATATGCAACTGGTATAATAATACTTTTAGTTCTTTTATAGTAAGCCATATATACTTGGCAAATTGAATTCTAAAAGAAAACTTCCACTTTACTCTCGTTGTGACTGAACTTTGATTTGCCACATTTCATTTAGGATTCCTTCCCCCATTAATGCTAGTTTTGAAAGGCCAAATAGGAATGATTTAGTGGGAGAAGGCAGTGTGTGGCCATCGTAGCATGCAGATAGAGTGACTTAGTGATGGTGTGTTGTAGGGGGCACATGCACTGGAGAGGCACATCTAAGAAAGAAAAGCTCCAGGGAGCCTGGTCCTTGTGTACACAGGACAAGGGCACATAAAGAGAAATGGATGGAAGAAAAAGATGCAGGCAGAGAGTAGTGTTTTTTTTTTAACTTAGTGATTTTAGTAAGCCTAGGTGACATTGCAGCTTATATGTGGCAATTGCACATTCAATCAATTTTGTGCCACAATTCCACTAACTTACATTAAGCCTGGTTTTGGATGTTATCCGGTGTGTGGACATCTGAATTACACTAACTTATGTCAATAATTGAGAGGAGTAAAGTGAACCTTTTTCACATGTAAAATAGCTTCTAATTTGCAATGCTATTAACATTATTCTCACTATTCTCAAGTACATTCTTTTCAATACTTCTTTGAAATACATTCTTTTCAATCAACTGCAACATATTCAAGATAATATTTGACAGTTGGAAGTATTTATTCATTTATGTGATGAGTTAATGGTTTGCGCATGACACCATTTCTTGGAATGATTTCAGCTTTTCCTGATGTCTAATGTTTTTATGATGACCAGTGGTTGGAGATGCTATCAATATAGTTTTGGACCCAATATTTATGTTTGTGTTCCAATATGGTGTCAGGGGCGCGGCCATTGCTCATGTTATATCACAGTACGTATTGCTATTTTTGTTTCATCTGATGCATATCTTTTGCTTTTTTTCCTGTTGAGATGGGAGGCACATTACATCCCAAAGTTTATAATTCTTGTGTTCTATCTTTTGTGATAGTGTATGGTGGAACATTCTGCAGATATTTTATTGCATCCATACTCTTATGGAGATTGAGTCTACATATTGATTTGTTGCCACCCAGCTCGAAACACCTGCAGTTTGGTCGGTTTCTTAAAAATGGTAATTTGTTTCTAATAAACTTTACTTCAACTAAGATATAATAATCATCTTTTCCACTATAGAAGATCGTACCATACCCATTGTTACTGTACTGATTACTCCTGCATTGCTTGTATATTGAAAAATTGCTCACTACATGGTGATTTTTTTTTGAACCGAAAAAAGCGGGGGCGGCCCCCACTGTTAAAATTTTATTAGCAAAGAAAACAGAAACTGTACATCTGTACACCTGTACAACCCAGAAAGAGCGATTACACTACTAAAACAAACAAAAAAAAGGAAACATTGACCTGCTCATTTTTATAGTTACATTGTCATTACAAATCTTTTTTCCTTATTTACTTTTGAGCTATGACACCATTTAGTTCTATAATGGGTTCACAGTACTCTCAGGCTCTCAGCTGCTTAAATCACAGACTGGTTGTATTAATATCTCCCCTTTGCTCACTGTAGGCTTTCTGCTGCTTGCACGTGTTATTGCTGCAACATGTTGTGTGACACTATCCGCATCAATGGCTGCACGACTAGGTTCAACTCCAATGGCTGCATTCCAGATCTGCTTGCAGACCTGGTTGGCTTGTTCGCTTCTGGCTGATGGTTTGGCTTTTGCTGGACAGGTAAGAGAAATCTTTGCTTTCACTTGCTTGTTAACCTTCTTTATCTGTGTTAGGATAACACCTATCTGGTATGTCATTGACCAGTATCTGATAAATTTATGAGTTACTGGACACAAGCATCCAACGTTATCTGTGTTAGGATAAGACCTATCTGATATGTTTGGAGTGATGTGACCTGCATCTAGTCTTTTGGTTTATTGCTCATAAATCCAGACCACATTTCAACAGGCTATACTTGCAAGCGCATTTGCTCGTAAGGACTATCCAAAGGCTACTGCCACAGCTTCTCGTGTCTTGCAGGTATGTTATTTATCTTGTTTTTTTCTATATTTGAGACCTCTTCCATGGCCTTTGAGAAGCACTTCTTATTTTGCAGCTGGCATTGGTCTTGGGACTTCTCCTAAGCATACTTCTTGGTATTGGTCTGCGTATAGGATCTAGGCTGTTTACAGATGATCAGGGTGTACTGCATCATATCTACCTAGGAATACCGGTATGGTTTCAGTTTACTAATGCTAACAGTATGGAAATTCTCAGTTTTTATATGCTAATGTAAGGTTCATATTATTTTCTTGGTGTTGATAGCTTGAAACAAATACTACCTCTGGTCATTTATACATGACGCCAGAGGCTATTTCAAAAGGTTCATGATTCATGAATATATGATGTTCTGCATTATTGTTGTCATTCTACCTCCTTTGAATACTCCTGCATGCTTCCTGGATCCCGTTAGAGAGAAATCTATATGCGAGCCTTTCATAGAGAGGTTAGGAAAGAATGGGGGCAAATGAGTAAAATTAACCATTCCATAGCTTCTGCTTCCCTGTTCACACAACATGTAAAATCGATAGGTCGTATTTCTTAAAATTTCTTTAGCTAAACTGTTTGATTTTCTTTTTCCTGTGCAGTTTGTCTGTCTTACTCAACCAATCAACACTTTGGCTTTTGTTTTCGATGGTATCAATTATGGAGCGTCAGATTTTGGATATGCTGCCTATTCAATGGCAAGTTGACAAACTTCTGTTCTTCTAGTTGTCCTGTATTCTTTTAAATCCTTTTCTCTTGCGAATTTTATTGAATTCTGTATCATCAGGTACTTGTTGCTATTGTCAGTATCATTTGCATACTCACTCTTGCAAGTTATAGTGGTTTTACTGGAATTTGGATAGCTTTGGTGATCTACATGAGCCTCCGAATGTTTGCTGGATTTTGGAGGTAAAATCATTCGTCCATTCGAATGTTCTATTTGATCATGAATGCTTCAAATCTTATCCAGTTTAACACAGAAGCTGAACCACTCACGCCTGTTCTTAAGTCAGCCAAGATGCAACTTTGTTGCACTTAAAGTGGAAACGCGCTGAGATTTGAGCTAGATTTGTGGCTCCAAATGGGCATCAAGTCAAGAAACCGACTGTTCTTCTATAACCTAGACAAAGGAAATCATTTTGTTCTGACTCAAGATTTGGGTCTCTTTTAAGAATGCTAAGTGCCCACTTGAAATGGCGCAATATGCCGCAACATCGAAAACAAGTAAATTGCATTTCCGCCAATGATAAGCACTAGGTCAAGGTGGCCACTGCAGGTGGCCCATGTGGAAATAAACAAATCCTTAGGACATAAACAAATCTGCTTTGAGAAAGGACTAAATCCTTTTTTGTTGGGAAAGTAGGACATCATTTGGACCGATTAGGTGGTGCTTGTGCCATGTTTTTTCTTCTTCCCCCAAAATTGTTCTCGAGTCCCATTATACCAGCTGTAGTTTGTTTTTTTAATACATAAATATTGCCTAATGGCTATAGTATTTGTTCTTATCTCCAGGATAGGGACAGCACAAGGGCCATGGACTTTTCTTCGCAGCTGAGCATGAGTGCATTGCTGAAAATGTAACTTATTTTTTGAACATAAGAGGAATCAGTTAGCCAGCCTGACGGTCCTATTCTTTAGGACCTTATAGACTGTGTGAGCCTGTGTCATGTGTCAGGCGCGAACGGGGGCAGTCCTATGATCTTGTACATATGGATTCTTAACACTTCGTTCTCTACACATATCATGCCGTAAAACAATTTATTGTATTGTTTTAGTATAGTTGGAAGTTAAACAAAACAGGTATAGTTATTTCTAGTCAGATTGAGCATGTAGAAGATGAATAAACTGCAAAAAAAGAGATGTGATACGACTCATTGGCATTGGATTCAGTTATGTGTATGGACGGCTTTGGCATCCAGGGTTAGCATGAAAACAAGCCGTGAAGTTGGGTTCGAAGACTCCTGCTGATGTGTGATGGTCCATCGTACTGTATTAGCCATCGTAAGTGGAATGCCGAACATTAGTTTTATCTTACAATGTAGCAAAGCCATATCAAATTAAACCTTATTGCATTTACAAATATTTAGATATATTATTTGATGTATACACCTCTATTTTAGGTGCTAGCATTTTTTATAGTTTCAGGTGATATTCAATGTTGCGGATGGTAACATTCTCCAATCAGCTTACAATAGAGTTCCGTTGATGCACCAATCCTCATAATCTGAAATAACATTATTAATGGTGTGCTCTAGATGCTCGCGTCAGTCTTAACTCTCTTGCTCAGCATTTCTCTGAACAGAGTTAATGCATCCTCCATCCTTCCATCTTCATGGCAGCCATTAATAAAATTGTCAAAGGTAACATCAGGTTTCAAGCCAATAGACAGCATGCCATCAAGCAAAGTATTAAAGGTAACAACATCTGGTTTCAGGCCAAGCGAGAGCATAGCATCAAGGAGTTTCATCACTTCGTCAACTTTACCAGCTAAGAAATACCCATGTATCATTGTAGTGTATGAAACAACATCAGGCTTCTCACCTGCACGTGGTATCAAATCAAAGAGCTTTTGGGCCTCCATAACCTTTCCTTCTTTGAAAAGCCCATCTATCATTGCATTGAACACACTAACATCAGGGCTCATACCTCTGTCCACCATTTCAAAAAACAGTACCTCCGCCTTCTCCCATTTTCCATGTGTAGAAAAACCATGCATTAGGGTGGTAAATATCTTGCCAATGGGGGAAATTCCTTCATTAATCATCTGACTGAATTGGGACATCGCATCATCCAACCGGCCAGTCCTGCAAAGCACATCTATTATAGACAGATAGTTGACTACATTTGGCATCAATCCTTGCTGCCGCATTTTATCAAATGTAAGCATTGCCTCGTCTAACATTCCGTTTTTACCATATGCAGACACCAGTATGTTGAAGATATGATGATCTGGTTGAATTCCGTTCTGCACCATCAAATCTCTGAGATCATTCATTTCAACAAGATTTCCTTCAGCAGCATACCCATGAAGCAGACTTGCATAGGTAGTGACAGTGGGTTTTGGACCGTTCTGAATCATAGAACAAAAAATCGTTCTAGCTTGAGCGCACCTTCCATTCTTACAAAGACAGTCTATCATAATATTATAAGTAACAACATCTGGTTTTTGCCCATCTCTGATCATTTTTTTGAAAATTCTAACCGCCTCTTTCCACTGTCCCAAAGAGCAGAATCCATGGAGCAGACTGTTATATGTGATGTGGTTAGGCATGATACCTTTTTCAAACATCTGCAGGAGGACCTCCTCGGCCTTGTCCATTACACCTGCCTTGCATAGACCATGGATGATTGAGCTGCAGGTCACAACATCCGGAAAAATTCCATGATCAAGCATTTCGCAAAACAGGCTGTAAGCTTTCCCCACCTCACCCTCCTCAAAGAAGCCATGGATTACCGTGCTATACGACACCACATTAGGCTGGCAGTTGTCTCCACCATCAGCCATCATGTGGAGCAGCTCGACAGCCTCTTGACATTTCTTCTCATCACAGAGCCCCTTGAGAAGAATGCTAAAAGTGACCACATCAGGCAAGCAGCCAATCTCCTGCATTCTTCTGAGCACTATGTCCATTGCATCGCTTGATCTCTTCTCAGAGCAGAGGCCATTGAGTAATTGATTGAAGGGGATGACATCCATCCTCCACCCTGTCTTGAAGATTTGGCCCAAGGCAGCGAAGGCGAGGTCCAAGCGACCCAGGCTGCAGCAGCTCCCGATGAGGATGCCGTATGTGTATATGCTTGGAGCAACCTTCTTGGCGCCGGCTCTGGCTATGCGGTTGAACATGGACACAACGAGCGCAGGGTTGTTGCGCACGGTGGAGTCGGGAGCGCGAGCAACGGTATTGAGTAGGTGGTTGAGGGCGTAGACAGAGCCGGGCCTGGCTCGTGGGAGCAATTCGTCGAACAGGTCGAGTGCGTCCTCGGGGCCGAGGTCTCCCGAGCGGTAAGACTCTCCAATGAACCGCTCTAGCTCCCGGCAAGGGCAGTGGTCGGCCCTCCGCCGGCGTGGCACGTCCGCCGCTGTGGAAACGGCCGGTGTCGGGGAACGCCCCTGCATCGATGGGAGCACCTCGGCGCAGAGCTGGAGCGCGGCCTCAGTGCTGAGGCGTCCCGAGCGGAGGCGCTGTCCGATGATCCGCTTCGGCTTCTTCAACCACGGGGCGCGGCCGGGGCGCACCCTGCTCGCCATGTCCGGCCTCCGGCGGCGGCAGGACACGGCCGTGTGTGGGAAATGCGGCTCGCGCTTGGGGGTGGTCGCTGGTCAGGTGATTGTGCGCTTGTCAGGAGCGGCGGTGGTTTGCGGTGGGGACGGGGAACGAAGCTCCCTCGGGCCGGCCGGTGGGAAATGTAGCTCGCGCTGGGCAGGGATGGTCACAGGTGTGGGTGGTGCATCGCAGGCTGCTCAGGGACGGTGGCGTTGTGTGGGCCTGTGGGGAGGGTTTTTTTTACCGTTGGGAACCGGTCCGGTTCCCACAGTTACCGCTCAAACCGGCCCGGACCGGTTAGGGTACTGTTCATCGGTTACCCAAAAAAACCGGTACTGTTCATCAGAAACCGGTAAAAACCGGTCCGGCTTACCGCTACCGCCGGCCGGCGGTAGCAGGTACCGGTACGAGAAAAAAAACCCTCGGGAACGAGATTCGGTAAGCCGAAGTCACCGTGAGCCTTACCTTACCTGCTTACATCCACCGTTCAAGTGCATCCGACGGCTGGGACTTGCTCGCCCGCACAGCAGCCGAGCCTATCCTCCGTGCAGAGCCAGGCCTTGCTGCATTGGAGCAGAGGACGATGGGTGCTCGACGAGGACGACGACTGTCGGCTCGCCGGGATAGTCACGTTCGCCGACGTGCTGAGAGTGTTCCGGGAGCAGCTGCAGTGAGCAGCGGAGAAGCGGCCAGAATCGCGGATTTTTCGGGTTTTAAGCTCCCAGTTTTGCAGAGATCTGAAGAGGGCTTTGCTGTTCCCTCGTTAGCATCTTGTGGAGAAACGAAATGGGATGAACATTAGCTGTTGCCATGTATCAAGTGCCTTTGTTTCTGAAACGTTTTTTTTGTTTTGAAGTTGAGACCTTGTGGATTATGTGTTTGCTTGGTGACGATGAACAAATTAAACCTTGGTTTGCTTTAATTAATTTGGTTATAATAAAGCAGCATTATGCCTTGATGCTTTAGATTATTGTGCTTTAGTCATGACTTTTTATGCGTGAGAAAGGCTTAGTCGTTCTTCATCCATGCTATATATGTAACGGTGAGTGGCAGAGCAGGTCATTCCTCAAGCATGCCTGGGAAGTAAGAGTGTAAAACTAGAGCAGATCAGCAGCATGAGTGGCAAGCTGGCTTGTTTACCTTTGCGCAAAGATTTCAACAGAGCCGGGATTGAGTAGTAGTGGCATTACAATTTTTTTTTGAAAGATTTAAAAGAAGTAGCATTACAAAATCAACAATTGGTGGAATAAAAACATTGTGTATACTGACTCTGAACCATTGCAGTCAAAATATAGATAGAGGAGCACCTCAAACAGTGCTGGGAAAAAAAAGGCTCCTGTTCATCCTGGACCTATTATTACGAATTCGTCTTAATCCAGTTGCGACAACTATTATCAAGAATTTATAATGAGTGAAGATTTTAGTCGAGATGATGAAAGATTTACAACTGCGACAACTGTTATCAAGAATTTACAATTGCGACAACTATTAGCAAAATCGTATTGATTTTTCAATAGTAAAGGTAAAATCACAAAGTTAAAAAAAATAGAGTAAAATCACAATTGCACTAACAAGTAGGGGCAAAAACATCGAATTCTCAAATATTTTAGTCGAGATGATGAACCGTTAAATACAGGAATGATATGGGTTGTTTATTAGATATCGAACCACGGCAGATTGTTTACAACTAATCTCGCCCTCTCCTTGAGAGGCTTTGAGAACTAGAGATAAAATACTGCCTACTTTTCCTATGCCCAGTTCGGCAGTACATAAAGGCCCGAGCCTAACAAATCTCCTAATATTTAGCCGGCTAACTAATCCGGTCTAACAACTCCCAAAATCTCTAAGTATCTGAATAAACTTAACTAGTGCTAGATGATGCCTTGTCAGCCTTCTTCCTGCGCCCAAACTGCTTCCCGAAGGAGTCCACAACACTTCCGCCCCTCTGACAGAAAAGCTCGTCCTCGAGCTTGAAATCAGGATAGTTCTCTTTGAATTCAAGCAACGGCTCCCAGGTGGCATCAGCAGCGTCTCTGCCCACCCACTGCACCGGAATATCCCAGGAATCTTTGGAAGGCTTGGCCCAAACCACCCTCGATGGAACCGGCACAGCACGGCCATGGACCACAGGTGGCAGCGGCGCGATTGAAGACGGCGTGGAGCCCTCAAATTTCTTGAGAAACGCCACATGGAACACGTTGTGGATGCGTGCCTTGGGGGGCAGACGAAGACGATAGGCCACAGCGCCCACCCGTTCAGTCACCAAGAACGGGCCGTAATAGCGTGGTGCAAGCTTGGTGTTGGTCCTGTCCTTGATGGACGTGGCTGCCTGTTGATGGAGACGAAGCCATGCCCATTCACTGACCTGAAACTCCACATCTCGATGGCCTTTGTCATGGAACGTCTTCATATAATCTTGGGCCTGGAGAAGCCGCTCGCGAATCTCCGCCAAGAACTCGTCGCGGTGAAGAAGCTGCTTGTCCAGAGCCACTACCTTAGCAGCCCCCGGCTGGTAAGAAAGCAGCGTAGGCGGGTCGCGGCCGAACACCACCCAAAATGGAGTCATCTGCAGCGCAGACTGATAGGAGGTGTTGTAGGAAAACTCCGCCCATGGAAGCCATCGGAGCCAACTACGGGGGCAATCGCCAGCGAGGCAACGCAGATACAACCCGAGCACCCTGTTGGTCACCTCCGATTGACCATCCGTCTAAGGACGGAACGCCGAACTCAAGCGCAGTTTAACACCCGCCAGTGCAAAGAGCTCCGTCCATAGAGCGTTGGTGAACACCGGGTCACGGTCACTGACGATGGATCACGGCAGCCCGTGGAGCTTGACGATGTGGTCAAATAACGCCTGCGCCACCGTCATGGTTGTGTACGGGTGGCTGAGTGGCACAAAATGCGCTGGTCGACAACGATTAGGACCACCGACCGGCCGCCCACCTTGGGGAAGCCCTCGACGAAATCCATGGCGATGTCGCTCCAAACTGATGACGGCACATCGAGGGGCTAGAGCAGGCCTGCAGGATGCAGGTGCTCCATCTTGTTGCGCTGACACACCACGCAGCCTTTGACGAACTCGCGGACCAGCTTGTTGGCGTTGGGGCTGTAGAACGAAGCGCGTAGTCGGTGCAGGGTCTTCTGCGCACCCTCGTGGCCGGCACCGTGCGCTGTGTCGAGCACCTGTGGCCACAAGGTGGAGGAGATCAGCATGAAGATCCGCCCGTGGTGGAGCATGAACCCGTCCACGATGGACCACGCCGTGCCCGCCCTGTCGTCCGCCATCTCTCACCGCTTGGCCAAGAGCTCCGGCAGGTCCTCTGACTCACGACGGAAGGCGTCGAAGAGTGCAAACTCGGGACGCGAGATGGCGTGAACCCGGACTGCGGCCTCCTGCTCGTCACGACGCGATAGAGCATCGGTAGCCACGTTCTGCTTGCCGGGCTTGTATTCCACCTGAAAATTGTAGCCAAATAACTTGCTCACCCACGTATGCTGCGGAATCGTAGAGAGGCGTTGATCGAGGAGATGCTTCAGGCTGCAGTGATCTATCCGGATGATGAACTCACGCGCCCAGAGATACGGTCGCCAGTGGTGAACAGCATGAACGAGGCCGATGAGCTCCCGTTCATAGGCTGCAAGCTTCGCATGCTGAGGGGCGACCGGCTTGCTGAAGAAGGCGATCAGGCCCTGACCTTGGTGTACGCCAAAACCTGTGCCCGACGCGTCGCAGTCGACCATGAACGGCTCGTCGAAGTTGGGAAGCTGCAGCACGGGTCTCGTCGTGAGGGCGCGGTTGAGGGCGTCAAACGCTGCCGTCGCCTCCGGACTCCAGTGGAACGCCTCCTTCTTCAGGAGGGCCATCAAGGAGGCAGCGATGAGACCGTAGTTGGCGATGAACCAGCGGTAGTATCCCGTGAGCCCCATGAAGCCGCGGAGTGCCTTGATGGACCGCGGCAGCTGCCAGGCTTGGACTGCAGAGATCTTGTCGTCATCCATGGCGACGGCGTCGTTGGCGATGATGTGGCCGAGGTACTGCACGTGGCGCTTACCGAACGAACACTTGGACTGGTTGAGGACGAGGCCGTGGGAGTGAAGGACGGTGAGGACGGCGCGCACGTGTTGCAGATGCTCTGACCACGACTTGTTGTAGATCAGTATGCCGTCGAAGAAGATGAGAATGCAGCGGCGAAGAAAGGGGCGCAGCACCTCATTCATCAGCACCTGGAATGTTGAGTGTGCGTTGGTGAGGCCAAAGGGCATCACCAAGAATTCGAAGTGGCCATGATGTGTGCGGAAGGCCATCTTCGCTATGTCCTCTGGGTGCATCCGGACTTGATGGTAGCCGCTCCTGAGATCCAGCTTGGAGAAGAAGGTCGCGCCTTTGAGTTCATCCAGAAGCTCCTCCACAACTGGAATCGGGAACTTGTCCCGGACGGTCTTCGCGTTGAGTGCATGGTAGTCGACGCAGAATCACCAGGTGTTGTCGCGCTTGCGCACGAGGAGCACCGGGGACGAGAAAGCCGAAGTACTCACCTGGATGATGCCCAGATCGAGCATGGTCTTGCATTGCGCCTCAATTTCGTCCTTCAGGAGCTGGGGGTAGCGATATGGCCGGATGGCGACCGGCGGCATGCCTGGAAGGAGGTGGATGCGGTGGTCGAACGCCCGCGGCGGGGGAAGGCCGGTAGGCTCGGCGAACAGGTCCTTGAACTCGTCCAGGAGGAGCGCCAGGAGACTGTCCAGCTCGAAGAGGGAGAGGCGTGGCACAGGCTTGCCGTTGATGCCGTGTCACTCGCGGTGGTCGTGGCGCCACAGTGTCATGGAGCGGCGGTCGTAGTCCTAGACGATCGGGGCCAAGTGTGCACAGCCACTCGCACCTAAGGACAAGGCTATAGCCCCCAAGAGGGATCACGTACAAGTCGAGGATGAACTCTTCTGTGCCGATCGTGATGGCGACATCCTTGCAGACGACCGCCGACGGTACCCGGTCGCCGTTGGCGACGCCCACCGTGAGCCCAGGGCGAGGCTCTGGCATGAGGCCAAGGCGAGCAGCGGTGGCCACGTCCAGGAACGAATGGGTGGAGCCAGAGTCCACCAAGGTGTCGAGCAGAACTCCCTGGACCACCGTGGCGAGCTGAAGGGTGGCACTGGCACGCATGCCCGTGAGGGCGCAGACTGAAATCTTCATGTCGTCATCCGGCCCGCCGCTATCCGAGTCATCAGGCGCGTCAATCTCTAGGAAGTAGATGCCTTTCATGGAGCACTGCTTGACATGCTCCCGTGAGGATTTTTCTGGACAGTTGTAGCAGAGTCCATCCAGGCGACGCTGCGCCATCTCCTCCGGCATGAGGCGCGTAAAACGCGCGCCCGGCAGGGCCGCCGGCTTGATCAGCGCGTCAGGAGTAGGTAGTGGAGAGGAGCCGTGCGCCGATGGTGTGGCGGGGGAATGACTCCCCGCAGCAAGGGCCGTGTTGGGACGGGCGGAACCCCGGATGGTGCACGGCACGGGACGGGAGCAGTCCTTGACCACCTGATTGCGTCGCTTGTAGGAGCGGGCAAACCCCATGTCGTCATCAAGGGTAGCCGGCATTTGCATCTCCACATCGACGCTCATCGGCAGCTGAAGTCCCGCTGTGAAGATGTCGATCTGTTTCTTCTCGGTGACTCCTTCATAGCGCGCCAAGAGCTTGAGGAACTGCTCCTGGTACTCGTCGACCGACCCCGTGCGTCGCAGCTAGGTCAGTTCCCCCAGGGTGTTGCTCCGCACCGGGGGCCCGAAACGCTTGTTGACGTTGTCGACGAAGTCCTTCCAGGATGGCTTGCCGCGTTTCTGCTCCAAACGATAATACCGTTGGCCGGCGGCTCCCTCCAGATAGAAGGATGCCGTACAAACCTTCTGGTTCCCGGGCGTCCCTTGGGAGCGGAAGAATTGCTCACACTTGTACAACCATCCAAGGGGGTCCTCGGCGCCGTCGTACTTGGGAAAACGGAGCTTGTGGACTGGCGCCGGGGGAGGTCCGTACTTGCCGTTGTGGTGGCTCGCCGAGTAAGACGAGTCCGTGAACCGGCCCTGCTTGTCCAGAACATGCGTCTAGACGTTGTCGATCTTCGTGGACAAGCGGCCCTGCTCCTGGCGGATGGTGCCGAGGTCCACGTCCATCTTCTTGTTGATGTCATTGATCCGAGCGAGCACACGATCGATGGCCTCGTCGAACACCTTCTGGTTGACGAAGGCCTGGGAACCATCATCGCCCATGGTGGACAGGAGGGGCGAGATGATGCGGCGACAAGGGGGCGAGGGAAGCGGCGGCGGCGGCGGCAAGGGAAGCGTGGGTGGATGTAGAGGTCACAAGAACGACAAAGCTGATACCAAAGTTGATATGGGCTGTTTATTAGATATCGAACCACGGCAGATTGTTTACAACTAATCTCGCCCTCTCCTTGAGAGGCTCTGAGAACTAGAGATAAACTACTGCCTACTTTTCCTTTGCCCAGTTCGACAGTACATAAAGGTCTGAGCCTAACCAATCTCCTAATATTTAGCCGGCTAACTTTTTTAGAAAATGGAATTACATTCCGGCCTCTGCAGTAACGCACACAGCCTTCCGGCCTCTGCATGACTGCACACAGCCTTGTTTATTACAAACATCTAAGAAAATATCTTAAAAAATTTTAGTACATAAATATCAGTACTAAAGACCGCCTAGTCCAAAATCTATTGAGGTCACTTGTAGCCATCATGAACGCCGATCATCTATCTCCGGTCACATTTAGCCGGCTAACTAATCGGGTCTAACAACTAACTCCCAAATCTTCACAACCACTCTTTATATGACCGTACTTCACATTTTGGGTCTAACAACTAGCCTTGTTTGACAAAGGTTTTGGCATCCAGATCTGAAAGACTTGTACTTTTTTCAAACTATATCTTCACACTCTTAGAGCAATCCTCTTTTCTTAGCAGGCACGAAGCTTTTTCAAAACAAAACAAAAAAAAAACTTGTCTCTCTAACTGATGGAAGACATTTTCGACTGAGTTAGGCATACATACACTGTTTAAGAGTTCTTAAAAGATTGTGCAAGCCAATGCCTACATGGTAGTCACGGTTAGCTCCAGCCTCCGGAGACGCCGACCACTTACCTCAGCTGCTCGACGTCACTTCCTCTAGTGCCAATATTTGGGTCTGATTTTGAAAACTGTTTCACCGAGGGTTCATTTTGAAACATGTTCTGAAAAAAGACAAATTATAACATCATACAGGGGAGTTACTGTTGCTGTTAATTAGAACTGACTGACAACACTGAACCACAAACCTGAATCTACCATTCTACACTAAGTTTCAATGTGAGATTCATGTGTTTATTTTTAGTATATTCACTTTTTACTCCCTATCTCCACAAATGTAAGGAAAATGTTTACATTTGTAGAACGATGGAGTATCTGTCAGTTCTTAGCTACCCTGCTACTTATTTCCTTTCTAGAAATCACAAGTTAATCAATTCTTGTTAACTTATGTTAGGAAGAGGGATGTCATGAAACATTTAACTGCTGAGCACAAAATCAGTGCCTCCGTGTGGGAAGACTGTAACCATGGCATGAAGAAACAAAGATGAATCTTCGTTTGGAGAATTTGTCAGGACTTTATCTGCCTACAGAATCGAGCCTTGGTCCTGCATGATTTCATTCAATCAACCAACTTTGCTTTTGACTGTTGATTACAAAACATAAACCAGGAGGATATTCACATATAGCTACGCACTTGAAAATATTAAGTCTGGACCTTAACAGTGAAGTGTGCACGATCTTGAAAGTATCCAGTGAGAATGGCCCCGTTTGGTTTTCCAGTACTAGAAACTGTTCACAACTTTGACCACTAATTAAAGGTATTAAATAAAGGTATTTTACAAAACTAACTCTAGAACCCTGCACTAGAAACCCTGAAGAATCTAATGAGGCCTTTGACCGCATGATTAGAGGATGATTAGAGGATGGTACTGTAGCATCACTGTAGCCAATCATCGATTAATTAGGCTCATTAGATTCGTCTCGAAAAGTTACGCTCATCCGTGAAGAGGTTTTGCAAATAGACTTCATTTAGTACTCCATGCAAGAAAGATTCCCTCCGCGCTAGATGCTAGACTAGGAAACCAAACGAAGCCAATAAGATTTGCCTTTTTGGTTAAAGTCCTGTTTTCCAAGTAGGCTCCATAGTTCTCCAGTGTGAACGTCTTCCCAAAGCTGCATTTGCTATTGGAAGAAAGGGCATAGTTGCAAAGATTATGTCGAAGTTGGAGCATTGTGGCTCTAGAGACTAGGGATTTTACACCCGACAACAAAGGGGATTACCCAAAAAAAAAAGTACAAGTTGACCCTTAGAAACTTACAAAGATGTCCCTGGTTTCCACAATCTTTGTGGTTTAATCCAATGTTAGCACTTGTCAGTTATATGCAAAGATACATAGGCATGGAATTGGCAAAAAAGTTTCAGCCTTATCCCAGTTCAGAAGACATAATGCACACACACAATTTCTGTACGTGTCCTTCAATACGGCAGCTTCTTGCTGTGGTACTGTTGGTTAAGCAGGAACATCCTCTAAATTCGTTGTAGCACTGCATGACTAGACGTTTGGATTACAGCCAACGTCGGCCGTGCCAAATATTGGCTCGCCCAAACTCCGTTGTAGGGATGGCAGCGGGTCGGGTAAGTGCGGGTAAGGCGTTTACCCGCCCGCGAGCATATCCGCGCATCCGCCCTTTACCCGCCCGCGAGCCTGCCCGCGGGTAAAAATTTCTGCCCGTATCCGCGCCCGCGGATATCCGCGGGTATCGGGTATACCCGTCACCCGCCAGAAAATTGGCTCATTTCAACAAAAATGACAACATTTGGACAGCCATAATGCAATATATGGATCAAACAATATAATCACACATTGAACATCAACAATTTGATCCACCAGCAGCAATATAATGTCTCGTACACACATTGAATAGCAACAATAATACAATATAATGTCTCATTGTATCAATTATTATAGCATCCAGCAACACCACACGTTCATGACTCAAATTAGATGAGGATTGAGGAGATTACCTGCTGTTGCAGTGCTGCTTGCACGGCCAAGGCAGAGGGGCGACGAGCGGTGGCGCTCGGAGGCTCGGAGCGGCGGATCTGGCACTGGCGTAGGTGCAGGCCGTGCAGGGTCCCGGCAGGCGGGCCTGGTCGTCGGAGGGGACGAGGGGTGGAGGGGCGACGGGCGACGGGCGAGGGCCAGCCGAGTGGCGAGGAGAGGAGGGGCNACTGCCGCCGCCGCGAGCGCCGAGCCTAGATGCGATTTGCGAACGGGAGAAAAATGACGAGGGGGCGGCGGCCACGACTCCAGGAGGCCGGTAGACCGTGGGTGGAAGGATTTTAGGGTTTTTTGGTGGTCTTGCTTTGGGCCGAATTGTAATATTGGGCTGATATTTGATAGGGATGTATAGTTCAACGGGTAACGGATATTATCCGCGGGTGAAGGATTTTACCCGTTAGCTGCCCGCGGGTAAAATTTCCCGCCCGTATCCGCGCCCGCGGGTGAAATTTCTTACCCGTACCCTTACCCGTCGGGTATCCGCGGATATCCGCGTCCGCGGGCAAAATTGCCATCCCTACTCCGTTGGCCTTTATTTGGATTAGCGCCGATTATTTGGCTCGCCCACGCTGCATGGTTTGCTCCGATTGTTACGCAGTTCATTTTCTCGCCAATGCGTTGGCGCGATGCGGGCGGCAGAAATCATCGCCAAGTATTTGGCTCGCCAACCACTTGGCAGGGCAGACATGGGCACAGTCCAAACGTGCCCTGCCTAGTATTTGAACTTTGGAGGACGGCTCAAGTTTATTTTGAAATGTTTGGAACAAATTCTTTATAGAATTTTGCTGAAAGGAGTTAGACCGCTGAGAGGAAAAAACGCAACCTCTCTCAATCTTCAGGTTCATAGTTCTCAAATAAATCAGTCTTTATCTGCTTCTTCTTAATATAAAAATATGCAGCTCTGCTCCGTGTTTGCGCTAAAAGAGAGTACAGGGTGCTCCTTTGTCAAGAAGTATGATAAAAAAAAACTGACCCGCGACTTGGGGTCAGAACCACCCATACAGCTGGGACGAACCCAACC
The DNA here is from genome assembly GCA_004135705.1 of Alloteropsis semialata. Lineage (NCBI taxonomy): Eukaryota > Viridiplantae > Streptophyta > Magnoliopsida > Poales > Poaceae > Alloteropsis > Alloteropsis semialata. Next base: position 45,141,982 of record CM014278.1, read on the forward strand.
AGAAGATCAAGGACACACCTCCTGATGGCAGCCGGGTTGAGAGGGGCCTCCTCAGCGCTATAACTGAAATTTTGGCAAATTGCAGTTGCACATCGTTCTTCAGTACTCAGCCTTGCACTATCTTTTTATTCAGACATGCAGCAGGTTTATCAATTTATAAAATGGGGTAGCTTTCAAACATTGGATATAAGATATAGACAATGTGATATCACACAGACAAAAATCCACAATTGATAATATAAGGTGATGGGAACATGGAAACAATTGAACCTGAACTACATGAACTATAAAGCTTTACTTATGTAATTATGTTTACAGTTTCCTCCCTTATTTCAACTCAAGCACCGGACCCTTGTACACACAGTTACCCTTTGGACACGGGGAGCCAAGAAAGCATGAAAACGACATTAACATGGCCAAGAAACAAAGATATCTGCACCACGAGGTTCACCTGAGTAAAAAGCAGAGGACAGTAAAAAATATGGCCTCTTTCATTCATCTTGTCTGTCACAACTTCCATGGCTGAATTCCCTGTCAATTGTCAACCATAGAAGAAAATCAGTACGCTTGTAGTCAAAAGGATCTGCATCCTGGTCAGGGGCGGTGGCAGGGTATTCTTAGGTAAAATAAAATCCACAAATGAATATATGAAAATGGTGGTACAGGTCCTTGAAAGGTAAAATAAAATCCAGAAAGGAATATATGAAGCAAATGGTGGTACAGGTCCTTGAAACAGATCTATTCAAGAAGAATTGCACATAGCTGTACCTTGTCTATTTAATCAAGAACCTGATTTGCAGTCAAAGCTGCTGAAATAAAATGAATTTGCCACATTGCATCCGACTCCAGGTGTTGTTTAATTCTACATCACCATTCAAACAGAGTTAACAGCAAGTAGCATGGGCAATTAACGATGTCCATAGTGCTGAACAAGGAACTTCACACATAGGTCTGCAGAACCTATACCCATACTGCTATCGTGGCACTCAGAATAAGATAACAACAATAAACACGCAGTTTCACCACGACAATGTTACGAAATCTACATCGTAGCAAGACATCACAAAAGTACCATAGTACCATACCATAGAAACCTTTGAGCATGGTGCCAAAGGACATGGGGGCAGGGCTGAAGGGGATGCCCAGGCACACTACACCGCAGGTACAGTTCAGATGTCGCAGCGCAAACTCATATGGCTGCATGGTGCCGAAGTATTTGCTGGCCAAGAACGCCTGCACACGCCGACGAAGAAGCCAACAGTTACGGCCACGGCAAGTCTGTCAGCAGGTTTTAAGTGCTCGCTGTCCTAATCATACCTTGGGGACAGACCGACAGAGTAGGCGTCGAGGATGGCAAGCATGTTGGCGACGAGGTCGTCCCAAGAAGCCTCCACTTGCTCTGGGGGCTGGTCCAAGAGCCTGTACCCGCGGCAGTTCAGCGTGATGGCGCGAAATCCTGCTGCGGCCGCCACAGCCAACATCTGGTGGCGCCAAGAGTACCATATCTCCAGGTAGCTGTGCAGGAACAACACCGTCCCCAGGTCACCTGCAATAAATAAAGAAACAAAGAACAAATCAGAGGGGCACGATGAAGTTATCAGTGTCGTCTCTGCAAACTGATCCGCCATTTCAACTATCTGTGCAAACTGAAAACCATGAAATGAAGAACTAGGATAAACCTTATTATTGTTGTTTTTTCTACTTCCCATCACCGAAGTATGCTGGGAAAATCCCATAATCCAGCATTTGATGAAACAGGCTCCAAGCTCACGGCCTGAAAGCCTGAATTACGAGATTTTATAAATAATAACTGATACACTAAGTAATCATTGGTAGTAGCCATTCAACTAACCAGTTCACTAAGATAGCACCTGAACCAACATAGTCACATGTATGAACCTACTCTAGCAGGTGCACCATACTTTAAAATTTTAAGCAGAAATATCATAAAGTAACAGTGACATACTCTAAATCCATACTTTTTCAGCATAAGGCTAGGATAAACTTGTATTGAACTTCTTTAGTGTAGAAAAAGAAAAGTACAGTTCTTCAACAAAGGGACTAAAGAGGCAGATAATAAAATGACCTTTTTTGCAACAAGTCCCCTCGTACTGTCATACATATTCTTCACAAAAGAAATAGCTTTCACCAACAGAAACTATAAGGATTGCAAACATAAGAAGCGCAACCAAGAGTATATTACAGAGTAGATAAGTAGATAAAAAAACGACCACGGGATTTAGTCATTTCCCCTGGATTTGTCATAAAGTAGATGCTTGGCTTCAAACTTGGGCTAGACAGGAGTTTCAATGATTCGCAGAGCTTACTGCTCTAACCATTGCGTCTCAAGTAGCTTGGCAGATAAGTAAACACAACACAAGTTCTCCAGATTGATGGACCATTGATTTCTAACTGTTTTGCATTTTCAATCAGCTTACAATAGAGTCCCGTTCATGCGTCAATCCTCATAATCTGAAATAACATTATTAGTGGTGTGCTCTAGATGCTCGTGTCTGTCTTAACTCTCTTGCTCAGCATTTCTCTGAACAGAGTTAATGCATCCTCCATCCTTCCATCCTCATGGCAGCCATTAATAAAATTGTCAAAGGTAACAACATCAGGTTTCAAGCCAATAGAGAGCATGCCATCAAGTAAAGTATTAAAGGTAACAGCACTGGGTTTCAAGCCAAGCGAGAGCATAGCATCAAAGAGTTTCATCACTTCGTCAACTTTACCAGCTAAGAAATACCCATGTATCATTGTATTGTATGAAACAACATCAGGCTTCTTACCTGCACGTGGTATCAAATCAAAGAGCTTTTGGGCCTCCATAACCTTTCTTTCTTTGAAAAGCCCATCTATCATTGCAGTGAACACACTAATATCAGGGCTCATACCTCTATCCATCATTTCAAAAAATAGTTCCTCGGCCTTCTCCCATTTGCCATGTGTAGAAAAACCATGAATTAAGGAGCAAAATATATAATTACAGGGGGCTAATCCTTCATTAATCATCTGACTGAATTGGGACATCGCATCATCCAGCCTGCCTGTGCGGCAAAACACATCTATTACAGCCAGATAGCTGACTACATTTGGCATCAATCCTTGCTGCCGCATTTTATCAAATGTAAGCATTGCCTCGTCTAACATTCCGTTTTTACCATATGCAGACACCAGTATGTTGAAGATATGATGATCTGGTTGAATTCCGTTCTGCACCATCAAATCTCTGAGATCATTCATTTCAACAAGATTTCCTTCAGCAGCATACCCATGAAGCAGACTTGCATAGGTAGTGACAGTGGGTTTTGGACCGTTCTGAATCATAGAACAAAAAATCGTTCTAGCTTGAGCGCACCTTCCATTCTTACAAAGACAGTCTATCATAATATTATAAGTAACAACATCTGGTTTTTGCCCATCTCTGATCATTTTTTTGAAAATTCTAACCGCCTCTTTCCACTGTCCCAAAGAGCAGAATCCATGGAGCAGACTGTTATATGTGATGTGGTTAGGCATGATACCTTTTTCAAACATCTGCAGGAGGACCTCCTCGGCCTTGTCCATTACACCTGCCTTGCATAGGCCCTTGATGATCGAGTTGCAGGTCACAACGTCCGGAAAAATCCTATTATCAAGCATTTCACAAAACAGGCTGTAAGCTTTCCCCACCTCACCCTCCTCAAAGAAGCCATGGATTACCGTGCCATACGACACTACATTAGGCTGGCAGTTGTCTCCACCATCAGCCATCATGTGGAGCAGCTCGACAGCCTCTTGACATTTCTTCTCATCACAGAGCCCCTTGAGAAGAATGCTAAAAGTGACCACATCAGGCAAGCAGCCCATTTCCTGCATTCTTTTGAGCACTATGTCCATTGCATCGCTTGATCTCTTCTCAGAGCAGAGGCCATTGAGTAATCGATTGAAGAGGATGACATCCATCCTCCACCCTGTCTTAAAGATTTGGCCCAAGGCAGCGAAGGCGAGGTCCAAGCGACCCAGGCTGCAGCAGCTCCCAATGAGGACATCGTAGGTGTATATGTCAGGTGCCACCTTCTTGGCTCCGGCTCGAGCCATGCGGTTGAACGGGGACACGGCGTGTGCAGGGCCATCACGCATGGAGGAGTCGTCTGGGGCGCGAGCAACGGTAGTGAGTAGCTGGTTGAGGGCGTAAATGGAGCCGTGACTGGCTCGTGGGAGCAATTCGTCGAACAGGTCGAGTGCGTCCTCGGGGCCGAGGTCTCCTGAGCGGTAACACTCTCCAATGAACTGCCCCAGCTCCCAGCAAGGGCGGTGGTCGGCCCTCTGCTAGCGTGGCACGTCCGCCGCTGTGGAAACGGGCGGTGTCGGGGAATGCCCCTGCATCGATGGGAGCACCTCGATGCAGAGCTGGAGCGCAGCCTCAGTGCTGAGGCGTCCCGAGCGGAGGCGCTGTCCGATGATCCGCTTCAGCTTCCTAAACCACGGGGGGTGGCCGGGAAGCGTCCGGATCGACATAGTCGGCAACCAGGGCGGAGCTGGCAAATGTGCACGCCTAGGACCAACGTCTAAGCGCCACCCTTCTATCAGCTCCCCTCCGGCGCCTCCAACAAGGCCTGTGAAACCATACAAACTCATTAATCATTTTTTTATGTGTTTCTGCCTTTCTGTCTACGCATGCTAGATTTCTGTTCCCCGTCTTTGTTTGCCCAAGATTATAGTAGTCTCTAACTAGGCCTGAGCTAAACTTACTACATAGGTTAAGACATCTGTAATGTAATCAGCAATTTTATCCTTGTTTTTTTTCAATACCGGGACTTTGCCCAAATTTCATTACCCAAGAGCAACGAAATTACACGTTTCAGAGCAACGAAATTTAAGGTAAACTATAGTACTCAAAGCACGCTAGACGCATCCATTGAATCAGAGAGAATAATGGATCATGTGAGAAATAGGCGGATTGCTGGATTGGGGAAATTAGCACTGACCTCCTTGGCTGCTCCACTGCCTGCACCACGTCTCGATCCAGCCTCCAGGCACTGCCGCCGCCCACCGGTCCGGCCTCCAGGCTCAAGGCGTCGCCTCCGGTCTCCGCCTGGTGGGGATTCTTCGACCCGGGAGGACGGGAAGTGTCCGCCCGCCGCGCCGGCGGTGGGATCTACACCTCGCGCCTCTGGTTCGGTGGGAAATGCAGCTCAAGCTGGGGATGGTGCGCACTGCGCTGCGGGCGGTTGTGTGACTGGGGGTAGGACCTGCCTGGTACTGAGCCAGGAGAGGAGAGGAGAGGAGAGGCCTCATCACGTGCAAGGCCACAGGGAAGCAACCCAATTCCCAGCTAATATTAAATAGAGAGATAAGTCCATTTTAGCCCCAAAAACACCCCAACTCAAAAACCAGATATAAAACACACCCCAACTCTCAAAACCGAACAAAATACCCTCCTTGACCATGTCAAAGTGGTTTAGGTAGGCGGTTTTACTCATGTGGCAATGGGGCCCACATTTCAGAATCCACGTCACCAATTTTTAACAGGTCATATGACTGGGCCTACTCGTCAGTCGCCATCCCTCTTCTCCCTCTCCCTCTCCCTCTGTCTCTCTCTCTCCACAACTTCAATCCCCTTCCGCCGCCGAAGCTACTGCTGTTGCTTGAGGTCGATGGCGACAAACTCCGCGCTGCAGCGTCCGCGCGTTGGCATTGAGGCGATTACAAGCGCAATCCAATCTCTCCAGTTTCGATTCGCGCCATGGAGGCACAGGCGCAGGACAGAGCGGAGGAGGTGGATGCGGCGCAGCAGCACGTGGGGCCGAGGGGCGTGGCGGATCCGCATGCCGGCGGCGTGCGCGGCCAGGATCTTCCAGCTCACGCGGGAGCCTGCCATCATCGCCGCCACCGGCAGGAAGCTGCAGCCCACGCGCGCCGCGGCCGGCGCGTCCCCGCTCGCCACCGCGGCGCCCGCGGCGTACTACCCGGTCATCGCCGACCCCCTCCTGCAAGGCACCGGCGGGGCTGCCATCTCGGTGCCGAGCGGCCTCGCCCCCATCACCGCGTCCGGCGCACCCCAAGGGCTCGTCCCGGTCTTCGCCGTCCCGGCCGCCGGCAGCCCCGGCGGCGGCGGCGCCAACCGCATGATCCCGCAGGCCACCGCCGTGTGGATGGTCCCCCAGCCCGGCGCCGCGGCGGGGGGCGCGGCCGCCCAGTCCACGCAGTTCTGGGCCATCCAGTCGGCGCCGCAGCTCATCAACCTCGGCGGCGTGCAGACCACCGTGTTCCCGACGGCTCTGCTTCGGCGCCGGAAGGGGAACGAAGTGGTGGAGAGAGGAGATAGAGAGAGATGGAGAAGAGGGATGGCGGTTGACAAGTGGGCCCGAACACATAACATGTCAAATTTTTGGTGACGTGGATTCTGACAAGTAGGTCACATTGCCACGCCAGCAAAACCGCCTACATAAACCACTTTGACATGGTCAAGGGGGGTATTTTGTCCGGTTTTGAGAGTTGTGTGTGTTTTATATCTGGTTTTTGAGTTGGGGAGTGTTTTTCAGATTCCGTGATAAATTCAGGGGAGTAAAATAGACTTATCTCTTAAATAGATTAAATATAAAAATATAGTTGTCTGTCTTCCTCCGGCCAAGAGCGGGAGGATGGAGCAGGAGGAGTCCCAGAGGCCAGAGCAGAGACCGGGGTAAAGGACGCGGAGGGGCAGCCATGGATTGGAGATCGGAGCGGCAGGGATGTCGGTGCTTGCGGATGTGGCGTGAGATTAGGGACGGGTGGACAGCTGAAAGGCAGGTTGAGGTAATTTTTGTTGGGATGGCCAGGGGCAAAAGGGTAAATTCAGCATCCGATATCTGCTGGAAGCTGGCCGACGGTGGATTTCAGGATTTTAAGAATCCAAGAATCTAACTGTCCGAATCCTCTGGAAAATCCACCCCGTTTGGAATTCTTTTAGATTCTAGATCATAGATTCTTAAAATCTGGACGTATCCAAACAGGTTGTTTCCCAATCTCCAATCCAACTATCATATTGAGAGAGTTATTGAAAAATTAGTGCTCCAGCAGATCCCCATTGTCTTTCCTTTTTCTAATAATTATTGAGACAACCCAATAATCCAACCCAACTCTCCCCAAATAAAGGGGTAGTTGTGACTCTCCTAATACGGAAGTTGGATTGGGACAAGGTTATTAGGAACTGCAAAAGCAACTCTCTCAATAATCATGAAAAAAAATTGAGACATCCTCATTGATGATTATTAAAAAATATTTATTCGGGAACTGGTGAAGATGCTCCCAGAATATTTTCCGTTGCGACGAGAGCTATTCTTACGCCTCACCTCTTCACGATCCTCTTCTGAAAAAAAAAAGGTCCTTCACGATCCTCTTTTTTCAGGAAAAAAAATCCTTCACGGTCCTTTATATACCTAATTTATAGGATCTCGTGTGCTCTCAAAGCTCTCGTATAAATATGTATTACATTGCATCTCTATTTCTCAGAGTCAAAGGTTGTCTACGGAATAATGAACGATTCTTTTAAATTTTAGCCATATTCTGAGATATGAGCCAGGACCGGGAGAAACAAAATGAGAAACCAAAACTTTTGGACTTTCCACAACAATTGAAGCCTGCCTACTTTTTCCCCGCTTGTATTTGTCACGCCATTACGAAATATTGAATTAGAACATGAATTTTATGTATAAATGTTTTTCCCCTACCGTCTTGGTGGTAGAAATTTGAGGCCGGCTCGAGTTTATTTTGAAATGTTTGGAACAAATTCTTTATAGAATTTTGCTGAAAAGAGTTCGTATTTCTCAAATAAATCAGACGTTAGTTGCTTATGTTAGTGACTGTTGTCCTTTTCCAATGACGGTAGAAAAAGTCAACAGTTAATTGTAATCTGGGATGGATGGAATAGCTTATTAGTGCAAGGCGAGTATAGATAGACATTCCATGTAATAATAATTATGATTAGATACTCATCATTTTTCTATGAACCATGGGCATGAGCAAATATCGAAGCTGCTGTTAGCAGTGAACGTTACACACTGAACAGGTTAGCCAATCCAAGTTCTCAAGCGGGACTCGGGCAGTTGGGCTTGAAATATAATTTGGCCCGTTTACACATTAGGCCATCTAAGGCCCCACGTCGCAATCGTACATTAAAGCAATCTGCATAGCCCCAAACTCCCGTCGCGGAACCTGGCTTCTGTTCCACCCTCGCGTCCGTCCGATTCTTCTACTGCGCTGTCCGATCCTCTCGATCTTCTTCTTTCTCTCGCTCTCTCTCTCACCACGCGCCGCGCTGCCGACGCTCTCGTTGAAGCTCGCGCAAAGGAGGGGCGGCAGGTGGGCGGGGCAGTCGGCGGCGAGATCGCCACCGGACGGGGTGATGGTGGAGGCGGCGGCACTTGGAGTTAGAGTTTAGGGCTGCGGGGTGAGGGTTCCAATGTCCTCCGGTCATAGAAAGAGAGGTGCGGAGGCGGCGGAGGACCGGCGGCGGCAATAGTGGGCTGGCGGCGGTGATGGTATGGAAGCGCCGCTGGCCAGGCAGGGCAGGACCCCCGGTGGGTGGTGCCGAAGGGCAGAGGCCAGGACACCAAGCTCGTTAGAAAGGACGAGGGCGGTTGGTGGGCGGACGACAGCAGTTGCCGACCGGGGAGGAGGAACGAAGAGGCAGAGCGGAGGCAGACAGAAGAAGATGAACAGTGAGCCTAATTAGCCTATATCTATCTTTCTTATCCAGCTACTAGTAGCTACATAGGAGCCCCCTCCCATCGGCTCGCTTCGTCTCCGGCTCTCCGAATGCTCGTCGCTTCCTCTGATCGGCTAGCTCCGTTCTCAAATCTCAGTTCATGAGACCGGGAGCCATCCTCTACGAATTTTTCTATGCCCAGGTAGCAAAGAAGGAATGAAGGAAATGATGCGATCAGGGACGGAGACAGCAGGGGGCCGACGAGGCCATGCATGGCCTTCCCTATGCTTGCTGCAAAGTGCAAATCAATTAGCATGTATGCATGTAGGAAAGTTAGCATACATAAGAGCACAAGTAAAAGCCTAGTCTCATTTTAGTTATCATCCATATCAATATAATATCGGATCATATTCATCAAGTTGCATAAGTAAATATCTTCTATCTCATTTTAGCCATTAATATATGTCATTATATCTATAGTACCAAATAACTAGACCTGCAGCAGGCATTTTCGCATACTACAGTGCTTAGATTTATGAACATTTTGATTAAATTTTTTTTCGTTTTTGGCCCATTTGATCCTGGCTCCGTCCCGGATGCGGTGTCTGTCTGCATGAGCAGAGAGTGTCTCCATCTAGTGGTGAAGAGGCGAGGAGCACTAGGCCTGTTTAGTTTGCCAATTTTTTCATCGCTACAGTAAATTTGAATGTTTAGATACTAATTAGAAGTATTAAATATGAATAACTGATAAAACCCATTTTATAACCCTGGGTGAAATTGCGAGACGAATCTATTAAACCATAATTAGACAATGTCATGCTACAGTAAACAATCTCTAATGATAGATTAATTAGGCTTAATAGATTCGTCTCGCGATTTTCTTGTCTATCCGTGCAATTAGTTTTATAATTAGATCATGTTTAGTTCTCCTAATCTTTGGTTTAAAATTGCTTTAGTATATTTCGTAAAATTTTTCACCAATCTAGACAGGCCCTAAGGAGTATTGCAAACCCAAGGGACGGTCTGACGAAGAGAGCCGGTAACGTTGTTTGTCCATTTCTCCAGCACTGAGCACTCACAGAAGCCGCTTTAGGACCTGAGCGATAGCTCGGTGGATGGGTTCGGTGGTTACGAACCCATCGGTGCTGGGTTTGAGTTTCGAGCGACCCAGGATTTCCTATCTCGGGAGATTTTTTTTGATATATTTCTGCAGGTCCTGGATATCCGCGTGGCACCACAATGGGACTACAACGTGCCCGCCGTCTACGAAGTTGCGGCTTCGGTGATCTCCAGAAGGACACGAGATATTTATAGGTTGTAGTTCTAGGGGTGTGCGTGTGTACTACAGCTTATATACTAGAATTGCAGGCTTAAAAAAAAAACCGACGGCTTTGCGCTGCGTCCTTTCCTTCCAAAACATGGCCTCCCCAGTCCCCAGCATGCTGTGTACCTGCACAAGCGACAACCCAGTCACGCACACTGACGAGCCTCCACTCCACTGCTGCTTTCGCTCCGGTGGGCGCCCGTCCCAATATCGATGTTCATCGGCGTCGTCGACCGATCCGCTCTCCCAACTCCCCCAAAAACAGCAGCAGCAAGGGCAGCTCCACCGGCGATGCGAATCGTCGAGGAAAGAGTTGCCACGTTCGCGAAAAGCAGGAATCGACCTCTGCGGCAAAAGGTATCTGGGGCCTGCATAAACAAAAAAAAAAAATTCCGGTGCCAGGCAAGGCTCCCGCGCCGTACGCATGTCCTGCCGTGTTGCATGCGCTGCCGCGTACGCATGCCCTGCCGCCGTACGCTATTTTTATTCTCATGCATCGATGCGCAAGTTTGCATCGGATCATTCTCTCTTTTCGCATGCATCGTTCCTCTCCAGCAGTCATGCATCGGTTCATCCTGCCCATGTCGGCTCATGCATCGCTCGCTAGAGAAACCCGGCCACACCTCTCACATCACACAACACATGACACCCCCCAATCGATCCAGTGAGAGGTAGGCAGGGACGCGTGGGCCCCGCGGGGGATCTCCCCCGGCGACGTCACCCGCACTGGGGGCCTCTAGCCTGGCGCCACATGGCCACCGGATAAGGTCCGCGCGGCGCATCCATCCATCCCCTATTCCCCTCCGCCTCTCCCTCCCGCGCTCCTCTCAACGAACGACAGCAGCGAACCACTTGTTTAAGCTGCGCCGCTCTGCGTCCCAGCGTCAGTCAGTGCATCAGCAATTCATCGCCCCTTGCCCTGTTTCCCCTCCCCGCCCTGATTCGTGCGCCACCTTCTCCCACTCCTCCTTGCCTTGCTCACATCATCACCTATAAATCCAGCCCTTCGCCTTCTGCTTCTTGCATTCTTGTTACTTCTTGCATAGGTCGGCTGCTGCTGCTGCGCGTGTGCAGGAAGGAGGGTCCATGGCGCCGGAGGGCAAGGAGGAGGAGAGGCCCTGCGCGGGCTACCACCACGGGCCGCCCTGGGTGTTCAAGGGCAGGCAAGGCGCCGGTTTATCCTTTTTCCTTTCTTTCCGTGCTGTTTGATCGTAGCGTGCGGGAGAGGAGCCGCTGATGGTGTGGCCCCTTTGCGATTTGCTGCTGCAGCGCATTGTACCAGCTGCATTTGGTGAAGGCGTCGACGGCGCGCGCCTTCGTGCCGCGGGACCTGCGCCTCGTCGAGGCCTTCGGCTACACGCTCGGCGGCATGTTCCTCGCGCGCTACCACGACAGCCCCGCCGGCGCCTTCGACGAGGTACGCTCCGACACTCCGATCCGTGTCCGATCCGCCTCCTCAAATCTCTCGCCGGGCTGCTCCGGCTCCGGCCGTGCCGCGCCGCTGATCCTCGCGCCTCTCACCTTTTGCAGCTCGTGGTGATCGCCGGCATTGTGTGGAACCCGCCGACATCCAGCGCGTGAGTCCATCTATTCGCCGCCCCTCCTCCACTCGTCCCCTCCCCCTCCGGCTCCATTGTTTGAGGCCGCTTCGACGTGAGCAGAGAGCGGGCGGGCATCAGCTCGCCGACTCGCCGTAGACGAGAGCCGATCGGCTAGTTGCATTAGAAAACTCGGGGAAGCTCGTGCGGCCGAGCCCGCGGGAATAAACAAGTCCCACTTGGGTGTACTTGATCGCACGGACTCTCCCCTTGCGGCCTCCAATTATTCGCGGGAATCGGTGGGGCTGGGGCTGGGGCGGCCGCGCCCAGGTGCTCTGCATCGGCTCCGCGTGGCCAAGTTGCCGTGCGCAGCGGATGGGGGACGAGCAATATGCGCATGCGGCAAACAGCGGCAGATGAAGTGCAGGAGCCTAGCAAGTTGGCTGTGCCCCGTGCTTGATTCTCCACATGGGCGTTTTCGCAAAAGCTATGGTGTATTTAAATCCGGTGAATTGGTAAAAAGTGGTGAAAAGTTTTGACACTGATAAGTATGTCCTGTGAGAGAAGGCACGGTTGTCACGTGAAAACTTAGGCCGTGTTCAGATGGCGGGGCAAATTTTTTGCACCATATTTTGACCACTAATTAGGGGTATTAAATAAAGTTAGTTTACAAAACTACCTCCACAACCCTGTCAAATTCGCGAGACGAATCTAATAAGGCCTTTGATCGTACGATTAGAGGATAATTACTGTAGCATTACTATAGCAAATCATGGATTAATTAGCCTCATTAGATTCGTTGCGCAAAGTTGCACTCATCTATGAAAAGGTCTTGTAAATAGATTTTATTTAGGACTTCATGCATGCAAGATTCCTTGGGGACAATAATAAATTGTCCCCACCCATCCGAACACTGCCTTTTGGTGACTTTTTGGTGATTTTTGGGAATTAAACAGGCCCCTAGTGATCAAGTCTTCAACCTTGGAATCCTTTTTGGGGACTGTTTTTTATTTTTATTTTTATTTTTATTTTTATTTTTATTTTTATTTTTATTTTTTCCTTTCTGAAATCCAGGACTAGTCCAATGGTTAGTGCTTGGTCTGAAACTCTGAACGGTGAACCTCTTGTTTTCAGGTGGGCTGCCAGGGTGCTGGTGAACAGCGCTGAGGCTTGCCGGCACGGCCGCAAGGTGCCGTCCTCTACTCCTCTCTGATCTTTCTGTAGCCCTACTCCGTCCTTTTCCTATAACTGATTGTAGCCATTCTCACATTCTTGCAGGAAGTTGGTCTCCCAAGCCATGTTGCTACATTCTTAAAGGTACAAGTACGTGAGAGGAGGCCAGCGCATTCGAGGCAGTGTGTTGCAGAGTTCTTGTTAACATTGATAGAGTTTTATCTTCATGAGATCTGTAGCCTGTTTATCACATGATCTTTCATATGGGGGACAGACTGAAGCCTCTGCTCTCGGAGATAAACCCTTGGTGAAATCAAACAGCTTCCTCAGCGTGCTCGGAATTGGTTCGGCCGTCGCCAAGCAAGATAACCGCTGCGAGATTGAGATTTCTGAGACCAAGGGCTCATCCACTACGCATCTGTGCAACATCAGCATGCCGCTTACCGGTAATTTGATTCCTCTTTACCTGCTTAATGCGTTTGATATCATGTGATTATTTATGTTACAGGAAACAATTGTTGGGCTCTAGGAGATTTTGCTTTGCTTTTCCTTGCCTTTTTAGTCAACTTGCCTGAACTTTTTCAGCATGAAAATGGAAATTAAGGTATGATTCACCCAGCTGTAGCTACCATAGTTAGACATCTAGGCTCATCGGGAGCCATACATTCTTCTGAATTTGCTTTCCCCTTTCAGTTACCATAATTCGTACTATGATTTGTATTCACGTTTATAATACCAATGGCCCGCTTCAGATTTCCATGTCTTTCGGAATGATATCTTCCTAACCTTATCTTCTGATCCAATGCTTGGCTTTGTTGATCCAATGGTTTCTTCCACTTCTGATCATTTGAAGTGACAACAGGATCGCATAAACACCACAGGTGGATGGGCCCGGCAATCAGAATGTCGCTTCCAAGCTTCAGGTTAGGTCAACACAAACCGGATGGCCTCCATAATTTCTGAAAACAAAACCTACCAGGTCCCAAAACCATGTAAATGTAAAGAAAATAAATGCTTCACATAGCAATGCGTAGCTAAAATCCTCGTCAAAATATATAGATTCGCGGAACATGGGCATGGCTCACTTGTTCTTCAAATTTCAGTGGACAGACTGAGGACCATCCTGATCTTCTCAAGTACTCTTGCCAAGTAGAATGCAGGTGACGACATGAATATACTCTCTGGACGTCCTGAGATATACATTGATGACATAATGTTTATCTCTTTAACATATATATAAAAATTCCCTTTATAAGTAAATATTTTCTTGCACAGGGTGCGTCCTGTAACGCCTGCTAGGATTTGGAATCCAAGAACCTCAGAGCCTCATGAGTGTTCTGATGGCGAGATCAACAGCGCAGGATCCCAAGTACTAGCCGACTCGGATGCTCAAAGCCAGAGCATTTCTGTCTTGCTATCAAAGCCCATCTTCGCCCTGGAATTCAGCTCCCTGAGGATGCACGTCGATGCTCCGAAGACCGTTGTTCCACACGGCAAGAAGAAGGAGGTCGGATACTCGAGCACTTAAATATTAGTAATTCTGAAGGAGCTGTGCAGCATGGTTAAAAAAGCCGGGAGTTTTGACCGCGTTTGACCCAGTTGCTTGATGAGTTCATGCAGTTTCTGGTTGCCTTTTACCACCACATATTCTTTTCTTGTCTTTATTCTTGTCAATGCTATTTTTCTTGTTTGTAAGGCTGCAAGGTAAAAAACTTGCTGTATGCGAAAACTACTTGCTGAATTCAAAGTGGCAAATAGTTTGTCATTATGTTCTTGCTAAATGGATTATTCAAATGCCCTTTAGGGCCATAGCAGATAGTTTATAATCTGCACTTGCTAGTGAGTGACTAAGTGTCCTTTTAGGGCAGATACTTTATAATCTGCACTTGCTAGTGACTGACTGAGTGTTCTTTTAGCTGAACTATATCATTAGACAGAACTGCAATGATTAAGTTGAAATGCTTCTACAGATGCAAATTTTGACCTCAGTTTGGCATGTCAGTTCCATGATTTGTTTTGTCATCTTTGAGTTCTGCATTGCTTACTTAGTATTATGTTGTTTATTTGTAGTGAGATTAACTACAGAATGTGTTAGACCATGTTGAATAGTAGTACAAATATATAACCTCTAATCTAATAATCCCTTTTGCTTAGTTAGGATTTTGCAATGAGCTTTCTTACTGCACAGTTATAATAATCTTTTGGGTTTTCATTTCCCTTTTGCTTAGTTAGGATTTTGCAATGAGGTTTGTATTGTATAGCTATAATAATATGTTGGGGTTTTTTTTCATTTACACTTTACTTTTTTATTTGGTATTTTCTCTCGTTCGTGTAATATATAAGCTATTATGATTCTTGAGGGTGGAGTGAACATGGCAAGACAATTGGATGTTAATGATGTACACTCTGACGCAGAGTCAGTTGCCCCAACTATTCCAAGTCGAGACTGTATCACACCACAAAAACCCTTCAGCATCCCATTTTGTGTAAGTCTCATGTGACCTTTACTTAAGGAATATGTGCAGTCCTGGCATATTACCTAACATATATTGTTTACATTGCAGGTTTCATCCTATACTCCAGAATGTGATCATCCTATACTCCAGAATGTGATGAAACCATGAAGCCAAACATTGGGATGACTTTTGACGATGTGGACTCAGCTGAGGAGCTTTATAAATGCTATGCCCACCATGTTGGGTTTTCGGTTTGTATTGGGCAGCACAAGGTCATTGAAGGAGTGCCCTTGTACAAGCGTTTCTTATGTGCAAAAGAAGGCTTTCGTGATGCAAAGGATGAGAAAACTGGTAGCAAAGAGAAGAAGTATGAGAAAAGGTTCACTAGGTGCGGATGTGAGGCTCTGATTGTTATCAAGTGGAGCAAGGACCATAAGTATGTTGTGATAAGATTCAAGGAAGACCATACACATGCACTCATGACCCCTAGGAAGCGGCAGTTCTTAAGATCCAACTAGTAAGGTGCACGTGCGGCACGCACGTGTTAAATCAAAAAATCACTAAAATTATTTCTTGAAAATTAAAATATATTATAACTATCATCATATGTACATTATAGTACGAATGAAAATGCCTCATCGCCATGAATCTATAAATCCATCCAAGAACTAATACAAGTAATTTAGGAAAGAAACGGGAGAGGAGGGGTGGCACGATGGAGAAGGAAAGAAACCGCGATGTTGAGAGCGAGATTGAAAGCGGGTACGCGAGGTGGGTAAGGGGATGCTCAATTACTGTATACTCTGAATTATGCAGCCTTACGTCATTTTCCCAAAAGCTAATGACACATGTGCATGTGTTGCAATGGGAAATCTCTCCTTTATGATCCAAGCAGTAGCTCTGCAGCTGCTGATCTCCATTGTTCAAAAAATTGAGTGTTGATGCCTCTTACTTTTTGAATGTTTATGCCTCTTATGATACCTGCACAAGTATATAACATATTGTTATTATTTGCGCGAATTCAACACACATATCAGAGAAAAGTTGCATTCTGAGTAGCTGTAACCACATGCCTGCATGCTCTATGTAGATGAGCTTCCCCCAGATGCAGATTGGTTGGGCCCACCATTTCAATAACCAACAATAAGAACTCACAAGCCAATTATAGGTCCGACTCCAAAATTAGCTAGCAGCAATGCCCGTGCGACACGCACGGGTTTAAAAACAAATAAAAAATTGATCCACATGGTATCCTATCATAGTACATACATGGGAGAATCATACTGCACAAGTGCAAAATTATTTCTCATTCAGCACCAACACCAAAACAATTTCAACTGATCCTACCAGCCACGATCCTCCCAAGATCGATCAATAGTCGACGTACTCAAACCTGCCAATGTCTCCGGTAGTTTTTAGTTCCTTGGCTAGCTTCTCTGCTTGCACCATCCCACCGACATCTTCCTCTCCACATATGTGGTTGACATTACAATTAATTTGTTATTTAAAAAGCTAACATACACGAATAATAAATAGGCATAAACATGCCAAGGGCAAGATAGTAAAATTCATAAAAGAACCTACCTCTCTAATCAGAAGAACTTTTAAACACCCCTTACATCTAAGGCTCAAATATTCAGATAACATATACATGTACTGATAACCCAAAGGAATGCTCTTTATCTATCCAATACTCCAAAGCCACCAGCTGAATAACCCCATCACAGGTTATGCTTTCAGTAACTATGCAGTACAAGACCATAAGTCCCAAATAGGATTTTTATATATGTAAGTAGGCTTGGCATTTCAAAACACATTCTATATATTCATTACGAGAACCAACAATGCAGTCAACTAACCTTATCAACAATGTATTGAAGAAATAATGGCATTTCAAAAACCGTGTAGGTAAAAGCATTAATGATCAATCAACTATGAAATAAATATGCAAAAAGTGGAAAATGGAATGCCTACAATTTCTCATTGTATGTCAAGTTGAACAGAAATTCTAGGGCATAAAAACTTACAGCAAGGTCCCACTTACTCCACTGGATGCAAAAATTTTGTTTCCACAGCACCTGAACTCTGCTCCCAAATCCTAACAATCACACCTCCTAAATCCTGACTGAGCACATTTATGTAGTGCTGAATAAAATCAATAACTTATCTCAAAATAATTCAAAGTTATAGATATCATGAATTAGAACTACAAAGTGTAAAGCATACTCATGTACTTGAACTGCTCCTCTATAAATTAAGCCTGTGCAAGATCAAAATTCGGAAGCGTCAACAAAAAAAAGTTTACAACACGTGCACATACAAGAAATATAAGGGTCAAGATAAACAAGGTGCACCATAGCTGCTGGAAGCAAACTCAAGTAAAAGAAATGAAACCAGAATAGACCAAAAATGGAAAAAAAATAATTAAACTTTGACACAAATATATGCATCTTGAAAATTTATGCTATCATTTATAAATGAACTGAATAAAAATTTCATTGATATGAATGGGTACAAAGTTTAACAAATACATGCATGGAGTACTATTATAAAATGCACAGGTCGGCTAATAGCGATAAATTTGAGGATCTGGTTCAATAAAATATGAAGCTAATGCTGCAAATGAATTGAAAGAGATGAATAACCTGGGATCCAAAACGAATCAAATAAAATTAAGAAAGCCTACTCGTAGTATGCATTCTAGCAGATAGAAACAAAAAGCAATGTCATGCTCGAGAAGATGTCGACTAATTTCATCCATGCACACACCTGTCTAGAGTAGCAAAGTAGAATTGGTTGCAAGTGATAAATTGAAATGGACAAAAATACTAATAATAACTTTGCTAAGTTATCAAACAGAATTGAATGGAAGTAGATTCTTACTTTTGATCAACAGTGTCCAGAGTGTTCAAATAATTCAGAAATGACCTAAATGAAGTACTGCAGGAAATTTGTGTAAGAATATTATGCACACAGCATTATATATATCAATATACACTTGCCTTGGAAAAGAATAGTGAGCAAATGGAACACTGCAGAGCAAATAAAAAACAAAGAACTCCAGGTTCGAGTTTTAACAAAATGCATTGTAGAGAGAAGCCGACGACAAGAAGATGCAGATGGAGTAGCTGAGGAGATCCAGCCCTGTGGCTATCTTTACCATCTTACTCCTCTCGAACATCTTCACCCGGAGAATCATCACAATGACATGCCCAACTTTAATTTCGTCTTGAGCTCGTTGAGGGAAGTGATCTTCATCCACTTTGGTCGTTCCTGTATGAATCAGAAAGCAGCAATTAAGGCCCCTTTTGTGTTTCTCAAGTTAGAAGAAAGTTGTTGAAATGGAAATGTTTTGTGCTAATATATAGTCTATTTATGCTTCAGTTATTGTTAGTCTGATATCTTTTTTTCAGAAGTGTAGTCAGTCTGAATTGAGTAGTTGACTGAATAGCAAGCAAAACAAGCAATGCAACGCCATTGGAGATATCAGTGTGTTAGTCCAACTGAAGACTGTTGAATGAATTAAAGCTTTCAGCTAAAAGGCTTGCAAAAGTTTTTGAGTCTGAACACTGATATTACCTTCAAAGCGAACATCCCGAACAACTATGATCCCCTGAGGGCACGATCTGATTCCGAAGGCACATCGGTGGAAGTATTGCTGATGAACAGTCCGTAAAGACCCACTCCAAATGTCAGCATGACTGTTCCAGCAAGATACACATCTGCAAAACGTCGATGTCGCAAAGCAGCAGTTCAGACTTCAGAGAGACGTCATAGACAGACATGCATTGCTGTGGCAAAAACCGCTGCTCGTGCTAACTGACTGAACAAATAGGCTGGAAGAACATCTCACCAATGGTCTCGACGACTTTGAGGACCATATACCCCGAATGAACTCCCCTAATACAGCTCCACCAATAAACTTGGTATGCCTCTTTGATGTAGACACAGCACTGATCGATCATGAGTAGACGTCAGATAAGCAGATCCATGAGCCCCGCTGTTCAGTAACAGTAGTAGTATTGACGCTTAAGCCCCGTCAGTGTGACAGCTTCTATTGAAAAATTGAGATTACTCGAAGCCACCCTTTTCCGAAGTGAACAGGATCACAAGGAAGTATTTAGAAAGAACGGAAGCAAAATATAATGCTGGAAATTGTGGTAACAAAAAAGAAGTCATGGCAACAAAACTATAATCAGCTCAACAATTATTTGCAGATCCCAGCCTGATTGGAATGCTAACACTAACTGGCTATCTGCAACCATCCAAGATTAGCTCGCTTAGGATTAGGAGCAGGCACGGTGTCCAAGATCGCTTACATTGAGGAAGCACAGCAGGGAGCCGGCCAGTGACCCGGCGATCGCGAGGAGGGCCAGGAACCGGAAATCAAAGATCACCTGCGCCATGAATAGGATCAGTGTGTGCAAGCATGTTGATGCCTCGCCTCGACATCACCATCTATCGATTGAAGCAAATCCTCGAACGAACGAACAAACAAACGCAAGTACATACCCTCTCGACTCTCGACGGTGGTCTCGACTCTCGATGGCGGTGGCCTTTGCAGTGGGCGCGACGGCGCCGTTGGTCCCGCTGGCGCTCCGGTAGTCAGGGCCTGCGACGACGCCACCTGGCCGGACGACGTGGAGGACGCCGCCGCCGAGGCTACCGCCACGAGCCGGGCCAGCCGCCGGCGCGGCAAGAGCAGCCCCGCCGGCGGCCGGAGCGCCGAGGCAACGGGCAACGTCGGCCGGCGCGACACAGCCGCTCAGCAGGAGAGCCATCTTCGATTGTGGTGGTAGCGGTGGCGGCGAGCCGCGGCCCGCCCGGCCACGCTCCCGCAGGAACTGCTCGAGGGAGACGGCGATGGAACACGAGAAGGAAAGAAACGTGAGAGGAGGGGCGGCGCGGTGGAAAAGGAAAGAGGCCGGTGATGTGCGCGATTCACGGCTGCGGGACCGGGGCGGGTACGCGGTAAGGGTTGGTGAAAAAAAACAGCGGAAAAAGTATGAAACATTTTAGAAAGTGCGATTTTTTTCAACAGCCAAAAACTTTGGTCATTCTTGAGCCGACGTGTGGGCCTCAACCGGGGGATATGTGAGGGGGTATGGGTGTGTTTTAAAGTGGGAGCTATTTTCAAATGTTTTGGATCCTTATTGTATAGATAGAAAGGTTACATTGAGTTCTAAAAAAAAGGTTACAATGAGTGCCAGAAAGACTTTGTTGACATGCCATAAAGCAAGCATTGGCACATCACAAGCATATAGGTATCTTCGTATCGGTGCAGGAGGATTTGACAATGTTGGATTCTTAAAAAGGGACTTGCAGAATTATCATAGTGCTCTGAGGGTATTAATAAAGTCATCTGATGCTCAAGTGTTTGTTGATCAGCTGAGTAGAAAGAGCCTAGCAAACCCAGGTTTCTACTTTGACTATGTTGTGGATGATCATGGCAGGTTGGTCCATGTGTTTTGGTTGATGCAACCTGTAGAAAAAACTATGCTCACTTTGGTGATCTTGTATCTTTTGAAAGGGGCACTAGAAGAACAACGGTATAAGGAACTAGAAATGGATAATATTACCCTTCACACAACCCGCAATCTGAGGACAGCATGGGGGATATAGAAGCACGGCACTGAGGTTTTCACCCATGAGATTTTCAATGATTTTCAAGCACATGTTATAGCTGCTAGGGACCATTGCGTAATTGATACCTTGCAACAAGAGGTTGAGGTCAAAATCACTGGTATCATTGAAGATTGTTCAAGACCAAGGGTCGTACGCTATGATAGATCAACCATGATTGCATCATGCTCCTGTATGCTATTTGAAACTCATGGCGTACCTCGTTTATTAACTTGGTTTTACTCGACGATTTATTTGTTACAAAGCTTGGTGTCTATCCTTTTGCACAAAGAAATCTGGGGTCGATCCCCAAGCAAAGAACAGACAAAGGGACCTTGTAGAATTATTCAGTATTGTTTGATATCAGGTCCAACTTGTCATATAACAGATCTTGAATATCTTTTGTATGCAGAGATATACAAATGTTCTGTGTGTATACCACATTATTATAATATTATTATGCCATTTTCCAATTTTGTGTTTTAAGATTCCTTATTATGATGTTCTGACACATGCATTGTCATGGCATGGTACTACCAATAGTATATGTACTAAGTAAATGCTATAAATAGAATAACTATTGCATAGATATAACGTAGTAGTTTGTGAGGTTGCTGACTTCAGATTTTAACATCAATACCAAAACAATAATTTTTGTTATTAGTTATATGATAGGGCGCGCAAAGTGCGCTTAATGTTCTAGTGTACTCAACGAGGGGTTGGGCACCGAGTCCTGGCCAGCGACAACGACAGCGGGCAACGCGTGCTGGTTGCAGCCACTGAGCCACCTTTAGGTTTGCACTACATATATTCCCCCTATGGCCTGTGGCCTATGTCCTATGGCAAAGAGTCACACTCATAAACAACTTTTGCCATATTTGCACTGATGCATATGCTGGGTCCAGAAAGAACAAGTTAAAACAGAATGAAAATAAAAGGCATTGAGCCACGGGCATAAAAAATTGATCCCAAAATACTTTGTCAGTAAAGCTGAACATGGCTGAAGAAACATGTGCAAAGTTCAGAAACAAAGGAAGGTAAAATTACTGGATCAACACACAGCTTTCTTGGTTTCTGATAAACCAGAGTCACACTACTGCATTCCCCAACCCTAAGCAACAGAAGCTGCTAATTCCATGGTAACACACATTCACACATGACAAATCCTGCAGCTAATTCTGAACCACCTTTGGCAAATTGACTCTAAGCTCATAACTAATCATGGAGCTACGATGGTTTAGTCAGACTAGTGTTGATCAAACCACGGGAAGAAGCTATCGATGTCGTCGAACTCGTAGGTGATGTGCAGTGGATCCGGTTCCATGATGCTCAGGGGGACAGGAGACATGGGAGCGCAGGCGATGTCGTCGAACTGGTAGATGCAGGACAGCTCCTCCGGTTTCATGATGCTCAGAGGGGCAGGAAACACGGGAGCGCAGACGATGTCCATGGCACTCTCGCCGGTCTGATCACAGGCCGGTGGTGGTGCTGGCAGCGTCTTCGCCGAATGTTGTAGGCTCACCACGGCCTGCTTCTTCTCGATCCTCACCCTAACCGGGACCGCCGCAACCGGTTCTTGGCCGCGGGCGACGACCGGAACCAGCGGCGGCACTGCTTGCACCGGCATAGGACAGGCCAAGAGGGGCTTGGCAGCACTGGACCCTGCCGTGGAGCTCTCCTCGCCGCTGTAGGAAACCAGCTGCAGGTCCTGCACCGGCGTCCCGGCATCGGACGACGTACTGCTGGCCGGGCGGTTCCGGCTGCGGTAGGCCACGGAAGTTCTCTCCGCCGGGAACTTCTTCTTGAGCGTGCTGTTCCAGTAGTTCTTGATGGCAAGGTCTGTCCTTCCCGGGAGGTGGGCAGCGATGAAGGACCAGCTGTTCCACATCAAGCGAAGAAATTTGTAGCATCTCAGTCATGGTGATCAACAAGGAAACAGTACTACAAGCAGAGCAAGATAACTAATACGACATTGCTCTAACAGACATGAAGTCTCATTTTTAGATAAACATCAGTTTGTTCATATGTTCGGTCAGATCAGTGGTTAAAATGGTGCAGTTCTTACAGAACAAGATCAACAAGAACAAGGGAAAGAGCAAGTTCTTAAGAATGGAAACCAATGGTGTTAGTGAGCAGCCTTGCTTGTTGACATGTAGAATGCGTTCGTGTGAGGCTTACCAGCTCCCCCTCTTGCCGTACATGTTGCAGATGATCCTCTCCTCCGTCGCCGTGAAATTGCCGTGCTTCAGCCCCGGGCGAAGGTAGTTCAGCCATCGGGAACGGCAGCTCCGGCCACACCGCTGCAGCCCTGCATTGAACCATGAAAAAGACTTCGTCAAGTCATCATGCCAAGAAATTCAGTCACGGTGAATCGGTGATGAGTTACGTTTAGCTTATGCATGCATTACCAGATTATCACGATCATGTCAGATATGAGTAAAATACTTCCTAAAATTACCAAGAGAAGTTCTCTAGAATTTCACGGCCATGGTTGCTGAATCAAATAGTGACAATGCTAGGAAACAAAGGTGGCTGTGTTTCGTTTGACTAAGATAAACTAGTGATGACAGCACTAAAAGCTGAACAATATTTCACAATGCACAAATTTTCAGTTTTTGCACTAAACAGTGCAGATTGAACCGGTACTACATATCTTTGAACTAGCCTGAACATAGGAACACAAAGTAGAGAGCTTTGGAGTTCAAATGGAGCAAGACAAATCATTTCCAAGCCAAACAAGCAACGATATCACATTTCAGCAAGCATTTTTTCCTTTATTCTTTTAAAATGAAATGTGGAGTACACTAGTACGAAGTGTATCAGTTTATCAGCTGCATCAAAATCTCAAAATGATTGGTGATGGGTTCAAAAATACAAACCTAGAGTGCTGGACAGCGCTTGCCAACTACGGCCAATGCCATACTTCTCAATGTGGTTCTTGATCAAGTTGTCCTCTGCCTTGGACCACTTCCCCTTCTTCATCATC
Source organism: Alloteropsis semialata (assembly GCA_004135705.1). Classification (NCBI taxonomy): domain Eukaryota; kingdom Viridiplantae; phylum Streptophyta; class Magnoliopsida; order Poales; family Poaceae; genus Alloteropsis; species Alloteropsis semialata. The sequence goes on from CM014278.1 coordinate 45,165,755, forward strand.
TCCCCACTTTTTTTCCTCTTTCTCTAATGGATAGTAGTATATTTTTTTTCTTTGTCTCCCAAAGGGGCACAGGACTTCAAACCGAGGGGTACAGTGCCCAATTTATAGGGCGATTGCCTGGCACAGTAAAACACCTAATGCGTGATAATCACTTGTGGTTCACTGTGCGTGAGGTAATATCCCTTGCTTCCTTGTCGTTTTTATTGCTTTGTTTTGCATTATACCCAACGATTCCCTGCTCTCAGAAAGGGGGAAATGGAAGGGGTGAAAACAAAAGGGACGGGTAGAAGAATGTTTGCAATCTTGCTACAGAGATAAGGTGAAAAGTAAAAGAGAATAAAAAGTCACTGAGATATGTTACATTTGATGCAGAAAGGTGTGGACAAGAAAGGTCTAGCGGGTAGACTCCCCGCTGCTGAGGACTGAGAAGTAGTGTGGGCTGTGTGTGAACCCCAGTTGATCTTGATGTGGCCTTAGAATTTTAGGCTACTAGAACATGAGGCGCGCTTTGCGCGCCCTATCAAAATTTCAATTGAACACTTCCTAAACAATTCAACTACCATGGAAGATCAAATAAGGTAGCCTATGGAAAATAACCTAAAAAAAACATGTAAATAGTCCATAGCAGTATGTACAAAACAGCAAAGGTGAGTAAAAGCAAGAGTATTTCACCACACGATGACACGAACAAATTCTCATGACCGATAGCCCATTTTTCTCAGTAGAGTCAATGTGATTTCACAGAGTGGATAAGTATAGTAACGGCAATGCTCATACTGCTGAGTGTTGATTGTGTGCCCTATTATGACATTGACTATAAAACTCAGTTTTAACAAATCTCCAATCATTAATTTCAAGCCTTTTACAATGGTGTCGGCATGTCGCAAGACCACAGAAAGAAGGCAGTAACAAGTTCAAGGCTCAACCAGCAGTATACAACAACTATGGGTCATTTCTCCTTAAGTTGGAATTGACGATCATCAATAAGGTACAGACCACTATTTCTCTAATCCAACTGGAGTACACGCATACTAAAAGCAAGAAATTACCATATACCAAGAACACAGTGGATATAAAGCTTCCCATCTTCCTCCACAGCGCATTTGCAAGACATCGTAGAACAGCTTTGATGCTTGTCAAACACCTGTTAAAAGATACAGATAATGAAACACATTTACTAATCTGAGCACAGATCGTAGTTCAGATTGCATTGGAGCATTAGAAGACCAAACCTTCACACGGTAGTGCTCATTGGACGAATTGAACTGCAGCCCCATCTTCACTCATCCTGATTACATCTGAATTGTTGTTTCTCCTTTGACAGGGTTGCTTCAGCGTTTAATGGATATGCCTTTGAAACAAAAAAAAAGGAAACATATGCTTTGGATATGAACCTGTAAAGGTGGATAGGTCTTTCTAATTTTATTTTCACTATTTTGTAAACATAAGTGCATTTCTGCAGATAAGTTGGCCCAGAACAGTCCATGCAAAAAGTCCATTGAGTCAGAAAGTAATTAAGATTTGTGTAATGCTACATCGCTAAAGAAAAAGGAAATTTTCAGTAAGGCCACATTGTTTTCTATTAAGATTTTCTTGAACAGAATTTCCTCGATAACATCAACATGGATGGGCAGATATATATGTCTTGCTTCTTGTGTGCATAAGCAAACAACTCACTGTAACTCAAAATCATCAGGACAAAAATCATCATGATACATAAACCCTAGTCATCGTAAGACAAAAAAATGTAAGATGACATTCACTCCAACCAGGACAAGATTTTGCAAAAGGGAAAGGACCATGAAACTTACCTAACAAAAATGACAGAATCACCTGCAAAAGGTCTCTTGGCACCCACGGAAAGACTCCAGCCAGTAGGTACTAATATAAATATCTTTTGGGATGGCCTGATTAGAACAAATGAAACGCCTTGTTTCCAGGGGTAAATACTTGCATACATGGAAGGGTCATACTGATACTCCCATGCAATTGCTATCAACTCTCTTAAAAATCCAGTACAGAAAAAATATTCAAGATAATAGTAGTAGATGGATAAAGTACATCCTTGCGTTATCAAACTACAGTTGGAGGATTAACATATAATTGCTAGGTAACCACTTTAAATGAGCACACACAGCTCTGTATCTTTGACCTCAAATATTTATCTAGGTTCTTGAGACCATCATAGTGACCAAAAGGACCGTGCCTGAAGTCCTGAAGCAATTCTTTAGTCTTGTACTACAAGTATTTTTTAGCTCTATATACAACCAGGCCTCAAGTCCATCACAGGCAAGATATGCCCATGGAGAGCTAAAATAGTATGGGACTCTCTAAACCTGTATCAGTCATAGTGAATTTGCAGGCTGGTATTCCAGTTTTAACTATTTCCACCAACATGTCCAATACGGCTATTTTTTAAGCACAAGATATTTTTTTATTCGCAAGGATAATCTGGTGGGAGGTAATCGTGAGGGCCGGCGGCGTGTGCCACTTCAGTTCCGATCAATTGAGCCTGCAGGATTGGTGGGATCACCTACGGAAGCAATACGTCAAGGAAAGGAGAGGAGGATTTGACACGCTCTTCGTACTGGTCTCCTGGACACTTTGGAAGGAGCGAAACGCTCGCCTCTTCGAAGGGACGTCGGCCACTGCCTCTGAGCTGCTCCTACGTATTTGGGAGGAAGGTCAGCTCTGGATCCATGCAGGTGCATGGCGCTTAGGTTGTCTCTTCCGGGAGTAGTCGCCTTAGTCCTGGCTTTGTGCCTTTCTTGTGTTGTGTTCGTGCATCGTTTGTTCTTCTGTGTTCGTGCCGCGCTTGTTCGTCTTGTTCGTGTCCTGGCTTCAGGTTGCTGTTGCCTTGTGTTTGTTCCGCGGTTTGTACTTTGGTTCCTTCTGCTTAATACAATGAAACGCAGTCCTCCTGCGTTTTCGAGAAAAATACGGCTATTCTTTAAGCACAAGATATTTCTGGAATCTCTTTTCTTTATACTGTAAGCATTCAATTGGATATGCTTGAAAATACTTTAAGCACACCATGAAAAATTTTATGACCAACACATATATTATTTTGCCTAAGAATGCAGGCCACATATTTAGATTATCGAGAAGGTAAAGTTCGTTGGTTTTTAACCATCAAAACATAAGTCGTCATTTTTTACTCTCAAATTCAATTCTTTTCTTCAGGATCGCCTCACCTTTTACTGCCAAGTTTCTTTCTCTTCCTCGCCTCTCCTCTCTAGAACCTACAACAATAAAGTTAGTAAATTGACTTGTTAACTGGCGAAGGATGCAAGACTTACTTGGGTGGGTGCGCCCTCGCAGGTGCCAGATGCGGAACCGCGCATCTCGCATCGCCGCTGTCCTTGGCTTGGGGACCTCCGGGCTCCGGCTTGCACCCCGCCATGTCCAAGGACCCCCTCGATGCTGCATTGCTGCCATTGGGCGGTACCATCTGTATCAAAAAAATTGGGGGAGGAGGCCGCGGCCACCCGGGCGCCACGCGCCAGGCCGCAGGCTCCGGTCGCGGCGCGCGATATCCGCCCGAGGCGGCGGACGGCTTCCTCGCCTTGCCCGGCGCCGGCTGCTGCTGCAACTTCTCCGCGGGAGCCACCGAGGCCGACCAAACGTTGCCAGAGCCCAGAGGTGCGGCTGGGGCTGAGGCGGCGGAGGGAGTGCTCAACCTTGGATGACGGAAATAGCTGCGGCGGGCCCGCTCGTGGCGTGCCGCGGGCGCGCGGGAGAGTGGGCAGGTGGCTGCGGCGGTGCGGGAGAGCAGGAATACGGCTATTTCGGATGGTTTCGAATTCGGACAGGCTTTTTAACGTATGAATTCGAATGGTGAATGAATAGCTCAAATTTGGATAATATTCAGATATCTATTTAAGTTGAGTGATAGCATTTAGCAAATATTTTTATTTCTTTCATGATTTTGAAAGAACGAAATCGCCATAAAACATACAAATATAGATAAAATACAACACATGCACAAAAGATTATTATTTGAAAATATTTTTTATACAAATATTTAAATAAAAATAAATATCAATAAATAAATAAATATAGTTTACATTAATAAATAAACTATTTTGAGAAAACTGGATCAATAACTATATTGGTTTTAATGTAAATCAAATTAATATATTTATTGCAAAGTTTAGAGAGGTGCATATGTTTTTTGAATACAGATAATATCAGATATCCATCCATATCCACATCTTATTTGAATTTGGATGCCAATTCAAATAATAGTAAATGAATTCAAATGTATCCACTAAAGCTACCACGTTATAATCGAATGCGAATACGGATATCCATATATCACTTTTTTTAGGATACACATTCGGATAACCATTTACCATTTGCTATCCTGAGAGGGGAGAGGGTGAGTTAAGGTTTGGGTGGGGGTTTCGCAAAAAAAAACATGGACTGCGAGTTGGTTAAAAAAAATGGAGGAAATTTTTGCAAAAAAAATCCAGGATTCACCCTTATCAAAATGACATCGGGTTTATTTTAAGAAAGGATAAGGATTTTTTTAAAAAAATATTCACAGCACGGCTCGTGGGCAAGTTGCACTGCGGGTTGATTTTAAAAATATCAAGGTTTTTTTGCAAAACAGGAAGCGTGTTTCGGCCCTGCTGATCCAGTCGCCGACCGACACGTGAAGAAACATGGCGAGAGCAAACCAGAGTACTCCTTTACCATTTCGATAGTTAACAAATTACTTCAGCTTTTGGACAAGGTGAATTGGTTATTACAAATAAGATGATTTCAACAAAATGAGATTGAGGCATTACCCTTTCACTCTAAAAATGGTATAGGTGGGGTCCAGAGGAACATGGTGAGATAGACAATAGCCTCGCTATGTTGCAGCTGTCTATAGCCATCTTGCATCACCTATGAAAAACTGAGGTATGAAATTTTTTTGCTATCTGTAGGTTGCCAAAAACGTAGAGATTCTCAAATTCAAATCAAGTGGTAACAACTTTCAATCCGGCCATGAGTACATGCACGAAAGTAGTTTTTCTCCTCTGTCCAGTAGCCCTAGGGGCTATACCCACACTGCCAAAAAAACATAGAATAATTAACCCACCCCACCCTATAAAAGGTTTTCTTGTGCCTGGGTTTGGTGAATCTTTATGGGCCAGTATTTGAACACACGTGCAACACTAGCCCATAAAGAATCATCGAAGCTTGCATACAAAGAAATTCCATATGGATTTGAATTTATAACCAGATAAATATAACCCATATGGATCATTCATTATCAATAAGTTATCCCTATCCACCAACTGTGCTCTTGGAAAAATCATCTAGAGTTAGATTAATCTTTTTACATGACTGCTTGTTTAACTACAACCCAGCAGTTGTCATTTGTAAAGAACAAGACTCAAACACAAAACCATTATTGTCTATGACACATCCTGCAACTTATTTTTGCAAGCATCCGGCCATTACCGTCTCATGCATTTTCTGATAGAGCATCAAATTTTCCCTTGCTCTACTTCTCCAAAGGAATATCTTCCTTTCCTTTCTCATGCCGATATTATGGTTTGTCCAATCAACTGGATTCGGCCATGTTATACTGCAAATAGGAGGGCAAATGTATTTAGTTAGTTCCCCTAAAAAATGTATTTAGTTAGCTAACTGGCCAGCAACAATAGCCGAAACAAAAAAGAATTGTTGACTATATTGCATATACCAGAGTTTCAGAGGATGGATGAATACCTTAAAATGAAATGTGCAGCCAAACCCGCCCCACTTTGCAACCATCCTTGTGCCACCACCGTCATGGGTGCCGCCTCAGTGCCTCACCGATCTTCGGCATGTATATGGCTAGAACTCGAATGCTCCCTCCATCCCCGTCTCTGGGTACCACGCGCTCTCCACGCACCAACGCCACCGCGGAAGCACCTCCAAAGTCCAAAATCCAAAGCAACTAGGGGTCCAGGGCCATTAGCGGGTTGGCGATGGGAGCTGCTAGCAGCGCAGTTGGTACCCCTGAGTGCACAGAAGATATCACGGTATGTCTGGAGGCGAGGCTAGCGAAGGTCGGCGGCGGAGGCGCGACATCGCCGGCCGCCGTGTGGTCGGCACGGAATATTTGTGAAAAGCCCCATGATCTGAAATATTTGCAAATTGACCCCTATGATGGATCATAATTTTCAATAGCTGTCGGAATATTTCCATATAGACCCCTTAATGTTGCAGAAAAGCTCCCTGCATCCTCCTCCCGTCCGCCGCCTGCCGCCAGCGTCCTATCCGCCGTAATCATGACGCTCCATGCCTCCATTTCGCCGGGATCAAACACGCACACGCCGCGCCGCCAGGAACGAAGCGTCGTGAGAGCAACCACCAAGTGGCACGAGGAAGCCGCGGCGTTCATGTCCCGGGCTCACGGCAACGCACGGAATAAACTCTGCCTCGTCTCACCAAAGCGGCAGCAGATCTGCCTCATGGCTAGTCACGACTTTTTTCTGACTAAGAACACTCTGCTTTTATAGAAAGTAACATTCATAGATGATTTGCTGGGTTTCCAGTTTTCAGCATGAAAAACATGAAGGCAAGACTCCTAACCGACCAGCAGAAAATAGGCTCAGTCACGGCTCACGACTGAAAATGCCATGTGGGTTGAACTGAATCCAATTGCTGAACTGCAGTGAATGTCTTGGGCCTTCTTGTGAGCAAATGGGGTTTCTAGAAATAGGCCAGTTCCAGGGGGTTTTGATAGGAATTTCAATCTAATTAAATGAGTTGACACGTAGACAAACATAATGGCATGACAAAGATTTTACGAACAAAAATAATGAGTTTAATTAGGATGAAACTATGTATACATGATTACCAAGATTATGAAACATGTTGAGCTAAAAAAAAACTATGAAACATGTTGAAATTACCATTAGGGGGCTAAAAGAAGGTTTCATTTCATACGAATTCGCTCAATCCTGTATTTCTGTGTGTCGTATTAAGTACTGCAATTAGCCTATGAAACTGTGCATTGTAACCTTTGTTTCGTACCACAACCTAAACTTCGTTTAGATGACGTGATATTCTTGAAAATTGCAAAATGAAACTATCATTGAGAATGGCCATGATAGGATTATACTAGAGACTACTCTCTCTGTTTCAAAGTGTAAGTTATTTTATTTTTTTGAAAGTTAAAACATATCAAGTTTGACCAACTTTATATAATAAAATACTAGTAACATTTATGATACCAAATAAGCCATTACATTTTCACTAAATATGTTTTTATAATATATATGTTTTGTGCCATAAATTTTATGTAATACTTTCCATATTTTTGATCAAATTTAAAGGGTTTGACTCTTAAAAGATTTGGAATAATTTATATCGGAACGGATGGATTATGAAGTAGGGGAAAGAAACATTTGTGCATCCCTTGGCAGGCCTTGGGCTCACTTTTGCAATGGTCGTTTATTTCTCGAAGAGCTTTACATCATGTGACGGCAAAAGGAATTTATATGGATATGCTTATAACGTGACCGCTTCGCAGAGTAGCATAGTACTATATATTTTCCTCAGTCACAAAAAGAAATTAAGTTCTTTCAAAAAAAAAAGAAATTAAGTTCGAGACGGAGAAAAAAAAAAGAGAGGATAGATGAATCGGGTCGCATTGACGGACGAATAGGATCAGATCCGCCAAAGAGCAAAGAAACATTTTCAAAGCCGGGACCACATGCCGTGCAGGATAAGGCAAAGTTGTTTGCCAAGCAGCCACAGCTGATCGGTCTAGAAATATCCTAAGGCTGTCTGCCTTGTCGCGTCTACAATATACAGTTCTTTACAAATACTAATCTCTATCCGCAATCGTTTAAGAAAAGCTTTATCCGCAAGTTTCATGCCTTGTAATTACTCGTTACTGGAAAGATCCACTGCCGTCCTCATAAATCCTTCCAGGCCAGTTGTCTACTTGGCTCCCAAAGAGGCAAATTGCTAGGCGCATCTTGGAATTGTACTGTGCTCCAGCTCCNTGATTATTCTATGAGGAACTTTGTTAAATTGCCACTAACTTAAACTAGCAAATTTAACCTGTATGTCGACGCCATGTTCCTCGACGCCATGGTATATGTTTGGAGGCACCAACATATACCAAACAATAATCAATAATCAAAGTCACAAATGTAATATGTATGTGGTGCTAAGGGGGATTGGGTGCACCACATATGCCAAAAATACATAATAGAATTACCAATGCCATTGTAATATAAAATAATCAAACCACAAAAATATATTACAGTGACAATATTCAGCAGATATAAAGCAACAACAATCATGAAAATAACTGATGTTCTTGCATAAAATAAATTAGCAAAACATGTGCTTATTAATAATACTACTGCTGAAATGAAAATTATAAAGAAACATGAATTATAGGGCACCAGACAAATGAAAAGAAAAAAAACGGGCCCAAAGTAGCCAGCAGCCCGGCAGCGGCCTAACCGGCCGGCGGCCAAGGCGCGGTCTCGACGCGGCCCAGCCCAGGGAGGCCAGCGACGGCCTGGCTGCGGCCCATCTGGCCCAGCGCGTCCAGCCCGTATCAAAAGGGCTGAGGGGTGGCGGCTAGGGTTGCCAACCCCTAACCCGCACGCCCCAGTCCGCCGCCGCCTCCTGCCCGATGGTCGCGCGCCGTCGTCGCCGGCGGTGAGCGGCCGGCCGGGAGTCCGGTGGTGCAGATCCACGTTCCTCCATTGCCGCGCCGCCCCTCCCCCTCTTCCTCCATCTACATTGCGTCCGCCGCCCCCGAGTCGCCGGCTTGCGCCGGCCGCCGGCCGTTGCCCGGCCATCAGTCGACGGCGGAGAGCCCCAGCGAGGCGGGGCTCCACATGCCGCGGCAGATGTCAGGCGGCGGTCCACGACCGCGACGCGGCCGAGGAGGCTCGGTCCAGCGGGGTCGCCGGGTCAATCGAGGAAGAAGCCGGCGCGGAGACGTTGTCGTTCGTGAAGAATGGTCGAGTACGGTGAGGACAGCGGCGCGGAGGCGTCCAGGGTCCCCATCCAGAGAAGCGACGTCGTCCACGGCGACCACGGACACGACGTCCACCACGACGGCCATGGCGTGTACCGCGAGTGCAGAGACAGCAACGGCCACGGGATCCACCGACGGGAAGAGCAAGCAAGCCAGTAGGAATGGCTAGGAAAAGTAAGTTCTCGAAATCCATGGCCTACTGGATGATGGCGACAGTGAAGTCCTTCGGCACAAGAAGATGCAGCAAAACCGGCGAACTTTTCCGGCGAACATCCTTCCTATCCTCTGCCTGTAGCGTCAGCGGTTGCAGAGCGAAAGTTTCTGATGCCTGAAAAGGAGCAGACAGGGAGCGGTGTTCCTGCATGTGGATTAGCAATGCAAAAGCAAGAGTGACAAATTGAATTCATCTGGCAGTTTTGATGACGGTCCTGTTCTTCTTGTTTAGAGGCCAAGCGGGTCCTTTGTTCTTGACTCAGTAGAGAGAAAAGTGCATGATAACGTGTTGAGAATAATCTATGCATTAATTTAAATGAGAACTGATTGAGAGAATGAATCTGTAATTGTATTGATTAAATGAATGAAGTGTTGGTTTACATATTTATACATGGGGAAGAGGCATGAACATGTCCTTTCGGAGGGGACACACCCCTACCGAATAGGTGCCTCTTCGTGAATGGGTGTCTTTTACTAATGACATAACTAATTGCTAATTGATCACTAATTATCCTATTCTAACAGGAATTTATATGGATATGCTTATAACGTGACCGCTTCGCAGAGTAGCATAGTACTATATATTTTCCTCAGTCACAAAAAGAAATTAAGTTCTTTCAAAAAAAAAAGAAATTAAGTTCGAGACGGAGAAAAAAAAAAGAGAGGATAGATGAATCGGGTCGCATTGACGGACGAATAGGATCAGATCCGCCAAAGAGCAAAGAAACATTTTCAAAGCCGGGACCACATGCCGTGCAGGATAAGGCAAAGTTGTTTGCCAAGCAGCCACAGCTGATCGGTCTAGAAATATCCTAAGGCTGTCTGCCTTGTCGCGTCTACAATATACAGTTCTTTACAAATACTAATCTCTATCCGCAATCGTTTAAGAAAAGCTTTATCCGCAAGTTTCATGCCTTGTAATTACTCGTTACTGGAAAGATCCACTGCCGTCCTCATAAATCCTTCCAGGCCAGTTGTCTACTTGGCTCCCAAAGAGGCAAATTGCTAGGCGCATCTTGGAATTGTACTGTGCTCCAGCTCCCTGCGTCTCAAAGAAAATATACTATTCTAAACTATTTTAAATTTTGACCAGATTTATACAAAAATATGAAAAATTATGACACAAAAATGCTATAGTATAATATATATATATTTTATGATACATCTAATATTTGGAATGTTAATACTTTTTGCTTCAAACTGTAAAATATTTTACTTAGACAAGACTATAATTGCATTCCTTTTAGGATGGAAGGAGGTAATTACTAAGTGGATAAATTCATCTTATCTTATACTCCCTTTGGTCATGATAACTTGATGTAGGACAATCAAAACGAACTACGTTAGTTTAGTTGTGTTGTCCAAATAACATGTTATCATGACGGGAGGGAATACTATTTATTTTATATAATTATGTTTGTATAAATCGTATTTGATAATTGCTACGTAGTTGTTGATATTTTTAGCGCAAGAAACAACAAAATTTTGCTCGAAAACATCTAAGTAACTTCACGTGCTTTTGTTAAACACCCCCCCCCTCCCCCATGTCTTATTTTGAACACCATTGCCATCTTCCCCATTTGCACCATGGTCCGAGATCAGGTTCTGTTTGGTTCATTAACAATGTATCCTTGCAGGGAGGATTCTCTCTGTTAGAATACTAGGAAACATTACCAAGAAAGTAATATGGCAAGATTTGGTTGGTTCATAGGAAAGTTTCAGCTTTTCATAGAACTTTGTATGCACAAACAAGATATTGGATTTTTAATTTAGTTAGTTTTTATTTGATTTTGCAAAAATTAGATTTGAAATGTCACTATATTCTAAATAAATGAAAGGAAATGTAGTTATAATGGCTCTTTTGTTCAAGAAAAAAAGTGTTGCTTGGAATCTGAGACCGGAACAATCATGCTTTCATTGATCCTTAATTTGCTTGCCAAACAAAGTAATCTTCAAAATTGACGACGCACCAGCTATCTTCACAAGAGATTCCGCCAAAACAGAATAGACCAGGCAATTCAAAATAAAATAGCGCCTGATGTGGAAACACGGTAACAGGAGGGATGATGTAGGAAACATGTGTCAAATGTTTTGAAAACAATGGACAAAAAGGATATAGTAGGGCCAACAACACAATTATAGTAATCTAATTATTGGTAGCCACAAAATTTGGGAAAGAGAGTGCGAGCAGCGGTGATATAGTTTAGGAATCGATGATACGTGATGTGTCCAACAAGTGATATATGCTAGAATCGGGCTGAACGGCATGAAGCACAAAACAATTTTCTTTTCGGTCGAGTATGCAAAGGCAATTTTAGGCAATGCAAAACTCAACCGTGAGTTTGTAACCGCATTTTCAACAACCATGTTCTTGTTCTGAAAAAGATAATTCTTAATGCACTAATTTTGATGTAAGTGACACCAGAGTTTTCACTGCAGCTAAATACTTGGTGCGCGATAGTGTGATTCGTATTTCTGGTCCAGAGTTCTCTCGTACACAGGTAACAAAGGTAGGTTAGTGGTATGGAGTGTACCTAGCGATAACAAAAGTTGTTCAGTAGAGTCCGATGGGTGTTGTTGTACCTCGTGAAAAAAGGTAGTTGAAAGCAATTGGGTAACCACTGTTTGTGAAGATAATCTAGAAATGTAAAACTAGGCTGTCCACGAGTTGATCACATCCTACATGTTTATTAGTTACAGTATAATCTTAGTTCTTTTGCTATAAATGTTCCAATTATTTTTTTTGGTTTGCGTAATTCCCGGGCTGCACAATGTACGTGCAGTAGCGAAACAACTGCTTGGTCCTAAATTTCCCAAAAGTTTACGCATCTCAAACAATTCACATTTTTTAAGATCCCTATATTTCTCCCATGAGTTCTATTTTGGCAATTACCATGTTGCAAAAGAGGCCGCATCCCAATTCCCAAACAACTCACAAGCGTTTGGTAAATTACCATGTTCCAAAAGAGGCCCCTGCTGACCAAACCCTCCGCCGCTTGGTTTGCCACGACCGACAAACGATATCGACTCTCCGCTTCGCCTACCGTTTTCGGTGACTTCCGGGCTCCGTCGCCGCCGGTGCACGGCTGCTGCTTTCCACGGAGAACTTTTACCCGGCTGCTGTTACCGGACACCCCAGTTACCAGGAGGAAAAACGAGCGAGGGCGGGGCCGGCCGCCGGGCAGACGCAGCAGCAGGGCAGGGACCAGGCCACCAGGGAGCCCCAGACGCATCCCGACGCGGCCACGGCCGCCGCGGGCACACGCGGCGCGCTCTGCTCGCCCCTGTCCGCCTCCGCGCCCGGCACGCACACACTCGCGTCCTGCGCCGCGCCCTCATCGTCTCCTTCCCCCCTCTCAAAGCCCACCACTCCCCCACGCCACCCACCCCATCCCACCCCCAACGGCGCCCGAGACCCAGACCCCTCGCGCTCACCTTCCTCCCTCCCCCAATTGCAATCGCGAGGCCCCGACCCGGCACCAGCAGCGCAGCCACCACAGGCTCGGCAGATATTTCTTTCGGCGCGGCGAGGAGGCGGGGGGTTGCCGGGACAGGGCGGCACTTGGATGAGAAGGGCGGCGGCGGCGGAGGAGGATGCGGAAGGCGTACAGGGACTCCATCAAGGTGCTCGAAGCTGACATCCAGCACGCCAACACCCTGTAAGCCCAGGCCCAGCTCTCGCCCGCCTCCCTCTCCTCCTCGCCCCCGCCCGATTCCGGCGGCGCCACACATCCCCTGTTGATTCCGCGCACAGCTCGCTAGTACGGATGGCCCCGCGTCCTTCTCGTCTCTCCGCCTGACTCCCTGATCGAGTCGGCGCTTGGGGTTCTGCCGGGGCTGGGTCGACGTCGCCTCGGGCTGCTGCCGGGGGATGCGCAATGCGGCGGCCTGGAAGGGCGACGGGTCGATCAATCGAGCACACGGTTCGTCTCCTGCGGAGGGATTCGCCGTGGGGGTCGGTCCGGTGCCGGTTGCTGATTGCGTTATCCACGCGCGCACATGCGCGGCGCGGCGGTAGATCGGGAGGGGATGGCATGTGTTTAGCATGTCAGAAGAAAGAGAACACTTCTTCCCATGTGCTTCGGTGTTCTAAATTATAGTTTTTGCCTAGAGGGGAAGGTGAAGAGGAGGTAGTGCCTCTTCTCTGAGTGCTTGCGATCTGCCAAGTAATGCTAGTTGTTTGCTTGTTTGGACGAGCAGGGCCTCTGAATTTCCCCGGGACTATGATGGCGCGTGCCTGCAGATGCGGCTGTCTTACAGCCCCGCCGCGCATATATTCCTCTTCCTGGTGCAGTGGACTGACTGCAGCCTCGCCGGGGCGCTTGGTCTGTTGAGAATTCTCATATACAAGGTTTGTGGCATGCTCTGCCCCTGCATGGCTGTTGGTTCTGCGCTCACATTGTCATGCAGTGGAGGTGCCCTGCTGAATTGTTAGCTCACATTTTGCAGGTTTATGTTGATGGCACGACAACCATGTCGACTCATGAGAGGAAAGCCAGCATCAAAGAATTCTACGGTAAGAGTACATGGTGTTTTTACATCTTTGCCTGACTATGCTATCTTGTGTGCTGTTTTGTTGATCGGAATTGATATGTAATTGGCATGGGCAGCTGTGATATTTCCTTCTTTGCTGCAACTGCAAAGGGGGATCACTGATGTGGAGGACAAGAAGCAGAAGGCTGTGTGCATGGAGAGGTACAGAAAAAAAGATGAGGATGAACGGAGCAGCTTATCTGATATTGATGTCGAGAGGGAAGAAGAGTGTGGGATTTGCATGGAGATGAACAGCAAAGTTGTGTTGCCCAACTGCACTCATGCTATGTGCCTCAGATGTTACCAGGACTGGTATGCTCGGAATTTCAGTTTCTCCTCATGTTTTTTGCGTGACGGCATCGAGCTTTATATTCTCAATCACCCTAATTTCACTGCTGTGAAATTGTAACCTTCTTGAGTAGGATCTTGTTATCATTATTGATTAACAGGCTTTTTAGCTGGATTACTATTGTCTATATTGTTCCTTCAAGTATATTCTGTATCTTGATAATTGTGGAAGCTTGAGGGCTTGCTAAACATGAGCTGCTAATAATAGCGACTCTGTAGATAAGCTTGAACCTGTCTTTCTGGTTCTTTCCACCAGCTTATATGCTTGTACACAAGATTGAGCCCCTCCATGTCTATGGGCTTCCTTGACATGGTTAACCTCTCTTTTAAGAAATCCCATGGGGTTGAATGGCCAGTAGCTGAACAGAACATAGTGCTCTGTGAAGCATATTTATAACTTATATGCTTGACCGTTGTCATTCTGAAAATGAAGTGATCATTAGACAGTAGCACTGTGATATTCAGATAATTTCACTGCTACTACTGTTAAGTATGCTAATGTGGTGGTTTGCTACCTGATTTTTTAACTATGTTCTGCCATTCCTTAATTGCAAAGAGAAACCTGAGCGTGGTGCCCTTTCAAGTATTAATTTTTCTTTTGGTCCATTCCATGAACACAATCATTCATCTTCTGTGTACACTATGCACTCTGTTTGCAGCTCATCGTTTCTAGGCTCTAGGCTATGGAAACACGGTACTCTTTTGCTCACTTCAGCTAACAATTTAGCTCATTAAACATGCTGTGGTCCCGCCATTCATAGTAGCTTCATATGTTAGCAAACACTGATAGTAGGTGTCTGCAATTTATTGTTTCTATGTACTAGATGTTCCTATGATGGTTGTGATTTGTCTGTATTCTTTTGGCCAATGTACCTTTTCAGTCAGTGAATCTTGTATCGAGTCACTGAATTACATGTTCCAGGGTTGCCCTGTAATTATTACCATTAGAAAATTGATATTGTTTGTGTTCCAGATACCATGCTTTGACAATAATATTGCTTCTTGCAGGAATTCAAGATCACAGTCATGCCCATTCTGCCGTGACAACCTGAAAAAGACTTGTCCTGGTGACCTGTGGATCTATGTCGAGGACCAAGACGTTGTTGACATGGAGACGGTGTCAAGCGAGAACCTCAGACGGCTGTTCATGTACATAAGCAAGCTGCCTCTGATTGTCCCAGACGTCATCTTCAGTGTTTATGATTCCCACATAAAATGACCGTGATGCCGCCTCCTTGAAGACCTTCAGTCAGTGCTCAGCTCCAGTTAATTTTATGCCCCCATGTTCTCCATTTCCATGCTTTACTCAAGCTTTTGGAAGTGCTTGAATTGATGTGGAGTCACAAGCCGTCCGGTCGTGCTTTAGAACTTATTTAGTGCCTGCATGCATCCTAAATCATATCCAGCCACTCTGTACATATCTGACTTGGCTCTTTTAATAGAGAACTCTGCTTGCCCCAAATGGAGGCAGGCTTGTTTGTGACCATCTTCTACTCCCGTTAAAGGTTTTGAGCGTTGGAAAGTTTATGCTGTGAAGTTAGGCTCCTAATTTGTGTCAACGAATCTAGCTCACTATTACCAGGTAGGATCTGTTACTGTTAGCTTATAAAAGGTTCAACTTATCCAAAAATGTCCAACTATTATTGAATTAGCTTGTCCTTGCAGAAGAAATTATATACATCAACTTTGGACCTAATTATCTAACACTTGCAACTTGCTACTCGAGTTGGTAATTACTGAAAGTATTATAGTCATATATAAGCACAAAATGTGTGAATTTTCTTAATTTCACTGGAATTGTGAGTTTTTTTTTAACAGATCACAGGGGTATTGAACCGAACTTGTGAATTTATTGCGAAACCTCTGAACTGAACGGATGTTCGTACAGACCTTGCAATTTTTTGTAACTAGGGAATGATGGATAAAAGCATTCGCAGGATCAGAATGCATCAGATCATTTTATTGAATTTGTGAGGAGCATCAATGCTACTGCTCGAGCTCAATTCTCCAACGAGGATCCGATGAGGGATGCCTCTCTCTTGCTCGGCTCCTGATCACTGAAGATCCATGAACATCCTATAGGCGTCCCTCTGCGGCTCATAGTAGCCCTCGATGGTGACGTCGACCTGGAACCCGGCCTTCCGGTACAGCGCGACGGCCGCCGTCCTCGCCGGATCGACGTGGAGGATTACCCGCTGGACCTTTCTCCCCCGGCACCGCTCCACGGCCGCCCTCAGCAGAGCCTCGCCATGGCCCTGCCGCCTGCAGTTCTCCCTCACTGCAACCAGAAGTTGCAGTTTTGGGCACGGATTCAGCACTGGAACCTTGACCCGGGGGACAGAGATGCAAACATGCGTCGGTGTGTGTCTGAGTGTCTCACCGGCGAGCTCGATGATGGTGGCGCAGAGGGAGGTGTTGCAGGTGTACACGGCGTACCCGGCGACCTCCTCGCCGTCGGCGCCGGACATCGAGTAGATCAGGCCGAAGCTCCGCCGCCTCAGCTCGTCGCGGAGGGACCGCGCCGGCGACTGGTGCTCAGGGAAGATCGTCGTTTCCAAACGCACGATGTCCTCCAGGACGCGGCCGGCTCGCTCGTGCGACAGATCAAGGTCCAGTATCGACGCCGCCGCCATAGCTGGTAGCTGCCCGAACCGTGTTGGAGAATGTAGAGGTAGCTTACGCTTACAACTTACTACGTTTTGCCAATTTGCCTTGTGCACCCGCTTTTGCTTCTATTTGATTGAGCAACCAAGCAGCGACGAGATGAAATCTTGATATTTTGCAATAAATGGATCAAGATCATTGAACTACGGACTGTACTGGTGTGCTTACGCTAATGTCTGCCAAATTTGTATGGTGTCAGTTTTTTGCTTGAAATACAGAAAAGATTTGAAAAGACTCGAATGCGAGCCTGGTCGATAATTAAATGATCATAGCCGAATAGTAGTACACTACTTAAGATGAGTGATAATCTTATGACGCTAGCGTGTTTGTGAGCTTCTTCTTTGACAGTGTCTTTTTTTATCACATAGATGCTACTCAAATTAAAGCAGTAAAGCAGCCTTACTGGGTTCTTGTTCTCCTTGAATCAGAATATCAGACTTGGTTTTTCTATGTCTGTCAGTAACACTAGCCAAGATCTAAGGTACTAGCGGCTCAAAATTATCTAAGAGTTTCCACCAAACTACCTACCTGAGAGCCTCTTGATGGGTTAGCTTGACCTTGGAGGAGATATGGCAGTATCCCTCTGAACTGAATTGTCTGACACTTTGAGCCGTATCTGCAGTTGGAATCACTGAAATCATATGGCCTTGCAGCGTTCGAAATGTGGGAATCTTTCCAGAAGCCAGTGAGATCAACTTGATCTTGTGCAATCCTCAAAAAATCCAAATAGGTCGTTAGTACAGTTTGAGACTACGCAATCATCAACAAAAACTTGCACAGGATCACAGCACATCGGAGCTTTTTATCAGTTTTTAGGAGCATCCATGGATTTAAGCTCAATTCTCTCCAAATTTCTCCTCTCAACGGGGATGAGCACTGGTTTGGCCTCTTGATGATCCCTACAGATCAATGTACATCCGGTAGGCGTCCCTCTGCGGCGCGTAGTAGCCCACGACGGTGACGTCGACCTGGAATCCGGCCTTCCGGTACAGCGCCACCGCGGCCGTCCTCGCCGGATCCACATGGAGGGACACCCGCTGAACCCTCCTCCTCCGGCACCGCTCCATGGCGGCCGCCAGTAGCGCCTCGCCGTGGCCCTGCCGCCTACAGCTCTCCTTCACTGCACAGGAAGTTACAGTTTTGTGCACGGTTTTAGCAGTAGCAGGCAGCTTCAGCGAAGAGAGGAGAGGAGATAGAAGGCTCTGCTTGTGCTCTCACCGGCGAGCTTGGTGATGGTGGCGCAGAGGGAGGTCGGGCAGGTGTACATGGCGTACCCGATGACCTCATCGCCGTCGCCTCCTGCGGCGCTGGATGCCATGTAAATCAGGCCGGAGTTCCGGCGCTTGAGCACGTCGTGGATGGATCGCGCCAGCGACTCGTGCTTCGGGAAGATCCTCCTCTCCAGCCGCACGATATTGTCGATAACGCGGCCGGCGCGCTCGTGCGACGGATCCAACTCGAGTATCGCCGCCGGCACCGCCGCCATCCGTACCTGTAGCGGAAAGGAGCGAGCTAGCTTTTGCAGTCTGCACCCCGCTCTCGAGTCTCGAGTCGACCCTTTTTGGGAGAGCAGTAGACTGTTTGGACTATGACCACTAATTGTTTAAATGTTCTACAAAATAAAAATATCAATAAATTTTCTAGAAGCACTGTTATTTTTTTTTTGCGAAAGACCAGTACAAACGCAGACACTCACATGCACGCACACTCATCCCTACGAATACACGTACACAAATCCTACCCCTATGAGCACCTCCGAGAGACTGGACCGGCTGTTCCGATCTGGAGAGTATACTAGGTTGGTGCCCGTGCGTTGCTACGGGAAGGAAACAAAATTGTAGAAGCGATAAAATTTGCCACAAAACATGTGTATTGAGATCACCAAACAAAAATAACATGGCACAGAGCCATGCATGTTTATATAATTCAAACAAATACAAAATAATACGAATATTTGGATATATTATTCAAGTAAATTATCAATATGTCAAATAATTCACTCAAACCACCCACCAGTGGTTCAGCCGCCAAGGTAATTTGTGATCGCCAAGGCAATTGTGATTTTGAGTAGTGTATCATATCCGGAGTTCAGATTCATTCTAGCATTCACATCATTTAAAGGACACAACTGGTTCACTTTCAGTTGACAGTGAAGGGGTAAGATTGCAACTTGTTCCTTCTTGTTTATAACCTAACAAAATTCTAGCCTCCACATTCAGGACTTCACCTCTCACCAAACATACACCTTAAAACTGTAGAAAAAGGTAGATCAAGGCACACATGTTCTGGATTAGTGGAACCTGAACCAAACATGCATAAGACAGTAGGTTTTTTGAACTATGCTTGAGTCTACATATGGTCCACATGAGCTTATAATGGTCAACATCTACTCTAGATTACCAATGTCTTATAATATGTAATCTAAAAGTAATCTTTAGAATGCCTCATCTAATCATTAAAAAAGTTCTGAAATTATTACAATCTTGTAATTTGAAAATAAAATTTTAAAGCTTGAGCAGATTATAGAAAATGCCTAAAGTAGAACTGTTCAATATTTGCATGGAAATGATGTTTACCTTTGAAGAGCGTTATTGCTTGGCTACTCTCGAATGCCTCGATGTGAATTCTTAGTTCTTACTGAACATATCTGAAATTTCAACAAGAGATCACATGGTCCTGACCAATCAGGAAGGACACAAGAAACTAAAAATAAACACAATGTAGCGTTCACAATATTCAGCAAACAGCCTAATCTATTTTTACACTCAACTTCGCGACTTTGCAGAGTGTTTTAAGAATAAGACATCAAGGACACGAGTGTTTTAAGAATAATACATCAAGGATACGAAATCAATCGACATGACCTCGGAGCATACCCTGCCGATCCAACTTGGCTTCTTCACTCCTGTCAGCTCCTTAAAATTTTGCTTGGCATGTCAAAAAAAAGTAAGTTTGCTTGTGAAGACATCATCCTGCATCCCTTAACTCCAAGGCCTCATAAATTATTCCTGTGGTCAGTTTAGCAAAAATAAAGGAGTAAATATAGTGCACATAGATATCAAAAAGGGCATGTAGGATTTGATCAACCAACAGAAGGTGCTCTTCTTGCAAAAGTGAAAATGGCTAGTTATAGCAAAAATTGTAGGTTTGCAAAGGCCAATCTATAGTGATTATCTTTGATCTATAGGCTTTCATATAAACTATTTAATAAAGCGGCTCTTGCTTGAATCCAAAACTGGTGAGTCATAATATAAAGTTGGTAGGCACCCCACGCTACTATTGTAACTGTGAGTCATTTATACAAAGTTACAAACTCAATGCTTTCTATTGTATAACAATGGTTCTTGTGCAAATATTTTATTATTATTTTCTTTTAGCACTTAAATGGGGTTCTCAAACCATATCAACCTTATTTCCTGGAGTATATGATAACCTTGTGCTGATGATATCATCAAATGAGAATAAAAAGGTAGAATATTGTTAATGAAAAATTGATGGTATTCATCCCAATTTCCTTATTAGCATAACGTCACGAGTGAGAGCTTTTCACAAAACAAGTGACCAGATAGTCTACAAAGAGACGATCCCATGTTAAAGAATAAGCTGTATTCGTTTAATTTTTTACATTGCAATTTGGAAAAAATATTTAGGAGTGTACTTGGAGTCTTGGACCAATTTCTCCATATTATCATTAATGTTAGAAAATTGATGTCATACTAAATATTTTCGAAATATAAATCAATTAGAACGTGTATAAATTAACTAATTATCGGTTAAAATTAATAAGTTTAAACTTTTCAAATCCTAAAGAAATCACGGTGTGTATTGCAATAAGGGTGTATAACTAAATCCAATGCTATTTTTAAAATGCCCAAAACATTTTTCTATATTCTAAAATTTAGCCTACTCGATTGAAATATAAAAACTCGCTTGGATTTCATTGTTTCTTGCTGCGTTTCTACACTCTAATCTGTAAATGGGTTCAGTCAGTCACACAATGGACAAAAAGAGAGATTGAGGCAGAAAGCTAGAAGGGAGAGTGATATAGCATTAACACAAAAAGTGTCATCCACGGGGTCCGAAACGCGAAAACGAGGAAACCCCTAACCCTTAATCACCCGCTCCTCCCCCTCTCCCTCCTGTCGGGGTTGCGGCGCCGCCGACGAGCCACCACCGAGCGCGATGGCGAGCTCGGCTCTGAGGCGATCTCTCCCGCGGCGCGCCTGTATCCGCAGTGCTCTCCCTTCCCACCGGCCGATCGCCGCCACCGAGTTCCGCCGCTCCTTCCAGTCCGGTGAGCACCCCACACCTCCTTCTCCTCCGGTCCCCGCCGCCGTTCCCCAGGCGTTCCATGCAATGTTTCTCGCCCATTCGTGCCGCGTGATGAGCGTTTATTCTCATACTTACCCACCGTCCTCCTTTAGTTGTAACAATAAGTTGAATCGAATGGTCCTGGCCCTTGGAGATCTAGGTCTGACGCATATTAGTTGCCTAGCTTTCGCCTGCTAAAACTCATCATTTCCTGTGACTTCAGGTGTAAATTTTGAGATTGAAGAATTGACCCCATAGTGATGTCTCAATTAGGCTGCTGCTGATATGCTTCTGGTTCTGATTGTTGCTGCGCAGGGGATGGCGAGACTGGTGAGACCGTGGACGAATTCCAGGAGCGGCTGTTTGGGAGCAAGGGCCTTGACGAGGGGTCACTCTATCAGAAGCTTGATAGGGTTGAGAATACCAATAAGAAATACGGCATGGGCTCTGGACCGGTCAGTGGTTTCGGTGGTTTCAGCGACAGGAGCAGTTCTGGGTCCATGGGTGGTATTGGTGGGTTTGGTGACCGTAACAGCTCTGGATCCATGGGTGGTTTTGGTGGGTTTGGCGAAAGGGGCAGCTCTGGGTCTTTGGGTGGTTTTGATTCTTTGAATGATGGCATGAGTGATATGCTGGGTAATGTGGCACGCAACTTCCAAATGGATGATGATGACGATGACGATGAAGATGACGAGGAGTGGGATGATGATTTTGATTTCAGGCCTGATGTGGACTTTAGGCAAGGTTCGACTTATAACGTTCGGGTAAGAGGGAGTTTGGTTCATCAATACATAGTCTCCTGACATCTAAAATCTTTTGCAATCTTGATGTTTTTGTTATCCTGTGTAAGCATTCAGTAATTCAGTGAGTAAGTGTGTTGTCTAGAAATGCTTGTATTGTCCTGGAATATGAACAGCAAAATTCTATGATTTACTAGGCAGATGTTTACTAAACAAAATGGGAATATCTTTTCCAATAAGTTATTTCCATACCATTAAAAACACCAAATGATGGTGGGATGTGTCTTTATACTACTACCATACCAAATGTGGTTTACAATTTTCTTTCATCATTATTAGTTTATTCTTCCATTGTGGGATTGCTATTCTAATGTCATATTTCTTTTAATTCTAATAAGTGTAGGACCTTGACCTGAAAAGACCTGCAGCCGCAAAGAACCCTCCTAAACCACAGTTCGAAACAACTACAAAGGAGGTTTTGAGGAAGGCTGATTTTAGGGTGAGTATATCTGCCTGGCAACATAAGGAAAATGTCTACAGCTTTTATTTTACATCGACTTGTGGATTTTGTAGTGATATACTACTTTGTAAATCCTAAAACTGCTAAGTAGCAATGAATTTCCGGAACACAATGAGTCTATGCTGATTTCAAAATGGCATTTTTTTTTCAATTAGAGAAAGGCATAGCTGGTGTTAACATGCAGTGTGCTTGCCACCCTATAATATATTATGTATCTGTCAGCATGTCAATTTTCCTGAAATATCATCTTAACTACAAATAGAGCATGACTGATATTTACCATAGTGCTAAATCTATGTTACTTTGTCATTTTTCTTGCGATTGTGTTGCTTGCTATATTTAAATTTAGCAAATGTAAGATACTTTATTACATTGAGCTACTCCCAAGTCCCAAGCTATTAGTTCTGCTAATTAGCTGTTCCTAAACATCATATATTTAAAAACGGAGGGAGTACAGGTCAGTTGCTATTGCTATGTTACTCGCTTTAAGAGCATATCCAAGAGTGACTAAAAAATATGCTCCCAAAAACCTTGTTTTGGGACATTGCCAAAAGTTATTAGGAGAACAAAAAACAATCTCATCCAGCAGTTCCTAAAAAATTGATCCCAAAAACTGCCACGTCATCTAATTGTCGGCCCAACACAACTTTTTATGTGTGAACAGTAATCGCGGATTGGGAGAGCCAAAACAAGGTGTAAATTTGATCCAAGACAGAGCCAATATTGGGTGTGCCAAAAATATTGGGATCCAAGTTGGGCACTGTTGGAGCTTATTTTTTCATCACAGCTCTCAAAACTAGCTATTGGGAATACATATTGGGCACTCTTGGAGATGCTCTAAGTTGCTAGTGCACATGTGAAGCTTAATTATTTCATGGGATTGTTTTGGCTGCAAACACTAAAACTGCAGCAAATATCAAAGCCCATACTTGAAAAGCAGCCACGTTTCCAAGTTTCGATGTGTAAAACATGCATATCTTTTAAAAGATCAGATCTACATGAAAAGAAATCACAGTCTAGTTTATAAATCATGCCAATAAATATTTACTGTTAGGCACCTCTCTGCAAGATATGTACTACCTCTGGTAAAAGCACTTGAGGCTTTTGACTTTTTAAGGGCTTGAAGAATGCTATTTGACCACTACCTTCCTATTAGAATATAGTTATAATGCCTAAATAAATTTATAAGATTACGGAAGTGCTTTTCAAGAAAAGTCTGCACATATGAGTTTTGTGTTTCCGAACTGAATATTTTGGAAGCTGCTGTCGGTCATAGTTTCAAATTTGATGGGATGTAGTATATTTTTTTCTCCACAGATTATTTCATTTATCTCATTGATGAATTCCTATCTTGGCTACAAGTGTCTTCCAGTTTCATTTTTTAACATATATGGAACTCCTCCTCGCAGAATGTTAGATTCCTCTCCAACTTTCTTACAGAAGCTGGAATTATCATCAAGAGAAGCCAGGTACTACTACTTGCTGTATATGATGAGGAACTTTTTGGTTAAGATAATCCTGCATTTTTAATAGAATATCAGATGCTGTTGTTTTAGATAGATGGTAATCATGCATGTCGAGAGCAATGTCGAGTTTGAGTGCCATTGTTCTCAATACATTACCCCATCCCTGCATACTTTTTCCCCTGGAAAGACAAGGCTTTGCCTTGGCTGCTGCTGTGCCTAGATCTTCTTGCTGGATGTTGATCTTTCCATTGACTTGATTTTAAATACAACTCAAGTAATTAAGTGAATTGTCATGCATACCATCTATATCCGTATCTTCTAATCCACGGCCAATGTTCTTTTTTCATGTTTTACCTTGTTTGACTATTTATTACCTTACTACCTTAGAGATTGCTGCTGCACTTTTCTTTATTGATACTGATATAGTGATACATATGTTTTCCATGGTTTTTGACTTACTAATTTTCTTCACAGACGCGCATAAGTGCGAAAGCTCAGCGTAAGATTGCAAGAGAGATCAAAACTGCACGTGCATTTGGTCTAATGCCTTTCACAACGATGGGTAGAAAACCATTCATCTTTGGCAGAAGTGCCGAGGAGCACTATTCAGAGGAGGAATACGGATTCGACTTTGTGAAGCAGAAGGGCGGCGAGCCTGATGAGGATAATGGGGACGCCGAGCCAAACGTGGAGGCTGCATAAACATTCTGGAGCTCCGTTTTGCAAGCTGCCCCCTTTTGCTCTGTTACTCTCATTTGACATAGCTCTGCATGCCTTCCTGATGCCCCATTTCGATTTTTCAGATAGCTTAGCTTAGCTTGAATAAACTGTAATATTGTACGAGTTATTAGCTTGCATGTTGTGGCGTGATAACGAAATATCTTCGGCGACGTATCCTCCAGGCTGGATATAATATACCATATGAAATGGACCATGTGATCGGCGCTTTCCTGGGCGCTGGGAGACTTTTCGGTAGTAACTCTGAGTTCAATTATGTATCCCAATCATGATTACTCGTCTGTTCAACGTGGGCACCGACAATTCATGTGCTGGTTGTTGGTTGCTTCATTTTTTTTTGCTTTTGAAGGATTTTATCCGGTTAATATCTCAGAAAGGATCGATGTATAGGGCTGGGTATATCCTCTTGCACCTTTGTGGCCTCAGAAAGGATTATACTCTGGAGATGCTCATGGCTCCCAGTTTGTGGTCTGATGTTGACCGGCACAACAACAATGTTTTTGTAATTGGATGTGCTCACTGTCATTGATTTTTTTTTAAGAAAAAAGAAGTATAGCACGTTAGAGCGTTTCCTTCTGTGTGGTTGGGTGTCACGTCGGTGTTGATTTCCCATCAGGGCTTGTAGAATGCATCACACGCCTCGTATTCACTCGTCCTCAGTACCGAAAGTGACAGTCACAACCCGGCTCTTTTACATGTTCAACTCTGATGCTTTTGTGCGTGAGGCTGAACATGCCTTTCGTGAGAAGGAAAAAAGTTTTAACTCTGCAATGATATCTGTTCCGTGATTACGAATATGCTCGCGCATCTTATATTCTGATGGTGTAATTATTTTGGCTTGAAAACTAAGAGTAGAGAAATGAAGTCTTTGTACTGTTGGATAAATTCTTGAAAGTTCTCCCATTTTAATTGTTATTTGTTTTAAATTTTGTTGTAAAAAGTACTTCTTAAATTTGTTTTCTAGGAAAGAGGAAGTACCGTAAATGGCAAATTTCTGTTTTGTGAAACACTATCATATCATATCAGGAGAGTTGTTGTAAAAAAAAATACTCTAGCAGATTTATTTTTTATTTTTCAATAATTTTCGTTCCAAAGGGAGTTGTAACTGCTATAAATTAGTTGAATTAGGACAAATATTATTGGTAAAAACGTGATTGAGATACTCTTATTCCCAACGCCTCTCCGCTCTCCTCTCGCTTTCTGCCTGCCTTCCTTTTCTCGAATTCTCGTCCTCTTGCTCTTGCGCCTTCTCATCCCAAAATTTCACACGCCGGCCGCAGCCACTACTTCGCCGGCGACCTACGGACCTACTCCCGTCACCCCCGTCGCCAGCAAACAAACTCCGGCACCCCGCTGCCTCACGCCCCAACCCCACGCCCAGCCTCCTCCTTCCACCGAAGCGCGTCTGCTCGAACTTTGCCGTCCCTCGTGCTCGCTACCTCCTCCCCTTTGTTGGTGACCACTAAGCCTCGCAGATCCATCCCGGCTTGGAGTGGTTCATCCTTTGGTTGGTAAGGGAGCCCTAGCTTGCTTGCTTGGATGGATTGCTCGAAGAGCTAGGTTCGTTCTGGTATCCCCCTTTCTTCGCTGCGAGCCAGGGAATCGATTTTTCGTTTCTGGGATGGGCGCTCAATTCCGCCCACTTTCATGCGATTTGGCTTCCTATCTATGCATACAGAGCTGGAAAAATGGGTGGGGTAGTCGAGGCCCGCTCCGACCTCCGTTAGTCTGTTGTTAAGTTTGCAATTTTAGGGTTTGGAGGGAACCATAGATCTCAAGAGGTGTTAGGCTCGGTTGCAATTTCAGAAAATTTCAACAAGAGAAGGCTAGGGAAGTAGTTTTGGAGGGAAATTTGAGGGATTTGTGAGCAAACGAAGTGGCAATTTAAGGCTGGTGGAAAACCTAAGTATTTCACCATGGTGGGGAAGGAATTGGTGGTCCAGAGGAACAGCCCTGTGGACATCCGTGAGATTGCTGCGAAGGCCACTCTCCGGGAGGTGCGGCAAAGCGGGCACACATATGTGGAGCTCCGGCGTGTTGGGAAGCGCGTCATCTTCTTCTGCACCATCTGTCTCACCGAGTGCTTCAGCGACAACGTGCTCTTCGACCACCTCAAGGGGAATCTGCACTCACGGCGGTTTGCCGAGGCCAAGGTCACACTGTTTGGGCCTATGCCATGGCCGTTTAACGACGGCGTGCTGTTCTTCAACAACTCACGCGAGAAGGATCCGCTCCTGCTGGACTCAAGCTCGCAGAGCACCAGAGAGCTGGCTCTGGTTCCACATCCTGGGGTCTCAGGGAATGATTCTGAGGTGACTTCGAAGTTGAGAGATGGTTCTAGCTCCCGTAATATTGTGAAAGGTGCACGCAACTGTGCAAGAGGCCATACTGGTGGTAGAGTTGCTGCTGTATCTGACAGTCATGTTCTGTCAAACACTGGAATTGATGGTCCTCTTGTTATTCCTGGTGTATTGCTAAAGGATGTTGTTTCAGACTTGCCTGTGCATCTTTTGGGGTATGGAAATATTTCATACAGGATCTGTGAAGGTAGCAAGAATTGCAAGAAGATAAGCAAGATTTGGTGTGCTTGGGTAGGACAAGAAGGCTCTCATGGTTCTGAGAGTTGTAACACTTATGAGCAATCTGGCTTTGCCATAGTCAACTTCTCTTATACTCATGATTTGGGCAGGAAGTGGTCTTCTGATGAACAGGACCTTTCTATCTCTGCTGGATCTTTCTTTGTGATTGATGATGCTGGACATCGTGGAAAGAGAATGAAAAAGTCCTTTTCTGATCAGGAAGCGTCTTCAGAAGAGTCGAATGGTCAGAGCAGCTCTCCCCAGGGCAGTAGCCAAGCTGTTGTGACAGGTTCCCCAACAGGGACCTCACACAATCTTCAAGTTGGCCTCTTATCCAGTAAATCAGCGAGGAGAGAGTTGAGGAAGCAGAAGCGCATAGCAGCTGAGAAAGTGTGTGATATCTGTGGTAGACCAATGCTTCCTGGAAAGGATGTTGCTACCTTGCTGAACTGTAAGACAGGAAACCTAGCTTGCAGCAGTAGAAATTCGAGTGGGGTAAGTTATTTCAAGCATTCTTTGCTATTGCTGTTCCTTAATGTTTCTTGATGATAGCAGCATGGACACATATACCCTTTTGTACAGAGAAAGCAAACAAGAACATAGTTCGAAAGCTAGACCGTCGGCAAACTTTTGTTTCATAATTAGCGATAGAAAGCTTTCACCAAAGGCAAAAAGCTCTTGCAAAAATGCAGTTGCAGAATTCCTTATGTTCCACCCTAAATATACAAATTAGAAAATTGCCTCAATCGAAATCTAAATCTTCTGCTGTAACGACTTTGCTACACTTGATTTTGCAGGCTTATCATCTGTTTCACACTTCCTGCCTCTTACACTGGACTATTCTGTGCCAATATGAGATGCTGACTGACCAAATAGCTACCAAGGGTAAAAGCAATCGAGGAAGAAAGGCTAAGAATGCACCTAAGAAAAGCAAAATAACATCCATATTTTGCCCAGAATGTCAAGGTACTGGAATTCATGTCAAGGGGGATGAACTGGAGAAGCCAAGTATTTCTTTATCTGAGGTTTGAGCACAATATCACTTATTTCTCTTCTCTTCTAGGGTACTTGATTTAATTTACTTTTCTGTAAATCATATGTGGCGCCCTGAAAATGGAAAATGGGTGGATATTGGCACTTGCAGATGTTTCGCTTTAAGCTGAAAGCCATTGAAGCTCACAAAGCATGGCTGAAGAGTCCAGAAGTGCTTGAGAACTGTTCCACTGGGCTTCATTTCCCTTCAGAGCATCTGGAGAACTCTGAGGTAGCTTCAAAGGCACACTATTCCTGTTTATTTTCTTACAAGGCATGTTTCAGTTCACTCACAACACTTCCCTTCATTGCAGGAGAGGGTGATGCCACTGAAGTCGATTCCTTTCTATGCTGCTGATGGGTAGGAGACACTTTGGGAAGCTCAGCCATCATCGGTTGTGTGAGAGTTTGCAAGAGTCGCTGTAAATTCGATAGAGCAGCTGTAAATAAGCTCGCCTGACAATACTGTGAAAAGTGGTGTTAAACGCTGACATCATAGTTTGCTTCCGCATTGCCTTAATATAGTTGTGTTGTATGACTGATAACCTGTCACTCCGACAGATACATCCGTAAACTGGTAGAACCGTATTCGAGTGGGTTCAGTAAGCATGTATGTACTCTTCGCTTTGTTAAATGGTGCCGTGTTCATTCCTGGAAATATCTATGAATTACATCCGCCAGATTTACACTTTACAAAAGTTGTTTATGTGTTCAGACCTTTCCTGATGCCATACTTTCTGGCTGTTCTGAGATGTCATGTGCTGGCCTTGTGTTACTATATGCTAAATGAGTCAAGATTCAGCCAAAAAAAAAAAACAGTAGTGAGCTTTCAGGATTCAGGCATGCTGGTCTGAAATGTGCATTGAAACTACGACTGTCTGGATTGCGGTCACATGTTGGTTTGCAAATTGCAAGTAACTATTCGACTGTTCGATGAAGCAATAAATCTGGTTAGCCAAATCGGAATCAATTCAACCATAGGAAGCAAGCAAAGACGGTTCCATATGCTCTTATTTGCGACGTTTCTTGTTTAGCTTTGGTAAGATGGATTGAGCGTCGGATACACAAAAAAAAAAAATCGAGGCATGCAATTGAGAGGGGAAAGGCAGATGGTAGAGTGAAGAAACAAACGAGAAAGAAGAGTTGCCGATTTGTTAACTGGATCTCAGCAAGACAATTAGTCATCAGGAGGCCATCACATTGACGGCCTCATCAGGAAGATAACGCAGTATTTCTTGAACAGCATCATCGATCCGTGTGATTCGGCAAAAACGCACACATCGCAGAAAACCAAAACCAAAAGAAAGAGTTTACACGCAAAAAACACAAACCACTGTACCTCGCGGCCACCGCGCTTGTGTATCAGAGAAACGAGAGGCGTATGAACCGCGCTTGTACATCAGAGAAACAAGAGCCGCGCTTGGCGGCCGCACATAGATCTGGAGCGAGATGGAGCAGGAAAGAAACGATGGGGGACCTTAAAAAGAGCAACAAATGGAAACCAGGCGGCCGTGGGTGTGGCGACTAGGGTTTCTGCGCAAGCGGAGGCACCACAGCTGCAGAGCTGCTCGAGACCCTTCCCATATTTATAGACTGCTCGACCGGCAGCGGGCCGCGCGGACGGCGGCTAGACCCCACACCGCCGCCCAGCGCACAGCGTCACTTTGCCAGGCCGGCGGCGGCGTGGCAACACGTCCCCCGAGAAATGCGCCCGGCCCAGATCGAAGCGGGCCGAAACCTCACCGCCTTGGGCTTCTCTTCTCGTGGGAGCGCACGCCACCGATTCGGCCCCCAAACATCACGCGCTCACGGGCCACGGGCGTCGCCGAACGGCGGCCCGGCTCCCGGCCGTCGCTTTCCCACGCGCCCCCTTCTCGAACGTTCCGTCCCCATCCGCCCCGTCCCACCGCCGCACGGGAAAGGCGCACATAGAGAAAAGAGGCGACCCATCCGGGCTCCGGGGTTCGCTCTTCCCGGCGCGTGCTCTGCTCTGCCCTGCTCGACCCCACCCGATCGATCGATCGATCGTTCGCGCGGCGCAAGGGCCAGAAGCCTAGAAGCAAACCCCAAGCCGCGACCTCCGCACCCGGGAGAGAGAGACCGCCGCCGCCTCCACCGCATCTCTTCTTCTTTTCGTCTCATCCTGCTGCAGGCGATGGCGAGCGGCGGGGCGGTGAGGGAGGTGGGGTCGAAGGCGGAGCTGGATGCGGCGGTGGCCGGCGCGCGGGCGGCCGCCGTGCACTTCTGGGCGGGATGGTGCGAGGCGTCCAAGCAGATGGACGAGGTCTTCGCCCACCTCGCCGTCGACTTCCCCCACGCCGCCTTCCTCAGGGTACGCGTGCTTCCGCTGGCCCCCTTCGCCCCCGCGCTCCGATCGCGGTAGATTCGGTATGGTTCGGTTCGATAGCCGACGATAGTGGCTCGTCGGATTCGGGGTTGGAGTTTAGGGTTTTAGTATATTTATTAAGGCGGACTGGCGGAGGGTGCTTTATGCTTTACTATGAATGTTTCCTCCATGGTATTTCGGCAAAATTATGAGTGAACTTGTAGATTGTGAGATGTTACTGATTTGATGGGAAGGCACAAGTGCAAAACTAGGGCATGTTATGGAGCAATGGACTAAGGGCCTGTTCAGTTCGCAAAAAAAAGTTGCCAAAACGTCACATCGAACTATTCATCAAAAGGAATCTTTCATGCATGGAGTACTAAATGTGTGTTAATGACAAAACCCATTCCATAACCCCTAGGTAACTTTTCGAGACGAATCTAATGAGCCTAATTTGGCCATGATTAGACAACGTCGTGCTACAGTAAACAATCTCTAATGATGGATTAATTAGGCTTAATACATTCGTCTCGCGATTTCCCGTCCAACCGTGTATTTAGTTTTATAATTAGATCATGTTTAGTCCTCCTAATCTTTAATTTACAATTGCTACATTAAACGGTAACTTTCAATCTACCCAACTAAACACCCCCTAATTTCTCCAACTTCTCTTGCTGCAGTGTTTCTGCACATCTGTTCACAGGATATTTTTGTAGCTTCCTTGTACATTTGTGTTGAAATTGCCCTAACCTTACTTTCTACTCTATGGAGTATCCAACCTGCGTGGTTGCATAAGTGTTAAGCTAATTGTAGCCAACTCTATGGCACATTTTGAGTGCTGGATGTTTGCATCATGACATCCCTTGCCAGTGTCTGACTGATTTTCTGGATTTCTGTTGAAATGGATCAAGGAAAGATATTTCTATGAGTGCTTGTGCTCAAGTGAAATTTGTGATTAGGGATTTAGGGGTGCTATTCAGTCATCAGTACTCCTTTAAATTATTAATTCCATAAAATCATTGGTGCTGTCTAGAATATGTGCTGTCTATTTGTGCTATCTAGAACAATTGCTATTTCAAGTTTTGCATGTATATTTGAATACTTTTTTCTGTGCGGTATTCAGTTGTGGTAAGATCAACACAGTCCTGTTCTCAATCTCGTATTAGCTTGTGCTATGTATGCAGTTAAAAACTTATTTTCTGAAGAAAAATACATTTGAAAATATTATCTACCTGTTTCATTTTGTGTCCTTTGTTTAGCAGTTTCGCTGAATTAGTAAATCATTGGTCTGAACTTTTAGTAATTGTTTTTTCCATTGGACTTCCGCATCCCTTGGTATATCCAGTAATTATGGTTCATTAACAGTCAACAACATCAAAATATCTGAAAATTCTTTCACTTATTTGCTGGTAACTTCTGTCAGGTTGAAGCTGAAGAACAACCTGAAATATCAGAGGCATATGGAGTTTCAGCGGTGCCATATTTTGTTTTCTGCAAGGTATGGTCAACTACTCTTTTTTATTATTTTCACTTCTTGTCATGTTATTATTTTAGTTTTGGACAATGGTTTTTGATAGAATTATGTTGCTTCTATTCTTACCTGTGGTTGAATAATTGAATGAATCCCTTTTATTGTCAATGATGTTGTAGAGCGCAGTATATTTAACACAATGAGTGCCAATGCTGTAAGGATCCACAACATGTATCTTTTCATGACTTGTTCTACAACCAGTTGCATCAATTTGGTATATTTAATGAATGATCTGCCATTTATTGACAGCAAGGAAATTATAATGTAATGAATGATATAATGGCACTATAGCGTAAGTGCATAACTAGTCCATTTGGACTGTAGTGCCTGCATACTGCTCAAACAGAAGTCTATGCAGCATTATTTGTTTGATAGTTTGATATTGGTTTGGGGTTTGGATAGAGTTAGATCCCATGTGTTAGAGATGATGTTCTTTTTATCTAGGTGTTTTGAAAGTTGAACGATCCTACAAATTGATATATTCTTTTCTATTGAAATTAAGCAAGCATAGACAAAGGTTCTCAAGTCTCTCTCTCACTTCTCAACAAGGCCTGGGAGAGCCTTGACTAGCATGAGAAAAGTCCCCAACTTGTTGTCCAATGTCAAGTTGCCTAGCCACGGTCTTCTGAGTTCCATATATCAACATCCTTCACAGAATATGCTTTCTTATACACCTTGTGATGACAACTTGGTATTCTCGGTTCACTTGAGTGTTCCTAAACTAAAGATTTTGTATAAATTGGTTTAGTTTTGTGTGAACACTCTGTGCTGAAGGTTCTATTTGGCATATAATACTTGTGGTTACTGATTAGGTGTATTGTGTGATGGTGTAAAATATAATTTTTCAGCAATTCAAGGCCTTGCAGCATTTTTTAAGTGTTTTCTGTTATCTGAACTGATGCGATGACTATGGTTGCACCCCCAATAGGATTTCATTTATAGTGTCTTTTCTCCTCTAAGATCGTAAGTCATGGCATCTGTCAGGAAGTTTTATTGGCCTGTGAGAAGTCCAATAGTGCATACTATGCATGTCCAACAGTTATGATACTTTCTTATGATGTTCTCTGCAGTGAGGTTAAGTGATGTACACATACTTACTCATGCCAAATCAAATAAATTCTTTGAATGCACAATTTGATCATCTCTCATTACACCAATTAATGAATATTGGCCATTAGTTCATGAGGAATTCTGTAAGAATATGGACCGTATATTTTTCTATTGTGACTGTCTTGTTTATTCATTTTTATTGTGGACTTATTGAGCATAATGTCAAGACACAATTTAAGAACTACCTGGAAGATGCCAAATAGCCTAGTAGGTTATTTTCTTTACTTCAGTTTTGAATCTAGTAGGTTATGTTTCCAGTTACTGATTGTTATTGTTTCTCGTTAATTAATTTTCAGAGTTCCTGAAATCTTTGCTACTAAATTCTTTGATAGATCCACGTGTTTTTTCTTCATTAGGAGGTTTTCACACTCATGCTCAAACTATCTGCTTGCAGGAAGGCAAAACTGTTGATACTCTGGAGGGAGCAAATCCAGCTAGCCTGGCCAATAAGGTTGCCAAAATAGCTGGGCCTGCCAGTGTTGCTGAGTCTGCTGTACCTGCTAGCCTTGGAGTGGCTGCTGGGCCTGCTGTACTTGAAAAAGTCCAAGAATTGTCTCAGCAGAATGGATCTTCTGCTGCTGAGGGCATAAACTCTGGCAGCCTGCCAGATCCACTGAATAAGCGGTTGGAGCATCTTGTCAATTCCCATCCTGTATTTTTGTTTATGAAGGGAACCCCTGAGCAACCAAGGTGTGGTTTCAGCCGTAAAGTGGTCGACATTTTGAAGCAGGAGGGAGTCAATTTTGGGAGCTTTGATATTCTCACAGACAGTGATGTACGCGAAGGAATGAAGAAGTTCTCCAACTGGCCCACTTTCCCTCAGCTCTACTGCAAAGGTGAGCTGCTTGGTGGATGTGATATTGTCATTGCTATGCATGAGAGTGGTGAATTGAAGGATGTTTTTGAGGAGCACAATATTCCCCTCAGACCACAGGGAAGCAATGACGCTGACGCAGTGGAACCTGAGGCTCCAACTGGAAAGGGTGGTGCAGTTTCTGAGCCAATCAGGCTTACTGATGCTCAGAAAGCTCGTTTGGAAAGCCTTGTTAATTCCAGCCCTGTGATGGTATTTATCAAAGGTTCACCAGAGGAGCCAAAGTGTGGGTTCAGTGGGAAGTTGGTTCACATTCTCAAGCAAGAGAAGATTCCGTTCTCCAGCTTTGATATTCTTTCAGATGATGAGGTCAGACAGGGTCTGAAGGTCTTCTCAAACTGGCCTAGTTACCCTCAACTGTACATAAAAGGTGAACTGGTTGGTGGTTCCGACATAGTAATGGAGATGCACAAGAGTGGTGAACTGAAGAAGGTTCTGTCTGAGAAAGGTGTTATACCAAAGGAAACTCTTGAGGACAGATTGAAGGCCCTGATTTCCTCGGCCCCAGTAATGCTTTTCATGAAGGGCACCCCAGATGCTCCTCGTTGTGGCTTCAGCTCGAAGGTTGTGAATGCTTTGAAGAAGGAAGGGGTCACCTTCGGGTCCTTTGACATTTTGTCTGACGAGGAAGTTAGACAAGGTCTGAAGACATACTCCAATTGGCCTACTTTCCCTCAACTGTACTACAAATCAGAGCTGATAGGCGGCTGCGATATCATTCTCGGACGGCCGTTTCCGTCGCGCGCAAGCGAGAAGCATCGGAGAAGGGGGGACCGGTGCCGCCGTGCTACGAGCTGCGATCTCCGCCGTGGTACTCGCCGTCCGGTCAGGCCGTGGAGCTGTCGGCCGGCGCCCCCTCGTCGGCTCGCCCGTCGTCATCCTCGACCTACCACGTCGCGCTCGCCGGGGAAACATGGCCACGGAGGCCGATGAGATCGCGTACGCCTGTGGCTATTGATGCATCTCTGTCCTGCGCGCGGTACGGTGCCTCTCGTGATAAGCAACGACAG
Source organism: Alloteropsis semialata (assembly GCA_004135705.1). Lineage (NCBI taxonomy): Eukaryota > Viridiplantae > Streptophyta > Magnoliopsida > Poales > Poaceae > Alloteropsis > Alloteropsis semialata. The sequence goes on from CM014278.1 coordinate 45,200,739, forward strand.
GAGTTCTGCTGGAGGTTCTCCGACTGGATCCAGCACCCACCCAAAGATTTCGGGGGTGTTTAAATTCATAAACTTTACATAAAGTTTTCGTTCAATGCATAAGCATTTCATCATTTTTCACCAATTCACTGGATTTAAACATCCCTTCAAGCGACGACCTTAATTTCATGCCAGTCTTCCCCTTTTTTTAAGGAAATGGATAAAAGTCACGAAGAAAAGATCCGAAGGTTAACGGTCATTCCTTGAATGCATCTTAAGGTTGGTTGATCTCGGACAGTCGGACGTTTCTTGCTACATTTCTGTCAACTGCCACATGCCCATGGGCCATGGTGTGGGGTGGGGGTGGGCCGGGTTCCGCCTTTCCTTCTACTGTTCGTCGATCACATGCATGCAAGGCCAATCCAGCTCTCGATCAGTTATGTCGCAACAGTAGTCTGAACAAAAACCAGCAGAGGCAATATTGGTTACACTGCAAGCCGTTGCTTCCTCTCTTCTCAAATATTGGTTACACTTGCTCTTTTACTAAAGTTTTTGAGACTTGACCAAAATTTAGCACTAGACTTTAACACTTCTGTTTAGATAGACTAATACTAAAGTTTGACACTTTCACCCATTAGCACTTGGGTCCAAACAATATCTCAAACGCCTCTCGAAATGCTCCAGCAGTGATAGGGTTCCAATCATTCCAGATCTCTCGACCAATTGGCTCCACCACTCCCTAAGATCGTCCATGGTCATCTTGCCATATCGTCATTAACAAGAAAAAGTCTCGTTACCTCGGTTTCACAATGGCTGCCCCAAGAAGCATTTGTACACATCTGGCTTGCTAGATCTGCCGATTTGCACGATGGCACGGGTACACGAACAAGCCACACCCCTTTCGTGCTTCCTATTTTAAGCTGTTGCTCGTGCTCAGCACCATCAATTCCATCTCCATGCATTCTTCCGGGCCCCTGGCCGGTGGTGGATGCTGTGCTCCATCCGCATGGTCCCGGTCTCCGGGGCGCATTGTTTATGCCATCGATCCATGTTAACGCGTACTTTTTTCTGGACCAAAGCAATATAAACTATGTGGCGTACTTCAGTGTTCTCAAATGGAACCATGCTATGTTGCCATGCATGGGCGAGCACAAAAGCGTCCGAGTGTAGAGAAGCAATGTACGGAGTACTTGTTATTCATAGGAATTCGGTGATTTATCGCTGTAAAGAATGCTGCCGTCCACTTGTTCCATATGTACTACTTTCGTACAAATGAGCTGCTTTTCCATTGTTGTTGGGCTTGTACCGATGTTAGATATTCTACTTTTATTTGTTTAAAATAATCTTTTTTGCCTGTTTTATGCATGTATCGGTTGGAGCACATATGTTTCTCTATGGCTTAATACGGTGGCCGCGCTGAAAATGGAATGGCACGCTGAGAATCCGAAAAAGAAGAAAGATGAGAGACCAAAATGGCATGCCACGTGGGTCGGCCCGGCCCTAGCCCTAGACCCGGCCCTATGGTCTCAAGGCCAATTTTAAGGGTCACGGGTCGACCCAAATCCAATGTTTAACTATACTTTTGATGGTTCAATGGGCAACATAAGTTGGCCCAATATATTTTTGGACTTTACTTAAACAAACATTTTTAGATATATAATAGATGAAGAATTATATCATACTAAAACACAAGTTTAAAATTCTGAGTCGGCTCTACTTTACCCATTGAATCGATAAGTTTCAGTCTCTATGGACCCTTTCCTAATTCAGGCCAAAATCTTGTGACCTATTGACTTTGCTTTTTTGAGTCAGATCAACTGCCCAATGAATCGACTTTGCCCATTCCCATCCCCACGTTCTGCACTTCTGGGCGAAATATTCCTCCCGTGTGCGCTGTCCCGGCTTTCTTTGGCTTCCTAGCTCTGCTTTATTCCAAGCTAGTAGGGTTTGTTGTTTTCTGTACCGAGAGGTTTCGCTGAGATTCCAACGGGCAAATAGAAGTAGCAGCCGTACGTACCCATGCGGCCATGGCTGCAAAAGATCTATCCGCCAATAGAAGGAACCCACCGAGGCATAAACTGCACCACATGGAGGCTAAAAATATGATACGAGCCATCTTGTCATGCTCGATCTAAAGCGGAAATATGCCAGCAGAAACACCTTGACTGAGGAGGTGTTTAATTCCAGTGAATTGGTGAGAAGTGGTGAAAAATTTTGCATTGAAAAGCGTGTCCTGTGAGAGGGGACACGGTTGTCAGTATGAAAACTTTTTGATAACTTTTGAAAGTTGGGGGAATTAAACAGGGCCTGAACATTATTGTTTCGCGTTTTGGTAAGCCATTTCATAGATACATTCGCTTGGTCTTAAAAGGCAGATGGTTTTAGTTTTGTTATAACCAAACTTGTTTAATTTTCATCAAAATTACAGGAAGATAAGTTAACATATGCAGTACCAATTACAGTAGCATCAAAATGTTTTAAGGTGGATTTAGCAAAACTAATTTGATACGGTAGATTTATATTTTGGAACAAAGGTAATATTTAACTCGCAAATTCTAACTTGAAAAAACAGACTCCTAACTTAGGGATGCAAAATCTTGAACCTGTAAATTGAAGCTAAACTCTTCCAACCTTTCAATTCAATAATAACGATGATGAAATAGTCACTAGCAATAAGTACCCTTTCAGAAAATATGTTAAAAAGTCAGTGACAAAGAAGTATGATGCTATTTATTTTGTTGTGCGAAAGGGTACAAGCGAAAACACTGATGTATACGCATGTACACTCACCATAAGGGCTCGTGCATCCTATTCAATCATCATAGGCATCTCGTCATCGATGATACATCGCTCAACATAATTAACCGAGCTACGCTCAATCCATTTGTGAAGCTAATTACTTATAGCCATAAGTAGAAAAAAGGGTTAGAAAAATCTTATGTATACTCTATTAACTACTTCCAAATTGAACATGTCCTAGCATTTGCTAAAGTCAAGAGAAATCTTATGAGAATTTCAAAGCAGCAATTAAATAGATAGCCCATAGACCACTACACTGCACTTTAGCAAAAAAAAAAACTATACTACAGTACTACTACGGTGGTAAAGGGCCTAAAAATTTAGCCTACTAATTTTAAGGATAGGGCTGGATAAGGGCCGAGCTGAAATGCTATATATTTTTTAACTAAAATTAATTAGAGCCAAGATAAATTGTGAAAAAGATATAAGAGCCACGATGAATTACCACCCTTAAATACTACACAGGTATACAAACCACCACTGGAGTAATGCACACGTAAACAATTTCCCTTTGGAGGTGCACGTACTGTCGTACTCCCAAACCTCTCGCCTGAATGGGGTGAAATGAGAAAAGGCGTTTGGTGGAACTTTATAAAAACCCCTGGTTGCCTGCCTCTTTACCACAAAAGGGCAAATGGAAAGCGGCAGCGGGCCCACACGCTACAGTACTTCGCGGCCTACTTTTACCCCCCTGTAAACTCCCGCCCGGCCGCACGGTAAACTCCCGCACGGCCGCACCCCGCGCTCGCCGCCGGGCTCCGGCTGCCACCATCAATACTGTCATTGGCTCATTGCTGCCACCAACAGGCCGCGGCCAATCGCGCGGGGCGCCCCACGCGTCAGTGGGCGCGGCACGAGCAGCGCCGTGACATGCCCACTTGGATTTGATACCAGATGCTCCCTCCTCTCTCTCTCACTCTCTGTGGTAGAGGGAGTGAGGCCGAAAAGTAAAAACTCGCTGAATTCTTGAAATAGGATATTTAGATACTAATAAAAAATTAATTATATAACTCATTTAAAAATTGAAT
>CM014278.1:45205544-45222144 GCA_004135705.1 Alloteropsis semialata
CGTGATGCGGCACACGGCAAAGAGAGCTTTGCCGTGGGCCGCCAGATCTCGCCCACGGCAAAGAGTTTTTTTAATTTTTATTTTTCCTTTTTTTTGTTTTTTTTCCTATCGTTCATATATGACCGTATAGTGCGCACGCCGGCTCTTTGCCGTGGGCCCCAAAATCTGGCCCACGGCAAAGCATTCTTTGCCGTGTGCCACCCTGTACGGCACACGGCAAAGATCGTTTTTCTTTTTTTCGTTTTCCTTTACTATTTTACTGTCCTTTGTTTTATTTAAATTTCATGATTTATGATTATTGAAAATAGCTTGCCAACATGTTTGGTGATTATTGTGAGGAAAAAAACCGGTATTTCATGTGGTTATAACTCAAATTCAATTCCCGTAACGTGTTATATCAAATTGGTGTTCGATATTTATTTGAAAATATTTACGCAAATTCACTCATCAGTATATATTTGATGCTTTTAACAAAAAATAGCTTGTAAAAGTCAATCAACAACATGATTTGATGCTAAATTTCCGTTATTTCATGCGATTATAACTAAAACTCAAAATCCGTAGCGTGTTATACTAAATGTTTTCGTGAAATATTTGAAAATATCTACGCAAATTCAATCATAATATCATATTTGATGCTTTTAAACAAAAATTTTGTATTATTTCATGCAGTTATAGCTCACTTAGAATGTATTTCATATAGTTAAAGGAAAGTTACAAAAAAATAGAATTATCAAACGCGTCCAAAAAATAACTAAAATTGGGTATGAAACAATTTATGTAGCATATTGCATATACAAAAAGTTTTGAAGTCAATATCCAATTCGACTTCACTCATGGCTCGCAATATGAACAACTCCTTCTTAACTCTATGAAACTTCTACGCAGATGTTTGGATTTGTAAGCAGGGTACGTGACAACTTCTATGAAACATGCTCATCTTTTTACCGTAGCCTTCAGACATGAAATCATGATATCAGTACGAATCTTATGATTTTTAGACTTTGTTTCATTTTTATATAATTTTAAAACGATTTGGCCACACTCCCGTGCTCATGTTTCGTGAAGAATATGTTCGAAATTTCATTCCATACCCTGGATACGGCCTCAGATTGGACTAATTAACGTGAATATCATTTTTCGATTCATTATATTCCATTATTCGACACGTTTGCAGTTCAAATTTTACTTTTTCTCAATAAATCCCTTCACTGAAAAAAGTAACTAAATATAGCAAAAGGATAGTGAAAATATTCCAAATCTCAACATTGGGTACCACGTAAGGCATTTGGGCAGAAGAAAAAGTTTGGGAGGCAAAAGTTGAAAAAAAATATATACTTTGCCGAGTGCCTACAAAAGGCACACGGCAAAGGAATTATACACACGGCAAAAATATCCTTTGCCGTGTGTCACACATGGGGCACACGGCAAAGAGGGCCGTCATCTGGCCATTGAGGACGACGTCACCTTTGCCGTGTGCCGGGCGTCAGGCACACGGCAAAGCTGGCATTTTGCCGTGTGTCCCTCGTTTGCCGAGAGCTGGACCTCGAGGCGCACGGCAAAGTAGCCTGTTGCCGTGAGTTTTTTCTTTGCTGTGAGCCTTTAGGCTGGCACACGGCAAAGAGTTCCTTTGCCGTGTGCCCGAGTTTTGGCTCACGGTAAAGGAGAAGGCACACGGCAGCGCGTCGATTTCCGGTAGTGCATGGAAGCATGTTCTGTTAAGGATGTCGTTGTACGAGACTCTGAACTCCAAAGACAGGCTAGACCGGTGACCATGCATCACGGCTAAAGAAACATTGAAAAAATGCATGAGAAAAACAAAAAGGTGGTGGTTCAGTGGGGGTGCAAAGCACAATATGGAGCGATCCACCCCTTCGTGCATGGCCATCCGGATTTACGATCTTGGGCACCACAGCAGCCAGATTTACGATCGTCACCGTCACACCAGCCGTTGCAATCGCGTCCTTGACCGTGTCACACCGCCGGACATGCGAGCCTAGAGCGTCGGTTTCACACCATGCCCTGCCCCCCACTGAACCAGCACCTTTGCCCCCAAAGAAGCTTGGGATGACTTGGGCTCCGCCACGACGCCCGGCGATTCGATGTCTCAATCGCGCGCTATTTGCGCTGCTGCTGTGGCTCGACGATCTCCGGTATGGTACTAAACCAAGCTGCTGCGGCGCTCGTACGCGTAAGGCGAGGGATTTGGATCCGCGCGTGACTGTCGCGTGGCGCCTTGCGTCCGCTCTACGCCGTGACGGTCGCGCGCCGCGCGGGGGGCGCAGCTGGCTGTGCGGCGATTCCAGCAGGCAGGCTACCACCTGGCAAGCGTGCAAGTGGGGGGATCGGTCCGATCGGAGATGGGCGTCAAGGCCGCTCGGAGCGGCAAATTCGAGGTCGCCAGCGGATCGAGCTCTCTCGCCGCATGCAGCGGCGGCGTCACGGGCGCCGGCCGTCGCCTCGCGTCGCAGCCGGCTTTGGACGATCAGCGCGGCGCGTCACTTTCGCTGTGGTGGAACTTCAGAGTTGAGACCTGATCTGGAAGATGTTCGGACCAGTTGCATGGCTCCATGCTGTCACTGTGAGTGGGTAAAGCGTCAAGCCTTAGGACCTGACAGACACGCTAACAAAGGTACTAGTACGCAGCAGCACGCAGCGCCGTCTCCAACCGAACTTGCTGTACGTCCCTCGGCGCTGCACTCTCACGGTCTCTCACTCACCAGATGGCGCGGGTCGCGCGCAGCCGATTGGGAATTGGTGATGGTCCAGTAGCTGAGAGCTGGTGCAGCAGCACGTTGCCTTGGGTTGCAGTTGCAGGCTTGCAGCTTGTTCCCGGTAGTGCAGCTTCAGTCTGTCAGTCACCGGGGTCAGCGGCAGAATGCCAGCCTAAAGGTGATCGACTTCGCCCTACGGTACGTGATCAACATTTGGAAAATCTAATTGGCCAAAAAGTAGCAGTAACATAGAGGGATGAACGATTGTGATCCGCAGATCCACCGCGCAAGATGATTAGCTGAAGCAGCGTATCGGCCTCACGTATACCGCCGGCTGTGAGCAGCGCATGCTAATGTAAGAAGCCAAGTGCCTTGTCACTATTCTGACACTTAGATGCAACGTATCAACAAATACCAGCTACGATTTTCCCGAGAATAATGCAATAATGGCATCAGTTCAGTAGACGCATACATAAACATCTCAATTCATCCATCATTAATCGTGACAATAACAGAATAAAAACCTCCAGCCTATGCCAGGCCCCAAATTGAACTGCTGAATATTTAAAACCAAATGGTATCGAAATTGTTTCAGGTTATTCCTCCCGCAGATGTCACAATTCTAGTAATGTGGCACTAGCAGATGTCTCAAACGTGGACCTACGAAAACAACGGCGTAAATGCAACCATAGGACAATTTGACTTTGTCTAGACAACTAGGTACACCAACGAGACAAGAACACAATGCGCCTACTCTGACAGGGTTGACTTCAGCTCTCCACTCTTCTCCATCTCGAGAATGATATCGCAGCCGCCTATCAGCTCTGATTTGTAGTACAGTTGAGGGAAAGTAGGCCAATTGGAGTATGTCTTCAGACCTTGTCTAACTTCCTCGTCAGACAAAATGTCAAAGGACCCGAAGGTGACCCCTTCCTTCTTCAAAGCATTCACAACCTTCGAGCTGAAGCCACAACGAGGAGCATCTGGGGTGCCCTTCATGAAAAGCATTACTGGGGCCGAGGAAATCAGGGCCTTCAATCTGTCCTCAAGAGTTTCCTTTGGTATAACACCTTTCTCAGACAGAACCTTCTTCAGTTCACCACTCTTGTGCATCTCCATTACTATGTCGGAACCACCAACCAGTTCACCTTTTATGTACAGTTGAGGGTAACTAGGCCAGTTTGAGAAGACCTTCAGACCCTGTCTGACCTCATCATCTGAAAGAATATCAAAGCTGGAGAACGGAATCTTCTCTTGCTTGAGAATGTGAACCAACTTCCCACTGAACCCACACTTTGGCTCCTCTGGTGAACCTTTGATAAATACCATTCATTAGGAGTATGATTTGATTTCTAACTGATGAAATCTGAATACAAAAGAGATGTAAGACAAGCACCCACCATTTCACAGACGATGATGAAACAAACTGCAAACTAGTCTTTAAGGTAAAATCCAAAGGAGCTCTTTTCCCTGGAATGGTGATCTTAGAAGGGCACACGTCTGAAGACTTCAACGCAGCATCGCCAACTTGTAGAGTTGAGGTGCTAAGCCCAGAAGCCACAAAACCATCACGAGCTCCAAACCCTTTCAGTACTTTTTCCTAAAATAATGTGGTACAAACATTAGATGGAATGATAAGATATACTAAATTGCAATAGATTCATTATTACCATATCAAATTTGTTAGAACCAGTGTGCTTCTCATCTCCAACGTGAAGCTCAGATACAGTACGGAGAGCATTTTCGCTACATTTCTCAACTTTCTTGAAACCTGGCTTTGCTGTCTCCGTTGTCGAAGGAACAGAAGAATCCAACTTAGCAGAGTCCCCATTACCACTGAATTGGGTAAAGAAGCCAAATAAGAGCTTAAATGTTATAGGGAAAAGCAAGCACTCAAAGTTCTACAGTCAGATCATTACCATGGAAGGGAAGATGATGCAAAATTTGAAGCCGTTGTAGCATCAATAGGCTTACAGATCTTCTCAGTACTCTGCAAGGCATCCTGCAGGACATTTCAGATTCAAGACCAAATGGACCCAACTAACAAACATGGTGAAGACTGACTGACATTAATAAGTCCTTATAAATGAAGAACATCTCGAACTCTAACCTTGCAGTTTTCCTTCCCAAGGTTCCTTGCTTTTCTCACAGGGAAGACCTCTGTAACATGTGTGCTGATGTATTTGGATATCTTTTGTTGTTCTGTGTTCCGAAGTCCATTGCTTGACCTACAATGCAAGATGATAGTCAACTTTGTCACACAAAAGAAAATGGGCATCAGAAGAACTCAGGGATTAAGGTAAAGAAAGCTACCTATCAAATGTGGCAGAAGAAGGTAACTGATCATTTGCAGGCTTTTCGGAGGTACGCCGCTTCAGTTGCTCACCCTGCAACAAATAATTATTGATACACTTTCAGTTTTTATCTGCACGAATGATGTGCTTAGAATACAATGTAAGATCTCTGAGTGCTGCTATATGCCTATGTATACATGATGCTTACAACAGGATGTGGATATTTCCACTATTTATAAATAACTCTGTGGCATCCAATACTGCATCAGGATGTGTTCCAGTAGCAGCGTTTAGTCAGGTTTCCTAGCAGACTATCCTAAAAAAAAATCCCATCCCTGAACAATTCAAATATGCGAACAAAACAAGCATGATACATTTCCCCATATATGTCTATCATGGTTGTTCAAAAAAGTGATCCCAGTCGAGAGAGCACTAGATCATTTAATGTTATGCATTGTTGTTGTGTGCTTGTGCACTAGATCTTTGAAGTAGGCCAATGAGAAATGACAAAGCATGACATATTAGCATTGGGGAAAAAAACTTAGAAAGCAAAGCACTGCAACAAGGATATGGACTGGAGAAGTCAATTGGGATTAAACAGCGCATTTTATCACATTTAAACTCCCATGTACTATTGGCAGCTGTGGCATGTCAGGAACAACTTTAATATATTGTGTCATGGCAATCTGCTTGGAGATCTCTTCAAATAGCATTAACATTACATCCTACTGTGCATTCCTTTAGAGAATAAAGAAAGCATTGCTGGACATAAAAAAAAATCAAGTAATCAAGGCATTACTCTCAGTTCGGAGGGTGTTTTCCTCTTCATCCTCGGAACCACCGCCTGCCTCCCAATCAACGAGTCACCATTCAGAGCGAACTCCACAGCTGCTTGCGCCATTTTAGCACCCAATCCTCTACCTCCGCATCTCCCCCTCTGCTTCCTCCCCTGGCCCTACTGGTCCGCTCCCTGAACCTACGCCAACACAGAGCGAAAAAAAAATGTAAACTCGGACATCGTCTGCTTCTAGTTGTACGAATTAAATCGCTCAAAACAAGGCACGCAGATCGTGAACCCCACCCCGCTAGGTCACAAATGCGATTGAGCCAAATCACGGGTTCGAATCGACTCTTGCGTGGCACGGGAAGGAGGGAGGGACACCAAGGCCCGCTGCCGGATTCACCAATGGCAACCGACGAGACGAACGGCCTGCGCCAGGACAAACGGCAGCGGCGGGAGCGAGTGAAGCTAGGGTTTGGGTGCTGGTACAGTGGGAAGAGGGAGCGGCGGGGTCGGCGGCGATGAGCGGGGCGGAAGAGTGGGGAGCAGCGGTGTGGGCGGGAGCGGGGCGCGGCAGATCGGGGCCGGCTGCCGCGACGCGGGTGGGAGGCGACAGCGGTTGGGGAGCAAGGGAGGACGAGGCCTGGGGCGGCGCTGACTGACCTGACGCGGCGGGGCGGAGGGCGACGGGAGGTTCCGGAAGCGGCCCCCGCGACGGGAGGTTCTGGAAGCTTCCGGAAGCAGCGGCGAGCGGCGGGGACAGGAGGGATTGGGTGGTGGTGGGCTGGTAGCCAGGGGGGAGAGAGGGTATGGAGGGAGGGATGAGGAGGCGGGATTTCAAAAGGCGGAGCTTCTATTTTTGAGTTCTTGAACTGTTGATGTGCGATCTGGACTGTGGGGCCTCGAGCATGGTTAATAGGCTAGGCTGATAGACAAGCCACGTCATCAATCGAAGCTCTACAACAACTAGTCTCAACTACGTATTCTGAGAATAATTATTTTAGTTCACGTAGGCCCCACCACTAACGCCTGAGCAGCACTCGAGCTCACTAATGCGGTCGTATTAATGATGTCGGTCCCATAAACCGCGCGTCAGTACACAACAGGCTCAGCACTTCGGAGTCATATACTGAGCGAATCGCTCGGCGCGCGCAGCAGCGACAAGCTCGCTTTCTCTCTTCATTTCTCTTTCATCCACGTTTGATGAATCTGACGTGTCTTCGATTCGACTGATGAGGTGTCCTTCTTGTACGTGCTCTAAATTTGACAGCCCAAGTCGATACCAACACCCAAGCGATCGGTATTGCCAGCTTTAATTCTCTTCTCGCATCACCAAACATATAGCTCCTTCCTCAAGAAACAATGAAGTCAAGGTGCTCAGAGAAGAGGGCACCAGGAACGGCATCCATTTGCTCCTTGTAGGATGTGGCGCTCACCATGTCTTAGGCCTTACTATAGCCGATGGTAGCTACCTACCTCCTCTCGTACCGAGCTCATCCAATACGGCTTGACCATGCCGATCCAGGCACGCACGTTACCACTCCGCGACCACAGGTGCCGTCCAACCGGCACAGGCGAGACTTCGTTAAACAGCACGAAGAGGTGAGCATCCTGATGGTAGGTGCAGAAGCTTGTCTAGATAGCTAGCACCATCAGACTTCAATCGTGAGTCGATGCACATGACACATAAAAGGTCACTACTACAGAAAGTTTCAGTAGGGGCGGCTCGTAAGCCTCTGTAGGGGCGGTTTTACGAGCCGCCCTTAATCAACCGTTCTTACAGTGGAACCACAGTAGGGGCGGCTGGTGATGCAACCGCCCCTACTGTATGAGCCGCCCCTACAGTGAATTCCAGAAAATCGGGTTTTTAAAATTCAAAAAAAATACCAAAACATTTTTATTAAATAGGGGGAGGCCCCCACCCGTCCCTGTCGCAAGTTACGTAATTTTTCGCGTAAAATCGCGCGCTACGTGGTGGCCGGGATTCGAACCCGAGACCTCTCGCTCGCGCGCGAAGAGTCACCACCACCGCGCTACACACTCACATGTGTTCTTACTCCATTCCGGATTCTCACATATTATACAAATCCGAGTGAAAATTGACTATTTGAGGCCCTAAATGGATTCAAATCAAAAAGTGGTCAACTACAAAGTTTCATAACTTTTCAAGATCTACAATTCATATTCAGAAAGTTTTTCCATCCCAGGTCGTTTACGAAATTTGAATTTCAAATTTGAGACATTTCAACGTAGTTTTTGCATGACAAGATGATTTTAAAATAAAAAGTGGACAACTACAAAGTTTCATAACTTTTCGAGCTCTACAGTTCTTATTTAGGAAGTTTTTCCATCCGAGGTCGTTTGAAAAATTCAAATTTCAAAATTTAGACATTCAAACCCACATTTTGAGGCATCAAATAAAGTCAAATCAAAAAGTGGTCAACAACAAAGATTCATAACTTTTCGAGATCTACAATTCTTATTTAGGAAGTTTTTCCATCCGAGGTCATTTTAAAAAATGTATTTTCTAGTGTCTCATTTCAAAATTCGGCAAAACACTGTAGGAGCGCCTCAATATAGAGCCGCCCCTACTGTGAACCACAGTAGGGGCGGCTGGTGATTGAACCGCCCCTACTAATCTGTACAACAGTAAGGGCGGTTCGTAACTCCAGCCGCCCCTACTGTTAATTCTGTAGGGGCGGCTGGTCAGCTCCTGGGGCTGTTCCATCGCTGTAAGAACGTCCGCCCCCGAACCGCCCCTGTTGCAAAAAGGAGGCGTTCTTACAGTTTGTTTTTGTAGTAGTGGGTTTGGGGAGACGCTGAGGGTTGGGGAGGAAGGCCAGCATACACCTCGAGCGTGATGACGAACACTCGATCACGACCGCGGCGGCAATGCGGTACACCCAGGAGATAGGGGCTGCCCTCCGCCGCCGCCACACATCACGGGCTACTTGTGCCGGTTGGCCATCAGGGCGTTGCCGAGGGATGGGATCGGGGGGAGTGAGGGACGGTGTGGAACAAGAGGGCGGCGTCGTGGTGACAAAGGAAAGAGAATCGTGATTGGAGGAGGGCCATGGACGCTGAGGAAAAGAAAGGCCCGGTGATTGGTGGGCGGGAACGTGGGTGGGTGCATGCGCGGGCGTGATTGACGGAACTGTGGGTACGCGGGCGATAGACGCAGAGGCACGGTGACAAAAACGAACGAAAAACGACAGAAGTATTTTCTATCATCAAGTTTTCCATCTCCCTTGGCCTGCCAGGTGGGACCTCTATGAGAGGTCTATGTGATTAACCTTGGGTGAGATTAGCAACTTTCTAGATTTGTCGTGTGTAATACCTATCATTGCCATATAAGAGGTGTGCACGTAAGCCACAAAGCGAGAGGTTGAAAAGACACTCGTTCTTTGCAATTTTTCTCTCACACCTTTGCCCATAGACCAGGTGCACATAGGATTCCCGCGAGTGCTCCGTTCCTTCTGAAAACAGCCTTCGCTCCCTCCACGGCATCGTTTGTCTCACGTTCCTCCCCACGCTTGCTTTCCCTTCCCCCCATGGCTGACCTAGGCCTAGATATAAACTCACGCACAGGTCTCGTTGTCCTTGAGCCTCCCATGGTCAGAGCTGGAGCAGAGATTGCTCTGAGGCAGATATCGTTGAAACTTTGGTGGCGGCCGCCTGCTGCCGGTGGAAGCAGAAGGCGGCGGCTTGATTGTGATGGAGCAAAGCGGCAGCGGCGCATGGAGCTGCCTGGGGCTGGTGGCCATGGCCATGGTGTCGACGAGCATCATCCTCATCTCGTACCACCTCCATCGTCGGCTAGAGGCCGACATGAAGGTCAAGCTCTGTAAGCAGGGAGCGGACCAGCACCGGCGCCAGCGCCGGCTGCGCGGGATGAAGAAGGTTCGGTTCGCGGACGACGTGGTGGAGCCGTCGTCGAACAATGAGGAGTACCGGCATCGGGTCTGGTCATCGACAGCGATCGGCGATGGTGGCACCGTCGTATCCGTGGCTGGCTGTGTGGACGACGCGCCGCGCCAGGGCGACGCCGCCCTCGCGTTGCCATCTCCGACCCACGCGATGCGGCGCCGCACCATCATCATCCGGCTGCCGGAGCCCGGCGCAGGCCAGCAGCAGCGAGCGTGACGAGTCGTCGCGCCCCCTGGCTCGCGGTAGCTTTTGGACACGCAGAGCAAAGCGAAGCCGGTCGTGCGTGCCAGCGGCTGCGTGTCGCGGCGTAGGACTTGTCGTCATGCGTTGTTGAGATTTTCAGTTGTCGGAAGCTTTCCTCCTCCAGTGGACTGTAATAAACCGAGCAACCGAGATCGTAATAATGTGCCTGCCATTTACAATGCAGTCACTTTGGAATACTTTCGATCATGTTCGTTCTTTTTTTTCGCCTCTCAACTAGATACAGATAAGACAAATATATAGTATATGAGCATACATGAACTCACACACGTAGCATCGTCACCACGCGTCCACCCACCACCCAACTCACGACATAGTAACACATAAATACATACTACCTCCGTTCTTAAATATATGACACTATTGACTTTTTTCCTTCATTTGACTCTTCGTCTTTTCTACAAATATTATGCAAAAAAATAGGTCTATGAATTAAATCCAAAGTATTATTGATATTAAATGTATCGGTACCCATTTTACTTTAGTTAAGAAACTAACTAATGAAATATTATTAGTCAAAGTTGAAATAAAAAGTCAACAGTGTCATATATTTAAGAACGGAGGGAGTACATTAAAGACACGCAAACTCAGATACGGTACCACATACATATATCAAATACACACACTATAAGTCAGATTTAGCATGAATATCCCTAGTAAGCGATTGATGGAACCTAGTAGGCTCCACGTATGATTTGCATCACATTCCCACTTTGGCATCATGCGTGGGGAGGCGACAAATTCATTTTGGGGGCAAGCCCCGGTGACTGGTGAGAGACTCATGTGCGATTCTTGTGGACTGAACTCATGTTGGCTCCATGCGCAAACCCACCGGAGCACTCATTGATTTCCTTTTGTGATCACGTTGATTTGTCATCACACAATTTTGTTTTTTTCCTCTTTCTTTGAAACTGCAATTTAATTTTTACTGCAATATATTCAGAATACCGAACAATATTCAGTGTCGATTTTCTTTATTTTTTTCTTTGTTTCCTAAAGCTTGGCTATATACTTATGTTTATTTAACATATATAATCAGTACGGGCAGCTCCTCCTGTATTCTAAAAAAAAAAAGTTGTGCGAAAAAGAAAAAAAAAAGGGAACAATGGTGTGGTGTCTCTGGTGTTCAGAGTTGAGACGCATGCTTTTTTGCACGTACGTGTGGAAACTGCGAGATAGACAGATTAAAAGGGGGTGTTTAATTCCCCAAAAAAAATTTCACCAAAATTTTTCCTAAGGGAATCTTACATGCATGAAGTAGTAAACGTGTGTTAATGACAAAACCCATTCCATAACCCCAGGTAACTTTGCGAGACGAATCTAATGAGCCTAATTAGGCCATGATTTGCAACAGTGATGCTAACCATTCGCTAAACATTCACTAATTATGGATAAATTACCATCATTAGATTCGTCTCACGATTTTCATGCGAGATATATAATTAGTTTTATTATTAGTCTACATTTAGTACTCCTAAATGGTAAGATTCTCTTGCAAAATTTTTCACCAAAATTTTTTCACAGAATTGAACACCCAGCACAAGTGCCAAAAGCAGGGGAGACTGGATTCTTGGGGACTCTGGTCTCGTGACACAGACGATTCTTCTTGCGACAAGAGGGCTGGGTTGTGCTGGCTGGCCTCTGAAAGAGCATGCCTGGCACTGCAACCTCATAGAATTTGTAGAACCTCATATGGTGGGTGCTGAAGAGCTGATAGATCATAGACATATACGTGGACTGAAGTCTGTGTCTACATGGACGCTTACGTAAGGTAGCTAGTCAGCTTGTGGCGATGAGAATAATGCACGCGTGCAGTTTCTGCGTGACTGGGCACAAATACATCGCGCCCTAGCTCGCTTGCTGGGAGTATTTTGACACCGTATAATACCCTGCATATATTCAGAATTGCTCCTTCCTCGTTCGCAGACAGATACATGCATACTACATCACACAGATAATTGTGTTGCACGTACAATGCCCGGCCGGTATAATTTATATTACCGTACCTGTCGATACGTGCATGCGTATGCGTCGAAGAAGTTTGCGTCCGTGTCCTTGTTCATCGTCAGATATGATGATGCATCATATATGTCCGTGCTTCGTCGTCAGATAGCTGGATGAAACACAGACAGCCTTGATTGGTAAAGCTTGGCTCTGTCCGATTGATCCTGTCGCCTCGCAGTGAATCATAATTTGTTTCGTAAACATGCATCGAGGTCAATCTCTTGTTCAGAGAACGAGCTATCGGTCTCGCTCATTGATACCGAATTTTTTGGACCCGTCATTGGTACCGGGTCTGAAAGCGCATCTAGGCCCTATGTGGGTTTTGGTGAATTGTATGACAAAAGGATTAAAGGACTAACTTGTTTGTCTAAGACTATGAGCAGGTTATTATTTGTACATTCATGTTGCGATATTGAATTATATATGAAATGAATGTTCTTTGGCTCATAATGTGAAAGGCAAGCAAGTGTGTGATCTCTTTGTGCATAAATAATGAATGACAAGCATGAGTGTTGATATATTTTGGACAAGTCAACAAAGGTATATCTATGTGGTTCAAATCTATGAGAAAGCTTGTTGACAAATGAAGGGATCATTCAAAGTGGAAATTGCAAGGCTTCATGCATTTACACCAAAGGGACATATGCTTATGTGATATACGTTGGTCTCATTGTTGGAAGCTTGCAATGGTTTGAATGTACTTTGTCAATCAAGAACAAGCATTTGAAAAGTTCTTTCAAATGGGATTTCAAAATGATGAAGCAAAGCTAAACTCAATGTGGCAAGGGTAAGTGGTGAAGAAATCAACCAAGATAACTAGAGCGAGGGACTAAGCAAGCTTTGGCTAAGCGACGGCTTTCCATGTGTGCAAATTGCTAAGGTGAAGTATCTAAGTCCGTGGGGTTTCGAAGCACCATATCCAAGCTTTATTGAGGGAAGAAATGCAAAGCATCAATTAGTTATGATTGATAAAATGGAGTGACTTAAGGATTCAAATACACTTTATCAATGGATGATGGAAAATTCTAAGCCACTAGCTCAAGTATGAAATTGCTCAAGAAAGTTAGCAATGTTGAAAACCCTCAAGTTGACAACTATCAAAGTATGGCATTGATCAAGACTTGGAAACTCAAGAGGATGTCTTTGTGTTTATATGTATCCTTGAGTATGGGTACGCCGTACTATCAAGAGGGATGCAACATTTGCTTATTGACAAATATCAAGAGTGCTCAATAGTTGACCTATGTGAGAATAGCCTTAAGAGAGTCTCAGAGTGTGCTAACAGTCCCAACTCAACTAACATTGTGTCGTTTTATCCCTGGATGAAACTTTGAGCTAACTTGAGAGAAGTTTTGGGACACACTCAGCCTGACCGGTCTGACCGGTCAAGGGGACCGGTCTGACCGGTGCCGGCTCTAACGGCTAGTTTTCAAATTCAGCTCAGGGTGACCGGTCTGACCGGTCAGGACAGAATCCCAACGGCTAGTTTTTGTGTGCTGGGGTATTTATACCCCTCAGCCCCCCTCTTGGTGGGATGCTGCTTCCACACGCCATTTACGCATCCTAGAAGCCAGAAAAGCACTCCCCAACCTCTCTTTGTGAGATTTGTGTGATATTTGAGATATCTTTGTGTTGGGTTGAGAGAGTAAGATTGTGTGAGCATTAGAGAGCAAACAAGAGCAACCATAGCTTGAGCACTTCGATTCGCTGTCAAGAAAGCCATTTGAAGCATTTGTTACTCTTGGAGGTTCTTCCTCCTAGACGGCTAGGCGTCGCCCGGTGAGCTACCAAAGTGTGTGGTGAGCCACAGGATTGTTTGTGCAGGTTGTGTTTCACCTCCAAAAGGGAAGAAGCAAACTAGTGGAAGGAGGAGATAGCTTGACCTAGTGTGGTCGTATAAGCTTCCTCAACGGAGAGTAGGATTCACCGTGCCTTGGTGGCTGCTTGGTGCGAGCGGTGAATCCGAACTTCAGGAAAACAACTCCTTGAGTCTTGGTTTGGTTTTGCCTCACTTGTTGATTTCTAGTATATTATTTGTGCTTCCGTTTCGATCTACTTGGGTGTGCTTATATTGTGTGCAGGGATAGTTTTGCCTTGCTAAATATCATCTACAGAAGCTACTCACCAAGTTTAGTTCGTGCTAGAAGTCAAGAAGAAGCTCAAGCTGCTGTTGGGTGTGTGCACTGCACAGCACCGGTCTGACCGGTGTGGAGCACCGGTCTGACCGGTCACCCTCTGGCAGCTAGAGAATTTTGGGGGAAAAGTTTTATTTGCCGGCCATTCGCCTATTCAATTGGTATCAGAGCAAGGACTCATATCCAAGCTTAACCGCCGTGAGAAAATATGTCGATTGAGGTACAATTTGAGTCACCTGAGCTCGATGGTTCAAACTATGCTTCTTGGTTTGGTAATGTTCGTAATGCTCTTAGAAATTTAGATCCTTTAGTTGAACATATTTTAGTTGCTAGCATTCTACCTCCTAAATTTGATTATGACAACTTTGATTTGTCAAATCTCACTCAAAAGGAGCTAGCTTGCACGCAACTCAATGCTTGTGTTATTAACTTCTTGCGGAGTTCTGTTTGTGAAGAGTTATGGGATATTATCTCTAGCAAGAAAAAAATCCGAAGAGATGCTCATCACATTTGGACTCTCATCACGGATACATTTGAAGATTTAGAAAGTGATGATGAAGAGCAAAAAGTTATGGAATCACCTGAGAAGTGCTCAACTGCATCAGCAATACTCATTGAGCCTCAGGTGGTTTTTTCCAAGGAGCTAGAAGAGTAAAAGGAAGAAATTGCAGCCTGCCTGTAGGCACCGGTCTGACCGGTTCTTCCCAGGGAGCTGCTCCCGAGGGCGCTCAAGACACCCAAGCAGCAAGCGTCACCCCATCCACTTCTGGTTCTTCATTATCCAATGATGAGGGACCCAAGTGTCTGATGGCTTGCAGGAGTAAGAAGAAGACCAAGAGAGATGAATTCCATAGAGTTGGAACCATCAAGGCTCTAACTCAAGAACTTGAAAAGCTCAAGTTGTCACATGCCTCCTTGGTCAGTAAGTATGAAATCTTGTCAAAGGATTATGCTTGTGCTACTGATTTATCTACTTGTGTAGCATCCTTAGAACAAGACAAACAAATGCTTAGTGCTCAACTTGATAAGCTCACTAGTGAGCATATGGCTTTGCAAGCAACTCACAAAGAACTTGAGTGTTCTCATGAGAAGCTTGTGGAATCATATGCTATGCTAGACATTGCTCATGAGCTTGTATTAACATCGGTAAATTATCTTGAACCTCATATACACACATGCACATGCTCTCACATCAATTCTACTTTATTGTGTGAAAAACCGTGTTGCTCCCAAGCAACCAAATCTTGTGGTGAGCATGTTTTTGTAGAGTCTTGTGATGATCTCCTTGCTGAAGAATTGGAAGACTTGAAGCAAGAGAGAGAAGAGATCAAGAAGGACTTGGTCAAGACTTAAGGGAAATGGCCAAGTGCAACCTTCTCAAGATAACCGTGAAAACATGGTGAATAAACTTGAGAAGGGATCAATGGTCACTGGCTCAATCCCTCAGCATGACAAGCAAGTCAACAAAGACAAGACTCAAGAAAAGAAGAAAAAGGAGCTTGATCACATACAATGCTTCAATTGTTCAACAATGGGGCATTATGCATCTACGTGCCCCATCAAGCATAAAAGCAAGACAAAGAAGCATGGAGTATCCAAGAAAAGGAGTCTTGCAAAGAAAAGGATTTGCTATGGATGCAAGAAGAAGGGACACACGATAGCCATGTGTCCCGGTGCTACTAATGTAGGTGGCTCTGACCCTGACCGGTCAGACCGGCCACTTGGACCGGTCAGACCGGTGGCGGCCAGGGCAGCCACCTTTCACCACAGTGACAAGATTGAAGTCACCTCTTCATCCATGGAACCCAAAAGCAAGCAAAGGCAAGAAAAGCAAAGGAATAAAGTCAAGCAAGGACAAGAGCCGTGTTTGCTATACTTGCCGGCAAAAGGGTCACATGGGCAAGGATTGTCCAAATGGTAACATTCTTGAATCTAACCTTGTCCATTATGATTTTAGTAAGCTTGGGAAAGACAAAACTGACACTTGTGCTATAAGAGTGATTAGTTCACCTCAAACTAGCATAAGAGCCATTTGGGTTCCTAAGCATCTTGTGACTAACCTCAAAGGACCCAACAACATTTGGGTACCAAAGAGTGCTTGCTGAGCTTGCAGGATCGTCGAGAGGCATTGGACACTTGGCTTATAGAAAAGATACAAGAAATGAAGAAATTAGCCAAGTGACTAGCAAAGTGTTGAAATCACAAAATCAATGTCATCTCGGTAACTAGTGTTTAATACCATGTCTTAGTCACTCTCAGTTTTATGTGAACACTCATGGGTCACAAGTGTGAGTTTGTGAAGCATGAGAAAGTGACTTTGACATTTTTATTTGATTTATTCCCCTTATGCCATGTGATGCTTTTAATGACTCTCTAGTAGAGCATACTATTGTGAAGTGCAGGAAATCACAGAAAAAGTAAAGAAGAAATTTCTTGGAGAAAGTAAAAGAAAAGAATTCCAATTGTGTGTGCGCTGACTGGGGA
>CM014278.1:45231838-45248609 GCA_004135705.1 Alloteropsis semialata
ACAGGGGCAGTGGCGATGTGACTGATGTTCTAGGGCATAATGCTAGCCTTACAAATTTTTCTTTTGTGCCCACCAGGCCACCACATTACCCCCACCCCCTCTGTTTGCATTTTTTCTGTTCGTTCACTAGATGCTCATATGTATTAAGTTTCATCCTCATTTCTTGATCAAATTCTTATACCAATTTTCGCATTTCTGCTTCAGTAGTTGGGCTCCTGGAGTCATGTGCCCGAGCACCTGACTAACCTCCAGCAGCCCATGAATTACTCAACTACTGAAGCGCATATGAGCAGCGGAGCTCCTCCTGCTTATGCTTTGCAGAGTCCAAAGGGACACTTTGCAACCCAATTTACTCGGTCAGGATGAATGACACTTATAAGTGTGCTGGGCTGAGAAAGTACTGAAAGAGTGGGAAAGAAAGCTTGAATTCTTTTATGGTTTGAAATTCATGAACTTAATGATCAATGATTGCTGCGGAGGTCTTGTAGAGAAAGTGGTAGCTCTCATAGATGATGCCATAAACAAAGGGAGGAATCCTGGCTCTAATACTTAGTGTAAGTTTACTGAATGGATACTTTTGGAATGGTGGGGTTCTGAAGGCGATGGATAAGCTAAGTGGGACACTTGCTTCCACAATTTATCCACTGGAATCTATGGTGAGATTTGTGCTACTGAGCCTTAACCACTTCATCGACCAAAATGATTTAGTTGCAGCTCAGGAGGCGATGAATGCTACAGAAGTCGGCTCCTTTGACTAGGGATTTTTATGGTTACTCACTGAAGAGATATGACAGTGCCAGACTTGTGAACAAAGATGTTCTTGAGGCTGATTAAAGAAACAAGTAGAACCCTTGGTGGAGAATGCAGTAGATGCACACCATTGTCCATCAGTAAATGATGCCATTTCCCTGTTAGTTTTCGTCCCCTTTTCTTTCCCCTTTAATTCCGCACTTCTGCTTATGGTGCGATTCTTTGTTGATGGCTTCATAGAGCAGTGGGGATGTGAGTGTTCTGTACAGTGTTGATAGGTTCGGATACAACGGAACCTTGCATTGGCTTAGATGAGTTTTAGGGCATAGTGCTTGATTTGTCCGCAAGGATATTTCTTGATTTCTTAATGAGATTCTCGCTGCTTTCGTTATGGCCTCTCCAAATGTGACCAAAGCTGGCTACAGTTTTGTAGAATGAACAAGAGACATAAATTCTGGAGTCATACGTGCAAATCCCATGAACAAGTGCCATGGAAATACATAGCACAAGTAGCTGTGCTTATGAATCTGTGCTACATTTACTTTGGCAGATGTTGTGCTGCCATGGTGAAGCCTGGGAAATGTTTGGACTGAGCTGGGGCGTCGCGCTTGAGGCAGCGCATAAGGCAGCTTATAGTTTGTGTTGGGCTAGAACCGCCATGTCGTGTGGGAGCTGTGGCTGATATGTCGTCGTTACAGAACTGTCTTCTCTCGCAGCCCTTTCAGATCCTGTGGTTTCTGCAGTGAAATCTGCCGTTCATATGGTTCCTGCTACCTTTCGAGTCGAGGCCGATTTACACTGCACTGCTGCAGTACTGCCAAGCAGACGGCTCTCTGTTTCTCCACTTCTAATCTGCTGTTGATGGCCTGATTGTGGTTGGGGTCGATCAGGTGGCTAGATTCGTCGTCGGTGAGAATTCTCGATTTCTCATTACCATGTGAACTTGTGAAATCTTTTTTGACGATGGATTTTGCTGCTCGCAAAAACGTGGCTGCCCACTCAGCGTCTCATCAGCCATGTGCCCATGTGACGTTACGTCCCGTGACGCGAGTGCTGAATGGTATGAGCTGTCAGCTGTGTGTCTGCGTTCTGAGCCGCCGCCGCCTCCGTCCGTGCTACGGCGCCAGCCGCCGCCGGTTCCGTACCACCACCGCCACACGAGCAGGCGAGCAGCGCAACCGCCGCCGCCGTCGTGGCCTGGGTGTCGAATCGACATGGAAGTCCTCATGGCCTCCTGGGGAAGAAGAACTGAGAGTCATCATGTTACGGCATAGCGCAGGAATCTACGCTGCCTGACACGAAGCACGAATAGGGGCAATGCAACTGCACAGCGATGGATCGATTGTCTCCCTGGCCATCACGGCAACGCCATGCATGATGCATCTTGTGTTTCAGAAGAAGCCTCTGCGGCTCTGCTTCTAGTGCTCCTTGTATTGCGGCTTCTTCTTTTTTCGAGTAATGTATCGCGGCTTCTCGTCTCACCGTTTTCGCATGCTGCCTCCTCGTCTTGCACTTGCAGAGAAGAATCCATGCAAGCGAGGCGAGGCGAGCTGGCTTCG
Source organism: Alloteropsis semialata (assembly GCA_004135705.1). Classification (NCBI taxonomy): domain Eukaryota; kingdom Viridiplantae; phylum Streptophyta; class Magnoliopsida; order Poales; family Poaceae; genus Alloteropsis; species Alloteropsis semialata. The sequence goes on from CM014278.1 coordinate 45,234,148, forward strand.
CCACGAGGCAAAAGGCAAGAAGGCTCAAGAGAAGAATCTGGGACAGAGGAGAGGTTATTCCCATGGGACACTACTGGCCTAATAGCTCCATGGACGCATCGATGGCAATCTTGGCACGTAGCGCCATCGCACTAATCTCGTGTGAGTTGGCTCCGTGCACGGTCACACCCAAAAAGGCCAAAATATTGAGAGAGGATCAGCACGGCACCGAAACATGTCCACTCTTCTGTATCGATCTTCCTCCGGTGTCCATATTGTATGCTTCCTTTGTGTGCTGCGTCAGATGACAGCAATGTTTTCGCTAGAGATCGACTGAAGGAGGTCAGCTTTTTTGGCGCGAGGACCAGAGAATTTTGGATGCATTTTTTCCATTTCTTGGTGATGAAAAGGAACAGAGGATGTCCTTTTCCTCTTTCTTTTTTTGGGCGGGTGTTCGAAACAGATCAGGAAAAGATTGCATTAAGAGCATCATCGTCTTTGTTTGCTTGGTTTCCAAAGAGTGGAGAGAGGATTCTTAGTGAGAAAGAAGGCGGTGACATCACAAGTTCACGGGGCATCGCCTGACGCAGAAGTTATCGTGTCTCTTTTTTGCGCAAATGGTCCGGTCAAATTCTATACACGAGTACTAAGTGTGAGTGTACTCCCTATGTGACTAATTGGATTCAAAGCCTGGTCCCACCACCTTGCGTTGCTGATGGTCTACATTTCCTTTGCGTATTTGGCGCTTGCTTTCAGGTCCGCACGAAACCCTGTCCTACGCAGAAACACAGAATATGGCAGAGAGATTTTACAAAGTCCTTGTATTCTCTTCAGTAATCGTTGTCTGCCAAGGTAAGTAGGTTTCAGCGGACTACCCTGTATGATATATATGGAGAGGATTGGTGAGAGGCACCGACATCAGACTCATGGCTCCTTACCAAAGCATTTTCCCTATCCTTTTGCTTTGAAACGTTTTTTTTTTTCATGGGCATCGTGTCACGTCGCACAACGCCACACAAAGCTTCGGCTTTATTTCTTTGCTCAACGGCCAGCCATTGACGTGCGCAGGGGTAAACGTAGAAGCGTGAAGTGAGGATTTTCTAGGTCACGAGTATGGACAGATCACGAGTGAAAAGCATGGCGTGCTGGAGCCTGCTTGCCTGACTATCCTCCATGCTTCAGGGAACAACGAAGTGGCAAACTCGTGTAAACCAATTCGGGTTCTTTGCCTGACTATCCTCCATGCTTCAGGGAACAACGAAGTGGCAAACTCGTGTAAACCAATTCGGGTTCTTTTTTTTTCCGTCCCTTTTGGATGAGACGACGGTCTTGACTCTTGAGTAGTTGAGTTGGACACATGACTTCGACATCGATGTGCAGCTCCGACTCCGTGTGCACATCTGGAAATTGAAATAGCACGCCATTTTAGAAGAATTCTCAGAGCAAAAAACCGGACTGTAATGGCACCTATCGTCGATGAATCTGCTATGCTGCCTGGTCTGACATGGAACACGGATATTACCTGCTGCTCTCTGCATGATACTACGGGACATGGGTGTTCTCTGAATCTTTCCATCTAGGCCCTGTTTGATTAATTAGAGTTTTAAAAGCGCTAAAGGAAATCTTTCTTACATGGAGTACTAAATGAAGTCTATTTGCAAAACCCAGCCACGGATGAGTGTAACTTTTTCGAGACGAATCTAATGAGCTACAGTAATCCATGATTTGCTACAGTAACCATCCTCTAAACGTGCGGTCAAAGGCCTCATCGTCTCGTGAATTAGCATAGGGGTTGTGGAGATAGTTTTGTAAACTGCCTTTATTTAATACCCCTAATTAGTGGTCAAAGTTGTGAACAGTACTACTAATTTTTATAACTTCTGGATCCAAACAGGGCCTATATTTCGTCGTGCGAACGGGACGGCGACTCGTCAACGCTAACTGCGCTGCTTGTGCTGCTGCCGTGCCATGCTGGTTCAATTCACCTGCACATCGTGTTCGTGCTCGTGTTCACCTGCATGGCTTGCCTCGTCGTCTCGCATTTCTCCACGCATGCATGCGAGTTTTGGGCCTTTTTGGCTCATGCGATGGGCGAGAGACGTGTTCCATTGGCTACCGCACGAGAGGGAATATCCCCACGACACTTGCTATAGCCTATAGGAGGCCAGTACTGGTTCCAGTGTCCCACCGAGGCATCGATGGCTACCGCACGAGAGAATCTTGGCAGGTAGCGGCATGGTGCCATCCCGCGTCACATGACAGAGATGTGTTTTGCGGAGATGAACCGAAGGAAGGAGCTCGCTCTCCTACGATCCGTTTGGTGCCAGCACCAGCATACCAGTAGCCTGCTCTTCTCCTCTTCCTTTCTTTTCCGCTTGAGTTTTTGAAAGAGTTTTTGAAAGGTATCGGCGTTTGACGTCAGAGCTTAATAGGATTGATAGAATACTCATATCAACAAGTTATAACTTCTTTTTTGAAAGCTCATCTCGAATGAACTCTAAGGCTAAGCGTGCTTGGCCTGGAGCAATTTCAGGATGGGCGAACGACTGGAAAGTTTTTTTCGGGTGCGCACGAGTAAGGACAAAGTGCGCAGAAAAGACTCGTGTTGGTCTGTGAGAGAATTCTTGAGGTCCCAGAGAGGTGACAGGCATAAGCAGGCCGGCCCGGGAGGTCGGGACGTTACAAGGCCAAGGATGATTCGCATGAATAATAGAGTGGAGCAGTAGGATCGGTGGAAGGAAAGAGGAGCGCGGTGACATCACAGCAAGTTGATGTGATGCGCCATCACCCCATCTTCCCCAAATTTACTGGACACCAACTAGCACGCCGGTCTTTTGTTCCTTTGCTCAGCTCAAACTCTGAATTTTCTCCGTGCCCAGCTGCCCACACACAGATCATGTAAAAACAACTGACAAGTGAGCAGCACGTGCACGTTCCATGTCGATCTGGACCCACCGCCCGTGCACGTCTCTTGCGTACGGGAGAGGAATGGAGCGGCCCCAATCCCACACGATCGAGCAAACTTATATGTGGATGATGAGGCGAGCTCAACTTGTCCATGCTGGGATCAAGGAACCTGCAACGGAAGAAACAGTCCAGTACAGTACATACTCGACTCCTCGAGACGTCCTTTCCTCGCCACGAACTCGGCCGCCTACGCGCCGGCGACTCTCGCCTCTCCCGCTCTCCGGGCCGGGTCGCGTGATTTGCCGGTTGCGAGCTGACTCGTGCGCCGCGCGCTCTGCACCGGAGACCGTGCGCGCGGGAGGAGGTGGTGTCCGGGGGGTCGGTGACCGGCAGAGCCACTGAGGCCAGAGGCGGGCAAGCGAGACGGACGAGTTGGACCGGATGGGCGATCGGTCTGGACTGACCTGACGACTTGTGCCTTGTGCAGTGGACAGTGGACACGGTCGGGTGGCACAAAGCGCGCGGAGCGGGGAGGGGCTTCCCGCTTCCGTCCTTGTGCAGGTCTCCGTGCGAAACGTGTCCCGTGGGCCCAGGCAACAGCAGAATCTGGCAGGGAGAGCAAGAATCTCCCGGTGACACCACTACTCTACTGTAGTAGTACGGCGTATAGTATAGACAGTTTTTGTTTTGAAGAGGAGTATAGGACAGTACTGGTGCCACGATAGCTAGGCTGCCCAAGAGAATCTCGGCGTCTCAAGGAATCATATGGCCTGTGTACTGTACTGTAGGCATGTAGAATCGCCGTACGAATCTGCCAAGTTGGTCCCATGGACGCATCCAAGTTACTGTACGAGATACTGGCTACACCACTCAAACATCATGGCCACCTCACTCCAGCAGTTTAGCTCAACAAAAGAAAAATAAAAGAATGAAACGGGGCATCTGTGCGTTTAGCAAATTTTGTAGTTAATTCCCTGCTTCATTTTGAGAAACCTTTCCCTCGCTTGTATACATTGCTAGATCGTTCTGCGGTGAGTTGATTGATGCAAATTACGACACAATCTTTGTCCGCTGATGGAAGTGAATGTGAAAGATGGTGTGGCTGTACACCCTGATCACGGAAGTTCAAGTATTCTCTGGCTCGAATTTGAATATTTTTTTAATAAGAAACTTCTATGTGGGATCTCTTACTTCGCTACTGAACTAGTACAAGAGGTTCAAGTGGGCTAGGCCCTAAAAGATTGGGTTCAAGTGGGCTAGACACTAAAAGATTGATGGAAAAAGACAGCAGGGAACCATTGACAGCAGGTTCATGGGCTACTGGTCCCACTACAGCGTCTCCTCCACACTCTTCCCCAAATATGGGCATTGTGTCACACCGCACCATGGCACACAAGTCCTTTGTTGCTTTGGTCAATGGTCCGATAAAACTCCTGAAACTTCTCTCCGCGCGATTCGTGATATGCGTGAGTACATGAGCAATGAGAGCAACTGAGTCCAGAGCTCCCGGGACAAGTGGGCTCCGCGCCTGGTCCCAACCTGTCATCGACAGGTTCAGGGTGCATACTACTGAACTCGCTACAGACATAAGGGCATGTTTAGTTGAGAAAATTTGAGAAAGTTTGAAAAGAAAGTTACTATTGAGAAGCATGTTTTGTGAAAGAAGACACGGTTGTCAGTGTAAAAAAAGTTACTACTTTTTGGTAACTTTCACCGAACTAAACAGGGTCTAACACGAGTCAAAGCATGTGGAAGATTGGAAATGGCCCGTGTCACTCATTCGGCGTGCCCTCTCTCCCTCGCTTCCCGGAAGTGGCAAACTGGTGTGACCTTTTGAATCCAGTAATGTACAGTAATACTAACACGTGAAGTACATCCAAATGGTTTCCTGGTTACTGTAGTTGGGGCGAATTCCAGCTCCTCGTGTGCACCAAAACGAGTGGAGTAGCCAAGCTAGCGCAGAACTGGAAGATCGAATGGGTTGGGAGGTCCCGCCAAACATTTGGGAATGCTTGGAATCTTTTTCACCCCGACACGTACGTCTCGATCGATTTCATCACGGTACGACGCCGATAGCAGTTTGGCCGGGGAGGCTGAGACGTCGACAGAACTGCTGGTGCTGGAGAAGATCGAAACAAACTTTGAAAACTTCTGGAAAAAATTTTTTTTTTAGAGTTATAGGGACGAGCCCCAGTCTTAAATCAGCATAAGACCGTATAACCGGTTACAGCACAGGTTCACAAAAATCACCAGCTCAAAGACTTAGCCAAATCTAAGAGAAATTACATCCCCATAACATGCTCCACTAAAACTCCTTGAGTTGCCAACAGCTTCATTAGCTCGCCATCATTCTTCATCTCCAGAAGCGACTCCACTTTTGCTGCTGATTCTGCAAGGTCTTCCAGGTCCTTGTCACCGAGGTTCTGTGTTCTCATCTGCACCAGATATTCCTCCATTGTTGTTGCTGTTGTCTTCTTGAGCATCTCCGAGATCTTTAGCTTGTGCTCCCATTTGTAAGCCTCCCAGGTCTGAATGCTATGATCTTCAGCCTTGCAATTGCCGCTATCATATCTTGTTTTTCCTTTTCTGGACACAGAATTATCCAACTCTGTGCCAAAGTTGCAATCCTCCCTAGAAGCAATTCCATACTCTGCCACATGACATTGTTAAAGCATAAGTCATTTCTAGTTTTCCAAAGCCCCCATAAGGCTGCAGCACAAATCACATTAACAGTAAGGAATTTTTTATTGCTAAGCCAACAAGTCCCAATGGATTCAAAACTAGTGCCCACTTTTCTCTCTACAACCTGAGAAATATTTAACCACATATTAGTAGCCACCACACATTCAAAGAAAAGGTGCTGGTGGGTTTCTTTCTCACTGCAAAATAGACAGGCGTCATCTTGCAAATTCTTTCTTTTCCCTAAATTATCTCTAGTCATATTCTTGTTCTTGGACAATAGCCATAGAAAAAATTGGACCCTGGGTGGAACTTTCAAATTCCAGACCGCAGGAACAAACACAGGCAAAATGCCTCTAAAGTTGATGATCTTATATAAAGACTGAGAAGAGTAAATGCCATTTGAAGTGAATTGCCAGATCATGGCATCCTCTTCTTCACTGAAAATGATAGTAGAAGCTAACTGGTATACTTCCAACCACAACCTATTAAGCCTACTACTAACTGTTCTCCTAAACGTACACTTGAGATTATTCCCATCCCATAGGTCAGCAATTGTTTTTGTTTTCTCATTGACAATAGAATAGAGCTCCCAAAACTGAATTGCTAAGCTGGAATTCCCAAGCCAATGGTCCTCCCAGAACCTTATTTTCCTACCATTCCCCACTTTCCACTTAAAGCCAAACTTAGCAGCTTTTGCTGCCCACATTACACCCTTGAAAAACTGTGAAGTCCCTGAATCTGAGCAGTGAAAAATGTTTTTATCAGACTGATTATATTTATGATCAACTAAAGATTTCCAGATCTTCCCCTCATCCATCTGGTACCTCTTAAGCCAAGATCCCAGAAGGCAGAGGTTCAAATCTCTCAAATTTGGAATTCCTAATCCTCCAAACTCTCTACACATACTCACACTATCCCAATTGACTAGATGGAATTTGTGACTCTCCTCAGTATCATTCCAGAGACAATTAGTCAAATGAGTATTGATGGCTTTCACAGCCCATTTGGGAAACTTTATAAAAGACATTAAATAGACAGGAATACTAGCTAAACAAGTTTTAATCAATAAGACTCTAGCTGCCATTGAAAAAAGTTTCCCTTTTCAACTAGCAATTTTCCTAATAATTTTATCAATCAAGGGTTGGATGTCTTCTCTCCTAAGTTTATCAAAGTGTAGAGGAACACCTAAGTATTTAATGGGAAAGGAACCAACTGGGCAATTGAAGATGTGAGCTGCTAGATGAGTCTCTTCTTCTGTTAGGTTAATAGGAACAAATTCACTCTTATGATAGTTTATTTTCATGCCTGATAACTTTTCAAAAAGGACTAGAGAACTTTTTAAAAGCTTTAAGTGCTGTTCTTCAAAGTCAGAGAAGATAATAGTATCATCAGCATATTGCAAAGAAATAATCCCATTCTCTCTAAAGTCAGTTAGCAAACCCCTAATCAAACCCTTAGAGGCTGCTTTTTCTAGCATCTTAGAAAAACATCTCCTACTAAATTGAACAGAATGGGAGAAATAGGATCTCCCTGCCTAAGCCCTTTTCTAGGTTTAAAGAAAGCACTTTCTTCTCCATTCAGGTTAACACCTATAGAGCCTCCAGTAACTATTTTCCTAATCCAACTAATCCATTTAGGACAGAAACCTCTAGCTTCCAAGGTATCAAAAAGAAACTCCCAATCCACTCTATCATAAACCTTTTCATAGTCAAGCTTCAAAATAATCCCAGGTTCCTTGCTAGCATGTGCACTATGAACTAGTTCATGAGCTGTGACTACGCTTTCTAATATATATCTCCCTTTGATAAAGGCACTCTGGTTGGGAGCAATCAGCCTCTGGGCTACTTTTGCTAGTCTCAAGGTTAAAACCTTGGAAAAAAAATTTAAAACTACAATTGATTAAACTGATAGGCCTAAAATTTTTCATGTTTTTAGCATCACTAACTTTAGGGACTAGGGTAATCATGGCAAAGTTCAGTCTAAACAGATCTAGATCACCTCTAAAAAAATCATGGAAGAGAGCCATTAAATCAAATTTGACCACTTCCCAAAACTTCTGATAGAATAAAAAAGTTAGACCATCAGGTCCTGGAGCCCCCTCTGCATAACAGCTAAAGATGGCTTCTTTAATCTCTTCTTCTGTAAAAGGGGCAGTCAAATTATTGTTCTCTGTCTCAGACACCTTATCTTCTGCAGACTAGAAATTATATTCTAAGGTTATATCATCCCTACTCTCCTTTGCAAAAAGGTTTTTGTAAAAATTGGTGGCTATATCCATCATACTTTTCTGATCAGTAACTGCCCCATGAGGCCCCTCTAGACTTTCAACTAACTTCTTTCTACTCCTCTGATTAGCTACAGCTTGAAAATAAGCGGTATTCCTATCACCCTCTAGAATATTCCTTTCTCTAGACCTCTGTCTGGCTTTGATTTCCTCCAAAGCCCAGATTTTCGAAAGCTCATCCGCTACCTGTTTTAATCTTCCTAAATCCTGGGCTGAGAGCCCCTTTTGTTCAGCTTCACTATCCAGCCTATTGTACTCTAATGCTAACTCTCCCTTCCTTTTGTTCATGGCCGCTACCTCATTGGCCGCCCAACCTCTAACTAATCTTCTAAAGGTTCGGATCCTAAATTGCTAAATGTCTACACTTCTAGATTCTTGAGAAGGAGTATTCCAAGCTTTTAGCACCACTTCTCTGAAGGATTCCTTCTCTAACCACCATTTCTCAAACCTAAACCTTTTCTTACCAAAGAAAATGTTATCCCCTGCATTAATCAAGAGGGGATTATGATCACTTGGAGGTCTCTCTAAGGCTTTCACTCTAACTAATGGAAAAGCAGCCTCCCAGGAAGTAGAAACAAAGACCCTATCAATTCTAGCCATAATAAGATTCTCTTGATTGTTTGTCCAAGTAAAATGTTTATTAAAGGGATCTACTTCCAGTAGGCCCCATTTACTTACCCAGCTATTAAACAGATCAGCCCATCTGTTGTTGATAATACCATTACTTTTATCTCTACTGAACCTAACCAAATTGAAATCTCCTCCAATTAAGGTAGGACAACTAGAATTAGACATTATTAAATCTAACTCATCTAAGAAACTCTGCTTCCTATCCTCATAAGGAGCACCATAAACAACTACTAATTTTCAGCTAAAGCCAGATTTTTTATTCAGCAGATACACACTTACAGAAAAATTTAAAATAGCATCTATAGTATCCACATAGATATCAGAGTTTGTCCCTAATAAGATGCCACCAGCTGAACCCTTAGCTGGTAAAGTATGCCAATTAAAAGGAATATTTCCTGTCAAGGACTTAAGAAAACCAGGTGTAAAACTCTCTTTTTTTGTTTCTATTACTCCTACAAAGTCTACATGGTTATCTCTAATTTTACTAACCAAAGCAGGAACCCTACCAATTTGGCCTAGGCCTCTTATATTCCATAAGATGCCTCTCATTTAATCACCTTCTTATAATTTTTCCTACTACTAACTCTCCTAGTTCTATTTTGATCTATTCCTAAATCTACTCCATCCAGACTATCCAGTTTTTGAGATTTAGAGGAGTCACTAGAATATCCATTCTGTGACCCATCTATACTAATCACCATGCCTTCACTATCTGTGACAGTTCCATTATAGTTTCCAGAATTTCCATCCTTGGACCCTATCTGAACTGCACATTGCTCATTGTTGCATTCCACAGAGTAATCTATATTTCTACTAGCTTCTAGAGTTTCTAACTTGTCCAAAATCACATTTCCTAAAGGACTTCCATCCTTGCTAACCACACCAATTGCAGCAGCAGTTTTAATGAGATCCACCTTAGAAACATGTGCAGAATTAAAAAAGTTAGAGTTGTTACCTGTTAGGTCTTCACAATTCAGCTTCCTTTTGATATCTTGAGCCCTCACTGCCATGGGTCTTGTGTCATTAGTGTTTCTTTTGCTCTTCCTCTCAGCTTGTATAGGTCCCCATTTAACTTGCCTCTTTGCTTTTTTATCTTTGGCCCCCTCTTCGAGACCTGATGCACTGTCCTTTCCATTTTTGTTTCCTTGAGTGTCAGCTTCTGTCCATCCCTTTTCTGCTTGCACTTGTGTACCCTTGGCCTCATATGTCCATTCTTTTGGCAGTAGAGTAAGCTCATTCTCCCCCTCTGAGTTCTCCTCCTCTTCTTGATCCGCTTCTACATCAGTATCTTCTATCTCCATAGCTTTCAGCAGGTTTATGCAATCATTGACCCCTAGATCCCCTTCCTCGAGGACAGTGTTGTTGTCTTGAGAGAGAAATTGTAAAGCCTGTCTGACTGAAACACCCCCTGGAGTTGTTCTTTGGAAGCTTCTTTGATTCCCTTTCACACCCTTATTTTGTGAGGCCTCATCAGAACCTTTATCAGGGATTTCTTCTGTTGCTTTGTCTTTATGATGTTGGTCTTCATGTTCTTTCACTGGTTCATCATCAAAGAAATCATCCTCTTCAAATCCATCTCCATTGTCATCATTGTCTTTCCCATCTTTATCTTCATTCTCTTGATTTAGATCATCCTTTTCTACCTGGAAGGAAATCACATACAGCTGGTTTTTCATCTCTACCACCCTTTTTTCTGGTATCTTATTAACCTCCCTGACCTTAACTCTAACTCTCATTACTGAAAAGAAGCTGGAGAAGAAGGTCGGCCAATCAACTTCTACCATCTTCCCAATAGTTGAAGCAATTTCATTAATAGTAGTCCAATCACTCCATTTAGGTGGTATTCCTCTTATCTGGACCCAAACATCATTCAATTTCCCTACTGGCTCAATGTCCCCATTCCAAGGACTTAGAGAAACCATAACTGTGCCTTTCCTTAGGTAGTAGTAGGTGGTTTGGCCTATGCCCATGTTTTCAACTCTTTTGTGAGGTGGAAACTTGATCAGGTACTTATAATCTTCCATCTTCATCAAGTGCCAGTTCCATTCCTTGTCCACTCTCTCCCTCAACACCCTTAAAATGCCCTCTTCTTCTAATTCTCCATCTTCAATCACAAATACACCATAGTTGTCAAAACCTGACCAATGCTTGAACCTCCCCTCTCTCTCCTCAACATCAATATGAAAGAAACCTAGACCCTTGTTGCCACTACCATAGTAATGGGCAATGGGTTTTGGATTGGACCAGCCCTGACAGTTGTCAGCTACATGCTCCTTACTATAGCAGATAAAGCATACCTTCGGTCTCTGGCAACCAGTGCTGTAATGCCCCGATTCTCCGCAGTTGTAGCAGATTACCTGAGGAAACTTGTCTCCATGCCTGTTCTGATCAGCCTCAGCTACTTTCTTGTCTCTGTCTTGGACTTTTCCTACCTTAGCAGAAGAAATATCCCCAACTGGAGTTTCCTCAACCTTCTTGCCCAGGCTTTGTGACTGTAAGTTCCTTGCCGGTGGTTGCTGCTGCTGGCCTCTTCCTCTGTTACCTTGGAACTGGCCTCTCGGTCTAGGCCCCATTTGAAATCGCCCTTGTGGATGGAATTGCTATTGATGGAAAGGTGGGGGATGGGGATAGTACCCGTACTGTGGCGGCGGTGGTTGTTGATGGAACTGCGGCGGCGGTGGGTACTGATATTGCGGCGGCGGCGGCCCTTGGAAAGCCCAATCCTCCCACTCATCCTGCGGACGCGGGCGGAAACCTCTTCCACGGCCAGCCATGACCAAAGCTTGAAGGAATGATTTGTGATCTCCTCTTCCCCAAACCTGCTTCGCGAAATCAAGTTTGGAAGGTGGATCAAACCATCGATCTCCTTCTCTCACAGGATAGCAGTCTTCGATTGAGATACTACCCTTCTCCCAAATCTCCTTCCGGATCCACACAAGCAGAGCTCCCCGAACTTCCCCAACTCGAACCCTAGTTCTTCTGATCCCGATCCCCTTTGTTTCGGGAATATACCATAGCTGCCCAAAATATTCCTCAATTGCTCCGTCTTCGGAGCTCGGATCCGGGTCCGTGGATGGCGAATCCTCTCCACCCGTCTCACCAACCCTCTTCCTCCTCGAATCAGAGATCCCCACCTGTGCAGCGCTGCGCCCGACGCGTGGCCTTGGTCTTCCACGCCACCTCTGCAGCATGGAGCCCACCGACCGGGGAGGCGTACCTGTCTCCCGCACCGGGCTCGACGCCTGCCATCTCTCCTCTCTCCTTGTTCGGGCTCGATCTCGACCTCTCCGACGATCGCCTTCCGGCGAGTCGTCGTCCTTCTCGTTCATCCTTCCAAGGGCAATAATAATAGTCGACGGTGTGTCTCTGGACAAAATTTTTACCCCTCAAGTCCAGATCAATCCATCCGTTGGTGGTCCGGCGTGGATGCCAACCGCGCAGAACCGAGCTTTCGCCGCCGCCGTCGTTGGTTCGGCGCGGCGTGTCATCAGCTGCCAAGCGTTCGGCCCGGCGAGGACGAACCGCGATGCCGAATTGCCGGTAGTGCCAGCCAGCCAAGCCGGCGCGTGCGGCGCGGACGCGACGCAACGCCACGCCACCGAGCGAGGGGGTGCTGCTGCGCCGTGCGCTTGCCGCACGAAGGCGCAGTCGGTGATCAATGACGCGCGCGTATGTTGGAATTGGCTGGCGATATGGAACCAGAGGGGTTGGGGATGGCCGTGTTCGGATGAGATTGATCAAAAAATTGTTCAAAGAAATCTTGTATGTATGGAGTACTAAATGAAGTCTATTTACACAACCTTTTTACAGATGAGTGCAACTTTGCGCGACGAATCTAACGAGCCTAATTAATCCATGATTTGCAACAGCAATGCTACAGTAATTATTCTCTAATCGTGCGGTCAAAGGCCTTATTAGATTCGTCTCGCGAATTTGTCAAGAGGTTGTGGAGATAGTTTTGTAAACTGACTTTATTTAATACCCTTAATTAGTGATCGAAATAGGGTGCAAAAAATTTGTCCTCATCTGAACACAGCCATGGTGTGCCTGCTGCGCGCTCGCCGCGTGGCCGAACCCCAAACGGTCACGGCGAATTCTCGCTGTCGTTCGGGCTCGAGAAGAGTCTGGAGGCTGCAGAGAGGGCGTGCCGTGCCGTGCAACAGCAGCTCGTTAACCTTAATCTCCCAGTGTTTTGCTGCATCACGTTCCTGCCGGTTACGTGCCTAGCCGGAAATAGTTCAAAAAAGGAGACGTCACGTATTTTTTAGCAGCAGCTGCAAGGCGTGCGTGCCGCGTGCATGAGAGGTGAACCTAGCCAACTGTCTGACCAAACGCGCTTACTAGATGCGTGCGTCGTCGTCGCCGCCTACGTTTGCCAGAATTTGATATCCCGGAGCGTGGGGGTTTTGTACTCCGCCCTCGTCCCCCCTAGTAGTACGCGTAATAAACCAGTCAAAAATAAATTAAAGAAGCTGTGAAGCAAAGTTGACCCGGCACAGACTCGATTATTGGGAGGTGGGTGCAGGTGCGTGGAGACCGATCGATCGGTAGCTCGGGGGCAGCAGCCCTCCAGACTTTTTGGATCATTGGAGGCCACAGGCCAGTGGCTCACTGAGACTGAGCTAGCTACTTCCTCGAATTAGCATGGAAGTTAAGCAGAGCGTTATTGTTTTCCCTGGGCTGCGTCATCTGGTTCGGCACTAGTGTTCGTTCATATAGGTTGGGTTACCGGCTAACCTGTCAAAGGATACAAGTTAGTGATGCCGAGATTAAGAATTTAATTCCGGAGAAAATATGGAAATTTTGTTAAATAAAGTTGCCATTTGACAACTTACCACTGTCTGCTATGGAACAAATAACACATGGTAAAACCTCCATCATTAATGGAACGTCTCTGAAGCCATGCATTTTAAGTGCTGCTGGTATGGTAGGGTGTGGTTTGGTACGCGCTATATAGCATATCTGACAGGAATATGCCGATGACGGTGGAGGCATATATCGAACGCAGCATGTGCGCAGATCCTGCATGGCATCCACCGGCATGTAGGGGGTGTTTAATTCACACCCCATTCTTCAAAATTTTGCATAACGCACGTTTTTCAATGCATTTTTCTCTCTGTGCGTGCGACCCAACGCGTGCCCATTTTGCAAAATGGGGTGAAGTAAACACCCCCGTAAGCGGTAAGCCGCCGCTACGCACAAAATAAATACTATATCCCATAAGGCCATCCCCAACCCAAGACACTATCATGTAGTTTCTATAGATGCTACGTCACATAGACACCACCATAAAACTATCCTCGCATAGTTTCTTCAAAATAAATTATTATCTAATCTCCTCTCTTCTCTCTCTTTTCTCACCCTATCCCCTTCCTTCATTTCTTGGTTTTTGTGTAGACATGGTTTCTTGCATGAGAAATCATTTTCTTCTCTCACCCCATTAACTCTCTTGCCACATCACTAAATTACTTATATGGCACCCTTAGCATGTGTTTGGATTGGGAGCCAAATGGGTTGGGTTGGGTTCATCCCATTTTTCTGGGTTGGATTCAACTCATTTCGCGTTTGGTTAGAAGGTTGGGTCCGTCCCATTTCTATGTTTGGTTGTTGGGGTTGAAAGGGTTCAAATGGACGTCATTTTAATACTGTTAGCCACAACAATAAATGGGACCCACATGTTATTCTCATTTTCTTATATTTTATTTTTTTTCCAAACCAGCCTTATCCTCTCCCCGTGGTGGCCATGGTGCTCGGTGCTCCCCACGACCGGCCATGGCTCCGCCTCCCGGCCCCTCGGCTTCGCTGCCCCCGGCCCTCGGCGCCGCGGCCACCATGGAGCCTCGCCGCCGCCCCGCCATGGAGCCTCGCCGCCCCTCGGCCATGGAGCCCAGCCACGCCCAGCCCCCGGCCTTGGAGCTACGCCGCGCCCGGCCATGGAGCTCTGTCGTGCGTGCGTCCTCCGCCCGGCCATCACCGAGCT
>CM014278.1:45255060-45301945 GCA_004135705.1 Alloteropsis semialata
GGAGCCGCCCTCGCCGGCCTCCGCAAGGGAGCTCGCCCCCGCCGCCCGCCCATGGCTGGCTGCATGGCCCGTCGGGGAGCTCGCCGCCGCCTGTGGCTCGGACTGCCGGTGGAGCAGGGGCTCGACCGCCGGGGAAGCTCGCGCCGATGCACCGCCCGTGTCTGCCCGTCAGGGGAGCTCGCTGCTCTCTCCGTGCCCGCGAAGAAAACTGTCGGAGAAGACGGCGTGGACGGGGGACGAGCCCGTCCGCTCGATTTTGGCGGACGGGGTCGTCCCGCATCTTGGGGAATATTCGCCTTCGGGGCGCTCCCGTCCCTCCTCACCCCCGAACCAAACGTCGACAGAAAGAAGTTGGTCCCGTCTCGACCCATCCCGTCCCTATAACCAAACGCACCCTGAGTCTCCAGCCGGGTCGGAACGCGAGCTGGACCCGAACGGCGGACCGCGCCAACGGCTCGCGTTGTGTGTGGTGTGGTGGTGTCCTCGTCACCGTCGCGTGGGAGAGCCGTTCCCTCCATCCCGGCGCAGAGGCACAGACGCAAACGGAACGAAGCGGCGATATAAATAGCCGCCACCCCCCACCTCCCTCAAAACAAATCCACCCGAGCTCCATTGATTGATTATACAGCCATTGTTCATCCTCATCCTCCAATCTAATCCGAGTTTCCAAGAGAGAGTTAAGCAGCAATGGCGGCCGTGCTGAGGAGAGCCGTGGCGCAGCGCTTCGCGTCGTCGCCGTTGCCGGCGTCGTTCGGGCTCCGGCGGTTCCTGCAGGAGCAGCCGGCGTTCCGGCCCGCCGTGCCGCCCGACCGCTTCATGCCCCTGGCCGACCGGATCCGGGACCTCGGCGTCGGCTTCGCGTTCCCGCGGATCAACCTCGACGGCCTCGTCCCGCCCGCCGCGCCGCCCAGGCGGGAGGCGGACGCGGCGCGGGAGCTGCCGGCGGCGAGCCTCACGGTGGAGGAGGCGCGGAAGGTGCTGCGCGCCACGCAGATGGAGGCGGCGCGCGCGCGGATTCGGGCGTCCGGCGCCGGCGCCGTGCCGTACGCCGAGTTCCTGCGCCTCTGCTGCGACGCCGCCGGGCCCGACTCGGGGCCCTCCGTCGCGCGCGCGCTCGACGAGTCCGGATCCGTCATCGTGCTCGGCAAGACCGTCTTCCTCAGGCCCGATATGGTACGATCCTCACCCCCATCTTCTCTGTTGCTTATTTCGAATCCATCAGCTTAATGTCGCTTGATTCGTCTTCAAATTTTCTCCTTGTCTAGCTTTTGCTTTGCAGTTATAGGATGTCTTAAAGAGTCTTGTGTGCTGTTAATCTCTCTCCGGGTGAACCGGGTAGAGATTTGATTTTGGAAACCACAGAGATCTGATGAGACTTTTCGCGTGTTTTTTCTATGTTTCCCAACAGGAAAAGATTGAAAGAAAGGGCGGTGTTCTAAAACGATAGTAAGAGATGTTGACACCCAAAGTTTGGGGGAATTTTACTCCGCTCCAAGATGGGAGTTTTTCTTCTCTCAAAACCAGAACCAAGAAAAAAAAACTAAGTTTAACCCCTCTGTCTACATCAGAGGGTAGAATCCAACGAGGAAAAAAGGACTAATTTTGAATCTTGACCTCCGATGAATGAACATGAGGAGAATTCACTTGGCCCTCTTTCTGGGCACCATTAATTTTGGAAAATAAATTATTGTTAGTATTTCAACAACTTTTCTGTCAGGCAATTTACAGTACAGGAATGCCATTTGTAGCAATAGCATCAAGTGCCCCATCACATGCCAGTGGTGGAGGATTAAATTGATGCACCTTCAAAAAAAATTACATAGTGAAAAGCTGTAGTTAGCTACTGTAGTACACATATCTGCTGAATTACTTCTTTCCCAGTACATTTGTCCTTTCTGGCAATTGTGACACCAGCCAATCATGTCACATCATTCTCACTAGTTTATTGTAGGTAAAAGTTGTTTAGTTGCAAGTTTATTTTGCTTTGATTTGACATATGAGAATGGCCTGAAGCATTTAGACAGCAAACAAAAAAAAATCGTTGCATGTGGTAAAATTTATTGAAAGTAAAAGAATTAGAAGTGTTCTATTCTTTTTTTTTACATCCGATAGGCATTACTGTTATTTTTCATGTTTACTGTTTCAGATTCTCACATGTCAACTTCACAACATGAAGTTGTTCCAGTTACTATTACCCTTTGGTGTTGGTGAATATTTTTTTTTCCTTTTTACCTTGCTGAATGCATTAGGGTCACCATCCATTAGAATAATAGGAGACTAACAGAGGGCTAACGAGTTATGGCTGATCTACTTTTCTTTTGTTATGGGTGACCCAACAAAGTTTGGTGAACACTCGCATGGCATATGAGCTAGATTAGGTCATGACATTCATGGGCAGCACTAGTAGTACCTTTTGGCTCTTTGTTTTATTTTGATCTAGTTGTGGTTGGTGGCTACAGAACAGACAGTTTGGCAATTTCCCTTCATGTGGTGGATCTTTTCAAAGACAGTTCTGGGAAATCTTTTACACGCTTTTAGTCATTCAGCAGCATTTTCTTACACGCCAATCTTGTAAACTGCATCATCTTGTAGTCTGAAGTAGGTCCAGGATATGTTCCATTTCCATGTAGAGAATCTTATCTTGCATGATCTAGACCCTGGTGGTATTGGCATTATTTTCTTGAAGCAATCTGAAAATCTGAAGTTTATTTTACTTTTGAAAACATATTTGCATTCATCTTGACAACACAAAGCACTTGTATTTCTCGACTAAAGCAGGGTATTTGAAAGTTGAGGCATCTGCATTTCTCTTACCAGCATCGCTCTTTCTTTGATGGATCTCCCTTGAAAAGAAGAGCAGCCAAGTAAATCGTGGAAATGTTTTTGTGTTCTGTTTCATGATAACTGCAGGTAGTCAAGGCCATCGAGAAGGCCATTCCCGTCAGAGAAACTCTGTCCATCCCCGAGAGCCACCCGGCGAGGGAGGAGCTGAAGGCCATGGAGGCGCAGAAGGCGGACATCGACCGTGCCGCGGCTTCCAAGGTGCGCCAGGAGCTGTGGTTTGGGCTGGCGTACCTGGTGGTCCAGACGGCCGGGTTCATGCGGCTCACCTTCTGGGAGCTCTCCTGGGACGTGATGGAGCCCATCTGCTTCTACGTGACGTCCATGTACTTCATGGCCGGCTACACCTTCTTCCTCCGGACCAAGAAAGAGCCATCGTTCGAGGGCTTCTTCGAGAGCCGGTTCGCTGCCAAGCAGAAGCGCCTGATGCAGGCCCGTGGCTTTGACCTCCGCCGGTACGACGAGCTCCGGCGAGCCTGCGGCCTGCTGCCGGTGCTCCACGCCCGGACCCCCTGCTCGTCGGCGCAGGAGGGTGGCAATTGCCATTCTTATTGCCATTGCCATTGATCCTGTTCATTTCATTCTTTTTTTTCATGCCCATTTGGTGGGGATGATTCGTGTACCCTTGTGATGCGCGGATGCAAAAGCATACTCAAATTGAGGCGATGACGAGCCAGATTTAAACTTGAAACCCGGAGCTAAGTCTTCCTGAATCCTGATTGGGTGCTCATTTGCGCGAAACGAAAGTGACAGACTCGAAACAAGAAATTTTTTACAGCACGAGTTGTTGAGTTGGGACGACTCCAGCAAGAAATAGGGGTAAAAAGACAAAACCCCATCAAATTTTTAATCTCGAATGACGTGCTGTACGTGGACGGCGCATAATACAAACCCATGTATACTAGTAAGCTTTGATGCTCGCATAGATCAAACCCCTGGTGACCTAATTTTCACTCATAAATCTACAAGTAATCTATTCTCGAGCCTGCCCAGCGAAAGACTATCAGGAAGCTCAGCGATTGCGACCAATATCACAGTCAACACTACTTGCTGCGTGCCTGCGTCTGCGGAAGTCCAGATGACGTTTCCTTTCGGCCAGGATATGGTTCTGAAACAAATCGGATGGGCCTGCAAAATTTTTCTATGGACACGGACGGCAGCACATGCCGGCCCGCCATCCGTGTAAATCCAAGGCACCTTTCAGCTATCCTTTTGCTTTTCACGATGTCTATATTATTTTTTTGGCAAAACAAAAAGATGTGGCTATTTTTATCCCCAGCCGAAAGGCACCCGCAGGCCGCAACGGCTCCGCGGACCAAGAGCAACGAATAAAATATCTCGTAGAATAGCATCTGATGCCAACAATGCAACAAACAACAACGGGCATATTTTCAAATTGTACAATAATGATCTATTCTAGGGCGCATCCGAGGCTGCCAAGTGGTCAAGTGGATCAGATGCCAGTTTACAGATTGAAGCCTCGTTTCAACACAATTCTAGACTGACCAAACTCAAAACGCACTGAATTCAGTGTTTTTGTTAGCATCGGAGATGCGAAGTTTAGTGTTAATTAAAGAGAGTTTGAAACCATAGAGGGGTCATGACCAATCTTTGGCGACGACAAAGCTCCCCCGGTGGATGAAGGTTGTCAAGGCTAATCTCAATGCATTATACTATCATATTACTGTTTTCAAGGTTGGCATGTACAATGCACGCAATGTATTGTATTTTGACGATGTTCTTCTAGAAACCACAAGTCAAATAATTTTTGACGCGTATACTCCTTTCATTCTATTTTGATAGTACTATTTATAAAATCCATTTTTTCACATCTGATAGTCCTATTTGTTTGTTCTTAGGCCCTAGTGTGGGCGTCGGCTCCCATGCAGGCACTAATTGTATTTACATTGGTATAAAGCGTGTCAAGGCTCGCTGAGGGGTTCATGCGGGGAAATTGATGGCAACAATAATTGGATGATGAGAGAGTGTTTTTTTTCCTCATAGTGCCAAGGTGAAAATAGGACTATCAAAAGAGAATAGGAGTGGAGTCGATGTTACATGGACATTGGTGCGGGATCAGTTCCAACTCAAGTGCGGGTATCTGATTTGCCACAATTTTTACAAACATGCTAAATAGCACTTGGAATCCGACATCGGGGCACTGACTCCACCTTGCCCTCGACTTTAGTTGCACCGCCGTCAGTTCATGCCGGTTAACGACACAAGCCGGTGCGCTCCGGCTCTAGCTTAACCATGACGACGCCACATCTACAATGGTTCCAAGATCATCGCTTTCTCCTCCCTTAGGGGAGCTTCGGCTACTCCTGCGGCAACATTGGCCTAAACTGCTAGAAGTGCATGATCACACGAGCAAATGAGCTGCCATGGTGTTGGAGGTAGAGGGAAGGAGATGCAATGGAATGGAGAAAAGAGAGGCAAAATGGACATTTTTCATCCTCCATGATAGCAGGTCTTATGTGGCGCCATGTAGACGAAAGCAATACTAGTAATAAAATCTTCTCTTACTAATGGTAAAAATTTTAGAGTCATTATATAATTGATCTTTAAACAATGCTATGGTGAGCGATTGTAAGTTTTTAAATATCTCTAGTGCCACTGCCACCTATACGGATATCGCTCATGTCAAACAGGCATATAGGATAATTTGGACCGAGTAACAAAGTTTAGAAGGTTAGTTTTATAGTTCTGTAATTTCGGACTCCGGAGCAAAAGTTGAGGGTGTTATTTGGACTTCTTCAAAAAGTCAATGGTCACTGAACACACATCCCACCGTGGTCCTCCTCACTATCCTCCGCTCCTGGTCGGCCGGTCCTCTCCATCTCCGGCGAAACTCAAGCTCCCGTGGTGAGTCTACGCGCAGCGCCTCCTCCTCCGGCAGGATCCCTATCGATTCTGGG
This sequence comes from Alloteropsis semialata, assembly GCA_004135705.1. Classification (NCBI taxonomy): domain Eukaryota; kingdom Viridiplantae; phylum Streptophyta; class Magnoliopsida; order Poales; family Poaceae; genus Alloteropsis; species Alloteropsis semialata. The sequence continues at coordinate 45,260,820 of CM014278.1, forward strand.
CGCGCGCCGTCCTCCGTCTTCGCGTCGTTTTTCCGTGCGCACGACGCGATTCGCGGATCCGGCGGCCGGATCCGCGCCGTCCACAGCACCGGCTCCTCCTCTCTCCTTGCTTCTGGGCGCTCACCCTGCTCCGCTGTCCTTTTCTTCTCTCACATGGACACTAGTGTCGGCACTCCGCTAGCCGCACGGATCCTCTCCGTCCTCACCTCTTCTTCATGTCTCTGCAGGTCTGCGAGCTAGTGCCGGTGAGAAGGCCCCTCCATCCCCTCCGGCGTTCCGAAGCGGCGAGGTAAGCCTGCCCATTCCCTATGCTCCTCCGCTCCTGTAGGTGTACTCCGAAAACAAAGCTCGCAGTTGGGGATTAGAACGATGCAAAACTACAATGATCATGTATCTGTGTTCTTTTCTGACGGTTAGTCTTGCTTTTCTGTTAAAAAGAGGAAAACGAACTATATTCATCATTCCTAGACACTGGATCATGACGTGTGTTCTTTTCTGATATACCTAATTTATGATGTACAGGACATGGTTAGACTGTGCTGTTAGAGCACGGTTAAGGCTAGGGATAGTTTTGAGCCTGTTTCCTTTTCATATGTGTATGTATCTTTCAGTTTCTAATTGCAATTTATCCTTGGTTAAAATGCTTATAAATTAGTTTCTATAAATTAGAGATTGAAGAAGGGCGCAGGGAGGCTACAGTGAACAATCTTCCATAATGAAACAATAGAAAACACCTTAACTCGAATCAGTTACATGGTTGTAAATGGCAATGCCAGAGATGGGACTTTGAATATAAACCATGTTTTTAGCTCCAATTACTAGCACGAAGTGAAGAATAATGCAGACCAAATTTGTTTCCCTGTCAAAGTGTCAACCATGCATTTGTTGGCGACAAGTTAAAGAGAAAAGGTCATTGACTTGTGTAAAGTAATTACTGAAAATGGAATGTTCCTAACCTGGTTAGTGCTAGTGCCTTTTGTAAAGAGTATGTCTTACGTATCTCATCCAACCTTTCACAGGTAGTGCTTTGGATATTACCTTCCTCGTTGTTGTGGATCAGTCCTCCTAGGGATTATGCATGACAGCCCCTGTGGCTCTTCCAAATGAGCTAGAAGGGGTCTCCCACTCTGCAAGGGTTGAGCTATTCCGAGATTCTAGTTGCAACATTTCAAAGGAGTTGGTGGCCAATTTGGGAAATGGCCAAGATTCAAATGTTTCTGGAACAAATCCCGGCTTCAGAGTTGGAGAGATCAGGTTTCCTAATGGAGATATTTATTCCGGCACGTTATTGGGTAACACGCCAGAGGGTTCAGGCCGGTACCTCTGGTCAGATGGTTGCATCTATGAGGGTGAGTGGAGGAGAGGGATGAGACATGGGCAGGGAAAGACGCAATGGCCAACTGGAGCCACCTATGATGGTGAGTATTCTGGTGGCTACATATATGGTGAAGGAACTTATACTGGAACAGATAACATCGTCTACAGGGGACGATGGAAGTTGAATCGTAAGCATGGGCTTGGATGTCAGACATATCCAAATGGAGACATGTTTGAAGGTTCATGGATTCAGGGAGAGATAGAAGGTCATGGGAAGTACACATGGGCAAATGAAGGCACTTATGTTGGCAATATGAGAAGTGGCAAGATGTCAGGGAAAGGAACTCTTACATGGAAAAATGGGGACTCGTATGAAGGTAACTGGTTAGATGGCATGATGCATGGGTATGGAATTTATACATGGAATGAATGTGGCTATTATGTTGGAACATGGACAAGAGGACTGAAGGATGGGAAAGGTACATTCTATCCAAAAGGTTGCAGAGTTCCTGTTAACGATGAGCTGTATATCAGTAATCTTAGAAACCGAGGTATACTGCCTGATATTAGAAGGCAGAATCATAATTCACGAATACTTCACTCTGCCTCGGTTGACATGGGGAACATGAAGGTTGGCATGACTAGGCAATCTTCAGATGTTTCGTACAAACGGAATTCAACCGAGCAGCCTCCTTTGAAGAATGTCTCTTTGGAAAGACGGTGGAGCCTTGAGGTGGCTATTGAAAAATTCATTGGCCATGACTCAAGTGAAAGTTCTGGTCTAGAAAGCTTGGAAAACTTGAGTGATTCTCGTTTGCCTATACTGGAAAGGGAATACATGCAAGGCGTTCTAATCAGTGAGGTGGTACTTGACAGGAGTTTTTCAGATTCCTCAAAGAAGGCAAAACGCCGTCAGAAGAAAATAGTGAGGGACACAAAAAAGCCTGGGGAGACAATAATTAAGGGACACAGAAGCTATGATTTAATGCTCAGTTTGCAGCTTGGAATCAGGTAGCACCTCCTGAAATCCTGGGTTTAGTTTGCATTCTTTTTCTTGTGCTTATCATTTGTTCAGCTATTAGTACGGTGGGCGTGGCGCAGTGGTAGAGCCTCTCCACTTTGTGTCCTGGAGGTCCTGGGTTTAAACCAGCCTCTTTGCAAATTTTGCAAGGGTATGGCTGCTAGAAATTCCCTTCCCAGACCCCACCTTGTGTGGGAGCTCTCAGCAATGGATATGCCCTTTTTTTATTGTTTGTTCAGCTATTGCTGGCATAGCTACTTCCTGCTGCTTAGTGCTTATTGTTCTTGCTTATAAAGTAATCCTCTTGCAACCACGTGGTGAAAATCATGCATAGTAGTAACAGTTTCATAGCCATCTGGCTCGTGGGACTAGGCAATCTGTGTGTGTGTGTTTTAAAAAAATGCTTGATATCATTTATTTATTTATTTAGCTTCTGAAAAATAAAGGTGTAAGGTTTGATTGATGTGCTGGCACCAACAAGTTGTGGTACCAGCTCATCACTTGCAACACGTGCTTATTTTCTGTTAGGAACTGCTAGCTCCTGCAACATACATTTTTTAATTGATTCCAGCGCATGATGTTTACAGATCTTTTTTTGTGTATATTTTGAAATAGATGTTTTGTTGTACTTAGGTACACAGTGGGAAAGATTACACCAATTCAAAAACGTGAAGTTCGTGCTTCAGATTTTGGACCAAGAGCAAGTTTCTGGATGAACTTCCCAAAAGAAGGATCTCGGCTTACTCCTTCACATTCAGCGGAAGATTTTAAATGGAAGGACTACTGTCCCATGGTTTTCAGGTTTGTTTTACTGACACTTATGCCAATACATGCTTCTGAAAAATGATGATGTCCTTATCAGCAGCAACCAGCAGATTCAAGTGACCTTTGGATACTGCACACTTAGCTAACAATATTCTTCGTTGGGACCTCTTGTTGACATATTTTTATGTTGTTTCTCCTGACTTATAATCTTCTTTCTGTCCCAGACTCATATTTTTAAAACATGACGCTGGATCCACTTTTGTAGGAACTTGAGAGAGATGTTCAAGATTGATGCTGCAGACTACATGATCTCCATATGCGGAAATTCTGCTCTTAGGGAACTATCTTCTCCTGGAAAGAGCGGAAGTGTCTTTTTCTTGTCACAAGATGATAGATTCATGATTAAGACTCTCCGAAAATCTGAAGTGCAGGTTCATATTCTATTTAGACTACATAGATCGTATTTCTTAGCTGTCATTATTGTTTGGATAGGTCATGCATATATATAGTACGGCCATTTGCCTAGGAGCGGAAATTGAGCTTTTTGTGATTCTATATTATCCTGTAGGTTCTTTTACGAATGCTTCCAAACTATTATCATCATGTCCGTACCTACGAGAACACCCTCATAACTAAGTTTTTTGGCCTCCACAGGGTGAAACCTTCTAGTGGTCAAAAGGTAATGATTGACATCAGCACCAATTTCTTTTAAAGTTTCTTTATATTAGCAGCAACACCCCCCACCCCCCTGCCAGCCCGCCCTATTTTTGATGTAACGATAATTCTTTAATATTTGCAAATTGCAGTTCCGGTTTGTTGTAATGGGAAACATGTTTTGCACTGAATTGAGAATTCACCGGAGGTTTGACTTGAAAGGCTCATCTTTAGGGCGCTCTGCTGACAAAATTGAAATTGATGAGAACACAACTCTGAAGGATTTGGATCTTAATTATTCCTTTTATCTCGAACCTTCCTGGCGTGAGGCTCTACTTAAGTGAGCATTTTTTGTCTTTAGAAATCATCCTTCTATATATTCTGTTATGTGATTGCATTATACTTATCTCAAATTAAACTGTTGATATTCTTCAGGCAGATTGAAACAGACAGTGAATTTTTGAGAGCACAGCGGATAATGGATTACAGCCTACTGCTTGGTGTCCATTATAGAGCACCCCAGCACTTGCGGACACGTGCATCCTATCACCGGGGCGTGGCGGCAGATAGATTGACTGTTGTTTCAGAAGAAGGCAAGGACAGACCTAACACCCTTCCGCAAAATGTTGCTCCCACAATATCTGTTGCACATATCCGCAAAATGTTGCTCCCCACAATATCTGTTGCACATATCCATGAGTGTAAGGATTGGTTTTCGACTATGTGGAGTACTAGTTGATTCCCGCGCGCGTTGCTGCGGGATTTGAGAGAGCAATGTTGCTCCCCACAATATCTGTTGCACATATCCATGAGTGTAAGGATTGGCTTTCGACTATGTGGAGTACTAGTTGATTCCCGCGCGTTGCTGCGGGATTTGAGAGAGTTTTTCGATAAACTATGAACCTAAATTGTTTAATTGCGTGAAGAAAAAATTGATGGGAGATGACATGGATAGCTTGCATGAAGAGAGAAATAGAATTAATAACCCTTAGCGGGAGATGATGTGGATTGCTTGCATGAAGAAATAATTGGTGGGAGATGATGTGGATAGCTTGCATGAAGAGAGAAATATAGTTAATGATCCTAAATGGGGTGCATCTATATAGGTTATATAGATATCTACTCTTCATGCCCAGTTGGATACTGCAGTTGCCAAGCTTTTGACCATTTTTTAATTGGTTTCTGTTTGAAAGGAACTTGAGTTATGCATCCCAACATCCAAAGTTACCTGGAAATCCTATGCATAGTCCTTAGTTTTCTTAATTTCCAAATCATGTTTTGAGTCTGGCAGCCTTATGTTATCTTCAAACTATATTGGGAGAGACCCACAATTTATCTGATAGTTGCTATTGGTCTGCAACGCCTGTTTTATTGCTTTTAATTTGTTTGTCGCATGCAATTCCATGTTCAGTTATTATTAAGGTTGGTGCACTAATGTTCATGGTCAATAATGGTTTGCTCAGATGCTCAGGAAGATGATGCCTTGAACTACCCAGAAGGATTAGTCTTGGTTCAAAGCAGTGGTGAGAACAGCGTTGTTGTTGGTCCACACATAAGAGGCAGCCGTTTGCGTGCATCAGCTGCTGGGTTTGGGGAAGTAGATCTCCTACTGCCTGGTACAGCCAGGTAAGACAGCCATTCTGTGAATTGTTTGTAGTTGAATTATTCTGCGTGACTTGCGGAAATTGTGCTGCACCTCTTGTGGCTTCAGAGGGTTTAGAATAACTACTGTTTTTTTTTACTACCTTTCATTATGTTTGTCAGGCTTCAGATCCAGCTAGGAGTTAACATGCCTGCAAGGGCAGAACAAATCCCTAAGGAAGACGAAAGCAAACCATTTGGCGAGGTGTATGATGTCGTCCTCTACCTGGGCATCATTGACATATTGCAAGAGTACAACATGACAAAGAAAATCGAGCATGCTGTCAAGTCCATGCAGTACGACTCGGTCTCAATCTCAGCCGTGGACCCCCAGTTCTACTCGGAGCGTTTCTTGAAGTTCATCCAGACCGTGTTCCCTGAGAATTCATAGCTCATCAACCATTTTACTAGTTTGAAAAATGCCCACTTGCTGACTTTTTGTTAGCGAGATGTTGGCTAAGCACATGAAACCAGATCCCCAAGACAGTTCATGTCCTCGAAATTGGGGCTTGCAAGCATCACATCAGCATTACGTCCTCGTCAGCGCGTGCCTGTTCCTTCTTGGATGAACTGGCAGGAAGAATGGCCAACAAGATGAGATTCGTCAGGGCAATTTGTGCAGACACAAACAGATCTTTTCTTAGTCTTGGCACGAGCTCCCCGGGTCACCCAGTTTGTGTCAGCCCTAGCATTCATACATGTCATTTGTACATTCATGTGCACTTGCGCATCATTTCATCATATGGTGCATTACTTGACCTTGATTGAGGTCTGAGATTCAAACGACTGTACTGAAATCGAGTAAATAATTGTTTTGTCCAGCTGTAATTAAAATTCCACACAAGTACCGGGAGTTCAATAGTTCATGTTTATAAATTAGAACATCTAAGCCATTGTTTAGTCTGTCTGCCAAATATGAACTGAATTGGATATCATTTGCTATTCTATCGAGTGTGCCTAAAATGGCTAATGACCACGGCTTGAAAGAATGTCGTGATACTGTTAAAGTTAGTCCATGCAAGAAACGCACACAACTCCCAAACATTACGCCTAGTTTTTGCTAGCTTCACACTATCACGCTCTTCATATAAACTATATGTGCGCATGAAATGATTGCAGAACCGCTAGAAAATGTTTATTTGTGTAATCTTGTTTATTGCGTAGTAATGAATTCATCGGCCAGCCTGTTCGGTTGGCTGGCGGCTGGTGGCTGGTGCTGATTTATTGTGAGAGAAAAGTACTGTTGGCTGGTTGGTGGCTGGTGGCTGGTGCTGATTTGTTGTGAGAGAAAAGTACACCTGGACGTGGAAGACAGCCATGCGGCGGAAGCAAGCACCCGCGCCCGTCAGACTGCTCCAGCCTTCAGGTAGTCGTCGATCAGGTTCGTGTGATGCGAGCGTGACGCGACGCGAGACTGGCACGCGACCTGGCACGCGCGGGGCCGGCGCGACGGCACATGGGCCGCGACCGCGACGCGCGGGGTCACCAGGCAGAAAGCGAAGCGGCCACGCAGGCCGACCGGCGCCGCGACACCTGTGCGCGACGTCGGCCGCCGCTGCCGGCAAGGGGATAGCTGGCTGGGGGACGCGTGAGCCGCCGCCCTTTGAGGTTTGAGCTTTGAGCTTTGCTGCCCGCGCGGTCGGCCGCTGGCCACTGCCGCCCTGGCGGACGCGCGGCGGTGGACACGGCCTCCGGCCTGCCTGGTGTCATGGTGTGTGCACGGGCCAGATCTTGTTTGTCCATATCGGGCTTAGATTTTCCAGGACGGATGCCAGAGTTTGGTCTGCCGTTAAAATAAATCCAGAGGGGTTTTCAGATGCAGTGGGTAATCAAATTTTATTTACGGTATCAAAGGAAGAAGGGATGAAGAAAGAAAGCAACAGAGGTCAGAAGCGTACGTACGGTCCCGTAAGCATGTTCTGTCTATCCCTAGCCTAGACAATGGATACGTCCAAGATGTCCGGCTTCGCCGTGCCAGGCTCTGCGCGCAGCCGTGCGGCTCATATATTCCTGAGAGGCGATCGTACCGCCCGGATGAGAAGAGATGAGGTTGCAATTTCCCCTAGTTGATTACTTGATTTTACGTACACCAAATTATGGTACATCTCCCTTCGCCAATAAAAAGGAATGATATATCTCGAGTTGATTTGCATATGTTCACTTGGCATAAAAAATCGATTCAAGTATAGATTTTGCAAGGATTTATACGTTAGCCACTCGTCACTCTGTTTCAAATTATTGATTATTTTTACCGCTATTCTAACTTCTAAGACAAACTTGTCTAACCTTGAACAAGTTTATAAAAAAAACTATATTAATATCTATTATACTAAATAAATGAAGTAACGTGATATATTATAGAGTTGATTTAATAGAAGTGATTTGATGATATGGATGTTGATGTCTTTTTCCATAAAGTTGGTTAAAATAATTTTTTTTGGCTTAGAACAAAATTAAAGTGGCGAATAATTGGAACCAAGGGGACTACCACGCATCCTGATGAGTGAGTTGTGAGCGTGGTGTGCGGTAGTCGGGACATGTCAACAATTAGCGGTTGCAGCGCCCTATTTGCACTTACATTAACCATAGCATAATCCGTTTGGTTGTCTTCTCTCGCTATACCATTAGGCATAATTTTTTCTTCTTTATATTGGACAGAGGCTCGGAGCTTTGTGCTATTTGTAATTCTTAAACTCGGTTGACCTGCAGCGTACATTGTATCTGCTATATATGAAACAACTTAATGCATTTTATCACTTTAGTCTAATAGGTTTGGAAACATAAACGAAGATGCATCAAGCAGTCATGTATGATCATGTAAGGTCGACTGTTCGGTTGGCTGGCGGCTGGTGGCTGGTGCTGATTTGTTGTAAGAGAAAAGTACTGCTGGCTGGCTGGCGGCTGGTGGCTGGTGCTGATTTGTTGTGAGAGAAAAGTACTGCTGGCTGGTGGCTGATAAGCCAAGCGAACATGCTGGATGCGCGACTTTTCTTTCCTCTTTAATTAAAAACAATAACTCGTGAATTATTTTGTATGGCTTTTCTAATTTATATATGTGCTTACATCCCAAACTTTCTAAAGACTTCGCTAAAAGTTCACAGCTGGTCGATGGAGTGAAATTCCCAGCATTCTGGTTAGCGAGCATGATGATTAATTGAATCCTAAAAATTCTAGCCGCGTCAATGAAAACGATACATTCGGTTAGGTCATGATAGTCAAGGTCTAAAAATAAAGGATGGGAAGGAGAATGGAAATGAGATGAGGATACTATGCATATACCAGTTCGCTTAGCTTGAGTCGCTAAGGCCATTCTCAGTAGAGAGTTTCATGCACAGTTTTCAAATGTGCATATCACTAGAAGAGATATGAATCGATGAATGAAACAAAGTCTCCCAGTGGCTAGTTTCATCTCACAGTTTCATAGGTTAGTTACAACAATTAATTGCAAGACATAAGATTGGACGTATTTGGATAAAATGAAATTCTTTAGCCCCCAATAGTAGTTTCATAGCCTTGGTAACAGTGTATACCGAGTTTCATTCTCCCACCTCTCTCTTCATAAATATTGTACAATGTCATCTAATTTGCTGGTGTGTCATCCTATTAAACGTAGATGAAACTCTCATGAAACAACTGACACTGGCCTAAAGGCACCACGTCGTGGCTCTGTGAGCTTGTAATTGTGCCCTTCTACTGATAGCCAACTTGTAGCTATCCATCGCGAGTACGAAGAACATGAGTGAAAGAAGAAACATGAGCCGATGAACGTCGTCCGATCATGTCATGAATCGAGTACAAGTAAATCATCAGCCAGCATCATTAAAATAAAAGAACGTGGCCCTTTACTTGTTAATATTATAAAGATTTTTATTTTAGAAGAAAACGACTAGCTTTACAATAAAAATCAGCCCTTTCCTGCTCTCCATCATCTGCCCCCTCTTCCCCTTTCCTCTGCCCCCCTTTTCTCTCTCTCCCGTTCCCCCGTCTCTCTCGCTCGCTCGCTCGCCTTTCTTCCTCGCGGCGACGACTGGCGAGCGCCGCCGCCCTACCCCAGGTCTTCGCCGGCGATGAGCACCCACCAGGTACGCCCGGCCCTTCTCTCCCCCTCCTGCTGCGCGAAGCCTATCACCCCAAACCCTATTGAAGATATTTTTATTCGGATCTGAACTAATCGCAAGTATTTGCATGATTGGTATCTACTGGCTTCGATTTTATGCGAAAGCTATCACACCGTATCGTCCCTCGCGAGTTAAGTGGGTTGGATTGGTGGTTTGTTGGACGGAGGGTTGAAGTGCTAATCGGAGCTCTTGGTTCGCACCGCTTAGATTTTGCCTGCACCGGGGAGTTTCTTGTTGAATAGGGGCATCAGTGACCACGGAGGAATGGAATTATTTTGGTGCAAATAGAATTAGAAAAACATTTACAAAGTATATTCATTTCCAGTGGCGGCTTCAAAAGTATTCATTTCCATTTTATTAACCTCCGGAACTAGGTTAGTGTCACTTGATGAGGCTTGACTGACGCAAATATCTTGTGTCGCTTGTTACTAAACCTTGTGGCAATGAAATATTTGAAAAAAAAGGCTTTACTGAATGAATTAGTCAGATATAGATATATACGTGTAGAAGGCAGAAGCTCAGTGGTGCATTAATAGTTCACCTGATCTAACTGTGAATTGGGTAGTTCAACTAATTATGCATCCTTGTTGATTGGAGACAATAGCATGTTCGTTATCCCGTAAAAGATGACTTTTCTTTATATGTTTTTCTGTTTAGTTTTGACAACACTGACATGCTTCTATGTTCACAGGTGACACTATTCATCTGATGTTTTCTTTTCTTGGCTCGGTGTATAATTTCTCTCCGCTCCGATCAAGCTTATCAAACATAAATAAGCAAGTAGTGTCTGCTCGTGATTGGCAAAATTAGTCAAGACGGGTGCTCTTTGCTGCGTGGCCGCTAGGCCACATGGGACAAAGTCTATTCCTGCTAGCAGAGATTGTTCCATGGATCCTACTGAGCCTCGTTGGCGGATAAACTCAAGCTTCTCTCCTCCAACTTCAAGGAGATGGGACTGCCGCTATTCATCAGATGGATTGCCTCACAGAGTTCATGATGCTCCTCATGATCACCCACCTTATGTGTCATCATTATCATCCCATAGTAAAGGAAGCAGAAGTGCATTTGGCAGTGATCAGTACCTCAATCACCATCATTCTATATCTGATGGAGCACTTTCTTATTTTGGGAGTCCAGCTGACAGCCTTCAGGCTCCACGCTGGACACCCTCTCTTCAAAGATTTGATCTCGGTGAATTCTCTACTCCTGCAGGAGGTATGTACTTGCTCATTTCATATGGCAGACTGACATGTGCAGACTGTGACATGAACTTTTTTTTTTAACATTTTCTTAATATGGTTATAAGTTCATAGAATTGCAAGTTAGATTGAATGGAGGCTTTCACTAGAAAAACTAACACAGTGTGCCATATTTCCATTGACAAGAAAATACAATATCTTTGTTGTTTAACCAATCTTGTATATTTTAGTAATTTACTTCTAAAGTAAACTTATTATTTACAAACATGCCTTCCTATTGCATAATTAACAGGTAAATTGTAATTGTGGATTCTTTATTATCCACTTGTGTAGCAGATATTAAAATGACCAATTTTTTCCTACTGGACTTATGGTCAAGCACTCTGTTAATCGTTCTAGTGGATGTTTTTCATACATTATGTGCTGTTACTCAGCATGCATTCAGTTGTACCAGGTTTATACATGGTAGTTATGGCTTGTTCGATTTTGTATCAGATTAGGCAAATATTTAAGCCTGAAGAAGAGTAGGCTTCTTTATTGAATCTTTTTACATTTTCGTAATTTACTTCAAAAATAAAATTGATTCCCTGCAATACAAACATGCCTTCTCATTGCATAATCAATGGGGGACTTGTAATTTGTTTCTTGTTATTGGTCACTTCAATGGTTGATTTTAACAATGTATTCTTCTTTGTGTAGATAGCTCGCTACTTAGATAGCTATTTTTTTATTTTTTATTTTACTACTGAACCTTAATGGTTATGCACTCTTCTTGATTATGAACTCTCCAAGTTTCCATTGGGTTGGGTGTATTATTCTTTTCGTACACTATATGCTCTGTTAGTCATAAACAACTAAGTTGTATAGGGTTTGGACATGGTAATTATGCCTTGTACTGTTTTGCATCATATTGAGCAAATATTTAAGACCCAAAAAACTTGGCCTCTGGAATCATCTTAGCAGTAACAACTGACAAGTATATTGTGACAGAACACTTTGGTCCCAGTGGTTGCTATCAACTGGGTCTACTGGGTACTGTTAGTTTTTCATTGTAAACATTGGAGTAGGCATTAATGGTACTGAAAGTTGTATATCGTGCCACAATTTTTTCTTCATGGCAACTGGATATTTTCCTGCACCGGTAGAAGCAACTAACAGGCATTGGTGCGTTTCTTGTATTCCTTTGATATCGTTCCTATTGACTTAAGGATTGCTTTGTTCGTTGAATCAGGATCAAGGCCGGAAACTTCTGATTATCCTCAGTCAAGTGAGGTAAGCTACATTTTCTCTTCTGTGTTATGTTCCTGTTCCTTTGACAGATAACATAGCCCTAGTGCAACTAATAAAGAATATTGCAGTCTGTATCAGAGTACTGACATTAATGTTTATCTGCTGCAGAGGCAACTGACTGCCACAAGCAGTTTCAGTTCTGCATCCCCTTTCTCGGAATCAAGTCAGCTAGCATCGTCTAGTAAACAACCAGCGCCATATCTACCTCGCAATCAAATGGGCAGGCGATCTTTCATGTCAAAACCAGTGTACCCACTTGTCTTCCGGAATCCAGTGTCAGAAGCTGAAGCGTCCAGGATGCCTGAGGTTAATAATGCTGGTCGAACAACACCAAGTGAAGACAGCCAGGCTTCTCCTTTCTGGCATCGCAGCTTGGCGAGTCCGGAGCTGAAGTTCCATAACGCATTGAGTGAACTTGGGAAGATGGAGGCTTCGCCTGAACCGAATACAAGCTCAAGAAGGGAAGGATTCAGATGGAGCAATGCCAGCAGTTATGATTTTGGATACGATGGAGATGCCATTGACATTTCAGATCATATCAGTATTGAGTCCCAGAGATCACCCACAAACTCAGTGAGACTCCTCAAGTGTGGGCTGTGTGAGAGATTCCTGCGCCAGAAATCACCATGGACCTCAAACCGGATTGTTCGAAACACTGACATGCCAGTAGCAGCGGTCCTTCCTTGCCGACATGTCTTCCATGCAGATTGCTTGGAGGAAAGCACTCCCAAGACAGAAGTCCATGAGCCACCCTGCCCCCTGTGCACACGAGCCACTGATGACGAAGGGCACGTGTCATTCTCAGAACCTCTGCATGTTGCACTCCGGTCTGCTCGGAGGAACCTTTCACTGGGTGCTGGTGCTGGTGGGAGTAGCAGCAGTGCAAACCCTCCTTGCAGTGATCACGGCTTGAAGAGGAACCATTCTGCTATCGTGCCGAGACGCAGTGGCAGCTCATTGTTCCGCAACCGTTTCAAGAAGCAGTTCCCCTTCAAGGCGAGGATCGGGAAGGACCTCTTTGGTGGTAGGGTTTTCAATAAGGTTGGGTCGTCTTCATCTTCAGGTCAACAGGATCAGGATGATCATCGACAGCCAGTGGCGAAGCGATCAATGAAGTAGATAGAACTTGGTGGCGCAGAGTATATGTTATGTGCCCTTTCTATCCATGTTATCGTATTCGGTATAACCTATTATAACCTATCATAGCATGTGAAACTTGGCATCCATGCGCAGTAGCCCGTTCAGGACGGGGTTTCTTTTGGAGGCTGCTTGTGCGTTGCATGTGACCCCCACCATTGGCTAACTATGAGGTGCATTATGAATCCTTACAGTAAGAATCGATGCCTATGATTAGTATGTTCTGCTTGATCTTATTCACTTGAATTGAGCATTTGGCGGTACAGAACTGATGACCATTCCCTTCTGAATCGGCACTCGGCAGCATTGTTCGTTGCTCACATGACATGCTGCCGGGCTACCTACTTTAGGGTCTCCTCTTCCCTGCTTGCCTGAAATTGACCACGGATTCACGCGAGCACCGGACGAGGGCATGCTCGACATAGTCCGTGCAACCACCACGGACGCGTGCGTTGAGGTCCACAGCCCCCATTGACACGACTAGCGTACGCCTTTTACCATATTGGCAGTCCCAGCATCCTGGGACATTTTTTGCAAACTGTCCAGCTCGCTAGAATTGCTGCAAGTGCTAGTAATGCTCCAATTGTCGATTATTTTTCGTTATCACCGAAAGACAGGCCTGTTTTGAAAGCTTGAGAATCTTCCCAAACGCTGCAAGACCGAGATTGAGTTGAGCCAGCTAGCAGCAGCAGCAGCGGATGGTTATGCCATAGCCCATAGGTGCACACATTGGCAACCACCTTGTTCGCGCCGGCTTCGGCTAGGCGGTTCAAGCGCGAGACCACACACGCAGGTCTGTCACGGGCAACGATGGACGATGGTGAGGCCTCAGTTGATCGCGCATATCGAGGCGGGCTCGGCTTGCTGGAGCAATTTGTCGAACAGGTAGCGTGCGTCCACGGGGCCGATGCCACCGGCGTCATACCGCTTTTTGATAATGCGCTTCAAATGGAAGTCGTGAATGCGGTGGAAGACGGCGGACGACGCATTGTAGCTGCAAGCGGCCGTGCTCCGATGCAGCAGCCGGAATGGTTGTGGGCAGGAACAGGAGAGATGGGGTGGAGCCGACCAACCGAAGGTAGAGGGAGCGTGGTTGGGTCTCACCGGCGTGTAGGGTGAAAGGGACAGAGGAAACGGAGCGCCCGTTGTGATTGTGCCCTCATTTTTTTTTATTTTAAAAACCTTTCCAAAGAAAAAAAAAAGAGTTCTTGAACAATTGGCCATGGTACTAGGGGCCACCGCAGCATGGTACTGGAATGCTAGTGTAGTCAATGCAAGCAGTGATGTGGCCACAGAGAGAATGAATAATAAAGCGAGAAACTTCAAATTTTTATGCCGCTAAGAAATCCATTAACCAAGTGATTTGGTTTTAAGATTCAATGATGCCTTTGGGTGGCTGATTGGTTGGTCTATAGTTCTATTTTAAATTTCAAAAGTGGACATCATGATTTTCTGTGCTATTTTCTGGTATAATTTTCTAAAAGGGTACATTCTTTTGTAATTTTCACTATATGATATTCTTGTCCCATGCTTATGGTAAACCTTCTTCCACGTTGAATACCAAACAAATTTACGTGTATTGTATTGTCTCTTGTATAAAGCAACCATTCGATACATGTCAAGCGATGAAACCCAGCCATGCAATCGTCATAGTGTAAAATAAGTCCAATTATCGGAAACCTTTAGCTCTTTAATTTGAACAAACTAATAAGTACAATTGCATGACCTATATTGCAATTTTAAAATTTGATAAAAAATACTTTTCCATAGAAAAGGTTCAATTATGCACCAACCAAAGGTACTCATCGGTGTAACAGCGCATGTCGAACACGTTATTCGAATCTTCAATTGCGTCACGAAATTGAAGGAAATTCAATGATGATGTGGATGTGAGGATGTCAGACTCATGGTTATCCTTTATCATCTTATATGTTATATATACATGAAAAATGTAAGCCAATCTTTCTAAAGCAGATATAGATAATATCTTTTCTTTTCTTTTCTTTTTTCGTGTAATGCCATGTGTCAAGCTTCTATCACTAGCAATATAGACCATGTCAAAAGTGCTCACTCGCGTAACACTGTCTTGTTTCCATGATTGTCCTTGATCCTCAAAACATTATACATGCAAACACGACATATATTACAGCACACTAATCTCCCCACGTCAAATAGTGGAAATCCAAGGTGCACCAAATATCTCCCTTTGATGACATGTAATTGTGTTGGTGCTTCTTATATTACTTCTTCAACACTTCATTATTATTTCTCACATGTTACAATGGACAAAATACACATGCCAGTTTTGCATGACAAAAGGTATGCATTATCACAATATCCAATTGTCCTGTACAACCTTTTGTGTTATTACATATCAACAATTGAGTTTACTCATGATATGGATGCCAATTCATGGTTATTATCCTCGATTCCAAGTCAATGTACATAGGGATATGACAATATAATGTAGGGCAAACCCTCCACATTAGAGAGCAGAAACCCACGATGCACCACCTATAATTTTTTCTTTTTGATGTGTAGTAATGCAATAGATGAACTTACGAGTTTCAAAGTTTTGATTCCTCCATATGCAGATTTTTGTAGATCTTCCAGTATGACAATTTGGTTGGCTAATTTTTGTATTTTTTAGATTTAGAAAAATATACACATGTGATTTTATCTGGCATAATTTGATATTTTTATCAAAAAGTATTATTTTTAGTCATCCACATTACGAAAGCTTATTATTTACTATCATTCTCCTACTTTGTGCACTAAACCCTCCATGTTAGATTTAAAATCCTTCACTTTCACATAGATTTTATATAATTTGTCTTATGTTGTCTTTCCTAATGGGCAACTCCTACAACCTAGTAGTAGAGTATAAAAAATAAATGCAAGTGCTAAGACATTTCATAAAAATGGCTTCAATCAACAACCTTTGTGCTACTTTGCAATGGTAATGCAAGGTAGTTGATATGGTTGCCAACTTACATGTTCAATGTTACACTAGTTACACATTGTCTGTATATGGATGAACTTTTTGAGCGCTTTTTAGATGCATGGACTCTTTATTATTGTATATCACATACTTTTTGTGATAAAAATATGTGCTCATTAATGTAATAATGCCATGTTTAATCGATACATATGTTATTGCATCTCTAATTTTGTCAAAATCTGAAACCAAGTTTAGTTATGGTATAGATATCATCATGGTTATCCAATCACCTCATCATATAACGCTATTAAAACACAAGTAATATAATGTGAGCCAAATATCCTATGTCTCAACTAAAGTTTGTTATATATTTTATTTTGTTGAGAAATGCGTCAACAATGATTCCTCCATATGTTGTGCACTTTGTACGCCAATTATGTGCGTCAAAAGTGCTCATTAGCACACAATATCATCTTTTCTATACAACTTTTGTGTATTTGTTGTTTGATCCTCAAACAAACTATTGAATTAGATATACAACGCCAATTCATGATTGTCCCTAATCCTCGAAGCATTGTACATGTGAACACGATCTATATAGTTCATCCTACTCTCTCCACATCAAATAGTGGAAATCCATGGTGTCAAACCTATCTCTCATATTCTATTGATGTGTAGTTGCATTTCCAGTTCTTGCTTGTATTATGATTTCTTCATTTTCTCTATGATACAACAGGCATGCAAATTACGCATGAAGAAAGGTGTTCATTTGTATAATACCACACCCTACTGTGTACTACATATTTTTTTTTTTCATGTATCAACGAATGAGTTTAGTCGCGATATATATGCCAACTCATAGCTATCCTTTTGTAGATCAATGTACAGACTAACACGACAATGGTAACGTATGTGAGTCCTCCCACGTCAGAAAGTGGAACCCCACGGTGTACCACCTATCCCTTTTTCGCTTTTGACGTGTATAATAATGCGACAACCATGCACCTTACACTTATCGTGCAATCCGACCCCATGGCATTGGTTTGGTATACAACTTATGACATAGTGGACTACAATCAATGCATGAATTGTGACCTAAAACAATTAATCAATGTGTCCAAGTAATCAAAATTCCTTACTATTTTCATGCCAATGCTACATAAACGATGTGCAATTTGACACATGGAACACTGTCGATCATGTATGAGGTAGTAAGCTAGAACCTCGAGTGATTTCTTCATTGTTCTTTTAAAAAAACAAAAAAAAGATAAACGGTAAGTTATTCGATATTAAAAGTTTGCACATGATGGTATGAAAACAGGGTGCCATCTCGCGCCACCTCCGTTCTCCACTCCGGCCACTTCTCCGGCCCGCACGCATCGGCAGAGGACGCCTTCCCGTCCAGGTTGGATCCCAAGGTGCAGTGCCACGCCAGATCGCCGTGCGCGCGCTCACACCAGCCGCGCTGCCACGGCCCACGGCGCGCGCGGCCAAAACGCCCTCGCCGAGAGCAGCGCGCGGCCGAGCCTTTTCCCCTCGCCCCGCGACGAAATTAACCAGGCGCTGAACTGGCCCGAACTGGCGCGCAAGGCACGCATCGTCCAGGAGCCCGACACCCTCCCCGACGTGGCAGGGCCCGNCGCCATTGCCGCCCCTTCCCTCTCCCCAAGCTAGATCGCCATTCAAACTCCGCCTTCGGTGGGAGGTTCCGTTCCCAACCCAACAGCCCCTCCGGTCGAGAGAGAGTCTCTAGCGTTAGCTCCTTCCCTTTCCCGGTCGGTCGCGAGGATGACGCCGGCGAGCTTGGTCGCCATACCCAGGAGCGCTCCGGTGGCGGTGGCGGCGTTCCCGGCGTCCGCGAGCGCCGGGGAGCGGAGGAACGCCCGGTTCTTCATCAGGCCCGCGGCGTGCGGCGGTGACGAGCAGCAGCCGCCGTCCATGGCCGCCGTGCCGCCGTCGCTGCGCGCCATACAGGCCAAGCGGAAGCAGGCGGCGGCGCAGCGCGGGGTGCCGCGGGCGATGGCCACGAGCGCGGCCGGGTGCGCGGTGGCGGCGCTTGTTAAAGCCGTGGAGGCCGTCCAGGGCGCCGCGGCCGGGGGCGCCGCCGAGGCCGCACGCGGCGCCGGGGACGCCGTCGCGTGGGTCTTCAGCAAGGTGCACTTCCAGTCGCCGGACCTCGCCGTCGGGCTGCTCGGGATGGTCGCCTGCTGCCTCGGCACCGCCGTCCAGGCGGAGAGGGACCGCATGCAGGCCAAAAGGCTCGAGGCGTCGGGCAACGCGGAGCCCGACCCCGACGACGACGGGGACACGGAGGAGCCCGAGGATATGCCGGAGCTGGTGGAGGGGGACATGGAGAAGGAGCTGTGGGGCCGTATCGGCATCCTGCATGGCGGCGGCCTGTACGGGGACGGGCCGGAGGAACTCGACGAGGAAGAGATCAAGGAGATCGACAGCGCCCGCGCGCGGCGGCGGAAGGCGGTGTACGAGAGGGTCATCGCCTCCGGCGGAGCTAGCTCGCTCGTCCTGTCCAACTACGCGCAGCTCCTCTACGAGTTCGACAAGGACATCGACAGGTGCTTCTTGTCGCATGGATGCATTGAACCATTCAATCACATCTCCGTGTGATTAGGATCTTGATTTCTCACGCGTGATCGCTGCACACATCTGGCAGGGCGGAGATGTACTTCAAGCAGGCGGTGGCCGCGGAGCCGGCGGACGGCGAGGCGATGCGGAGGTACGGCATGTTCCTCTGGCACGCCCGCGGCGACATCGGTGGCGCGGAGGAAATGTTCACCGGCGCTATCGACGAGGAGCCCGAGAGCAGCCACCACCGGAGCAGCTACGCGTGGTTCCTCTGGATGACCGGCGGCGTCGAGACCTGCCTCATAGACACCGGCAAGAACAACGGCAATGACGCCGAATGAACCATCGCGCACAGCCCGTCAGAAAACCAAGTCGATCAAGACCTTTACCACCGGCAAGTGCCCGGCTGCGGGCCGGCCATTTAGATGGTGCATCTAGGTGTTTTGCCGCGCCGCATGGCCAGCTATGGCTATGCTGCAGTAGTATCATCCATGAGCAGCATCGGCCCTTGTAGGGGCCAGCTATCCAGTATATACTAGATGAATGCGCATCAAGGAGCCAACCCAGGAGGCAACAACAAATAATGTTGGCAAAGCTAGCGCATGTAGTATTGTAGTTTGTGTATGATGCGAGTAGTAAGTGTTGTGTGGAATAAAGCATCCATGCATCCTTCCAGGGCATGGATTCATCATCAGACATCAATGTTATAACCGCATTGTGAAGAATAATAAAATATATATGGGGAAAGCTTATATATTGCTTCCTTTTATGTATGTGGTGCTTGAGTTTGCAGAGTGTAAGAAACATGGTTACATTGCTGCTTATATTCAGATACACAGAGGTTTGTACATAGACATGGAGAAAAATCGTCGTCGCATCGTGTCGCTGCGATGATCGCATCTTGTCATGGTGGCTCTATAGACAGGCATGAACAATAATCGAACAATATCAACATATTAACATGAACGGTAGAGATGAACTCTGCTGGATCACCTACAGCCCAGCTCTAATCTCCCTTCCACGCTGATACTGGTGTTTGTGCATAGCTTCTGAAGGTCAATGTAGCCAATGATTGTGTCCTCAAACACGACATCTTCCATCTTAGCATCATCGAAGGTCGATCCTGACAAAACCGTATTCCTGAAGATTGCCCCTGTGAGATCGGCCTTCCCAAAATTGACACGGTCTATCACTGCATTCGTGAAGTCAGTTCCTGAAAGCATTTGAACAAGAAGAGCTCATGGTTCCGTTTATTCAGTATTAGGAAGCAATGCGGCAATATTGTGAAATGAACCAGAACAGCAGAATAAGGTATACTATTGATTAGTACCTTTGAAGCTTGCACCAACAGCATAAGCTTTGGACATGACAACTTCAGACATGTCAGCACCATCAAACTTCGCGTCAGACATCAATGCCGCAGCTAGAGACTTGCCTTTCAGATTAGTTTTCTCATTTGTGTAATCACAGAACCGGAGATCAAGGGGCTTGTCATACACCCCATTTGCCTGACCGATTGTGTTCCCTACGAATGCACGCTCACATCTGTTTGCCTCCGTTGAGAGTGGAGGCAATCTCTAACAACCAAAGTAAACAGGGAATAATATTATATCCGTAGATTAAACCAGCACTGCAGTAAGAAAAAGAAGTCCTAGATTTAGAGTAAAATTTTGAAAATGTTGAGTAGTCTCATTGCGTATTCACTATTTAGGTCACACTTGCTGGATCAAAAAGAAAATGAAGAATACTTATGTCTGAAAGCTAAAATATATTCATAGTTCACAAAATCACAACTCATGCTAAGCAAAAGTATGTTCAAAACGAAATCTGTCGTTGGAAACAGAAAAGACACTGAGATAACTAGTTAATCTAAATGGAAAACACAAATAGTTATTCCCAAGCTACTCCATTGAAATTCTGTCAGATATATTTCTAAGTGAAAACGCACATGCTTCATCCAGTTAATCTGATCAATGAATACAGCAAAATGGTAGTTTCTCCACAAATGTTCCTAGCTGTATTAGAACCAACATTGTCAATATGCAATGTGAATCTGAATTCTCATATATCGGTATACCATAGACTAATCAGAACAGAACTTCTAGCGCCAAAAAAAAAGGAACAGAACTTGTAGCTTTAGATTGAGCGGGAGTGAGGCTAAATTTAAGGTGCTTTCCAGGATATAGAGAATTGAATTGAATAACGTTCTGAACTGCAGCAACTGATGTTGCAGTTGCTGTTGCTTGCATCAAATGCTGTGGTAACTGTACTGACATATTCTTTAGGTTGCATGGCGAACTCTTGAGATTGTTGGTTCCAATTTATTACCAAAACAGTAGTTAAGAACCAAATCCTCTTTCAATAGAACCCTCAAAAGCATCCAACAGCATAACATCTTTCTTAAAAAACTGCATTTAACTAGTTAGTATTTTCCATGGGTTGAAACTTTCAATGAAGGAGTTTATCTGAGTATCTGACAGCAAGTTTTTCTGAACCGAATTAAGAGAGACAGTAAACAGTCACATTGCCTAACAAAAAAAATAACATTAAAATTCCATTATTATCTGCTATCAGATCGTAAAATGTGAGGTCAATACATTCCGAACTCAGACCGAGACAGAGGCTAGCATTTGACAATGATTAAAATTCAATTTCAGCATTATCTGTCTTTTACAATTCGGTCGATCAAAGATATTCATTTCTCAAAACTACATTCCAGAAATCGCATCCAGCCCGCAGAGCGAATGTGATAAGGAAGACTGGAAGAGGGGACCACCAACCTGGGTCGCGGCGACGACCGGGTTGGACGCGGACGCGACGGCCCAGGCCGCCAGCACGCCGCACGCGAGGCAGCCGGCGCTCTTGCCCCCGGCCGAGAGCCACGCCGCCTCGGCGCCCCCGCCCGCGTCGGGCGCCGCCGAGCACGCCACGACGCGGCACCTTGGCCATCGCGGGCGGCAGAGCGCGGCGCCGGCCGGCGAGGCGAGGCAGGACGGGGCCATGCCCAATGTGGCGCGTGTCTGGCTTTGTGAGGAGGTGGAATGGGGGAGAAGAGAGGGTGGCGACGAGGCGGAGTCGGAGCGAGAGCTCGCTGCGCTATCTTATCGGCTTATCCGTCCCCGCCACTTCTCCCGGCTTCGTCTCCGTGGCGGGGCGGGCCCACACGTGACCCTCGAGGTCGAGGCGTCCCGCGCGATCCCGCCCCGCCACGGCCTATTTCTGGGCGAACCCACGGTTGTTTTGTTTCTTCCTCACCTTCCATTTTGCATGTGTTCATCCGGCACGCTCAGTTTTCCGTCTTAGCATCAAGAAGGGGCTATTTTTGACCGGAACAAAGGCTTGTTAGAGCTGCAATGCGACCAAAAATCGGAGAAGCGCAACATGCAGATTGGAGCATTCAACAGCTTGGTGTTGTGGCTGAAAATGGATACGTGAGCACAGTTTGGACTTAATTGAATTGGGAGAACAAAATAATTCTGGTGGTGGGAGCATTAATCAGCTAGCCTAGACCAGAAAAGGGGGAAATTGTTTACACAGTCCTGGAAGCGGCAGCATAAAAACCAGTGAATTCCCAGCGCATTGTTGTGGACTTGAAACGATAATTTTAGATGATTTTTTTATAGTTGATGCAACTTATTTTTAAAGTTAATATGGAATTGAAATATAGCTATATGGGTGGTTCTTGGATTATAGCAATAATTTGAGGAGAGATTAGTAGATTGTGCGGGAAATAGAAGGAGGAGAACGGGTGGATAAAGATGGACATATTCACATATATATGGTGGCATGTTTAGTGAGTATGAACTATGGAGGATGAAGTACATAGCTTAGATGAGGATATTGAAAATTAGTGGGTATGAACTACTGTATATAGATATATAGGATTTGCATTTAAACACACATAAGAATTGCTCCTAATATATTTGGTAGAACGATAGCAAGTTTCATTTACGTGATGTATCATTCTAATCCTAGTAACTGCTTGGATGGAGCATTCATTCTCCATTTTTAGGTTTTTCCTTTCTCACTTTGTTTTTGTTATCAGCTCTGATGTTTTTTTTTAAATGAAAATATACCTGGGATGGACGCATGCAACAAAGTTTCATATAATTTTTTGCTCAATAGCTCATCACAAATAAATAAAAGAAAATAAATAAAAGAAAATAAATAAAAGAAGTTAGAACACACAAACATGAGAAAATAATCATACTCAATGACTAATATTGCTTACTGTCCATCTACTGATGAAAATATCCAAAGCCCCCAATGCTATGCTCATGAAACATCCGATTTTTCTTGTACCCTTATGCCGTGATAATTAATCGCACCAATGTGTTCATCCAAATGAAACCTCCAAAGTGAGTAGGACACCATTGAAAACGCCGTTGTCATTGTTCAGAGGGAAAATTGGTTCTGTACCATCGAAAGATCGACACCTCCAGAAAATACCATCGAAATCTCACCGTTCCGTAAAATAGAACTGAAAGAGTGAACTGTTACCTCAAAATAGCATTCTGTCAAGTTTGCCGTTAATGCTGTCCGTCCGCCCATCCAAACGAGTGCTCGGTGAGTTCCTCCGCCTTCCGAATGGCCATGGCAGTTTCAGCCAGGCGCATGACGCACTTCCACTGCAACGGAGACCCTTAAAGCTGGCGTCCGCGTTGGAAGGTCGAAGCTCTACAAGACCAGCTGCAATAACCTGCAAGCCGCTGCCGCCGCCATCGATGGTGTACAACTGAGAGGTGGAGAAGTAGTAGTCGACGGCGCAGTAGTGACCTTGGGGAGGCGCGCATGTGCAGGTGGCGAGCTCGGTGTGGACCTTGCAGCTGGTAGATGGCGCCGGTGCAGCCGTAGACGAGCCACGAGCGCAGGTGTAGATTGGGACAGTCATTGTCCAAAACACCAAGCTAGCAACAACTCATCACCAAGCTCCAGCTTCTCTGCATTCCGAGCACCCCTAGATCTTTGTATCTCTCTCTGCAACAGCCCATCCTTTGTCAAATCCATCAACCAGAGCCGCAAGAATACCATTATGGAGGCAAAAGTATACATCTACAACAGCCCTACCCGTGCATGCTCTCCACGCCACGCACATTGTTTGCTTGCTGGAGGTAATCCACTACTCCATTTCTCATCTATACTATAAAGAGTGAGAGATTTGATATCAAATCCTACACAACATAAACCTACCCTCACCTCACAGACCATCCTTTTGGGCCCACGTAGCAGGTAGGACGAAGACGAAAGGGAGGGGGGGGAGAACGGTTTTGGCCTTTGCGCGATGTTGTTTTCATTCCTTCTCCGCGAGAACAGCCAATTTTTTTTGCACCATGGCTCAACTCCGTACCCGCCGGACCCACCGAGATGTTGCTAAAGGAAATAACACAAGTATGCGTGTAATCAGCGAGAGATCACCGCGCGACAAAGAATGCATGGCGTGATTGATGCATGGCGTGATTGAAGGAAAGGAAAGAACGAGGTGCATGATCACTGGCCCAATTTTTTACTCTGCTATCATTACACAGGTTTAATTTCCTGCCATTATTCCCTCCCCTGCCATTAGTTTCTCATGACCGGCATGCTCAAGGTGTCCTTCGTGCTCCTGATTCGCGGTACGTGGTCGCCAAGGAACCTCTAACCCCGCCCTAAATCCCTCCTTGACAGCAGCTGCGCTTTCTCGCCGGGCACGACTGCTCTCCCAAGCCGTCCTAAAACCCTCCCTTTTCTATTACCAAAACCTCCCCTGAGAATTATTTTCTCACGATCAGTGATTCGCTCTGGTGACTGCTCGAGGAGGCGGCGGGGTGCAATGAGAACGAAGAGTTCTTTTACTCTTCCTCTCATATGCATCGTATTTTATCCAACTCTCTAATTGTTTCATCTTGCCTGATTGAAGGAGTACCTTTTCTCAGATCAGCGGAGCAGGCCAGACTGGCGCACATCCTCCCGTCAATGTTGATGCCTTATTTTGCATGATGTAGCAAACAAAGATTCTTCTTACCCTCGTCTCTTGCAATGTTGATCATCTGTTGTGCTTACGTGTGTCTCCATGTGGCAGGCAGCTGTAATTTGCTCCATCGTGTGCTGTTGTGATCCTTAAGCATCATCCTGGTATTTCCCTTGTTTTTCTTATCAGAGTTATTATGAATCATCGTCTGTTGCTGATTTTTGCGATGATGCATGGCAGGAAGAAGGAGAAGGCGGAGGGGCTGGGCCGCGCGCTGATCCAGTAGCGAAACAAGGCGGTAGCGCGGTTGCTGTTGCCAAGTTGCGCGGCAAGGCACGCTCGCCTTCTCGCTCACCGCCGTGCGATGCTTCTCCACTCCATCAACGACGTCAGCGACCTAGACGCCGTGCTGCAGCGGGCCACAGAGACCGATCAACTTATCCATGCCACTCCGACCTCATCAATCATCATCGGCGGCATTCACGTGGGCGCTCGGGAGCGGCTGCGCAGAGCCTGATGCTATCCTGGCGGCGGCCGCCGGGTCGCCGAAGCCGTCGTCCATGGTGGTGGTGGTGGGCGCGGACGGCGCCGTGCGGCTGCCCAAGGCCGAGGTGGCGTGTCTGATGAAGGAGAGCAGGGACCCCGCGGAGGCCACCGAGAAAATCATGCAGCTGTGCGTGTCCAAGGAGGCAAGGACTAGGGGCACCGCCGTTGCGGCGCTGCCGGCACGTCCGCTACGGCGCCGGTCCGTGCTGTCTGGCAGGAACACGGCGACAGCCTTGAAGAAAGAGGTGAGCCTCTCGCATCCGCATGTGCATCCACCTTCCGTCATTTGCCTTTCCACAGTTAGTCCCCAGGCTACTACGTTGCCTCTTTCCACAGTTCCTGAATGATGATTATATTGGTAGTTTTCCCCAGGCTACTACGTTGCCTCCTTTTCCACAGCTCCTGAATGATGATTGGTAGTTTCGTACAGTACCTACTATACTGGAGTAGCAGTTAGCAGCATATGGATACACAGTTACTCCTTGTATCCTTTTAATTATTTCAATTTTGTGTTGGCTTTATTAAAGGTTATCACCGTACGAAAGCAATTTATTAAAAAACAAAACCAACACCTAATCATGTTGTTTAGTTGAATGGTCTGTATTTTACTCTAGGTTACTCCAAGAAGGATGGAAAACCTGTGCTCGTCGAGGTCATTATTGATGCAAAAACAAAGGAGCACAAGGGTTGGTAAGTTCCAATATCCAGCTAGCCAGTGGAATCTAATACGGATACTTCTATGTAAAATATGAATATTTATTATGCCCTTAATTTTCAAGTTTGCAGGTATTGTCACTGGATCATGAAATCCATATACCTCTTGTCTACCTCCAGATCACCAGATGCGTTGTCTGAAACTCTGAAATCCGTTAATCATTCTAGGCCATACTGCTTTGTCCAGTACTGATGTTATATTTTGTAAGAAGAAGTGATCCATCCTCACACTAGGCATTTGCAAAGTTTTTTTTATCACAAGGAATAATTACCTTAAGAAAGTTTATATCATTTGAACGGGGTATGTGGGAGGCAGGGAGGGAGTGCAGGGGAAGGGAGTAGGGATGGCAACGGGCACGAAATATCCGCCTGCCCGCGGATAGTAAACCCGATGGGCGCGGATATGGGTCTAGAGTTGTGCCCGCGGGCACGGGCACGGGCACAATCCTAGACCCAGAGGATATCTGTTCGCGGGCACAAAAAAATAGTATCCGCACCCGCAAATCCGCGAAACCCGCTCCAATTAGTCTGACAGGTGGGACCTTAGCATCCATATAGCAAAAATTAGGGTTTCCATCTATCCTACCCCCTCCCTTTCCAATCCCCTCCCGGCCTCCCAGAGTCCCAGACTCCCAGTCCCACGCCCACCCTCCAGCGGTCCAGCCGCCGCTCGCAGGTCGCAGCCTCCCGAGTCCCTACTCCCGAGTGCCGCGCGCGCGCGAGCCCCCGTCGCCGGCCGCCGCCCCCGACTCCCCTTCCCTCCCATCCCGGCGGCCCGGTCTCCCCTGTCCCCTCCACTCCCTGCCTCCCCTCCACGGTCCAAGGCCGCCGCCGCCCCTCAGGCCTCAGGAGCAAGGTCGCCGGACGCCGGCTCGCCGCCCACCCCTCAGGCCTTTGCTTCGGAGTTTTGCCGCCCCTCAGGCCTCAGGCGCCGCCCCTCAGGCCTCAGGAGCAAGGTCGCCGCGCACTCGGCCGTCGCCGACCCAAGGCTCTGCCCGTCGCCGAGCACTCGGTCGTCGCCGACCATCTCCACGCCGAGCCGCTGCCCCTCACCCGCCGTTTCCTCGTCGAGTGCCAGCGTCGCCGACCGAGATCTGCGCGGAGCCCCGCCAACTGCTGCCCCATCCGGACCCCAGCAGCTCGTCCCTGCAGCTTATTTTGCGGGCACGCGGGCATGCCCGCGGGCATGGATTATCCGCGGATTGCGGGTGCGGGCGTGGCTTTGTGCCCGTGGCGGGTTGCGGGCGCGGGCGCGGGCGTGGGTTTTCGTTTGCGGGCATGGATAGTTAGGGGCAGTATCCGCGCGGATTTTACCCGTTGCCATCCCTAGAAGGGAGAGAGGGGGAGGGGGTCTGGGGGAGGGAGGCATGAGGAGAGGGATGGAGGGAGGTGGAGAGAGAAACCATATGGATCGAGTTATGAGAAAGAGTGTCACACGTAGATTGAGAGAGAAACCGCATCTAGGTCGAGGTATGACGTGGGTCGAGATAGAAAGAGGTTGAAAGAGTATTAAATTGTGGGTGTGGGATGGTTGTTGACATGGCATGTGAGATTTTGATTTGTTGTGGGTCTCATATGAAAATACTTATGATAATTATTTGACACACGAATACATGAGTTAGACTTATTTGATTTGAATAATGTATGTATCTAACATATTTGTGAGTTATAAATATTGTTAGTTTATTATAAGTTGAAGTGGGTGAAAATAATTATGGTATAGATTAAGATTTTATGTTATTGAATAGTTTTAATACATGTAATGATAAATTTATGCTTTATTGGTTTTTAAAATATATCCTTATTATATGCACTATTCTTTACTAAATTTTTTAAATTTAAAATTTAATTTATGAAGTTTCTTTTCAAACACACGCCTGGGCGCGTGCATCTCCACTAGTGTACGCAAACATCTAAGAGAGAAATAGAAGAGCCAAAGGGGCTCCAGGTTAATGGGTTGAAAGAAGCGATGAGCGATGTGTCAAGGAACGGGCGCTGGGCATTGCCAGCACCGTCGTGCACGACCTGTGAGTCGAGAAGCGCGGTTGCTGACGTCGGCCTTTCCAGCATCTGTCGGAACTCGGAAACTGCCATGGCGCATGGCCGTTCGCGAGCTAGAGGAAGTTGTTGAGCATGCGCTTGGACACAGATTGTGACAGATCGACGACGTCAATGGCAAACTTGACAGAATGCTATTTTGAGGTAACGGTTCACTCTTTCAGTGCTATTTTACGGAACGGTGAGATTTCGATGGTATTTTACGGAGGTGTCGATCTTCCGATAGTACAGAACCAATTTTCCCTTGTTCAGAAGATCATCCATGGCACGAACAGGGAATGCCAAAACACTATATGGATTTCCACTATCATGCCTTCATAAAGAACACGACACTAATGTCGATGTTATCCCCAACCTAAGTATTGAACTAGATTTACAACTGGAATGCAAACGTGGCCATACAGGGAGGTGCAAATGAAGTCACCTCCAAGGAGGGAATGGCACCCGCCCACGTCGCTGACGAGGGTTTTGCCCTGACCTCCACCAGATCATGTCCGATGATGATCATGTTGTTGTGCATGCCCGCGTCTACTGTTCATTAGCACCGAGGCATAACTAATGAGGTTCATATGCTAGATCCGCTGGTATGAGTGCTGGATCTAGCCCCAACGCATTGAATCCACTATATGGTCGAAAGGCTCCAAAAACCTCACGCTCCGTCAGAGAACCCGAGTAGCCACTCTCCATGGGCTAATGTATCTCTACTGCAGAACTGCTCTTCAAGAGATCCCGGGGGAGGGGGAGGGCAGCCAACGAATGAGATCTCGGGTGACCTCCTTCGAGTCTCTTCTTTGCGGGGAAAGGAGATTGATGAGCGGAAAAGTGACCTGCACCATCAACGCACTCGGCCAGACTTCTGGTGGCGTGTTCTAGTGGTAGCAGGATGGTTGAAGACACCGTAGACGGCTAATGGAAGTCTAGGTCCAGTAATGAGTGACATGGTAAGTATTGATCAGGTCGTTAAATATAATGAAATGATAAGGCTGTCTCCAACAGTAGGACTCAAAATAGGAGACCTATTTGTGCTATGCGTCGCGGTGAAAGGAAAAGCTCACGCACCTAAAAGCTCCCTTCTCCAACAGCGAACCCAAAAGGAAAGAAAGGGGGGCCAGCGCCGGCGCTCGCTCTCCTGCTCCTGCTCTGCTGCCTCTACCGGTGGGGGCGGAGCTCACCCAGCCAGTGCGGCGCCAGGGCCCAGGGCGGAGCTCGCCCATCCTGCGCACAGCGCCCGCGGCCGTTGGCGGAGCTCGCGGGCCAGCGCGGAGCCGGAGGCCAGGGCTGGAGCTCCCCACGCGTGCAGTGCTCGCATCCGGGCGCGGAGCTAGGCGGGCCTCCACGCGGCGCTCGCGACTGGTGACGCAGCTAGCTGGCCGGCGTGCGGCGCTCGTGGCCGGGCACGGATCTCGCCGAGCCTCCGCGCGATGCCCGAGGCTGGAGGCGGCGATGGAGGCCAGGGCGCAGAGCTCACCGGGTCGGCTCTTCGGCAGCGGCGCTGGTGACGCAAGGCGAGGAGGCGGCGGACCTGCAGGCGGAGCGCGGGAGCTCCCTCGCCGTCGTCATCCGCGGGCCCGCTTGGCAGCGCCGGCCGCACATTTGGGTCGAGGAGAGAGACGGACGCAAATTTGAGTCTCCTCCCACCTTCGACGCAAAATGCATGCCGGCTTTGCCTATTCCGTTGGAGGGCGTTTTTCCTCTGTGAACTACCCATTTGGGTATGGGTAGCGTGATGCATAGCTTGTTGGAGATAGCCTAAGAGTGCGAGCCTAGGTCCTCTACATGAAAAACTCTGAATTCAAATTCAATGGGTTAGGCACAACATGGAAAACACAAGTTTTATTATTGTTACTATTGCACGATAATGTAATATTTACATTAATGAAGTGCTTTTGGTTCAGCAGATGGATTAGAGTGGGGACTCTTGAGTTCAAATGTCCAATAATTCATGAGCAACCATAACCCTAAAATGGGATCGATAGACTCGAGTCCTAAGTTTGTGTTTGTGAAAGAAATGCTCAAGATGTGCATATGTATATGTATGTTGTTCAATTTTTTGAGTAAAAAAAGAGCTTTATTGATTGCTTAAAAATAGCTTTATTTGGTTTTCCAAGTGCTTGATACGAGTGGGAAGTGCAGTGTGATTTAATAACCATGTTAAAATTAACCAAATGAAATGCACGCAATCTTGATACTCTCCTAGTCTCCGTACTCATATATTATCGCATTTCCTTTCATTCAAAATTCAAAATGGGATGACACATCCGTTTGAACTCATGGTCGGCTAACTATCAAAAACTCCAAGCCGAGATCCAAAAGCAACCTGACCTCGCCTCTCTAATTTTGGAGCAACCGCAAACAGCCCACTAACGGCCGGCCAGAACCCGAGCGACCAGGACGAGACCACCACCTCTCCCCATCCCGTCTCCGCTCATCCTCGGCCGGCGCGAAGGCAGGGGACGGCAGCCATGAACATGAACGGCATCAACCCCAACGGCGGCATCCTGTCCTACGGGACGCTGGAGGGCTACGCGATGTGGGTGGCCACGGGCGTCGCGTCGGCCTTCTTCGCGTCCCTGGAGCGCTGCTCCTGCATCCACCTCCACACCGCCGAGGACGACGGCGACGAGGAGGACCTCGAGGAGGCCAGGGACCGCCCGCTCATGCTCTCCCGTCCCCAGGCGCTCCCCGAGTACTACTACGACCGGTCCGGGTCCTCCGCCTCCTTCGCCAAGATGTGACCGCTCCTGGTCCTGGATCGCGAGCCCGTCTCTGCGTCCACCCGATCCGTTTCCTGAATTTTGCTTAGCTCTTGTTTGTACCGTTGTAAATTGTGGGTGATCTGGGTGTCTCAGATCCGGCCGCGTCCTCCTCGCCAAGAGACGCGGCCCTGCGTGATCCGGACAGCTGATGGATCTGTAATTCCGTGCTGTGTGTTGTCCTATTATTTGATCTCTTTTGATTTTTTTCGTTTCTGGTTTCAAGATGGCATTGTGTTCTGCAGAGTCTGGGCCGCTCTGCAAATTTCAGATGCGTCGCATTTAAATGCATCACATTCGAATATTCAGTGTTCGTTTGGATTTGAAGTTGCGTGCCACAAACATATCAGAGTGCATTGCCTGTCATTGTTCCATGGCTTTCTACGGGTATTAAAGCGCCAATTCCATGACGAGCTACAACATCTGTGCCCGGTTGAGAGTTGAGGCCATCAATAGTAATCCCTGTAAAGTTTTCAAATCAAATCATAAGACCTGCTGTTGTACATGTGAAGTTTGGCGCTGTTGTTTCACTACCCGTGAATGTGCTGTACTATACATTAGTTTCTTTCACTTCTCTTCTGCAAATGTCTGCAATAACATGCAATATTGGCCGTCTGATACTATATGTTATCAAGCATGAGTCATGACAAAACAACACACGGGGTTCTTCCTCGCTCATTCCTCAGCACCGTCACGCTTACAAGCCTGAGGTTCACGTATGAACTGTCAAACAGAAGTAGCGAGATCCAGAGCTCTGATGACAGAATTAGCGATATCCAGAGCTCTGATGTCGTGCTGGTAGGCTTTCAGCCATCATGATTCAGGAGTTCAGGAGCCAAGACCTGCATCTGTCTGATCTTCGCCTTCAGCTGGTGCAAGGTTCCCTGTGTCTGCCTAACATCTTGCCTTCTCTGATAAGAAAGACCACTTCCTCCACTGCAACTTGCCCCCTGCTGCCTTTTTAGTTCTTGATGACGAGACAAATTTGCCAACACATATATAGTCCTCAAATTGGGTGGCTACCACTACGCTTGTTTACTCACAAGCCCAACGTATTCTGATTCTTGAAACAGCTATATGGAACTGTCATTTTAGCTCCTTGATGTTCCTGCTATAACAGTTTGTATGTGTCATGACACGCAACATTAAAATTCTGTTCTCTTCTCACCCGCCCCGAACCAAGGAAAGAAAACATCCACTCGAACAAGACCTAAGTTCCTTGAGAATTGCAAACAAATCGGATTTCTCGTGAAAATTTTATGGAAATCATGCATCTCAATTTTTTTTTAAAAAAACCGTGTTGTCTGTGCCAAAGCCATGTGTTCAAACTTCAAAGGCCTGCGGAAGTTGATGTTGGCATTTGGAGAATTGGAGCCTTGTGAATTCACATACAAGGTCATGGGCTCATGGCCTCGGTTTGGAAAATTGGTATCGGGGTTAGCCCTTGTGGCTTTTCTCCATGGTGGGGCCCCTTCCTAGTCCAGTGTTCTAGCTACAGAGTTCATGGTCTACCTCGTGCAGGGATTTTATGCTAAATTTTATTTATAGATTTTTACTCTTTTTCCCTGAGAAATGTAGCAAGAGTATTGTTTTTCATTCCTTTTCTTGTTACTTTCTTCTTCGCTTGTTAGTACCTGAGAAGCTCAGTATATATTCTTTATATTTGCATCAGTTGTTCTACATACGCATTGCTCAGAATAATTTTTTGCATCAGTTGTTCTACATACGCATTGCTCAGAATAATTTTTTGAACAAGTTCCCGTACAATTCGGCAATTCTTAGCAAAAAGTAAAGGGGAAAAACAGAGAGAAGAAAGAAACACCGTCCATGTTGCGTTGGGCTCGAACATCTACGAGTGGGCCTTAAATAACCCGAAGGAATCAACACACGTTGGGCCTTCCAGCCCATCATCACATGCCAGTGCCCCGTTTTCCACCATCGCATTGCAGCGCGTTAGCCGTTCAGTCCCACCTCGTCCGGCCGAGCAGCGCGGAGGCGTGAGCTCGCTATACAACCAGCCCCAGGCTCCTCGTTTCAACTCATACCTTTCTCGGCCTTTTAGCTAAGATCAAGTGTAAATCTGTTCTTATCAGTTTAATATGTGATATGTGGTCATGGCCATTTCGATATTAAATTTATTTTTTATGGGGGAGAGCCCACCACAGTTGCCCAGGCTTTGCACTGCTGCCTGGGCCCGGCCCGGCGCGCTCCAACCAAACCTAAACGAAGTTTCTTTGTTAATTATTATCTGCCTCACACAAAGACTGAACGGTATCTTTCCACCAGCAGGCGCTGTACTGTCAAGCAAATGGCGTCTTGTTCTGTCTTCACCGCCTCGGCGCTGTCCAGCCGGTGGCGCGCGGGTGCTACGGCCGTATGCCTCCCGGGGTCTCGCTGCAGATGGCTCGCCTCCCGCGGCGTGCGTTGTATCGCCGGGCAGGGCGGCGTCAAGGTCCCGGCGAAGTGTAAGCTCCTTGGTCTTTGCACTGAAACCTTAGCTCTAGTGTGGAATTCACCTCTTGGAATCTGACGGTTTTGCCGCGTGTGTGTGGGGGTGCCGCAGTGGCGGAGCTGTGGGAGGCGGCAAAGGGCGCGCCTCCGCTGGCCGTGCTCGCCGGCGTGGCTGCGGCGGTGGCGATCTTCAAGGTTGGGTCCAGTCTCCTTGCGCCCCGCCCTCCGCCGCCCCGTCGGCTGGAGACCCAGACGGCCCCGCCGCCTCCAGTGCCGGAGCCGGTGCAGGTGGGTGAGATACTGAGATAACGGAGGAGGAGCTGCGGCAGTACGACGGGTTCGACCCCGAGAAGCCACTGCTGATTGGCCATCAGGGGCAGATCTATGACGTCTCCCAGAGCAGGTTTGCTTCCCTTGATTCCTTCATTCATTCATCCCGTTGCAACGTTTGCTCTGCTTTGCAGTAGTCGTTTATGGTTTATTGCATCCAAGTTGATTCAGAGCTTTGTTCTGATCGATTGTTCAATGATGATCAATCAGTGGTTCGTTCTCTTCATGTGTAGAACTGCTGCTTTACACAGCAACAAAATATGATAAATAAGCAGCAGTGCTCTTAATTTGATGAGTTTTTTGCGCTACCAATGTGGAATGAAGCAGGCAGTGTTCTGAATTTGGGATGTCTGTCAAAGAACTGTAGGGTTGTGACCATGACTGTTTGAAATGTCTTTGTTTTGGTGTCTGGATTTTCTGTATGCTTGTCTGGCAAGTCAAAACAGGTGTTGTGTGATTCTGCAAGTTGTGTTGTTATGGAGGTTCTGATGCTTGGCATGTAGCCATGTACGTCCAGTCAATTTGGTACTCAAATTCTTGCCAGCACACATATAGTATTAGCTGTTAAGTGTAAATCCACATGGTATGTCTTGAATTGATCTGGATTCAGTCATTGAATTAATCCACATAGTATTTGATGGTCTATCCTTGCCAGCACACATATTACTAACACCTTGTATCAGTTGTGTTCGAGAAAAACACCTTGTATCAGTATTTTTCGTACTGAATTATCAAGTTTTTTGAGGTGATACAACGTGTCTAGGAGACTGGGACTGTCCAAAAAAAAAACTGCATAGTGTGCTTATACTTTCTATAATCCTAAATATGATTTTGTGTCTGAAGGAACTTAGCTGCTGCACCTTTATTTTGAGGTGATAAATATCTCGGTTCATATCTCATTGACGTACAAATCTCTAACCTAATAATTCCTGTTTTGATGGAACTATTATTTTCATGTGGTACTACTGTAAGCTCTTGGAGAACAGCAATTCCTTTGAAACATTATAGATACACAAGACTTTTTATTTGACTGGCTGGAACATGAGACATGAGGCATGAATAACGCCCTTGCAGACTTTCAGTTTAAGTAACACATAATTTAAATATATGTCTACACTCCAATGTGGATATTTGCATTAATGTTGTGTCTATTCAAAGTCTTCATAATCACTAACTGTCTTTATCTTGAAGATTACACCATGATTACCATGCATAATACATTGTGTTTGACACTGATGATATGACTATTTTTTGCTGTCTGTGATCAATTTTCTGTACAGGATGTTCTATGGACCTGGTGGGCCATATGCATTGTTTGCTGGTAAAGACGCCAGCAGGGCATTGTCCAAGATGGAGTGGTACCATGGGGATGTTGCCCTCGGCATCTCAGATCCGGTGGAGGTAGGGGAGGTAACAGCGGAGCTGTGGCAGTATGATAGGTCGGACCAAGAAGCCTATGCAGGAGCAGATAGATTTTGACGTCTCCTAGAACAGCACGTTTGGTTCCTTCCTTCCCTGGCCTCTAATTGATCATCCATCTGTGTGTTGCAGTAGTCATTTATGGTTTTGACATCTAAAATCATTCAGTGTTTGGTTCTGATCAGTTTGATCAAATCTCTGTTCACTCTCTTCACTGTAGAATTAGTGCTCTATAAAACAATGCGCTATCTTGACTTTGATGACTTCTCTATTCTACTGATGTGAAATCAATTAGGCCCTATTCTGAATTTGGGGTATCAAAGAATTCTAGGTTGCCACCACGTAAAGAAATATCTATAGTTTGGAGACTGTTTTTTTGGAATTGAAGCAAATCCTACT
This sequence comes from Alloteropsis semialata, assembly GCA_004135705.1. Taxonomy (NCBI): domain Eukaryota; kingdom Viridiplantae; phylum Streptophyta; class Magnoliopsida; order Poales; family Poaceae; genus Alloteropsis; species Alloteropsis semialata. The sequence goes on from CM014278.1 coordinate 45,296,103, forward strand.
TTGGCCAACAACTAGTGATTAATACTTCGTATCACTATCATTTGACTTGGGACTTGAGTGTGGTATGATATGCTGAGAAGTATTGTTTACGAGTGCTTTCTTTAGTGGCATCAGGACGTCAGCAGGATAGTTAGACCCAGCAGTAAGATGCTTATGTTTTTTAGGCTTATATTTTGTGCTCTATAAATATATAGCTTGCTGGTCTGATCTACTGCATTCCATAACCATGTATAGTTCTATTGTTAACCAAAATGTCCTTTAGATGTGCTGCAGTTTGGATCATTCACAACAAACTGGATTTACATGTAGTGGGTACTCATCTTATTTTGTGTGATATTTTTCCCTGACGGTTTTATGCTGTAGTGAACTAGTGATAGCTATCTTCCTCTGATTGATGCCTAACCAAATTGTTCATGTCTAGATGGAATCATTTCATTCATTTAGTGCTATTGGAAGTTTTGGAGAACAGCACTTATGGTGACAAAAGATCACATATATAAGCTGCACCGAATTTCTCATGAAGCTTGCTCTTACGAATTGCATCAGTTTCGTCGTGCGTTAATACAACAAGCTAATATGCTATTCTTTTCTATAATGAATATTATTAGCTAAGGTACTACTTGAATTCAAAGCACATGATGAATGAGTTTTGCTGTTTACGGTTGTAAAACTAAAATGAATGTTCATACTGGAAGCAGATTTATGTACACGAATTTCTATCAATGAAGCCTTCAGCCATCTACTGATTGTTTTTGTCTTGAAGATACACCTATAGTTTATCATGCATAGACATTGTGTTCACTGATTGCCTGATTATTATTTCTTGTTGGTAACGATTTGTTCTCAGCAAGATGTTCTATGGTGGAGCATACTCATGCATAGGAGGGCATTGGCCAAGAGCCCAAGATACCCTTCGAACGGCAGCATCTGAATGGTGATATTTCACAGGCCTACATCTCATATTATCCTAGAAATCAAGTGACGAGAAATTTTCCTGTTGGTAATGATTTGTCATGTGCAGGATCTTTGGACCTTGCGGTGACAGAGCATATGCATTGTTTTCTGGTAAATATGCATGTAGGTTGTAGGGTATTGGCCAAGATGCCCTTCAAACTGCATGATCTGAATGGTGATAGGTTTGACCTTATTGTGCCATTGTTCTCCATTTCAGTGTTTGGCTCTTTGAATGACTGGGACTCTGGGAGTAGAAGTTCACCAGCAGGTATGTCATATGTGAAGGTAGGAACCACGAGAAGAACAGCGTCTGCAGAAGAGGGTTATGGCATTTCATCTGAAGCATACGGGGAAGTTGTTCTGCCTGAGTCTGAGCCCCAGCCTGAGTCAAGCTGAATGAAGACAATGGGCCATGAGGGCTATGGCAACATCTCAGATCTAAAGGGGAAGAACAAAATGGAAGGTGGGGCACTGCTGATGAATGCTCCAATGGGAATTAGAAACCGGATTACCTTCTACCAAGTGTCAACTACATGTGTCAGGCCTGATACTTGCAGAGATGATGTTTAATTCTATTTCTACATGATTAGTAGATGTGTGCTGTACAATACAACTGAATGACTGAACTTGAAGGGGTCAGTGCTCTAATTCCATAGTCTCCATGTTAAAAACAGGATCATTTGGTCAATCATGTATGTAACTGTAGCACCTTGGTCAGTACAGCCCAGCCCGTTTAATGCAAGATTCAATGCAGGGAACTAGTCCTGGTTAGTATCATAATTTATAACTCTCGTGCCAAAAAGAAACCTTTTCTTCACTTATATTTGCTTTCTGATGAATATTTGTACTCAAGACAGAAATAGCGACAAAAGTTACATCTTTCTTGTGTCTTGTTAATTGTTTCTATCAGCTTCCACCTGCTGGTCTGCCCGTGTTGGTTTGGATCATACATGTCATTGTCCCATTGGGCCTTTGGAAGCATATCTGAAGAGTTTTCAGATAAACTGGATTGTACTGGAGTCATCATTGTAGCATATGTACCCATCATACAAATCACCGGTCAGACCTTATTTTGCTCCGGTATTTCAGTGGACATGAGAGTCTGCTGCGGTTTGGCTGCCTGGCTGGTGATTGCAACTGACCACACAACTTTACTCTACCATCATAGCATCACGATTCTAACGCGTCAAAGATTCACAGGATTGCATCTTGTACTATTCTGGAAATCTAGTGAAAAGAATTATACTGATTGATCATGCACACTTGTACAGATATTTACATAAGTTTCCAGTAAGGCAGTAACGTCGTCATCACGCACCCCAGGATTCTGTATCCCATGTTCATCCAAGCACGGATTTTTTGCCTGCCATAATGCAAAGCACTAGTTTTTCAAAAAATAATGCAAAGCACTTCTTCAGGGTTAGAATTTGAGTTGAATCCGTGCTAGGAAGGCTGGAGCAAAACAAGACACAGAGGACAGAGCTCAATTGCAGTGTTTGCCTTGCATCGACGCATGTGAAGTTCTCCTTGTCACTTCTCTCTCGCAACGCTTGATGAAAGCCCACTACATCAGAAAGGTCTAAGTCGACTAAATCCCAAAAAAGGCCCACTTTCTCCTCACGCTCTCCACCCACAGCTCACCCACACGGTTTTGCCAAATGGCATGGCACAAGCACAACACACACTGCTGTTGTTTAGTACCAAACCGCCTGTTCACAGAGCGCAGCACCAACTTAAATAGCCAGTGATTAGCACCTCACTCGCCGAGCAATTAGCGACTGCTTGTAACCCGAGCGGGGGCATTAAGGTGGTGTGGATGCCAATTGTGGCGCTTGGGTCTGGGTCTGTTGTCGCAATCTGCGGCCCGCCCGTTCCAAGTTGTGTAGTGGGCTGCGGGCGCTTTGGCGAAGGCCTTGGCGTCCCGGCACTTAGAGCGGCGGGCATTGCGTGAGGCTGGCTTCACAGAGCAGCGAATACCGCCCGCTTCCAACGGTGGGAGGATAACGGGCCGCTGCGCTCCAGGCCCGCTTAGGCCCATGCTCCCTCTCTGGCAGACCACCATCTTTTTGCATTTTTTTTCCACCATCTTTTTGCATTTTTTTTTCCTCCGGTGGTACCGGAGGGCACAGCTCCAGCCAGCAGCGGCGAATTCCGATGCTTTGGCGAATTAGCGTACTCGTAGAATCCTAAACAAGAAGGATTGGACCTTGTCAACTATTGTTCTACGGATCGGCAGACGAAAGGAGAAGAAAGAAGGTCACCTGAATCAACGGTTATGGAGGGGATTCGAGCCTTGTGGCACGGGTCTCGCCGACGCTTCATACATTCGGCCGGGAGGAGAAGCCCTGCCATGGCGTTCTTGCGTTGTTCTTGGCATCTTGTTGAGCTGCTCCTCCACTGAAGATGCCGGTCGCCTTTCGTCGACTTCCGCAGCGATTCGCCTCCCCTGGCTGAAACCGGCGAACTCTGCAACAAGCACGCATGCCAAGAGAAGCAGCATGCGCCATGTTGGGACCTTCATTGATGTGAAGCAAAATTTGCAGTGGAGGAAGAACGCTGGGGCTAGGGGGAGGTCAAGGGCTCAAGGCAAGGACTGCAGGTTTCGTTCCAGAACTAAGTAGTGGCGCATCACAAGTTCGCTGGTGTGTCCTTGCTCCAAGTTTGGATCCGTCTAATGATTGGATACATCATGCGTGTTGCTGGACTTGTCTGATGCTTGGCAGGTGCGTCCTCATCTCATATGGAGTGACATCATGGCTTGCATGATTACTCCGAGTGGTTGGTTTGGACGGCAGCCGGATTTCGAACGTTTTTGGAATCTGAAAGTTGACTGAATATTCAGTGAATGCGGATCCTACTTTGCATGTTTGGCCCCATCTTTGGTGATCCTACCTTCTGAGATTTGAAAATCTTGGCGACTGACATCAACTGTCCAATATTTTCAGCAGTCAGCACCGAACCTCGTCACTCTTCAATCATGTCTTGCAGGTAAAATTTCAACAAAACACTCAAACGAAGCTTGTAGTCTTTAATATTCCTACATGTTTTTTTTTAGGGAAAACAGGACCTACAGAGTGACTGTTGCCAGCGATTCTTAATTCTGGTGCTATTGTTGCATTGCACACTTGAATCAGGCGAACAGGAATTAGTCCTCGTCAGTTAGCATTCTAATGTGCTCTTGATTTGTGACTCCTCACCTAGTTCCTAATTTGTTCATAACAGAGAAAGATACATTTTGTTCAATTATGCCATTTTCCTTTGAATGATCTACAAGCTGCTCACTCGAAGACAAGAAGCGGGAGGAAATATATTATCTCCTTGTTTCTTTAGTCTATCAGCTGCTACCTGCCTGAATAAACAAAGGCATGCATATGGATCATACATGAACAGTACTGCTTTGAAGTTTTAAACTGCTACATGTCACGAGGCCTTTGGGATCAACAATGTTGATGTTTTTTTTTCCCGCAAAAAAAATGTTGATGTTTTTTAGAACCGTTGGAATCTACTGCCTGACTCATCAGTCACTCATTGCATTCCTATCATGCACATTGCAGGTTGATCTTATTTTACTCTGCAAACGGACAAGAACTCACATGTATGCTAGAGTCTTAGACTAGCAGTCTTGTTAGCATTTCACTACTGAGGGGCTGTACTCACTGGACCACATATAATTGTTGATGTTTCTTCTGAATGGAACCGTAGTCACACCATATTACATGATCATCTGAGAAATATATTGAAAATACTACACCAGCTGACTTAATTCCAGATTCTATATGGAAAGGAGGAATTTTCTTGGAATTTTGCAGAAACTGTGCTTATTCTGGCAAAATCCTCGTCGCCTCCAATTGTTCAAAAAAAAAAGAAAGCATAGCGGAAACAAATGCGATGCACTTCATTTCACTTCAACAAGGTTATATTTTACATCACAAATTTAAAATAAGAACAGCTTCTAAAATCACTCTGTATGAAAAAAAAACCTCCCTATCTGCAGGTGCAGACCGATTCCTGCTTCGCTGGTCAGTTGTGCAGTGGGTTTGGCCCCTGAGGCACCAACCTCTTGGACACAACGTGCATGTGGTTGCAACAATCACCAAGGTGTCCCCCTGAACCTGAAGAAGATGCCTGCTTGGACAAATAGGCCGGCGGCAAGGTCCCGCCGCCGCTGCCTCCGAGTCCCACTCCCACGACATCCAGCTCTGCAACTCTCCGGCCATAGCTGACGATTGCCAGCTCTGTCATTACAAGACTGATGAGCAGCAGCATCGCCCTGGCTCTCAGAGATCTTCTTACCATGCTGGATACTTCAATTCAAGAGAGATGTTAGATAAGAGAAGGAGAGGAAATCAGGGAGGAAGGCAGAAGGAATCAGGGATGTGGGAGAAGAGCTGGACCCAGAAGTTTTCAACACAAAACTGACGATTTGTCGCTTTTATAGTGAAGAAGGTTATGGATCACCAACTACTTTTTCCAATGCAAGTCTAAGAAGTTAATGTCATGGTGAGCAAAGGCTTGACTTCTCATCGATGACGTGACAGATTGACGCCTTAGGCTGACCGCAGTGAATACTGGACGCGGTCCGGTACGCACCCTGCAGTAACGGTTTAGGGGAAAATCCCCCGCAGCGGCGTACGCTATCGCGTACGGGGAGGGAGCGGACGCCGAGCGTTCCGCTGTTCTTGGCGGAGGTAGAGGAGCTACGCCACACGCCACGTCGGCGTCGGGGCCCGCCGTCCCAACTCCTTCGCGCCCGAGATCGGAAAAGGGGAGAGCAGAGGAGGGAGGAGCGCCGTCGCCGGCCCTGCTGCGCCGCACCCCCGCTCGCCCCCCTGCTACGCCTCGCCCCTGCCTAGCCGGCGCCGCCGCACCCCCGCTTGCTGGCGCTGGAG
>CM014278.1:45302194-45315593 GCA_004135705.1 Alloteropsis semialata
GGGCGGAGGGGCTGCCGGCCGCCCGCCCTTGGACGCCCCGCCTGCACCGCCCCGCGCCGTGCTCCTCCTCCGCCGCCGCGCCAGGAGCCATGAAGGAGAGGGCGGCTCGCCGTGGGGAGAGGAGAGGGAGAGGAGAGAGAGGGAGGCCGAGAGAGTTCGAGAGAGGGGGAGGCGTCGGCGGTGGGAAAAAGAAGAAAAATAGAAAGAGAGAGAAAAAGAGGGAAAAAGGAAAAAAAAATAGAAAGGAAAAAGAAAGAAAAAAAGAGAAGAAAAAATAAAAGAAAAAAGAAAGAAAAAAGAATGGAGAAGGATAGAATAGAAAAAAGAAAAGGAAAAGAAAATGTATGGAGTGAGGAGATAGTAGTTGGGATGGTTGAATAAAATATGTGGTAGTTGGGATAGAGTATATGATTTAGAGGATGACGGGTGCGGGAGAAGTTGTTATAAGGATGGAATCTCGATGACCAGGACATAATATACCTTTTAGAGAATTGATATGAAGGATGACCACTGCGGACAGCCTAAACTGCATAGTATTGAACAGTACCCATGAGGCCATGACCCTCACTCAAACTTGCCCGGTTGCTCTATCAGAAAATGTGCCAAAAGAGCAAGGATTTCGCAAACGCGTGACGTGTACTTGGGCCAAAAGACACGCATAGCTCTGCCTAGCATGACAAAGAGGTCTTCTACGGGCACAGAAGTGCACGAGGTGCACCGTACCATCCCGATCGATTATTTCAAGTCATGGAGTTTGACTCGAACGTCACAATACACAGGTTAGAGCCTTTGCCTTTCTCTTCAGAAACGAACAAAAAGAGTTCTTTTTTTCCACGAAATTTCAACGCCCCACGGCACTTCCCTGTCAGAGAAATCAAAGTCGTGAAAATTCATAAGCACAAAGGCAATGTAGAGCTGTTCCAGTTTCGCCATCATGTGTGTGCCACATGCCTGAAGATTCAGTCATTAACTCCAGCCCCATGGCAAATTGCTCGGCAGGCCGCGGCAACCAACTGAACCCTGGTTTTCCTCCCGGGATTGCTCGCGGTCGCCGGTGACGCGATGTGACCGCGTGAAAGCGACGGCGCTCCAGCCGTGCGTCAAGGTGTCCACACTGATCGCCGGCGGCGACCCGGATCCTCCCGGCCGCTCGGTTACCTTTCTTCTTCACCGTGAACAGGCGCGGGAAACGGTGGGCCGAAGAGCCCGTCCGCGATCCATCTTATTGGGCTACAGGAGCAGCCCAATAGCGCAGAATTAAGGCGGCCCACGCGGTAGGGGTATTAGCTAGCAAAAGCAACACATCCCCGCGTCACGGCCGAGGTGGTTTAGTCCCACCCCGCTCAGTCTCAAGGTGATTACCCAACAATCACACGTCTTATACGGCGGCAGCGGAACAAATGAAACTCAAGCAGCTGTGTGGTGAGCACAAAGCGAACTATTCTTTCGCCTTTTACTAAAGAATACCGTGTGCGCGCCACAATAAGCAGCATACTCTAATTTTTGGAGGGTGCTTTCTACCTGTTGAGGAAGCGCCCAACAAATTCAATTTTCAAAATTGATTTTTGTTTGTTTGGATTTGGATTCATTGAGGCTCTAAAATGGTTCGGAGTTTTCATGACGAGATAATCTCAAATGACCATGTTATCTGATCGACGCAACTGAAAAGGCTTTAGAAACAACATGAAAATAGTGGAGATAACTGGGCTCGAACCATCTCCCGGTCTCCCCTCTTAAGAAAACAGAGATGCCAATGCTCAACATTCTGAATACAGGCTAACGTAAGAGGTATACAGTATGAATACAATCTTACAATTACATTGCACTGAAGGGCGTCAACTGAGACATTGATCGGTTCCTGTTTATTCGTATAAATGCCGTATATAACTTAAGAAGAATGGGCTCCTGCTACAGCAGCTCAAGCAATAATGTACAAAGACAAGCAGCTGGAGTGGAGACAATTTGCCGCGCTCTCAGCAGATTGAGCTGCTGCCATTGCGCTAATTCACGACACATAAATGCCGTATATAACTTAAGAAGAATGGGCTCCTGCTACAGCAGCTCAAGCAATAATGTACAAAGACAAGCAGCTGGAGTGGAGACAATTTGCCGCGCTCTCAGCAGATTGAGCTGCTGCCATTGCGCTAATTCACGACACAGTTGACATCTCAACGAGCAGGGGAGGAGCTCAGTAAGCGAACGATCAAAAAAATGGGAATCAGAGTTTGTATACACGGGGTAGAAAAATTGCTTCCTGGTCTCAGTTTTGGGTCTTCTCCACCTTGGCCTTGATCTTCTGCTCTATGATTGCCTTCTCCGTGTCGAGGCTGAACATCCGGTTGAGGGCATGCATGTTCTCGAGCGTCTCGTCGAGGGTGCGGCTGTCGCTGCCGTCGCACCTCAGGTGCTGGAGCGGGCCGTGGAGGAGCTTGTTAATGATGCCGGTGCTCAGCTCCTCGATGGCTCTCCGCATCTTCTTGGTGAGAGCGTCTTCCCCAATCTTCTGCAGGCACTTCTCGAGCTCCAAGGCCCGGATCCGATCAGCGTATGACCTCAGCTTCTTGATGGTCGGAACGGTCTCCAGCGAGTCCCTCCATGCCTCAAACCGTTTCAGTTCTTGGGTGATGATTGTCTGCGCCTCCATTGCTTTCCTGAGACGGTCCTCCTTGTTGGCTTCCACCACCTCTTTCAAGTCATCAACGTTGTATACGCGCGCAGAGCCAACTTCAGACACACATACACTGACATTTCTCGGGACAGATATGTCAACAAACAGACGGACACCACCCATGGCATCAGAAATAGGGGGTAGTACCTCTGCATGCTCCTTTGTGAACAATGGGGTTTCAGATGCGGTGCTCGTGAACACGACATCAGCTTCAGCAGCAGCCTCATACATCTCTGAGAGAGGCCTGTACACAATCTCGATATCTTTCATCTCCTCGCGAATGGCATCCACCCTTTCCACTGAGCGGTTCACCACAACAACCTTCTTACATCCTTTGGCAATCAGATGCTTGATCACTAATTTGCCCATCTTACCAGCACCAATCAGCAGCATCCTAGCTGACACGCCTTCAGACTTCGGAAGCTTCATCAGGGCCAATTCAACTGCAGCTGAACTGACAGAAACCGCACCAGATGATATGTTGGTCTCACATCGGACACGCTTACCAGCTGTGATTGCATCCTTGAACATCCTATCAATGTTCTTTCCTAGGCCTCCACTGTTTTGTCCGCTCCTCACAACTTGTTTAACTTGAGCAAGGATTTGTCCTTCACCAAGAACCAAAGAGTCAAGCCCAGCTGATACCTCAAACAGATGGCGTGTAGCATCACTGTCACGCAACATGAATAGGTGCTCCCTGAGCTCAGAAGCAGGAATGCCACTTTTCTGCAAAATCACCAAAATACACAAATCAGGGCATATTTCCAAATGGTGTCCTTGAGCAACCGAAAGGCAAAGCTGGTAAAAAAGGCTATGGACTGAACAAATACAGTTGACCAGACTCTCACCTTTGACATCCAGTCTATTACTTCTCTCATTCCACGGTTCCATGACAGAGCTACCACATAAATTTCCATTCTATTGCAGGTACTCAGAACAGCAGCCTCTTCAATATGGTTTAGACTAGTGAGTTCCTGAATAGCACGGGGCCATAGTTCCTCCGCAACCGCAAGTTTTTCACGCATCTCCACTGGTGCTGTGTGTACACTGAGGCCTATCACAGCTATGCTACTCCTTTCCTTCATGTACCCTGGTAGTGAAAATAAAAGTTAAAGCATTGTCAAACACTGCAGACTGCATACAGAAAATTTATTTCTAAGAGAAGTAAATGAACATAATTGTGCACTTGTATATCATTATAAAGATTTCTCAATTTAGTTGCTATGAAGTTCCATGGAGATTTTTATTGAAGCAAATTCTAAATGGAAAAATTCAATGTGTTTATGTTAGACGAACATGGCCAAAACAAGATAAACCCAAAAACTTTTCAGTGCAAAATGCTTGGCTAATAGCTGATGCCAAAGGCATACAAAAACTGCTGTCCATCTTAAATAATCTGTATCTATAGTATATGGAAATTTACGTCCTTGTCAAATTAGAATTCTCCTTTGTATAGGACAACGCGGTTCTGTATTACAACATGTTATTTTGGTGGATATAGACAAAGATAACTTAATTTTTCACCAATGAAACAAGGATATGTATACAAACAAATGCCCACCAATATGTGAAGCATTGACTCCACGATTAGTTAGCTCTCGAACAAATCCCCCAAAGATAACTTGCCATTCGCTATTGCTTGCTTCAGAAAGGAAACTAGTTAATGCTTCAATCAGGATGTGGGGCAGTTTCCTCGTCCCGATGACCAGTTCACAAATGACACAAGCTAATTCCTCCTTGATGCCACCCGACCTAGTCTCTGACTGCATACTAATGTAACTCAGGTAACCAGTTAGGCTGTGATCATTTCTAAATTCTAATGAACAGCAGTAGCATGAAAGTTCAAGTTATATTTGGACATTTGGTCAAGGCAAAATTGCAACAGGACAATGCAAAGTTCACACCCATTCCTTTTTCTTCCCCAAACCACCACACCTTTTGACCTGTACCAAACCAAAACTAATCCCAACTGCAGCAGTCACCTCCACGCGACGAAAAAAATCCCTAAAATCGCGCACGAGAAAATCACTTCACCAGGCCGCCACAATCCCCACATCCCAGGGTTACAGGAAAGGCAACAACTGCGGCGGATTTGAGGACAGGCGAAGGGCAAGGGACTCACGGTCGGCGGAGATCTTGAACTGCTCGAGCGCGGCGATGCTGACCGCCTTGGCCACCGCCTGCGCCTGGGCCTCCACGCCGGCGTCGCACCGCACCACCCCGGAGCGCCGCCTGCCGCCGGCGGCCACCCTGGGGCAGGGGGCCGACGAGGACCCCCGCGGCTTGGCGGCGGCTGCGGCCCCGAATGCCGCGGCGGCGGCGGTCGCCGACGTCGTGCTCGCCATCATCTAGATCAAGGGAGATAGAAAAGCTGGCTCCTTTCGCAAGGAAACCAAACCAATGCGACGAGAATCGCAGACAGATAGGGAGGGGGAGAGATACAGAGAAAGAGAGAGGCGAGGAGAAACTTCTATCGCTTCTCTCTCTACCTCTCTCCCGCTTTACGAGTAGTTCTTGGCGAGGGTCCTCGGCGAGCGAGGGCGGAGGAGATGTGGAATTGGTTTTCCCCTCGCGTTTGGCCCGAGGGAGGGGGGGACGAGTTGGAAGGAGAGGAGGAAGAAAGGCTCGGCTACTGCTTGGAGCCAAAGGTTATGGGTTGTTGGGTCGCCGGAGCCGACCGGCATGGTGTGTGGGGCCCACACGTGGTGGTGTGGGGTGCCTTTGGGCTAGGTCTTTGGGTCGGCTCGGAATCTTCTATGCTAGGAAATATTTTGCATAAAGGACCTCTTGATGCAAATAAATACCAAACTGAACTTTTCTAGATGCTGCGTTATGTTTTTTTTTCAAGTACTAGATGTTGCGTAATGTTTTTTTTTCAAGGACTAGATGCTGTGTTATGTTTTTTTCAAAGACTAGATGCGGCCTTATGTACAAAATTATTTTGATAATCTATAGTGATAATTTTTCTAACTGCTTGTTTACAACGTCGCAATACGACAACTAGCTCATGTATGACATCCAAATATACCATCATATATATTAGCGGGGAGCGCTGCCATGAGTTTTGACAGGGTACCAAATTTCGGATAGAATGTGGGGTTCTTTTTTTTTGAACTAACCGAAATGTAGGTTCTTTTTGGTGTACAACATTTGCCCACCCTCTAATTCCATGGCAATGAAAGATCAGTCGTTAGTCGTCTCGTGAAAAAGAGGGGAAAAACCGTGGACCTGTGCGCAATTGTGAGGAAACCGGAGGTCTTGGCATCTTTCCAAGATCCTTGTATTTTGCTTGCTTTCCTATTTTATGACGCATATGCTGGTACTGGTGGGGGTGGGTTAGGCACGGGGGGAGAGATGAGCCGGAGGATGACAGGGTAGCGGGAGTGTGGTGGCCTGTGGCCTCTGATTGGCTGCGGCCGCCCCATTCTATCCAAAGATCCTTGTATTTTCGCTTTTGTATGGCCTGTGGGGTGGGCACACGAGTTCCCATGGCCGCCTCACGCGCAGCCTCGTGCGGATGATGGCGAAGCGTGTCGACGCAGTGGCCACACTCCACTGCCTCCCCGGGGCCCGCCTGCTCATCGAACTGGCGCTTTCCCGCAGCATATTCGGGATGTACTCGCCATGGTCTAGTAGGATTTTTCTCATTTTCAGGCGGGTAGGGAACTAGGGATCACATGAAATTGAGGTTACCAAATAACTTGTCTCATGAAAATGGAACTGTATAAAAGTATATAAGTTGGTACAAGGGCTGAAATCTTCCGCCTTCGGATTTTATAGAGTGCAATTCTTACCAATTTGTAGTGATTATCACGCATTTTGCTCAACCAGTGCTTGGGAGCATTTGTTTTCATGTGCATGTTGCCCTGCCATTCCTATTGAAACTTGTGTTTCAGTTTCAGAGCGTTTGCAATCTGTCATAGAACCGTGGAATTTGCATGTTACGAAAGAAAGCATGTACATTATACATGCTTTCTTTCGTAGCTATGTTTTTATTGAAGCCATATTTAGTCTCTAGAGCACTTTGCATTGTACCCATTTTCTTTGGTCGTGCGGTTTCTATTCGACCCATCCAAGTTCAACAGCGATACCCTTGGTTGGCCGTATTTTGCCACTAGGATTTTCCGGTAGACCTTTCGGTCGGAGCATGCAACTTGAGAGGCTAGGAAGGGCAACATCAAGGCATCAAGCATTCAAGCCAACTGTCCAAGCCTCCAAGGCGCCTACTTTGGCAGGCCATGCAAATGCATAGGTGACGTCCTTGAGTACATCAATGTTGTATGCATGATGTATCCCCAGTGCAGCGTCAAAGAGAGAATGAGATGCTGAGTAGTATCGTGTGGTACAATCTAGTTTGTTGGTTCATATTTGTCACTGCTGTTTGTTGAAAATAATTGGGTACATTTATTTCCAAAAAAAACTGTACGTGAAATCTGAGTTTTTATGGTCGGTAACACAATTTTTTAGAAATAAACATTTATTTGTTATTAGCAACCTGGAGTGCCTGAAATGATTCAGCTTGAATGAACTAATAAGAAGACGTCGTCAAAATAAACTAGGCTCAGGAATTGTCAACGGAACGGAGGCAGCTCATTACACAGTTATGCAAAACACACTGCACATGGGAGGCATAGTTGAGTTTTAGACGAACCTTCCTAACAAAGAGAGGAGGGATTCTTCCGCAGTTGACACCTTCATGATCTTGCCGCGCGACGTACAGCTGTTTCCGCACGTTTTCCTTGGATGCTTAGTGTGTCAAAGCTGGGATCTTCTATACACAAAGACTCATTCCTTTATGCTAGAGAGGTCCCACAGGATGTTGGAATGAAGGTAACACATCAGCCGATGCAACAGATCCCAGCACAGAAGATCCCTACTCGTCTGGAAGCCTTCTCCGTGGTTGGCTTTGACCAGAGCCTTTTCCTTTCTCTTTGATTCCTCTTTCACCTGCGAGCTGCTTGCCTTTCACACTGGACGGCGAAGGTGTCTCAATTCTCAGCATGTAACCGCCACTGCACCGATCATGGTCCGTTCTTCGGCGGCTACAGAATTTTTTTCCCCCTTGCAGGCCATTTAACTTTGGTACTTAAAGCAAGAAAAAATATTTTCTATTGTATTAACCTCTTTTTCTGGCTGTATAATTCCGTCTCGAAATAAGTGTTCTTTTAGAAAGATGAGACGTATTAATAGTTACATAAACTAATCATGGCACTCGTAATTATTTACTACTCTCTCTGTATCGAAATATTTGTCGCTGATATCTTTCTCTAATATTTGACCTTTTGTCTTATTCAAAGTTTTTATGGAAATATGCAAAAAGATGAGTTACGCTTAAAGTACATACAATGATAAAGCAAATTAGTAAAAAAATAATATACGCACAATATTTTGAATAAGACGAATGACCAAAGTCGTGATAAAATATCAACGGCGACAAATATTTCGATACGGAGGTGGTAGCAGTAGTTATGATTGAAAGTCGTATATGCATTGTATTGGAACCAGAAAAATATCATATATCAATCATTTGATTGGTTTCATATATTTTATTATATTTTTTATTTTGTATCATAAAAATTGGTTGAAAGATGATTTCCGCAACAAGACGGTTAGTACATGAAAACTGAGTAATTTGGTAGGTAGGAGTTTTTTTAATACAGACATGATAATGGAAGGTTAAAAACGACAAGGAGTGGGGGGATTCCTCTTGACTCTGCCCAGCTTATTAACAGGAGATCAATGGGAAAGGTAACAGACGGTCTCAACTCCATCTGCTACCGAACTGTCTTGCGAGATGACCAAGATACTTGACTCCGCCATATCGTGCGTGACATACGCCATGAGATAATAATTAACAAAAAAGATTCTTTAGGTATTAGGTTGGTTTATGCGCTGTCCACCCGTCCTTGACAGACAGTAGTAGCAGTGCATCAGGGGAAAAAAAAGAGATGCATGCGCTCTTCCTTTATTGAGCAATGATCGATGCAAAGATCATTCAGGTTAATAGAATATCGTCCAAGCTTGTAGATTCCATGCCTAAGTATTGTATGACAGGGACATTTGTTGATTTGCACTAGGTAGGTAAGCAGATAATGTTCTTAGCATCAATTACTATGAACTTTACACTTAGGCCCCGTTTGGATCCCTTTATTTTGGGGGAATTGGAATCTATTTAATGAAGTATGCTATTTGTCTTGTAATGTGGTATTTCACAACTGTACAAAGTTTAGACATAAACCTATCTTAAATTCATGGGGTGAGAGATAGAAATTGATTCTATAGATCCATTTGCTATGTTTCTAATGTGGAATTTATAGCATATTCTTCGACTCGTTTCCCTACAATAGAAGTACAGCACATAAGTATCTTTTTCATATGGACAACAATAATATACAAATATATTTCACATATAACTATATTAGCTTAATTAATTTTTGTCTAAATTAAGACTATTAGAATGGAATTCAATTCCAATGATCAAATAGGGCCTTACATATTGTACTGGCATCTTTTTAATCTGGCATCATGCTGCTCGACTGCTTGCTATGATCAAAACTTGTACTACTTGATTATCCAGTCAGGATCCGGTTTCAGCAAACAGTAATCCATTCAGAAAAAAAATGCAAAAAGATGGTGGTCTGCCAGAGAGGGCGCATGGGCCTAAGCGGGTCTGGAGCGCAGCGGCCCGTTATCCTCCCACCGTTGGAAGCGGGCGGTATTCGCTGCTCTGTGAAGCCAGCCTCACGCATTGCCCGCCGCTCTAGGTGCCGGGACGCCAAGGCTTTCGCCGAAGCGGCCGCAGCCCACTACGCAACTTGGAACGGGCGAGCCGCAGTAATGCGACACCGAACCCTGGCTCAAACGCCACAATTGACATCCAACACCACCTTAATGCCCCCGCTCGGGTCACAAGCAGTCGCTACTTGCTCGGCGAGTGAGGAGCTGATCACTGGCTATTTAAGTTGGTGTTCCGCTCTGCGGACAGGCGATTTGGTACTAAACAACAGCATAGTGTCCTTTTGATGCCAGCTAGCAAAGCTTTGCTATTGTTGGCTTGCTGCGGAGCAACGTGAGCAGAGAGAGAGAGAGTGGGCTCGTTCCGTGTGTTTTTTGTTGCATTGGGCCTTTCTTAACTCCTTTTAACTTGTGTTGATGGGCTAAGCTTCCTGAAGAGTTATCACACAAGATCAGATTAAGTGAACGCCTGAAAGTGAAAGTGGCAGCATCCAAGGAGAGAACCTCGCATCAGCTGGAAGGAAAAGATACATACTGGTGAAGGCTGAAGCCTACCAGCATTGGCACGGCATCCGAGCTCACAGTTCCAGACACTGATTTTCCTTTTCTCTAAAAAAAACTCAAATTCTGACCTAGAAGATGCTTCATGTAAACAATGAAGCTCATGACTGTTTAGTCGCCATCAACACGTTGCTAGCTCGTGCTTGTTTGTTTCGTCCCGTTTCATCCCTGCTGGTTGCAGTCATTTGACATGTCTGTAGTCTGTGCACATGACGATGATCTGCCGTAGGAGAAAATGTAACACCCTAAATTTCATCACAATAAATCTTAGAAACCAATTCTGAATTTTCTAGGATTTATCTAGGGCTTAAATAAATTTCTAGGAATTAATCGGAATTTATTAGGATTTTATTCAATTTAATAATTAATTATTAGTCACAATAAGTTTTTGTTGCATTCATGCTGCTGCATAAGTTTTATGTACTGTTTGCAAGTTGAGGAGAATTTAAATTTATTTAAATTCAAATTGATTTGCATTTGTTTTGTTTAGTTTTGTAGTTTTTAGTTTTAGTTCGGAAAACCTCCCTGAACTCTTCGTAGGTTCGGTTTTAGCCCCTGTCTTCTTCCTTTAGTCCGGTGGACCACCCCGTTCGGCCCGGCCCATTCCCAGCTTGTCGCCGGCCCGTTTCCCCGCTGCGGCCCGCGTTCCCGTCTGCTGCGTCGAAGACGCCCCCGCCGAACCCGCCTCCGCCTGTCGCCGACCGGTGGGTCCCGCGCGTCAGCGCCTTCGTCCCCGTGAGTCCAGCCCGACTCCGAGCGCTCGTGCCCGACTCCGACTCCCTCGCCGCGGCCGCATCCTAACCGCCTTCCCGCAAGCCCCGGGCCTCCCCTAGACCCTATAAAGCTGCGCTGCCAGCCCGCGAGCCTCCCCCAACAAACCCTAGCGCCGCTCGTGCCCCAGCTTCGCAGCCGCGCCGCCTTCGGAGCTTCTCGACGCCGCCGCCGTTCGGTTCCGAGCCCCGCCGGCCGTCCGTCGTCGAGGAAGCCACCCGGAGCATCGCGAGCACGTAAGGAAGCTTCTCGGAGCGAAGTTGTGCGTCCTTTGGCCGTTTTCACCGATCTAACCGCTCGCCGCCGTGCTCAGGACCGCCGAAGCCGCCCTCATCGTCGAACCGCCGTCCTCGCCGCGCAATCGTCGTCAGGAACAGTCTAGGTGAGATCCCCGTGCCTCGCTCGATCTATTGGTCCAAACCGCACTCGTTTTAGTGCACCGTAGCGTTGTTTAGGCCTTTTTCCGGCGAACCTCGCCGTCGCCGCCGTCTTGCGCCGCCGCCGTCCTGTTTCCCGCCGCCGCCGGAGATGCCGTAGCACCTGAGCCGTCCGATCTTGCGTCAACGGTTTTAGATCCAAGTCAACCGGAGTGGATATCGGTCAGCCGTGGCAGATTTCTTTAAGAGCCCCTGCGTTTTTGCAGATTTAACCCGCAGTCCAGCCTTAGTTCAAAGTATTTACATCTAGGTCCTGTTTTCTTACAGATTTAACCCTGCGCTTTCAAATATTCGTGGCCGCCGTCCAGCATGGTTGTTTTACGCCGTAGACCTTCAGTTTCTATACGTAATTATGTTTATGCCCCTAGAATCTTCCTGTCTAGTCCTTAGAAAGTTCTGGTAATTGCAGATACGTCCCTGTTATCTTGTTTTAGCCATATCTTCCACGTTTTAGCTCCAAATTAAGTGATTCTTGCGCTCACGTGATCCTTAGGACGTGTACAGTAGTTTTATTCTGTTGTTTTGTTCTGTTGCATATGTTTGGTGTATTGTTTCTTATTTTGTTGTATTGCTTCTTGTATGTGATCGTGTGACGCGTTTAGAAGGAGAGCAGTTTGAGGAGCAGGAGCAGTTCTTTGAAGACTCTGAGCAGCAGGAGCCTTTCGCAGAAGGCAAGTGTCCTTGATCATGCTTATCCCAAGGATAATCATACATTTATCACATTTACTTTTATGTCATGCATGGTTATAATATTGATGGGACCTATTTTAGGGATGTGCCTAGTCTTGTTTACCTTATTCCTTGCATAACCTGGGTATTTAGTTATTGTTGGGTAGCTTTGCTTAGTTGCTCTACACTTGGGTTATGGAGATCATTAATGCTGAACTTATGAATATGTGATATGCTCATTGGACGATAAACAAGAACATACTTTTAATTGGAACATGGAGTGACAACCCGAGAAAACAGTGCAACCACATAACTAACGGGCTCTGGTCATGATTAATTAATTAGAAGAGTTAACCTGTAATAATCTTACCGAAAGGGCAAGAGGGGAAGCATAGATGGGGTATAGCCGGATCTCTTGGGAGTATGCTTTGGTAAGAAACTCGGCGATTAGAAAAGGTTATGCTCTGCTATGGCTTGAAACCTTAGCGGGTTGTTTCATGTTAATAATTCTTTGTAAAGATCATGTAATGTTTCTCTGGCCCCTCACCTAAGGAAGTGTTGAAGAGACTCATGACCTCAGGCTATATGAGAATACATTGTGTGTGGGTAAAGTGTACAACCTCTGCAGAGTGTAAAACTGATATATCAGCCGTGCTCACGGTTAAGAGCGGCTTGGATCCTCTCATGATAATTAAACTTGAAGTTGAATTAAATCATGGTTACTTGTTGAGCATTTATTTCTATACTTTGTTTGGGTTGGTATATACTTATACTTAGTTAAGCTTGCTAACTAAAAACATGACCAACTAAAATTGCTTAATGCTATAGCCTTTTGCCATCCTTGATTAAAGCCTTGCATGTCATATTTATTTATTACTCCACTTTGCTGAGTACCAACCATAAGTGTACTCAAACTTGTTTATCTGCGGCTCAGAGGATGATACTTGTGGAGACTACATCGAGGAGTTTGACGAGTTCTAGGTGTGCGTTCCACCAGTCGACTGCCTATGGATGGATCTGTTATCAGTTCTTAGATGAGACGTTTATTATTATTAAGGATATTATTTGTGGCTTGTAATAATGTTACTTAACTCTCTTTTGTTTTCGATATACATTGGTTTGATACTGCTAATGATGTCATCATGTGTGTGTAAAAATGTCATTAAGCAGCTACAAGAGAAACATTTTTTAGATTTTAGTATATATCTAAATGCAAGCTAAATAGCAATACAAAGAAACTAAAACATATACCTCAACAAGGACATTTGTATCCCATGCATCTTTGTATTGATCATAGCGAGGAGCTATTGTCATGACCCGGTGTCCCATGGCCTACAAAAAAATGATACATAAATAATGTAAAACATTGTATTACACAGAGAAGTCTATGCAATACAATCTGAAAACAGAAGAAATAGATACAATACAGCCTGTTTTAGCATCACTATAGTAAGCAGAGACTATCTTGGGTTAGTCTCCTGCTATGGTTCAATTCAATGGTGATCAGATATCCTCAATGGACCTAATTACCTAAGAATTTGGCAAGGAACACCAGAAT
>CM014278.1:45316593-45350182 GCA_004135705.1 Alloteropsis semialata
TATTGTCCCTCTTAATGTGCAAATTGACATTGTTATGGTCAATACTTGAATTCAACACAAATGCACATATTAAGGGGGAGTTCATTTACTGAAATTCACTATTGCTTAATGATTATCTTGTTAAGGGTGTTGTCATCAATCACCAAAAAGGGGGAGATTGAAAGTGCATCTATGATCCTCTTTGGTTTTGGTTGATTAATGACAACACGCTTTAGTATCTAATGTTTGCAATAAGGCTATGCACAGGTAACAGGTGAAATCAAAAGGAAAACATTTGGTGAAACATGGCACTCAAAATGGGAAATGAAAGCATGATTGAAGGTTACACGAAGATTAATTTTTATTCTCTTGAATATTGAGTTTAGGAAAACCGTACTATCAAGAGGGATGCCGAAAAACTAGCTTGGTGGTGACAAGGTGCTCAAAATGTCATATAACTTATCCATGAGAGACACCTTGCACTTGCACTTCACTGGGAAATTAGTTTAGAGTGCTTTACCTGTGAAGTTTCGGAGGTTCCGGACATTTGTTCGGAGTGTCCGGACTTTGGTGTCTGGAGGAGGTGTTCTCCAGAAAGTTCGGAAACTCCGGAAAATTCTTCGGAGACTCCGGAACTTAACAGGTATAACGGCTATTTCGGCTGAACGGGTATTTATACCCCTCCGGTCCCCTCCTTTCTCTCTCTCTGACTCCTTTTCGAACTGAAGCCTCCAAAGGCGATTTCCTTTCCCCTTTTCACTCCCTCTTGCTTCCCAAGGTAGATTTGGTGAGGGATTGAGTGAGGGATTGAGTGGAGTTCAAGAGATTGTGCTTGTGAGCTGATTCCCCATCATTTGAGCACCTACGTCGCCTTCAAGCCGGTAAATCGCGTTCTTTACTCTTGGAGCTTCAAGCTCCTAGACGGCTAGGCGTCATTCAAGAGCAACCAATCCGCTGTGGTTGTCTTGAGAAGTTTGTATTACCCCTACAGCTGAGTAAGTTCTTCATTTGACCCTTGGGTTGATTGAAGAAGAGGAAAGTGGTTTGGTGGATAAACCCGCCCTTCGTGGGCTCCTCAACGGAGACGTAGGTTCCTTGTGTGGGACTGAACTCCGGGTCTTAAATCCCTGTGTCTCCTTGTGTTTGTTCTTGTTCTTGTGCAACTTGTTGCCATTGTGCTATATTCTAGGGTTTGGTCCCGATCTATTATCTGTGAAGGTTCCTGCTGCAAGTGACACTTGAATTGGGTTGTATACATCCCAGGGTTGTATGGAAATTAGGCGATCTGATTTTCAGTGAGGTTTGATCTGTCATATTCAATTCGGCAATTTTCTCCGGACTCTCCGGAGAAATCTTCGGAGTGTCCGAACTTGTTCGGAACCTCCGGACTTTTCTTCGGAGTCTCCGCACTTTCTGTGAACTGACAGTGTTTTTGAGCGAAAATTTTCAGTTTCAACTATTCACCCCCCCCTCTAGTTGACATCCTAGGTCCTTTCATGCATTCATGCTGCTGCATAAGTTTTGTGTACTGTTTGCAAGTTGAGGAGAATTTAAATTCTATTTAAATTCAAATTGATTTGCATTTGTTTTGTTTAGTTTTGTAGTTTTTAGTTTTAGTTCGGAAAACCTCCCTGAACTCTTCGTAGGTTCGGTTTTAGCCCCTGTCTTCTTCCTTTAGTCCGGTGGACCACCCCGTTCGGCCCGGCCCATTCCCAGCTTGTCGCCGGCCCGTTTCCCCGCTGCGGCCCGCGTTCCCGTCTGCTGCGTCGAAGACGCCCCCGCCGAACCCGCCTCCGCCTGTCGCCGACCGGTGGGTCCCGCGCGTCAGCGCCTTCGTCCCCGTGAGTCCAGCCCGACTCCGAGCGCTCGTGCCCGACTCCGACTCCCTCGCCGCGGCCGCATCCTAACCGCCTTCCCGCAAGCCCCGGGCCTCCCCTAGACCCTATAAAGCTGCGCTGCCAGCCCGCGAGCCTCCCCCAACAAACCCTAGCGCCGCTCGTGCCCCAGCTTCGCAGCCGCGCCGCCTTCGGAGCTTCTCGACGCCGCCGCCGTTCGGTTCCGAGCCCCGCCGGCCGTCCGTCGTCGAGGAAGCCACCCGGAGCATCGCGAGCACGTAAGGAAGCTTCTCGGAGCGAAGATGTACGTCCTTTGGCCGTTTTCACCGATCTAACCCGCCGTGCTCAGGACCGCCGAAGCCGTCCTCATCGTCGAACCGCCGTCCTCGCCGCGCAATCGTCGTCAGGAACAGTCTAGGTGAGATCCCCGTGCCTCGCTCGATCTATTGGTCCAAACCGCACTCGTTTTAGTGCACCGTAGCGTTGTTTAGGCCTTTTTCCGGCGAACCTCGCCGTCGCCGCCGTCTTGCGCCGCCGCCGTCCTGTTTCCCGCCGCCGCCGGAGATGCCGTAGCACCTGAGCCGTCCGATCTTGCGTCAACGGTTTTAGATCCAAGTCAACCGGAGTGGATACCGGTCAGCCGTGGCAGATTTCTTTAAGAGCCCCTGCGTTTTTGCAGATTTAACCCGCAGTCCAGCCTTAGTTCAAAGTATTTACATCTAGGTCCTGTTTTCTTACAGATTTAACCCTGCGCTTTCAAATATTCGTGGCCGCCGTCCAGCATGGTTGTTTTACGCCGTAGACCTTCAGTTTCTATACGTAATTATGTTTATGCCCCTAGAATCTTCCTGTCTAGTCCTTAGAAAGTTCTGGTAATTGCAGATACGTCCCTGTTATCTTGTTTTAGCCATATCTTCCACGTTTTAGCTCCAAATTAAGTGATTCTTGCGCTCACGTGATCCTTAGGACGTGTACAGTAGTTTTATTCTGTTGTTTTGTTCTGTTGCATATGTTTGGTGTATTGTTTCTTATTTTGTTGTATTGCTTCTTGTATGTGATCGTGTGACGCGTTTAGAAGGAGAGCAGTTTGAGGAGCAGGAGCAGTTCTTTGAAGACTCTGAGCAGCAGGAGCCTTTCGCAGAAGGCAAGTGTCCTTGATCATGCTTATCCCAAGGATAATCATACATTTATCACATTTACTTTTATGTCATGCATGGTTATAATATTGATGGGACCTATTTTAGGGATGTGCCTAGTCTTGTTTACCTTATTCCTTGCATAACCTGGGTATTTAGTTATTGTTGGGTAGCTTGCTTAGTTGCTCTACACTTGGGTTATGGAGATCATTAATGCTGAACTTATGAATATGTGATATGCTCAGTGGACGATAAACAAGAACATACTTTTAATTGGAACATGGAGTGACAACCCGAGAAAACAGTGCAACCACATAACTAACGGGCTCTGGTCATGATTAATTAATTAGAAGAGTTAACCTGTAATAATCTTACCGAAAGGGCAAGAGGGGAAGCATAGATGGGGTATAGCCGGATCTCTTGGGAGTATGCTTTGGTAAAAAACTCGGCGATTAGAAAAGGTTATGCTCTGCTATGGCTTGAAACCTTAGCGGGTTGTTTCATGTTAATAATTCTTTGTAAAGATCATGTAATGTTTCTCTGGCCCCTCACCTAAGGAAGTGTTGAAGAGACTCATGACCTCAGGCTTTATGAGAATACATTGTGTGTGGGTAAAGTGTACAACCTCTGCAGAGTGTAAAACTGATATATCAGCCGTGCTCACGGTTAAGAGCGGCTTGGATCCTCTCATGATAATTAAACTTGAAGTTGAATTAAATCATGGTTACTTGTTGAGCATTTATTTCTATACTTTGTTTGGGTTGGTATATACTTATACTTAGTTAAGCTTGCTAACTAAAAACATGACCAACTAAAATTGCTTAATGCTTATAGCCTTTTGCCATCCTTGATTAAAGCCTTGCATGTCATATTTATTTATTACTCCACTTTGCTGAGTACCAACCATAAGTGTACTCAAACTTGTTTATCTGCGGCTCAGAGGGTGATACTTGTGGAGACTACATCGAGGAGTTTGACGAGTTCTAGGTGTGCGTTCCACCAGTCGACTGCCTGTGGATGGATCTGTTATCAGTTCTTAGATGAGACGTTTATTATTATTAAGGATATTATTTGTGGCTTGTAATAATGTTACGTAACTCTCTTTTGTTTTCGATATACATTGGTTTGATACTGCTAATGATGTCATCATGTGTGTGTGAACGGATCCTGGCGCACATGTGATTTACTTGGTTTTATTCCTCAAAAACCGGGTGTGACAGAAAAATAGAAACAAAAATCTTGCGCATCATGGCTTTCTACTGTTGGTGAAAAAAAAAATGGTGTGCAAATTGTTTTCGCATAATGCGGCTGCGCAACCTCTGAACGGAAAACGCAAAAGCCGAGTGATTTCGGACCAAACTATCAAAGTCTGAGTTCGCTTCTGGCAGGCCAAATATTCTGTTGCCCATCTGATCAGCCTCCAGGATCTAGCTTAAGGAAGAAATCGCTCTGCGACCCATACAGGCATACAGGCTGATGTGATCTGTAAGTTGTAACACATGTTATTGCTCCTGTAACTGTAAGTGATGTTATTGCCATATCGACTTCTCTGTTTTGTTTTTTATTAAAAAAAGAAAAAAAAACTGTGTTCTCTCTTGTTGCTACCATTCACCTTTTTTACAAAAACATGTGCCCTACATTTCACTCCTGCGCTCCTTGAAATAAATGAACTACGTACCAGGTACCAATCCAAGAGGGATCAGTAGATTTCCTCCAAATTCAGTGATATTACAAATTTCACAGGAATCAGTAAATGGAGCGCACGATTCTGGAGAGTCATACTCTTCAATCCAATTTTAGGACAATATGGATTGAATATTGTGGTGCGTGTCAAAAAGTGACGGCAAAGGTTAAACTTACGAATTGTGGAGCAGTACAGCACGCAAGCTCGCCAAACTCTATTTGCAGAGTAAGTAAGATCAGACTGGCCATGCGTCGTGATGAGAACAGTGCAACGATGATCAGTTCGACAGTTCATGTGTATATCCAATTGCAAAACATTGTTTAATCAGTCAGTTGGCAGCTGACAGATTAAAACAAGATTGAAATGTAGATACTGTGTCTTTTCCGGACTCTTCTCAAGTTATGGGCAAGAGAAATTATGCCACATCACAAAGTGGCAGGACAAGAGGCCTGCTGTGCTTGCTGCTCCAGGACAGGGCCTAACCAGAGCGCACCGACCTCTTCATGTCCAACCATTCAATCCTACTGCAGAGTACACATACTATTTCTTGCGAACATGCAGCGGATATGGTGGCGTTCGTTTATTCCTAAATTCTAACTCTCTCTGGGACATTAACAGTAGTGCCCCGCATTCCATTTGTTCTTCCCCGCGTTGCTCAGATGTCTATGCGTTACCTTTCATGGTGCGTCGTCGTCATTCGGCTCGGACTCCGGCTCAAGCTCAGGCTCAAGCACAGGAATAGGCACAGAAACTTCCTCCCGTATTTCAGGCGAAATGCTCGCATAACCCTCTTCTGCAGGCGCTACCCTTCTTATGGTTCCTACCTTCACATACTTGCTGGTGAACTTGTACTCCCAGTCATTCAAGGAACCGAGCTCCACTGGCGTAAGGTCAGATATATCACCATTTAGATCCTGCGGTTCGAATGACATCTTGGACAATGCCCTGCTGGCGTCTTTACCAGCAAACAATGCATATGGCCCACCAGGTCCATAGAACATCCTGTACAGAAAATTGATCACAGACAGCAAAAAATAGTCATATCATCAGTGTCAAACACAATGTATTATGCATGGTAATCATGGTGTAATCATCAAGATAAAGACAGTTAGTCATTATGAAGACTTTGAATAGACACAACATTAATGCAAATATCCATGTTGGAGTGCAGGCATATATTTAAATTATGTGTTATTTAAACTGAAAGTCTGCAAGGGGTATGTTATTCTCCTCAGAGAAAACAGTGGCCTTGCTTTCAAAAAAAAAAAAAGAGAAAACAATGGCCTTCATGCCTCATGTTCCAGCCAGTCAAATAAAAAATCTTGTGTATCTATAATGTTTGAAAGGAATTTGCTGGTCTCCGAGAGCTTACAGTAGTACCACATGAAAATGATGGTTCCATCAAAACAGGAATTATTACGTTAGAGATTTGTACGTCAATGAGATATGAACTGAGATATTTATCACCTCAATATAAAGGTGCACCGGCTAAGTTCCTTCAGACACAAAATCAGATTTAGGATTATAAAAAGTATAAGCACACTATGCAGTTTTTTTTTTGGACAATCCTAGTACCCTAGACACGTTCTAATTTCCGCAAACATCTTTCACACAATTTCCTGTTTCCAAGTAAAAGTGCCCATGATTCTACTATCCATAGGGACAAACCAGCAAGCTTCAGATTTAAAGAACGCAAAATAAGGACATAGAGTTCTTGCAGTACAACCAAAAGAAAGTGTGGCAAGAAAAATGAAAAAGGAAAGAAACACGACTATGTTCTTGGCGTCTTTGCTACAGATATCAGAGAAGGAAGTATGGCATATGATAGTAAACTTGAGTACCAAAATAACTGATACAAGGTGTTAGTAATATGTGTGCTGGCAAGGATCGACCATCAAATACTATGTGGATTAGTTCAATGACTGAATCCAGATCAATCCAAGACATACCATGTGGATTTACACTTAATAGTTAATACTATATGTGTGCTAGCAATAGCAAGAATTGAGTACCAAATTGACTGAACCTACATGCCAAGCATCAGAACCTCCATAACAACACAATTTGCAGAATCGCACAACACCTGTTTTGACTTGCCAGACAAGCATACAGAACATTCAGACGCCAAAACAAAGACATTTCAAACAGTCATGGTCACAGCCCTATAGTTCTTTGACACACATCCCAAATTCAGAACATTGCCTGCTTCATTCAGAACATTGCCTGCTTCATTTCACATTAGTAGCGCAAAAAACTCATCAAATTAAGAGCACTGCTGCTTAGTTTTCATATCGCGTTGCTGTGTAAAGCAGCAGTTCTACACATGACGAGAACGAACCACTGATTGATTATCATTGAACAGTCGATCAGAACAAAGCTCTGAATCAACTTGGATGCAATAAACCATAAACGACTACTGCAAAGCAGAGCAACGTTGCAACGGGATGAATGAAGATTTGGGGGCTCAGGTTTAAAGGAAAGCAAACCTGCTCTGGGAGACGTCATAGATCTGCCCCTTGATGGCCATCAGCAGTGGCTTCTCCGGGTCGGACCCGTCGTACTGCCGCAGTTCCTCCTCCGTTATCTCACCCACCTGCACCGGCTCCGGCACTGGAGGCGGCGGGGCGGTCTGAATCTCCAGCCGACAGGGCGGCGGAGGGCGCGGCGCAAGGAGACTGGACCCAACCTTGAAGATCGCCACCGCCGCAGCCACGCCGGCGAGCACGGCCAGCGGAGGCGCGCCCTTCGCCGCCTCCCACAGCTCCCCCACTGCGGCACCCCCACACACCCGGCAAAACCGTCAGATTCCCAAGAGGTGAATTCCACACGCGAGCTAAGGTTTCAGTGCAAAGACCAAGGAGCTTACGCTTCGCCGGGACCTTGACGCCGCCCTGCCCGGCGCTACACCGCACGCCGCGGGAGGCGAGCCGGCTGCGGCGAAGCCGGGCAGGCATACGGCCGCTGCACCCGCGCGCCGCCGGCTGGACAGCGCCGAGGCTGAGAGTTCAGCTGCGGTCAAGAGAGAGCAAGACGCCATTGCTTGACAGTACAGCGCCTGCAGACGGAAAGATACCGTCTGCTTTCTTGTTCTATATATAAGCATTAACTTAAATCTAGTTCACACTCTTCGTGTGACCCAGATAATAATAGTGACCCAAATAATAATAATAAAATTTCGTTTAGGTTTGGTTGGGGCGCGCCAGGCCAAGCAGCAGTGCAACGCCTGGGCGACGCTCGAGGGCCCCAGTGGCAAGCCACGTGAGTCCTCTCCCACAAAAAATAAATTTAATATCAAAGTAGACACATGGCCCACATATCAAATATTAACAAAAAATAAATTTAATATCAAAGTAGACACATGGCCCACATATCAAATATTAATATTAAACTGATAAAAACAGATACTGTACACTTGATCTTAGCCAAAAGGCCGAACTTGATCTTAGCCAAAAGGCCGAGAAAGTATGAGTTGGGACGGAGGCCTGGGGCTGGTTATATAGCAAGCTCATGCCTCCGCGCTGTTCGGCCGGGCGAGGTGGGACTAAACTGCTGCAAACGCTGCTGCTGGCAGCTGCAAACTCTGTGTTGGTGGAGAACACCGGCGTGTGATGGGCCGAAACCCAACGCGCGTATTGGCTTCTCCTGTAAGGCCCAGTTAGAATAGCACTTACAAGCCCAAGATATCATGGGTCAGTGCTTCCCTTTTCTTTATGTTCTTCTCTCCGGATTCTTGTGCCGGATTTACCTTGTTCAGAAAACTATACTGATTGATATGTATACCGAAGTTCTCAAAAAAAATGTACACGAAAAATATTGATATATACGAGTAAAAACCAAAAAAAAATATTTTTAGTGAGACTAGCGTAGAAATCGACGAGAAAACATAAAGAAGAAAAACACAGTGATGGATATGTACCGTGACTAGGAAGGCCCCATCCTTGTCAATGACATCTGTATCAATTTTTCAAACAGAGGCTGCTCCTTTGGAGTATTTTGCATTGACAAGCCTGCACTGCACATGTTAACAACTTCCCCATGTCATTCGAGTGCTTGAAGCCTTGAACACATGGCTCTGACTAGCATCAGTCTTGCTGACAAGACACATTTCAGGACACATGATTTCCACAAGATTTTCGCAGCACACCACATGTGGGTTGAATTGAACCTCGCAAGGAACCCATATCAAATCTTTGGTTTTCCATTATTAAAAAAAAGTCTTTTGCTCTCCAACGAAATGAGTGAAGAGAGAGAGAGCAGAAACTATGGCATGCAGCTGTGACAGACCTAAAACTCAATTTAAATAGCACCAGGATCAAGTATATTAACATACGGGTGCATAACCGGATGTTTTGCAGTCCAAATCCCCAATGACGACTAATAATAATAATATAAAGCACCAGCAGGGCCATTGAGTACAGATTACATATCCAAATTACACAGCCTATGATGCTGCTACGAGAGGATGGCCCTGACACGAACCCTACGGGGGAACATGTCCGATTATTGCTGCATATGCAGGAAGCTCTGAAGTGCTCTAGCTTTCCTTGGCTCCTTCAACAGCGGCAGCTTCCTTCTCTGTCACCTCCTCAGCAGCTACTTCCCTAGGTTTTTCTTCGGTTGCTGGTGCCTCGGCAGTCGTCTCACTGGTTTCAGCGGTTGTGCTTGCGGTGCTGCCATCTGTCTTCTTGACGGTACCGACCTTCACATACTTGCTCATGAACTTGTATTCCCAGTCCTGCAGGGCGTCGAGCTCAAAAGGACCAAGGCCAGAGATGTCGCCAGTCAAGTCCTGTGGCTCGAAGGACATCTTTGCGAGGGCTCTGCTGGCGTCTTTACCAGCAAATAGAGCATAGGGTCCACCAGGTCCATAGAACATTCTGCAAAGGGTCATCAAAATAAACAATATAGTTACAGAATGTGATATCGATATGCAAACTAAAGTGAGGAAAAATAATTATTGATATGTAGGAGGCTTCACACCGCATTTCTGGACACATTCATTCAACCGAAACCCGTGCAGCTATTCTTGAATACGGTGACCATGCATCATGTAAAATGACACCTTACCTAAAAGGATGCATGTGTTTTGCATGGACAGCAGTGCAATGCAGGAATGATTGTGATTCTGAAAGTATGAGCACATTTGAAGATACACATGCATATAACAGATCCAAGAACTTCTAAATATTATCTGGGTACACAAGCAACTGCATCTCGCATACCAAGGGATTGATAACATATCACATATCTCATTCCACTGCTGTACCTAACCACAGATATGCTACCAAATAAAGCAACAGAAAGGGGAAAAAAGAGATTTCACTAGTTCCAGTGGCGACTGAAAAACATACAGTGAAAAGTGGCCTCTGCACTTTCCTCACCTTCCATTGAACCAGAAAATTTTATTACAAGCAAAAATATCACAACCCTTTTACGTTTTTGAATATTTATAGCTTAGAAGATAATTTTGACTTCAAGTACAAACCACAGATTTAATCATATGACGCAACCTTCATATAGCACAAAGTTGTTTTTCTAGTCAGGGGATAATTCAAGGCACAGATTACAGAAGTAAGAATTGAACCCAGCTTATGCACAGAGGAAATGAGGCAGAGCTGCTAGCCTACCATTTGGTATTCTCACTTGTTACTCAACAAGCAATCATTACTTAGCAACTCTGAAGCACCCAGCTCGCATACAGTCAACTGGTGCTAAAACGATTCTATTCAAGTCCAAGTTAAGTACACAGATGATTATATATATCAGACTTTATAAACCATCCAAAGCTATGTACAAAGAAAAAGGCAGCAAAAGCAACACCAACAAACATTAGCAATTGATGTCAAGACCCTAAAAGTTCACTATGTGCCTGCTACTCACACACCTTAACTTTCCACCCACTACAAGAACTTTTTATACCCTAGCTGACCATAGTTGTATTCATATTACACGACTAATAATCAATCAAACCAGTTTGCTGCACCTATAAATTCTGAAAATAACTATGTTTTGACTTCGATGAGCTGAAATACCAGACGGTTACAGACGTTACAAATCGTCAAAATCACAAATCATCACTAGCAACCAACAGTGCAATTATTTGGTAGTTTCCATATCTTGTTTTGCCCAATCAATGCCGTCCACACAACTGAAATCCCGATTCCGACAAAACATTCAACGAGACATTCCAGCATAATTTATTGCCTGGATTACTGCTATCAGACAGGAAGATGGAAGTGACAAGCTCAAAGACCTCAAATACGACAAGGCATTCAACTGCCTCACAGAAATTCAAGCAAATATATCGTCTGGATCACTCCAGTCGCCAGAAACGACAACTCTACAGTTACATTTGAAAGCTTGGAAAAGTAGTAGCTCCCTTCACCAAATCGGTAATCATCATGTGCTAAAAATTGGGAATCGTCACTCAGTCAGGCCATCAACAAGCATACAGTAACAAGTAGTGTTAGTCGTTCCTTCTATAAGATCTAATCGATCGACTATTATACACTGACTCGGCTACAGTAGAAACGGGTAGGTAACAAAATCTAAGCATGGGAACAGCAACAGATGCACAGAAACTAGAAGGGATGAGGGGAAGTTAGGGTTCGGTGCAAGGAACAGACCTGCTCTGCGTGACGTCGTAGATCTGGCCCTTGATGGCCATGAGGAGCGGCTTCTTAGGGTCAGACCCGTCGTACTGCCGGAGCTCCTCCTCGGAGACCTCCCCCAACTGCACGGGCGGCGGGAGGGGCTCCGCCTCGGGCTCCTCCCGCGGGCGCGGCGGCGGCGGGGGCGGGGGCGCGAAGATCCCCGACACGACGTGGTACAGCGCGGCCGCCACCGCCACGGCCGTGAAGAAGGCCGCCGGTGACAGCCCCGTGTACGCCACGATCGCCTGCTTCAGCGTCTCCCACAGCTCCGCCACCGCCATCGCTGCTTCTGCTGCTGCCGCCTGCCGCGCTCGGGTCTGGCTCGCCGGCGAATCAGCGATGACGATGCGCTATCCTATCCTCCTCTCCCCACTCTGACTTCCGGGAGCGGGGTAGACTGGTCTTTCCGGGGAAGGGGAGCGAGGAGGCGGAGCAAAGGCTGTTTGCTTCTTTATAACTCTGTAAAAGCGCTAAAGGGAATCTTGTATACATGGAGTACTTAAATGAAGTCTATTTGCAAAACTTCTTCACGGATGAGTGTAACTTTTCGAGACGAATCTAATGAGCTACAGTAATCCATGATTAGCTACAGTAATGCTACAGTAACCATCCTCCGATCATGTGGTCATATGCCTCATTAGATTCATCTTGCGAATTAGCACAGAGGTTGTAGAGGTAGTTTTGTAAACTGCCTTTATTTAATACCCCTAATTAGTGGTCAAATTTATAAACAGTACTCCCTCTGTTTTTATTTATATGTCGCCTAAGGTTTGTCTTAAGTCAAACTTTGCCAACTTTGACCAAATTTATAGAAAAAAATAAAAATATTTATGATACCAAATTTGTTTCATTGAATCCACCATGAAGTGTATTTTAATAGTATAAATGTTACATGGTATAGTTATTGCTATATTTTTCTATACAATTAGTCAAAGTTAGCTAAGTTTGACTTAAGACAAACCTAAGACGACATGTAAATAAAAACGGAGAGAGTAGTACTAAATTTTATAACTAGTGGATCCAAACAGGGCCGAAATATCCGCAGTTTTTATGCAGCGACGGAAGGCGATTGGAAAGTGACGAGGCGTTATTAAGGGCGTGTTTGGATCAGATTCACGCAGCTCCACTCCACCAACTCCACCATAGAGCAGATCCACCGTGGAGTTGCAAAACGTGGAGCACCTCTTGAGGAGCTCCACAAAAAACGTGGAGTTGGCCTCCAGATTCATGTTTTTGGTGGAGCTGCAAAACATGGAGCTGATGGTGTTTGGTTTAAAATTATTGGAGCAGAGCTAAAAAAACATGGAGCGGAGTGGATCCAAACACGAAAATAAAAGGGAAAAAGGGGTGAGCTCCGTCCGCGGACGTAAGAAGTGGCGTGCAATGTCTGACGAGTGGGTCCGTGAATTCAGTGACGATGCAGCGGAGATCTCGAGGTAGAATCTTCGGTAATGGATCGCCTCGGATCCAGGGCCCATCTCTGCTCACGAAATTGCTAAGATAGTAATTTTTGTTTGTATATATCCTCGATTCGATTCCAGTTTGACGATTGTATATTTACATTTGGTAATGATTTACTTGGAAGTTGGAATACTTAAAGAGTTCTACGCGATCTATGCCAAGTGGGAATTAAGGATTCAACGAAACTTCTAGAGTTACAAATCGCGTGTTACTGCATTATAAAATCCTTATTTACGGTGGCCTGCGTTTTATCGGACAAGAAGTGTTGATAGACCCCTTTTTTTTTTGCATTGGTGAGGTTTGCACGGCAGCCAAAGAGTCCTTCTAGAACATTCGTGCTGACGGAATAGCTGACGTCAGCGATGGCCCTTGGGGTCACACTCACACAAAGGAGACCAATTTCCAATAGTTAATTCATAACAAAGTTTTTTTAGAGCATTTAGTACTTGTTCTGCTGTAGTTGTATGTCAGTGCCCACGGAAGCTTTGGACCCTAGTGATGTTTTTTTAAAGAAAAATAATTAATTAATTAAATATTGATGTTGCTCCAACGGAGCTGTCACATATGACGTATGAGGCCCATCTGTGAGACTGTGGCCCTGTTTAATTCCGGTGAGAAGTTTTGGTGAAAAATTTAGCAAAGAGAATCTTACCATTTAGGAGTACTAAATGTAGAGTAATAATAAAACTAATTATAGATCTCGCCTGGAAATCGCGAGACGAATCTAATGACGGTAATTAATCCATGATTAGTGGATATTTAGCGGATTGTTACTGTAGCATCAATGTTGCAAATCAGGGCATATTTAGGCTCATTAGATTCGTCTCGCAAAGTTACCCGAGGGTTATGGAATGGGTTTTGTCATTAACACAAGTTTACTACTCCATGCATGTAAGATTCTCTTTGGTGAAAAATTTTGGTTAAAAAGTTGGTGGAATTAAACACCCGGCTTCGTGTTCGGATGGAACAGATCAAAAAATTGTTCCAAGAAATTTTGCATGCATGAAGTACTAAATAAAGTCTATTTACAAAAACTTTTCACAGATGAGTGCAACTTTGCGTGACGAATCTAACGAGCCTAATTAATCCATGATTTGCTACAGTAATCCTACAGTAATCATCCTCTAATCATGCGGTCAAAGGCCTCATTAGATTCGTCTCGCGAATTTGTCAGAGGGTTGTGAAGATAGTTTTATAAACTGATTTTATTTAATACCCCTAATTAATGGTCAAAATAGGGTGCAAAAAATTTGCCCCCCAATCAATAAATAGTTGAATGGCCGTTGGCCAACGCCCATCATGCCCGACACCGACAAGGACATGGCAAGGCGACGCAGCGGGGTTTTTTTTGCCTCTCCGGCTGCTGCTGCTGTCCTCGGTCCTCCCTTGTCATCTGATCCTCTCGTTCAGCCAAAAAAAAAAAGAAAAAAAAGAGAAAGGTTTTGCTGGAAAAATACCGCCATCCTCTTGATCACAACGGAAGGCCCATTGACAAGTACCAGAACGGCAGCCCAGTCCAGAACTGGACTAGTTTTTTTCTCAAACAAATACGGCGGCTATTTAATCAAACATCGTACATACAACTCGGTGCACGGGAACTGCACGTCCGCGCGGCTGCTTCTGAGCGTTCACCGTTCACGAGCGCGGACCTCACGACGGTAGACGCCCCAGCGTCGCTGGGCGGGCAGCAGCTTGCCCAGTGCCCACCTCCTCCACGAACCTGTCCATGGCGGCGAGGCTGGGCAGGCACATGGGCACACGACGACGCCGTCCTCGCCACTGGCGTTCTTGAACGGGATGAGGAAACTGGCCACCCCGGCGGGGATGGCACCGATGCCACCCTTCGCGGGGCCGCTGTACGCGGTATGCCGGCCCTTCCCCACCCGAAATCCAGGTCTCCGAACCCGGCTTTGGTCACGTCCGATCGACACCAGAAACGCGCGCGCCACCGAGAAAAATGGCCAGATGGGCCGCCCGCGCAGCACCATGACCATGAGGTCAGCCGCCGACCGTTCACCGCGCGCCACTTCAGCCTGGGATCCACGCTGGCGAACATGAGGTCACCTCGGGCCGTGGAGATGTTCACCTCGCGCCACTTCAGCCTGAGATCCACGCTGGCGCGCACCGTTCGGGCACCCGCAACGGGTCGATAGTGCTCTCTATAAGCCCTACACGTAGGAAAGAAAGACTAGGAGAGAGAAGAGAGGTAGGGATGGGAATGGGTCGGCCCTGCCCTGGCCTTGGACCCGGCTCCCATGGCCTCAAGGCTAATTTTAAGGGCCACGGGTCGATCCCAATTCTAACTTTAACTATGGCCTCGATGATCCAATGGGCCGCATGGGTCGACCCAATATATTTTTAGACTATACTTATACAAGCACTTTTAGATATATAAGAGATGCAAATTATATTAATAGTATCTTAAAACACAAATTTAAGGTTTTGGGTTGGCCCTACTTGACCCATTGGGTCGGTAGGTTCTGGCTCTTATGGGCCCTTTTCTATTTGAGACCGACCCACGTGACCCATTGGCCTTGCTTTTTTGGGTCGGGCCAACTACCCAATGGGTCGACCCGGCCCATTCCCATCCCTAAAGAGAGGTTGTCGCTGCGTCTGACGAGAGCCGATAGCACGCCTTCCCACGCTGAGTGGGCCCCGTCATGTGCGGCCTTCTCTCTTGGGACAATAGCGGACATGATGAGGCTGAGCTTGGTGCTGGCGACGGCCCTTCGGCATCCGACAAGGGGAGAAGTACCGGGAACGGCACGCCGGCGCCCGACAGGGGCAGGAGGCCGGCGGCGTTCGGCGTGGAGAGGAGGGTCGAGGAGGGGCATAGATGAAGCGGGCAGACGCTGCGTGGGCTGGAGGCTAGCGTCCGCGTCCGGCGGCCGGCGCAGGCCGCGGTCCGAGGCCGGCGACCGGCATCTGGCAGCGGCAGGGACAGGACTTGGCAGCCGGCGCTCGCAGGGACGGGGCCTGCGTCCGGGGCAGTTAGCAACTGACGCGAGCTAATGCGGGTGTGGGGAAGCGGGCAGCCGAAACGGATGCAGCCGCTGGTGCTCGGGAGACAGCGATCGCGCGTCGTCGTTGTGGTCGGAGGCGGCTGCTGCTTGGCCTTTGTGGCCTTTCGGATGAGCTCCCTGATGGGATAGAAGTAGACTGGATGAATACGGTTACGGGATGAGTTCAACCGAAAATAAAATAGTGCTGACATAGTTTGGGGCAGAGTGTTATAAAAAGACCATTGGATAGATAGTCTTTTATGTCGAGTGTTATAGCAAGACCATTGGATAGATAGTCTTTTATGTTCTCTGTAGATTAGTTGGCAATGACATGGCAGGTTACATTAGACTATCCGCACTGGGACCGGCACCCCGCCCTCCAGGTCGAGTTTAGCGGCAAAACGGGCTGCAGCGGGGGCCGCTAAAGCGACCGCTACGCTAGCGGTCGCTCCCGGGACCGCCAAACCTGGCGGGGTAGCGATCGAGCGCTACCTGTGCACGTGGCGCCGCGCGGGACCCGCCTCGCCTCCCATCGCCGCTGCCACCAACCGATTCGCGCCTCCTCTACCTGCTCCGCCGTCCCGCCGCTCGCCGGCGCAGCAGCCCCATGAGATCCAAC
Organism: Alloteropsis semialata; assembly: GCA_004135705.1. Lineage (NCBI taxonomy): Eukaryota > Viridiplantae > Streptophyta > Magnoliopsida > Poales > Poaceae > Alloteropsis > Alloteropsis semialata. The sequence continues at coordinate 45,332,963 of CM014278.1, forward strand.
TGCACAAAATTGACAAATCGAGCTTGAACGAGACCAAATCGAGCTTGAACAATACCAAATCGACCAAATCGAGCTTGAACAAAACCAAATCGGCGCGCTGGCGAGCTCGAGCACAAATCCACCAAGAACAGAGAAGGGGAGGGGAAGAAATCGAGCACAAATACAGGTCGCCGTCGCCAAGGGGCTGCCGCACCTCCTCCGCCGGCCGCCGGAGGAGCTCCTCGCCCCTCCCATGGTGGCGCCGCCGCACCAGCGCGCGAGGAAGGAGAGGCGCGGGGACAAGGCCATGGGGATGGGGATGGGGATGGGAGGCGGATCAGCAAAGGAGGCGGCGGAGGAGCTCGAGCCGGGCGGAGGGAGCCAGGCGGAGGGAGCAGCCACGGTGGAGGCACCGGGGGCCTGCTCGCGGCGGAGAGAGCGAGGAGAGACGGGGACGAAGAAAGAGAGAGAGAGGGGCCGGAGAGATCGCGAGAGGGCCTCGAGAAATATCTGGGAGCCGGTGGAAAAAAAAAAAATAGAGAGAGAGAAAAAAAAGAAGAAAAAGAAAATAAAAAAGAGAATGAAAAAAGAAAAGATAAAAAAGAATGAAAAAATAAAGGGAAAAAGAAAGGAAGGAAATAGAGAAAAGAAAAAGGGAGGAGATAAAGGAGATGGTAGTTGGGATGGTTGAATAAAATATAGATTAGTTAGTATAGAGGTTGAGATATAGAGGTTGACGGGTGCAGAAGAAGTTGATATAGAGGGGAGAATCTTGATGACTTGAACAGAATATTCTTTTTAGAGGTTGACGAGTGTGGATAGTCTTACAGAGAGCATACTGCTGCGGCTGCCCTTCGTCTGCTCGCTGGCGCAGCGGCGGGCTGGCTGCGGGACGCGGCGTCGGTGGTCGAGGCCGCGGTGGCGAACTCGCCAGCCACGCCGCCGCAAAGCGTTCGCGTTCCCGGTGCCACTTTTCAATCACACACAGGACAGCAATTTTTTTAAAAAAACACTATTGGATTATTTTGTTTATATTTGACCTTCCATCTGCTTATGCCTCCATTTCCTATCACAGCCTAACTTTTCGGACGTTAAAGCAAAGTATTCAAACACATGCGTAAGCTTTTGCCAATTTTACTTTCAATTTTTTAAAAGCTATTCCTAAATCCAAAGGAGAGACAATGAGAAGAGAAATAAATTGAGTAGATATGTGATATCACATGATATGCATATAGTATTCAATTGTCACACGTTTTGTATTTTACAGATATGCCCATTATTCAAATGTGCCGTGCATGATAGCGACTTGCCACGACACTGATTGATTGATGATGTTGCTACCGACGATTGGCTGCTTTTAAAAAGGTGTAATGCTATATCATTTATCTGTGCTTTTTTTAATAAGGAAGGCACAGGGGATCATCAAACAATAATTTCAATGACTAATATAACCCCAGACAATAACTATAGAGATAATGAGAAGGAAGCTCCCATTGAAAATGACCTAATTGCAAAACCAGCTCCAGTTCCAAACAAGATCTATGAATATGCTCCAGTTCCCCAGCGCAGCTCCAGTTCAGGATCGAGTTGGAACCAGACTAAATTAAAAATGGTTTAAATATGAATATGCGCCAAGTTCCAGGATCTATGTTAAATATGTATACTAAATTAAAATAATTCAAATGTCTAAGCTATAAACAAAATGATCTATCTAAACACTCATGGCATACCTATCTTTCAAGAATTTTCGGAGCTACTCGAACTAGAACCCAGCTCTAAAGAAAATGATCTAAAATAAAATTCTAACCACAAAACTGCTGCACTATCAGCTGGTGCCCATGCAGCAACAATTGAAAGCATATGGTCGACTCCATTGTTGCAGTGACCATAGAGACTATCACAACACATTCAAACAAGACGAACTATTCATGGATTTACAGCACTAGCTACACACCATCCATGGACATTATTGTGAATTATTTATCTACGGCAACAACTCGGTTCTTGTTATGCTTTGTTTGACGAATGCCAGGTCAACAATTTTCTACACTGAGGCGGCGGGTTTATACCCAGATTAGCCATCTATTCCACGGACGTCAACCTCTCACAACCAGCATCAAACAGCTTCCCATAATCTTGCAGATCAAGGGACCTGACCTCATCCCGACGCCAAAACCAATCCTCGTACCTGTACCAGCGCATGATACCTTCATCCACCACCATTCGCTGGCATGCGATGCACGACCTGCTCTGACAGTAATGGAATTCACGCAGCCGTGAAGCTCTCTCTAGAATTTGTCCATCCAGCTCATGAACCACTTGCTTCCGCCCATTTGGCGCAATGACCAACAGCAGGCAGTGGGAAATATTCAGAACCTCAAGGTATTCCATCGAGTGCAGTAAACATTGCAGAGCTTCCATGGTAACTTTAGAACAACGAAGGCTCAATACTTTCAGCTTTGGAAGGAACTGAAAAATCGCCGAGGCAAATTGCTGATCAAATGAGCCCATGATTTTAAGTTCTGTGAAATTCTTGCAGCTCCTGCCTATCTCTTCCATAATATACGGAGGATGTCCGATGGTAGGCATTGTCAAGGACTCCAACTCTTGCCACCTTTGGATAGCTTGGCATATTCCCACTTTAGTGATACGGTTCCATGCTGGCATAACCAATCGTTTTAGGTGTGGAGACCTGCTAGACATCAGTCAAAATTATATTGTGTTAGCCTCTTTGATGCAAAGCGAGAGACCACAAAACTTGAGCATCAGGAGTTTTCTCGAGATATGATCACACAATATTAATGTACCAAAGAGAAGAGGAGTCGATTAAATTTAATTGTCCACTAACAGCCTTCCCTAGACCCCTTCTTAGCTACAGACATAGAATATTTACTTTGGATAATGCAGCATATCTATGTGTGATTCAATAGCAGAGCTCATATCACCACTAACTACAAGCACTCCTTTTTGTGCAGAAAGCCATAAGATGTAGTTCAACTGTTGTGTTGAAAATCAGCAACCAGGATAAAGCTACATAGAACATATGAGCCATATATAGGAACATGGAACCACAGCATTGATAACAACATGCAGGGTTTTGTTACCTTTCTGAGATGAAATGAAGGTGCTCATCTTTCATGTACAAATTGTAATGGAATATCATGCAGTTGACATTCCCACAGCTGATTGCCATAGCCACCCGTAGTATTCTTGCAAGTCTCTTGTCAGACCTATCATCAACCCAAATATATGGTGATGCTCTTGTCTGAATAAAATTGGATTTTAACAGTCCGAAGTCAAGAGTGCCCCAAATAAGTGGATCTGAACAGGCCAAGCGCCACAATCGACAAACTTGAGAAACTGGTGACAGTTCAACCAAATTTAATTCCTTGAATATCTTCACAAGGACATCAGTGTCCATGTCCTCCCATCTTTTGCCCATCCATTTATTCTCTCCCATTATTAACAAAATCCTGCAATGGAACAAAAATAGAATCAGTGATAAAAACTATCTGGAGAATCTGCTGGACCTGCAAGCATGGCTTAATAAATAAGCAAAAGATACAATATGCACAAGCAGAAGTAATAATAACCTTCATGGAACCAACATCACAGAAAATAATTTCCACCGCCACAAATTCTACTTCTAAGGTCTGAGATAAACACAGTTACTAGGTTGGACTATCGAGATCTTCTGGATCAACTAATAGCACATAACGCAGTAGAAAAACAATAAATAAATTTCTCAACATTGTAATTTTGAACATCGAACCCCCTGTATGCATTAAAATTATCAACATCCTTGGTCGATATTTTTCTTTGTACTTTTCGTGCTCAGAAAACATTTACGCAATTGCCAAAAGTAAGGATTTCAGAAAGGTACCACTAACCCAATAACATATAAAATGGGTCAATTTCATTCTTCAATCTCACCAACACAAAGTGAAGATGTTCATCACTGAGGATGGTATGTATGTATGCAAGACCAATCAGAGTAGAATTTAATAATCTACGAACATTTCATCTATTCCCTGATCCCACGCCAAATTGTCCTGCTATAGTATCGGACCAAAAGGTCTTGCACCCCTGCAATTATATTTACCAGCAGACAGAACCAAGTACATACAGTTCCACTAGAGAAAGTATGAAATTACTTTGCCAATTCTACAAAAACAAACGAGAAAATCTTGAAGAAATGTTAACATTCCTTCCTAATAACATAAATAAGAAAATACATAGGGTCAATAGGTCATCCATCTTCAGAAATGGACTGGTAGAAGATATGCCACTTAATTACAAATCCAAAAATGAAACAAAAAAGGTTATGCTGTTTACATTAAGCCTATGTTGTGAACTGGTGATTCTACTTCTATCATCGCTTGCTTTCATGGTGTCCTGCTATGCCCAATTCTGTAATAAACTGCTGTATGAGAGGGTGAGCCTTGGAGCTCACTAGGAGAAAAATCCGAGGAATGTCAAATTCACGGTGAATTTCACTTGGGTCATGGGGCTCAGTCAAACGCCCAAAACTTTTCTAGAAATGAACGCACCACACTTTGATTAGGCCTATAGTGTTGATGTCAAATAATGTCGATCTCGCAAGCTGAAAGGAGAAAACGAAAACAATCGAATAATGGGTTCCGATTAGTAGGCTAGCGCTCAGCACAAAAGTTCATGAGTGAGAACGAAGGATCTGGGTTTGATTGTTCCAAACAGGAACAGCGAAATCCAACCAAGGGAACGAGAACTACTTGGAGGGATTACTTACCAGCACGTAAGGAGCTCGGTCCTAGCCTGGACGGATCTCGCCCACGCTAGACTCCAGCGGCGCTGCGGGCGCCGGTACGCAGCAGCGGACAGAGGAGCGCCGCGCCGCGCCGCGCCACGCCGCGTCCGGTGGAGGATCCGGCAGAGGGAGAACGGGGAGAGAGGGACCGCGCGGCGTCCGTGCACGGCGGATGCGAGCAAAGGCAACGAAGGGGTCCCCGGCCGCGGCGATGGCGGCCGGAGGCGTTAGAATTGGGGGTTGCGCCCCCCTCTCGGCCGGGACGAGGAAGAGGAGGGGAGGAGGGGGCAGAGAGGGGGCGCGGGGCCAGGTCACGGCCGGCGGGGTTAAAAACGGGTCGGGTTCGGGTCGCGGGCGCGTCCGCGTGAACCGGGCTGGCTGGCCGTGTTTATGTTTTTCCACGCTGGATACACCGACATTTGATGGGTGTTTTTTTTTTAAGTTATTTGATGGGTGTTTTAAGGGCAATTTAAATCACCATCGTAACTTCCGCTGTCATCAACAGACAACCAATTGAAAGCTGTATTTGAGACAGTGATGCTTCTTCGTTTGTATAGTCGCCCTTTGTTTGAGTTTGTCAGTTTGACAATGTGCGAACGATTGGATTGGCATGTAACTCAACGATCAGCACGCTGGTCGGCTGATGACTCAAAAGCTCACGCTGCTTATTGACTCGTGGTGAAACCCTGTGACAAACAAAGTTTTTTGACCCACCACAAGGTATTCCAAATTCCGTGTCTATTTTCCTCTCGGTAAAGAGTTATGTGGCTGGAAACCCTTTTGGCATCTCCTCTAACAAAAATGGCATATTAGTTGTTTGGCAACGTATCAGGTGCAAATCAACCTTTTCGTGCAAACTTTAAGTAAATATAGATTAATGACAAAACCCATTCCATAACCCCCGGGTAACTTCGCGAGACGAATCTAATGAGCCTAATTTGACCATGATTAGACAACGTCGTGCTACAGTAAACAATCTCTAATGACGGATTAATTAGGCTTAATAGATTCGTCTCGCGATTTCCCATCCATCCGTGTATTTAGTTTTATAATTAGATCATGTTTAGTTCTCCTAATCTTCGATTTAGTTTTGCTACAGTAAATTTCGCAAATTTTCTCACCGAACTAAACAGGCCCATTGTCGACAATGATGATTGATTGACCCCTACCAGAAAAGAGATCATCCAATGTTGCACTCGCCACCTAAAGAAGCAATTATCAATTTATCAATAAGCCGTATGGGGAGGATCAAAACTCTCACTCATAATAGACCACCAAAAGGGACAATGGCTGAACTCCAACGCCTACCAGGACATGCATCCTTAGGCAAGACCAACACAAACATACAACTACGGTGGCTTCATTTTACATGTAAGCAATATACTACGAGCTCATCTAAACTTCTAACCTCACTACGCAAGCATATATGTGTAACTGCGCTGCGCCTGCGCAGAACCACATACTTTAATTAGAGCGCAGAAAACGAGTAGTGTCTTTTTTCTAACTTCTCATGAACACAATTATATTTTCTAGAGCCATCGGTACCACAACTACTCTGCAAGAGCTACTTCGACTTTTTATCCTCTATCCTATACGGCATCTTCCATCCGATGCGGCGTTGGACCTCTTCCATCCGATGTGGCAAGGTGAGACGACTACACACAGTGTTGGGCCTGGCCTTCAGCAAACGAATCCGATCAGTTGTGACGGCGGCACACTCGAATCTCGCCGAAATCGCGGATGCCGGCCGTCCCTCCTTTTTGATCTGAAAAAGGCCATGTTTAATTCCATAAGTTTTTCCTATTCATCCCGTCACATCAAATTTTAGGACACTAATTAAATATATTAAATATAGATTAATAACGGATTAATTAGCCTTAATAGATTCGTCTCACGATTTTCCGTCCATCCGTATAATTAGTTTTATAATTAGATCATGTTTAGCTCTCCTAATATTCAATTTAGTTTTGCTATAGTAAACCTCCTAAACTTATCTAACTGGAATTAAACAGGGCCAAAAAGGGGAGCGCGCGGGCGCAGGGCACAGGTGGCTTCGCCCGCCTGGCGGATCGTCAGACGTCAGCCTGCCTGTCAGCCCAGCGCGGCCCGGCAGAGACCGACGCGGCGCTTTTCCTCGGACCGTCAGACGGGAATATGCTGCCGGGCCCGGGCCGGGGCCGGGGCCGCAGCTTTTCTTCCTCGTCCCTTCCACGGACAGGGAGAGGTGTCAGTAAAAAGCCCCCCTCGTGGCGCCGTGGTGACCTCACCGGTCTCCCTCTCCGTGACGTCATCGGCTCGTCGCGCTGGCCTCCGCTTTTCCTCGCTTCGGCTCGGCAGCCAGTAAAGATATCGCTGACTCATGAGTTTGCCTCTGATCGGGCCGCCCCGCGCTGCCGTGCCGGTGTGGATTAGGGGGGGGTGCTCGGGACTCACGGAACACCTGTGTGTTGGTAATTTGACGCGGGTTTTCTCATTAATTAGCGATGACGGCATTGACGGGCACGATTGGAGAAATTGCATAAAAAATGACTCTGATCAAGTCAATGGAGGTGGGAAACTGCGTGTGCCATCCGACTTCTAGCGTGTTCGTTTGGGGATCAAAAAATTGATCCCCATTAAATGCACCTTTGACCATTAATTAAGGGTATTAAATAAAGCCAGTTTACAAAACTACCTCCACAACCCCTGTCAAATTCGCGAGACGAATCTAATGAGGCCTTTGACCGCACGATTAGAGGATGATTACTGTAGCATTACTGTAGCAAATCATGGATTAATTAGGCTCATTAGATTCGTCGCGCAAAGTTGCACTCATCTGTAAAAAGGTTTTGCAAATAAACTTCGTTTAGGGCTTCATGCGGGCGACAGTAATCCGGATCAATTTTTTGATCCGGCCAAACGAACACGGCCACTCCCTCATCTTTCAAGCTCTGCTTGTCTGGAGGCTGGAGCCTGTTGCAGTTTCGTCGTGCCCGTGTTTAGCTCAGCCGCCGTACAACGCTGCAGTTGCCAGTTTCCTTCTTCCTCCACTCCTCTCTCTCTCTCTAGCCTAGCCTAACCTTGGGTTTGCGTTTGCCTAACAGCAGCGTTCACTGCCCACTCATCCAAAAGGGAGACAACTACACTCTCCGACCTTTTCCACGGACCACAATTGCCAACGTAAACAGTTCGGCAGTGGCTGTTTCTCTCTTGGACATACGTCTCGATCCCCGCTTGATATCCGGCATGGCCGGGATGTGACGCTAGAGACGGGGAAAGGGGGAGGAGGAATGCTCGAAACGTAGGGGACGATTTGGCATCCGAGGGCTGAACGTGCACGGTGTGGATGGGAAACAGGGAAAGTGGTACACAGGTACTGCTCCTTGTGTGAAGATCATGTTCGCTGTTCCCACACGTGTAACTTGCGAGAGCACACAGATTCGGCCTGCCTGCTGCCCACGGCAGTCCAGCACGAGACATCACATCAGGCAAAGAGAGCGAGGTTTCAGTGTTCTTGTCGGACATATTCTGCCATTCATGTGCAATTTTTTGCTCTCATCGACCAAATATCGGCACAGATACAGGATCCAGGGCAGCAGGAGCCAAGACGAATTATGAAGCAACGCTTGTGTTGAGTGGGTCAAGAAATAATATAAGGCTAAATCCCAACCAACGGTGCCTGCTTGCATCGCGTGTGGCCGTGTGGGTGCTTCAGTGCTCCGGATCCTCTGGGGCTTCCACGACCTGCTCGGGTGACGCTTCTTCCTTGGCTTCCTCCGCCTCCGCCTCTGCACCCTCGGGCGCGTCGGCTTTCTTTGCGGACGAGGGCTTGAGCAGGTTGTTGTAGCTGCCGGTCTCCTTGAACAGCTGCCGGAAGTGGCTCTGGCAGTAGAGGATCCCGTTATGGGAGGCGTACGAGGCGGTCGTGAGGAGGCAGCCGCCGTGGGCGCATTTGAAGCAGGTCTTGTGGTAGGGCGCACCCTCCAAGGTCATCTGAAGAGTAAAATTTAAATGATCCGATATTCAGACTGTAGAAAAGCAAGACGAACTCTGGGAGAAAAGGAAAATAGCTATATGCATGTGCATCCTGTCAAAAGTTTGATAGTAAAAGCGGTTACCAAAAACTCAAATATATAAGCATTGGTGTTGTAACTCTGCTTGAATTTATTTGTCAAAAGTTGTGAGAGAGTGTTCAATTCCACTGCCACAATATGCAAGTCCCCGCACACAAACATACAGCAAAACCTTGGCATTATGATCGCTGGAAAACAAGGTATGCTTGTACCTTCTCCAATGGGTACACAGTCTTCTTGCAGGCAGCACACTTGTCTTGTGTTCCACAGAACACAGAGGACAGTTTGTTGGGGACCTTAGACTGTTTACAATTAAAAAAAAATAGGTTTGTGAGCTGCGATCTGTGACAAATTTGATTCATGCTGCTGATCTTACTCTTTAAAATATTAAATGGACTGCATGGATGACTAATCATACTGGCAGTTTTTTGAAGATTACAATCCCATTAGTTTAATAGTCTTCACACGAGGAAAATATGAACTCTTGTCTAGGAGATACATAAAAAACTCTACAAACAGAAGCAATCAAAGATTGTGAGGACACAGTACCTGTTCATTATTTGCCTTTGTACCTGAAGGGAAAGGAAAACAATATATAGCGATAAGAGTGATGTCATGATTTCATAAAAAAACAGAGGAAAAGTGTGATGCAACTATGCAAGTCAAGCTCACCTGTGGGGAAGTTTTTGCTGAAGGTGCCTGTCGCCTTGAACAGCTGTTCAAAATGGGTCTTGCAGTAAAGAACCCCATCCATGGAGGAGTAGCTGCACATCTGAAATGAGCACAATTTAACATCAGCTCATGCATAAAAACATAAATGAGGACATCATAGAGGCCTAGAGGGTATAAGAAATTGATACTTCGTGTCATGGGTTGCAAATGTCAAGAAGAGGGAATACCGAAAGGGTGCCTTTTGCAGTGGCTGCATCTGAAGCAAGATTTGTGGTATGGAATGCTGTCTGCGGTGAGGACATCAATGAAATGCACGGTTTTGTCACAAGCCTTGCACTTGTCCTGCGTACCAGAGAACGTCATCTTGATGTCTAAATGGTGGTACCTAACAAAATATGTTACTCGGTTGCTAACAAGAGTTGGCTGGTACAACCCTTCTATTGGTATCAAGATAACCTGCCTTTGGCTCTCAATCTGCAACCGAGTAGATGCAGAAGAAAGCCAAAGGGAGGGTGGGCAGAAGTGGTGGAAGACTTTAAAATGGAATACCTCAATCCTGGTTTGCAAGAGAAAAAATTGCGGGGGAAATAGAAGAGCGCGGTTCCAAGCCAAAGGAAAAGGTCAAAAGTTCTTTTTCTTCGAAAAACAAGGTCAAAAGGGTAAGAATAAAAGTTCCACATTGTAGCACTAACTTTGGACAATACTCCTTGCATGGTTCTAGTTTTTTGTTATTCTCCTACACAAAGTGGTGAACCATATTTAGTGTCCAATAATAATAGTATTGACCACTAATAGTCCGAGACATCTGTAGAATTAAACAAAAAAGGCAGTTCTATCTGGACCAATGTTATTATTAGTGCACCCAGAAATACACACAAAAACAACGTGCATTCTTAATTAACCCAGAACACACACAGGAATTGAATACAAAATAACATTCACTTCATCATTTGATGATTTATGTAAATAAAATTCCATTAGCCTTTTTGAGAAGTATAGCCTTGAAAACGAATTATATTTCATAAATAAATAGGAGATAATAACAACACATTGAGCATCCAAGAACAAGAACAAAAATATCTCCTCAGATGATCGGAACAGAATTGCTTTGCCAGTAACTATGCCTCTGAACTGGAGGTGACCTAGGATGCAGTGATGCACATGTACCTACCTTTTGTCTCTCACCCAAGTATTAAATCTTCTTTCGCTCCCACCCACGAATTCATTCTGCAGAAGAAAGTGTACCATGTCAGTTTTGCTTCTGTACAAAGTACTACCAAGGATATCCATGACAAGTTGGCAGTTTAATCTCCAACAGGGGATGCAGATGAAAAGTGCATCTAAAATTTACCATGACATTTATAGAACAAAGAGTATATAAAATACTTCTTTTCCATATAGGTATAAATAAATGATATGACTGATAATATATTTCTCTGTTTGTACATTTCAAAGTTAGTTGCATTCTTCTGGACTGAGGCGGCACACATTGGCACAAAAAAGAAAGAAAGAAGAATACAACAAGTTTACAGTTGATTGGCACTGGAATCAAAATGCCTTCCAATTTTTTCCAGTCTTCCAACCAAGTTGGTATATTGTGTATCCCAATGACAAATTGCGCTAGGCTCCAGTTAATGCTTCTGTAAGCAGTCATTTCAATCTGAACAATGTGCTATTCCAGGCGAAGTTACTTCTTCAGCAATCTCAAAACATCACCAACAAGGTGCAGGGAGCCAGTAACCAAGACCTAGTTCGATGTGCAAATGTATCAATGTCAAGTAGGAAAACAGCTGAAAGACTGAGAAATATTAAAAAAGAATAAAATCCCTATATCATGGAATAGCAGGACCAAGGTAACACAGAAACAAAACAAATTTAACAAAGATGTTAGATATTCTCAATAGGAAATAACTGACACATGTATGCACAGTCACACACGAGCAATCAGATTCAGAAGGTGAAGAACAATAGACAGCAATATCAATTATGAGTAAGTACATGAATTAGTGATGGTTACTACAACATATGTAATAAATTGGCACTGAAATTCTGCAAGCCCACGAGAGAGTAAGCTCAGCCTAGTACTGAGTGAATTATGCATCAAGCACTCTTGGATGCACATGATATGGTGTCGAAGTGATGCAAAGCATTTGAGATAATATAATAGAAACTGTGGTGTAAGCTTTCACCTGAAATTGAGTTGATTGGTTTAGTTGAGCAGTTTCCCTTAGCCACTGAATTGCCAAAGGAAGAGATTCAAAAACTGAGCTCGTCCTGCTAGTGTTTGAACCATTTAGACCTGCATCATTCCCACAAAAGCCCATATATCATCTTCAACTCAGTGAACTTGTGTAGTTTCAGTAAGAAACATATGCTGACAGCTAAACACAGTCTCACAATGAAGTTTAGAACACCTTTATTGCTATGAGGCAGGCTTTCCCACACCCTTTGGAGTGACAACTGCCATGACAAATCAATTTGTCCACGCTCTGAAGGTGGTGAAGCAACGGAACCAAGCTTGTTGTACTGTGATTGGTTTGGCACAAATAAGGCCCGCTCAAAGTGGAGACCTGAGGAAAAATGATTGCCAATCATTATGGGGCCAACAGAAGCATTCATTCAATTCAGAATACAAATACATTGATCTTGAAGAGCAAGCTAATACAAAGTATGACAGCAAGTTTACATACTACTCAACTAGCTGCAAGTAAACTACTCAAGGGAATCATAATATATATTTTCTACATGACATTCGGAATATTGGACTATTCCTTTATCTAAAAATATTTTCTACATGACATGGAAATCAGCAACAGTTATAGGGGAATCTTTTTTTTCCATACATCATACACACAAGTAACTGCAGAAGGAAATCATTATAGTTCGGTAAGGAATATTAATGATGTACCGTTTTGAGCACATGTTTCTAGAAGACGTGGAAGCAATCTCTGTGGATCTCTTACAGTCATGCAATTGAAAAGGAGAATCTGCAAACATCCAAAATCCAAAAGAGGATGCATATAACATTAAAGAACAATGGTACGCAAAAGATAAAAAGAAACATGAGTCAACAAGAAAAGCTGGCCCTGGAATGCATACCTTCCTAGAATTCCTGTCAGTATGAGGCTGCTCCAAAGCAGTTGGTTTATCATTATTTGTAATGTGGGCAAACCACCTCGCACACATTTCCATGCTTTCTGGGCTATGTGCACCGTCTAAATAGAAAACTAGTGAAGAATTGCCATCCAGATCATTTTCAAAGTTCACTTGTGGATCTGGAACAATCTGTGCTCGGCCTTGCAGACAAGCACTTGACAGTCCTTTGATGAACTGATCTGGCAAGGTGTCCTGCATTCAGTGGTAGAATGACAATTGACACTAACATATCTTGCAGCGATATTAATAGATACCTATTCGGAGTACTTACAGAATGTTTGGCATATATCCTGTCCAAATGACCTTGCTTCTCAAGCCAGGTATTAGCCAAGGCAACAGCGAGACCCGCATTCATGTATTGGTGCTCACCATGGAGTCCAAGAGGCTGATCCTCTAATTTCTGTGGGTCCAAAGGCCGGACTACTTGAAGAGAAGCCTTTATAAGATTTAAGTTAATTATTATATCAAAATATGATCAAAATTGCAATCATGTTATGGACAAATTAACAAGTGCAAGGGCATGGTGGCAACAAAAAATAAGTGCAGCACCAAATGTAACATACACCCAATTCAGAAGCCCGGCGCACCAGTACAGACATTGCTTCTTCTGGTTGTGGAACTGTATAGGCCGGAACTCCTTTCTGTATTGAGGAAATAGGCCACACAGGAAGCAAGAAAAATTCAGTTTTAGCCACAGAAGGGTTAAAGAAGATCCGAGCAAACTATGAAAAAACCTTAAATATCCCAGCCTTCTCTCCAGCAATTTCTCCAAGTGTGTTTCCTGCTCATGGGGAACGACAAATCTACTAAGGATGTAACTAGGCAAAGTAATTCATCTTTAAGTTTCATGACTAACCCAGAATTTCCATATGATCATACCCAAGGGATGATATTCCACAAACAACAGGTGCTCTGACCTGCCAATGTTTCAATTTACAAGTCAGCTATGCTCCCTACCTTTTGTTCAAGTCAGGATATTGGCAATGATTTCAACAGACCAAAATAGAAAGAAAAAAAAGAATGCACAAGTGCGAGGTTCAAACAGACTCTGCATAGTGTGCAACTGAACCTAGATGGCTAAATAAACAAACTACAGCACTACTGATCTATTATAGTTTGCAATGATATCCCAGGCCATCCCAGGCCAAAACGTTTTGATACAAAATCTAGTTGCAAAGTTCAGCATTTAAATTAGAAATTCGATATGGTATATCGAAATAATTCTTGGTAGTCAACAAGCTTCCCTTGTGGTTAGTGCTTATATCATATGAATCATAAAGGTTTTCTACTGTGCACTATTTGAATAGAGAGTGATAAAATAAGCATGCTACGCACCACATTCGTTGCATCATATTTCCCTCCCAAACCAACCTCGAGCACAGCTACATCCACCTGCTTAAACGGGACAAAACAAATAAAGAGTTTTGAGTACGCTGGTAAGAAAGCATCATAACATTGGGCAGTATGTGACAGGTTCATCGACCTAAGATGGTATTTGCTTCTTAAATAAAGTTATAAGTAGATAATTAGGCCCTTCATAATTTAGACTACTAATGACATGCCTGTATCTGTTGAGTGTATTGCATATAGGCTGCAGACTGTTCAAGCGAAGATATGCTTTTGTACCAATTTAGATTCAACAACTGCCCCACAAGATATGTTTTCTACCAATTTAGTCTGATATTAAATGAACCAATGTCGACAAATATCATTTTGGAGGGAAAAAACTCAAAATCCATAAAAAGGGAAAGCTGGGATATAAAAAAAAAAACTCCCCGCCCTGACACTGGGAAACGTAACCCGTGAGACTCCTGCCTGGGCCACACACGGTCCTCAGGCCGACCTGGGCCGTCTCTTGACCAGTGCTTTGGCACACGGGACCGGCGAGGGGATTTTTTTATTTTCCACAAACTGTGCAGCACCCAGGGATTGAACCCTGGGTGGGAGCTCCCCAGCCGCTGGCCTTTGCCACTACACCGTGAACCCCTTTGCGGGAAAGCTGGGATATGCTTAGCCACACCACTACATATAAAAATGCTGCAGATGCAGACCAGAAAGTGTTTGCAAAGTATTAACCTGCTCATCTGAAAAAATCTTGAATGCTAGCAGCGCAAGAAATCTAAAATAGGCCGGCATTGGTACATCATCACCAGTCTTGTCCTAGAAGGCACAACAAAACATTCGACCAAGTCAATGGTTATTTCCAAGGAATTCGTACACTCGGAGAAAGATGCCACAGATCCACTGTTGTTTCTTTTATACTTCACTACCCATATAAAGTGAATCCAGTGGACAGTTACCTTCAGTTTGTTCCAACACCACCAGAAATACCTTATAAACTTTTCTTCCGAAATGTCCAGCCTATAGATAGGGCACTCAATAAGCATAAATGTACATAATAATAGCAAGAATCAAATAAACTAAAGCAACTCAACTACAAATGCTTTAAAGTACAATGACGACAAGCTAAACATGCCAACCAATAACAAAATAAAGGTTGCAAGACGTAACAGAGAGTACCCATCAAGCCGAAATCGCTCGCGGACGTCCATCAAGTGTGGTGAAGTGAACAGTCCAGTGCGGAAACCACATGATCGAAGGATTGACTCAGCAAATGTGCATGTTGAACCCTAAAAGGTAGAAAAGATACAGAACTATCAAGATGCATCCATTAAACATTTTCCTTTTCAAGGTTCTATAGTATACTGAGTACTAAAACAATCTAAAAGCAGCTTCCACCCATTTGCGCTGGTCTGGAAACAAAGCTTGAAATTCATTTTTAGGAAAGAGAAACTCCACAGTTATGCATGTTTCAAAGTAAACCATTTTACACTAAAGGTTGCAGTGGTTGGTCATGATCTCAAGTCCCCCCTCTCCCAAGAATCAAACATACATTATTCAACCTGGATGCTCCTTTTTAATGCCAATATAGTATAACAATAAAGGCTTCAGAATTCCATAGGGAAACACAGGCCAAATGGAAACAAATAGTAGGAATTAGTACTGAACATTGAGATATTGTTATAACTCCACGACAACTACCGTTGTGCACGGTCACCAAAATCCATCCAAAGCAGTTTAGAACTTCAAGACAAGCTAACCCCAAGCTGTGACAACTGACAACACATGCAGCGCTTACCTTCCCTTTCGTCCCAGCAACGTGAACCACCTTCAACTGCGCGATGGGCCCCTCCAGTTCCAGTATCTGACAAGGCAACCACACTCCAATCAGAAAAACAACAACCAGACACGAAGCAATCGGAAAACCACCGGCGCCCACCCACCTGCACGTACTTGGCCATGAGCTCCCACTGGTTCCCTCGGTTGCCGGTGTCCGCGCGCACCTTCTGCGTTATCAGCGACGCGAGGCACCCGAGCACCTCCTCGTACTCCGCCGACACCGTCGCCACACCTGCACTTCCACCCTCACCACCATCGATTCACCAACCATAAATGCAACGGAGGCTTAACCGCACAGTCTCTGCTGGCTCGTATCGCTCACCTGCGTGGACGGCGCCGGCCATGGCTCGGGGGAGTAGTGGAAGGGACGGGCGAACCGGCACGGGGAGCGGGCGGCCGGGGTTACGGGCGAGCGGGTGGGGAGCGGCGTAGCGGAGTGGGAGGACGAGGCGGCGGAGGTGCGCGAGGCGCGGCGGGGGCATGGCGACGGAGGCGGGTACTAGTAGCGTGGCAGTGGCGGAGGTGGCCGCGGGGAGTGGTGCGGGCCGGGGGCTCGCGCCGCCGCCCGCGCGCATCGCTCCGATGTCCGATGAGTGGCGCGGAGCGGATCAGCCAGCTTTTATGCGGAAGATGGGCCCTCCTGGTCCTGGACTGTCTCGTGCTCGTGTTGGGTTCGAGCCTTCGAGGTGAGCAGTGTTGGGCCTGAAGGCTGAAAGGCTGAATTCATGATTCACTCAGCTGGTGGGCTCTCAGGTCTCGGTTGTGGGTTTGTTGTTGGGCTTCGACATTCATTCTGGCCTGATTTTCCAGAATCGTACCTCTAATGAAAACGAGGGGGCAAACACTTCACGAAAAAAATAAAACATCTCAAAAAGAAAAAAATGGGATGCCATTAAGAAACAACAGCGGCTAGAACAAAGATAAAATGGAACTATTTTCGCCCAACTTCAAGCAATTCTGATGGCGGCAGGCAGCGATAATTAGCAAAAATAAATCTGGATCCTGCGGCACAACCGACCAAAAACAAAACAAAACAAAACAAAGCAAAAAGAAATCGCACGGAGGACTGGTAAAGTAGCGAAGTGAAACCTCGATCAAAACATGCAACACAATCCCAAAAAAAAATTACGGAGGAAATTACTCCCTGCCACCCCTACTTACCATTACCAGTCACGACCAGCAGTGGCTGGCTAATGAATTCGGGCCTGTTCTGTTCTTCTAAGGTCTAACCTGGCCCTGGTATTTGGCATCTGAGAACTGAGAATCTGAGATGCAGATAAAACGCCATAAAGGCAGAAAGCAAGTGCTCGATAATTGCAAGCTTGCCGGTGACAGGTCGTTTTCAAGTGCATTGCTGAACCACTGTGATGTATACGTTCGAGCATTCGAGCTGTT
>CM014278.1:45354691-45413165 GCA_004135705.1 Alloteropsis semialata
TCCTCCAGGCACTCCTTCAGTTGAGCTTCACTATATCCCTGTGTTCCACAAACATTCGAGCAATGCCCATATAAATATCATTTCAGTTTAGTGTATTGTAATCCATTTCTCCTGTTAGCCAAAAAGACACTTGTTTATGTTCAAATATATTTTTCAAAACTTGCTAAAAGCCAACAATTGAGTGTACTGTAATAGAAGGAGCAGAACTAGAACTAGGCTAGTTTTTTTACCTCTTCAGGATCAGTAAGTCCACCTTTGTACAGAGAGTGAGATGCCTCTCCACCAACAGCAGACCTTTCCATCTCCTTGGTGCGTATCTGTATCTCCATTAGTGGCCTCGTCTTCCCAGGTTCACTGACATCGATGGCCACATGCAAGCTCTGGTAACCATTTTGTTTTGGTCGAGTGATATAATCTTCAGCATCCATCTGTTGTCAGTCATACAACACAAAATAAAAAAAAAGCCTTATTAGGTTGGGAGGTTAACAGTTGATAAAGGAAAAGGTTCAATTCCTGACCCTGGTGAAAAATTTATGTTATTAGAGTTGGAATACAAAGTGCTACTCAAACAATAGTAACAGTAATCATTAACACAACATTAAGCAAACTTGTTTTAGTCAACAAGCTAATGCATGAACTCCATCACAAAGATTCCACGCTCCATTCCCATGTCGATGGCTTGTTGGATCGAATCATCAGGTAATGCGTACATTTCATCCATAAATCATTGCAGCTCTCCTCACGAAATCGACTGACATTACTAAAATGTAATAAATCTAACCATTTCACCTGATTTGAAAAGTCAATTAAGGTAATCATCGTCTCTGATTAAGCGTTCCGTAATACAAAATGCAATCTTGGCACAACAAAACAATAATTGAAGCCAAGAAAGCTTCAAATAACAGATAAGTTTGAACTGTACCAGTTCATATAACCAGGAAGCACGCCTCTATACTCCAAAACAGGAGCGAGGACAGGGGGCTAGGCAAAAGCATAGCACCTGAAGGTCGGCGAGGGAGGCGGCGACGGCCAGCGCGCGTGCAAGCGCCCTGCCACCGTCGCCATCCCGGAGGGCAGGGAGAGCCAACTTCAGCGCACGGAAGAGCAGGCGCGACGACGACGAGGTGGCAAGGTCCTCCCCCATCCGCTCCGTGAGCTCATTGAACGCGCGAACCAGCTCCGCCACCAGCCGCCCGTGGCGGCCGCCGCAGCTCTCAAGGGTGAGGGGCGACGGAAGCCCCCCGCTGCTGCACGCCCCGTCCCGCTCGCTGTGCCGCGCCGCCCTCCTCCTTGCGCTCCGTGCGCGCGCGCCGCCGAGGGGCGGAGGAGGGGCGGCCGCCCACGCCCATGGCCGCCGCCGTCGCCCATGGCGGGGGAGGAGGAGGGGAGCCGAGGGAGCGGCGATGGAGCGGGTGAGCAGGGAGGGAAGCGAGAGAGAGGAGAGAAAATAAAAGAAAAGAAAAGAAAAAGAAAAAGAAAGAAGATGGTAGTTGGAATGGTGGAATAAAATATAGTATAGTTAGGATAAAGTATGGGATTTAGAGTATGACGGGTGCGGGAGAAGTTGGTATAGAGTATGAGATTTGGATGACCAGGACGGAATATTCCTTTTAGAGGATTAAGATAGAGGACCACCAGTGCGGACAGCCTTATGTTGGTGACAGTGTGCGGTCCTTTTTGTGGTAGGCCCTATTGAGTGCGATTGTAATTTGAAGCCGCGCAAATTTTTCTGGGCCTTCGCAGCAGCACTATGTACTATCGCCTATCGGCCCAGAAATTAGGAAAAGGCATTAGTCTCCGAATTGTTTTTCGTTTTCATTCAATTTTTTTCCCTCCAATCGCGCACACTGTGATTTTTTTCTGAAATATGAAAAGGAATGGTCAAGTACTAGTAAACAGGTAGAAGGGCGCCCGCGTTGTGTTAGAAAGTGCCCACTAATTGCGGTCAGTCGGTCATTTCCCACGATTGGCGAACCCGAATTTCACTGTGATTATTTGTTGTGGTCACTTGCCTTGAAAAAAAAAACCGAGGTCAGTTGGTCAGTTGCCTTGAAAAAAAAAACCGAGTATGTAGTCTTTAAAGCATGGTGATATTGCTAAAAAATCTGACGCGATCTGTTTCGGAAACTTTCTCGGAAAGGACGAAACAGTTGCCACTAGGAAAAACAAGTACGGCAATTTCCTGTCCAAAAAGAGGCAATCAAGTGAATCAACGGTGGGAACAGGAAGAACCCGACTCCACGTCATCGGTCGTCAAGTCAAACGTGCAAGTGGGAAAGCCGATCGTCTGACCAGTTGTTATGTATTTATGCAATCCACCATGCATGTCGCTTGCTAGATACATGCATCGTAGATTCATTCATAGATGCAGCCATGCAGGCAGGCGACATGTTGCCACTTTTATAATACTCCGTACTCAATCTAAGCATCAAGGCATGGCACACTGGGGAAATTTAACTATTTAAGAACATTTTACCTCTTTTAGACTTTTTTTTATTTGACAAGGACCTCTTTCTTTAGACTAGATGACGACTAGGACTACCAGCTCCTACAGTCCTATACTGTCCTACGGAGTACTCGTCTAGTAACGACTAATCAACACGCCAATGACGCGGAGGACTTCGACAGGGAAGAAAAACTCCATTGACATTGACACTAGCCACTGGTGGAGACTCTTATTTTGAGTCCTCACGATATTTCTCCAAGACGCTCCAGGGGAAAAACAAACTCACAAGATCAGAAATAATCAACCAATAATTCGGAAGGCTTTTGTTATGTTTTTTTTCTAAAGTTATTCACCTTTGTCATTATCAAAATAGTGTAAAGTAACATCATAAAATAATCTAAAGTTATACATCTATGCCACTATAAAAATAATAATCTAGAGTAATCCTCTAGTGTTCAGCTAAATTATCCTATTGCGCCAAAAAAGAGAGAGACTCGCGTATATCATTGTAAAGAATAATCTAAGTAACTATCAAGATGTGCATCTAAATTGCCAACCTTCCTCACTATTAGAAATAACGTAAAGTAATCCCTGAATCTGTATCTAGATCATCTTTCTTGTGCCATTAACAAAAAAAATCCCAAACTACTCGTGTCATATATATGCTTCTAATTTACCTACTTCCCATAATGTCTGTCACTACGTGGACCATGTATATATGTATCTACGAACTCGTGAGCATATTTTCTCTTTGGCTCAAGCAAAGATTTCAACTAAACACATATCAAACTCATGTCGAGATGCGATCCAAGGTAAAAAGCTAATGGAGATGGAATTAAATGAAAAGACATAGAGTAATTGGTAAGTGGTAACGTAAGTATATCCACAACGATAAAGATACTTAAGTGTACGAGTATTGCGTTGGAACGTGAATAAACGAGATAGCACACAAAACATAACCAATCTTGATTGGCCATATATATCCATGTATTCTTAACATTTTTGTCTATCTTAAACAGGATCACGGGGGGTTGATGAGCTAGTTTTTCTAGCCATGTTTTACATGGTCCGTTCACCTTTTTCAGACAGCCCTTCTGACGCCTCAGCTCATTTATTTATTTTTTCTTCCTTCTTCGTACATACCGTGCATTTTTTCCCCATTGGAAAACCTGTCCTTTATGTATCGCATGATTTACCTATGATTTGTTCATTTATCTTACAGGGGAGACGCTGTATAACATATGATTCGTCGTCCAGCTTCTTAGATACTTCCAAGTAGCAGTTAGGGCCTTGACAGCGATACTTAGCTTGGCGTGATCTATGAGTTCAAACGTTGAACAGGAGTTGACTGACCGACCGAGAGTGTGGCACTGGTCAGTACCTTCTGTTGGTCAGTCAGGCAGATCCAGACCTGCGCCTGTGCTTTCACAACAGATGCCCTCACAATCTCGCTTCTCTCACGCATGAGCCGCCTCTTGTTGGTCTCTGATAGACACGGGCTCGTCCCTGACAAACTTAAATTGCAATTATCCAAAAACTAGAGCAGAAAATTATAATTATATATATATATATATATTTACAGCTACAGTGCAAATCATTTAAACCGTTTAATCTATCGTCTAAACCGTTTAAACTCTAAACAGAAAGTGAGTGACCGTCTCGCGTTTAGTGTCTAGGATAACATCGGCTTGAGCCGGCTCTCGTTCGTCTCTGACAGACACGGGCTCGTGTCTTAATTCCCATCGAGACGCCCTGCCAACCACACGCTAACTCAGACCTGCCCCAGCTAAGTAACCCGTCTAATTGTCTGGTTTGGTTTAACCAGAATCATCAACTGACCAGCCGAAGGATGGCAGACTGGCAGTGGCGGTAGTAACAGTAATAATACTGTAATAGTAGTACAACCACTAATCCTGAGTAGTGAAATGGACTGGAAGAAACGACTGCACGAGGGTCTCGTCTCGTCGATGCCCGGCCGATGCTGGGGAAGAAGTGGCGGGTAACGATCCGTCCACGCCAGCGGCCAACCCACTCCGAGTTAGTGCAGGCAGCACCTTTTCGAGTTTTCGTGCCATGAGCCCATGACCGACCGATCTCTTTCGCCTCCCACTTGATTACCTACCCCTGGACCCTGGTCCTCCTGATCTCGCCGCACTTGCAGCGAAGTTGAGGGCGAGACGCAACGGAGATGGCGCGAAATTACAGCCACATTCAAAATCCTGTGCTTGGAAGTTGGAATCGGGACGCGGACAGAAATCCCGGTGAAATTTCAGGGCGAGGAAGACAGATGAGCATCGTTTGGGTAGTACGTACTACATCTTTGCCATGCGTCTGCGGAAGTTGATAGTTCATCAAGTTGGGAACTTGGGATATATAACTAGCACTGTACCAAGAAAAGGAGCATGAGCGACCATTCGATCTGTCGCTCTTTAATCTTTATCAGAAAAAAAAACTTTGGCCGGGCCATGCAAATGCGCGGAAATATCTTTTTGCAAGAGCGACGCTCGCAGGAACGGTCGCCACACGATTGGTGCGCGCATGCCTTCATTCGTCCACACTCCACACACAAAGGAAAGCAACGCCGGGCAGGCGGTCACGACGACCACACAGCGTGGCGTGGCGCACCGTACCACTGATGCAACGATGCCGGGAAACACCGTGTCCCTGTCGCCCCCTTTCGGTCCGTGCTACACTGTTATCTGCCGGGCAGGATCACGCTGGTGGTGTAGAGAAGGACCCGTCAGGGCTCGTCACCAACAGCAAATGCTGCAGACAGACACAGGCATACGAACATGAACTGATGGGCAGGCTGCACGGGGGGCCATCATGCGGGCACCACCACGCGCGCGGACCGACTGCACCGATGGGCGATGGCCCCTCGGCACCCGTCCAAACTCCAAACGCCGTCCCCTACGGCCCTACGTCCTCGTCCCACGTGCTCGGTCCGGTCCGTTCACACTGGGGTCGCGCAAAAAGTTTTGGACTGCCAATAGAAAACCCTCACGAAACTGTGTGGCGTCGCTGGCGAAAATTACCAAACCAGGCAGTGAGGACTAGTTTATCAGGCGCCTTTCCTGTTGACTTGACCCGACTTGACGCGAGCGTCGAGTACTTGTCTCGCAACTGCTCCCTCACTTCCCTTTCAAAAAAAAACCAAAAAAATAAACGGCTCCCGCATTTCCATCGCATCTCGAACAACACTCGGCCTGGCTGTACGATCGTGTATATAAGCGCGTCCCAGTGCCGCTCCTTTCGGCACACCAAGCACAGCAAGAGGAGCAGCAGCTCGCCACCGTACTACCTGCGCATCCTCCTCCTCATCAGAGCTCAGCGAGTCACTGTGCATTGCCGGAGCAGAGGAAATGGCGGGCGAGCTCAAGTTCACGGTGCGGAGGAAGGCGGCGGTGCTGGTGGGGCCGGCGGCGCCGACGCCGCGGGAGCTGAAGCGGCTCTCGGACATCGACGACCAGGACGGGCTGCGGTTCCACATCCCCGTCATCCAGTTCTACCGCCGGAGCGCGATGATGGGCGCGCGCGACCCCGCGCCGGTGATCCGCGCCGCGGTCGCCAAGGCGCTCGTGCACTACTACCCGTTCGCCGGCCGGCTCAGGGAGCTCGAGGGCCGCAAGCTCGCCGTGGACTGCACCGGCGAGGGCGTCCTGTTCACCGAGGCCGACGCGGACGTCCGGCTCGAGCACTTTGGTGACGCGCTGCAGCCGCCGTTCCCGTGCCTCGACGAGCTCATCTTCGACATCCCCGGCTCGTCGGAGGTCCTCGGCTCGCCGCTCCTCCTCTTCCAGGTACCTTCGCTCGTCCTCCGTTTTCTTGGACACGTGTACACGTGCCGCACACGTGCATGGGGATGGGGAGCTTATTATATTACGTGTGCGCGCGACGTGCAGGTGACGCGGCTGGCGTGCGGGGGCTTCATCCTGGGCGTGCGTCTGCACCACACGATGGCGGACGCGCAGGGGCTGGTGCAGTTCCTGGGCGCCGTGGCGGAGCTGGCGCGCGGAGCGGCGGCGCCGTCGGTGCGCCCCGTGTGGGGGCGGGAGCTGCTGGAGGCGCGCGACCAGCCGCGGCCGGCGTTCGCGCACCGCGAGTACGACGAGGTGCCGGACACCAAGGGCACCATCATCCCGCTAGACGACATGGTGCACCGCTCCTTCTTCTTCGGGCGGCGGGAGGTCGCGGCCGTGCGCGCCCACCTCCCGCCGGAGCTCCGGGCGCGGGCCTCCACGTTCGACCTCCTCACGGGCCTCCTGTGGAGGTGCCGCACGGTGGCGCTGGCCCCGGACGCCGACGAGGTGATGCGGATGATCTGCATCGTGAACGCCCGCGGCGGCAAGTCCGGCGCCGCCATCCCGGAGGGCTACTACGGCAACGCGTTCGCGTTCCCGGTGGCCGTGGCCACGGCCGGGGACCTCGCGGCGAGGCCGCTGGGGTTCGCCGTGGAGCTGGTGAAGCGGGCCAAGGGGGAGGTGGACGTGGAGTACATGCGGTCGGTGGCGGACCTGATGGTGCTGCGCGGCCGGCCGCACTTCACGGTGGTGCGCGCGTACCTGGCGTCGGACGTGACCAAGGCCGGGTTCGGCGACCTGGACTTCGGGTGGGGGAGGCCGGTGTACGGCGGCCCCGCCAAGGGCGGCGTGGGCGCCATCCCCGGGGTGGCCAGCTTCCTCATCCCGTTCAAGAACGCCAAGGGCGAGGACGGCATCGTCGTGCCCATGTGCCTGCCGGGCCCCGCCATGGAGACGTTCGTGCAGGAGATGGGCAAGCTGCTGACGCCGCCGGCGGAGCAGCCGCAGGACGCGTTCCCCGCCATCAGGGCCGCGCTGTGAGCCGAGTCGTGTCAGTCTCCGTCGATGATTTCGGCCCGTGCTATGCCATACATTATTATCGTGTCGCGCGTGTGGGTAGTGAGTGGGTGAACGAAGTTGATGCGCTGCAACTGTGCGTGGGTGGGGTGTTGCGTTGATCTGTGTGTACACTACAGATATATATACGTGTCGTCCAGCAAACAGGTAAGAAGGGCTCGCGGACTGAAGTGCGCGCATTTGTGCCCGTCAGTACTGCGGCCCTGCGATGGGTTGTGTGATTTTGTATGTAGCATGTAGATTCGTACACGTATGCGTTCTTGTATACTTCGATTGAACAGATTATCTTTTTGAGAATAAGTACTCGGCGATCTGCGTATCAGTATGTTTTCAGCGAGAGTACACTCGGTGCTGATGTCGTCGGGTACTCGGGTGTGGTAGCTGTCTCGAGCCGCTGTTAGAAGAACAGTTTGTGGGCCGGGCTACCGTTTGGGTAACCAACTAGGCCTGCATCGTTTAGTTTGACAGGCCCAGCGTTAACCCTGCGGAAATGGTGGGCTTGTGTGGGGCAAAGAGATGTGTGGAAAGGAAAAAGTCCTATTTACCTCCCTGGATTGATGGCTGAGTTAGCGTAACCTCCCTGGACTCGAAAACCGTCCGTTTCGTCACTCTAGACTCGCGATACCGGACACGGGTCCTCCCTCGGCGGTTTTGAAAGGCGGTTTTGCTGACGTGGCGTCATGTCAGCAGTCCAATGTAACGCCACGTCAGCTACGAGGGGGTAAATTGGACTGTGTTGATAGTTCAGGGGGTCAATTGGACTTTATCAAAAAATATTATTTTTTTTTCTTAGAAGATATATGTAATTAAAAATCCTAATTTCTGGTTTAGTCTCGGAAATTCATTTTAGCTCAAAAAATATGAAAACAAGTTTCACTTTTTTAGACTTTTCTAAAATCATGTTCTGTTTATAGTGCCCAGTTAAAAATATTTAGATCCTATGGTTATATTTTAAATTTTTTTGTGGTTATGTTATAATTTTTTTGTGGTTCTATTATTTATTGTAAGTAGTCTCAACTGATTTATTATCATCTCATATATCGTTTGAGGCTCAACTTCAACTCGGCTCGTTTAACTCGTCTAAAGTTGAGGCTCAACTTCAACTCGGCTCGTTAAAATATGACCATAGGATCTAAATATTTTTAACTGGGCACTATAAACAGAACATGATTTTAGAAAAGTCTAAAAAAGTGAAACTTGTTTTCATATTTTTGAGCTAAAATGAATTTCTGAGACTAAACCAGAAATTAGGATTTTTAATGACATATATCTTCTAAGAAAAAAATTTATAATATTTTTTTGATAAAGTCCAATTGACCCCCAGAATTATCAACACAGTCCAAATTTACCCCCTCGTAGCTGACGTGGCGTTACATTGGACTGCTGACATGGCGCCACGTCAGCAAAACCGCCTTTCAAAACCGCCGAGGGAGGACACGTGCCCGGTATCGTGAGTCTAGGGTGGCGAAACGGACGATTTTCGAGTCCAGGGAGGTTACGCGAACTCAGCCATCAATCCAGGGCGGTAAATAGGACTTTTTCCGTGTGGAAAGAACGGAGCAGCCCACAGGACCGCGACGCCCACTGCCCCATGCGGCCCAGGACGAGGCGGCCGACAATAATTCCGTTCCGTCGAGAGGTCGGCATCGTTTGCTTTCCTTTCCGGATCGAACAGAATAAAACCGAAAAAGTTTGACAGAGAGAAAGCATACGCGGAACGCACGATGCTCGCCCAGATCTGGTCGGGTTCTTGGTCGTTTTGTTGCACGAACGGTCCCTGGTAGAGGTGCTTTACCCAAGTGTACGTGCCACATCCATTTCGGGTAAGGCCAAAGGCATCTGGTTCCTCTGGTGCTCTCGGGTGCACGATCTAGTGCGTGCACTTGTCGCCGCACGGACAAATGGAGAATGCTGAGTTGCATCGACTATGCCCGTGTAGATTGAAGGATTTGGTTCACCTTGCCATGGTTTCCAATTAAACAGAAGCCAACTCCGATCCACCAAGTCAGACAATTGCTTGGTCGTAGTCGTAGNGTGTTGCGTTGATCTGTGTGTACACTACAGATATATATACGTGTCGTCCAGCAAACAGGTAAGAAGGGCTCGCGGACTGAAGTGCGCGCATTTGTGCACAGCAGTACTGCGGCCCTGCGATGGGTTGTGTGTAGTTGTATGTAGCATGTACTCGTATGCGTTCTTCGTACACGTATGCGTTCTTGTATACTTCGATTGAACAGCTTATCTCTTCTCTATATACGAATCACGCAACAAAAGAGGGCACCTCATTGGCCACGTCATCGCCAATTCCCGGCCGTCCGATCGGCCGGGCGGACGGCCGAGATTGGGAGGTCCCCAGCCATTTTTCAAAAAAGCTCTCGAATTTCATAGAAATAGAACTCGCCGTCCACTCCAGCCTCTCATAGAAATTTGCGAAAAAGTCCTCAACTTTCCTCGAAATCAACCCGTAGTCCACCAGTACCGGATCAGAGAAATTTGCAAAGAAACCCTTAAGTTTTCATTGAATCAACCCGCTGTCATGGTCCTCTCTTAGGAATTTTTAATAACAACCCTCGGTTTTTTATCAAATTAAATCACAGCCCGTTCCATCCGTTACTTCTACATGACCAACATTATACGTACAATTTGACCACCAAAACACGTTCAAATGAAAATGTGTCCAATATAAAATTTGCTTGACATTTCAAAATTCACAACTTTATTATAGGATATACTTTTAAATTTGAAACGCTTTCAGAGTTCCTTAGCACAAACGTTCACATACGATCCATTGCACCTATGATTCAGATACCAAAACATCTCCAAACTAAAAAATGTTCAACATAAAAAACATTCTAAAATCTAAAAACCTACACTTTGCTACACAACAAAAATTTCAAAATCAAAGTGTTCACGCAATCTGTTCGCATAAATGTTTACACACAATCCATTGCACATACGTTTCAAACACCAAAACATCTTCACATTTAAAAAGTTGAATGTAAAAGCTACTCAACAACTTCTCCAAACTAAAAAGTGTTCAACATAAAAACATTCTAAAATATACAAACCTATGCTTTGCTACACAATAAAATTTCAAAATCAAAGCGTTCACGTAATCCGTTCGCATAAATCTTTACATACAATCCGTTGCACATACGATTCAAACACTAAAACATCTTCATATTCAAAAAGTTGAATGTAAAAGCTACTCAAAATTTTAAAATCAACAACTTCGCTATAGAGTAGATTTAAAAATGCTAAATTTTCACACATCAACATAAAATACACTTCAAAATAAAATGTTCTCCACATTCTAAAATCTAAAACCTCCAATAGAGCGAACTTCTAAATTCAACGTGCCCTTGCAATTCATTTAAAAAAAATATTTATACGGCTAAAAAAAAACCCGGGCACATCCACTGGCCACCCACGGCGTACAACTTTATTATAGGACATATTTTTAAATTTGAAACGCTTTCGCAATTCGTGCAGACACCAAAACATCTTCAAACTAAAAAGTGTTCCACATAAAAATTATCTAAAATTTAAAAACCTAAACCTTTGCTACGCAACAAAATTACAAATTCAAAGCGTTCACATAATCCTTTCGCATAAATGTTTACATACGATCCGTTGCACCTACGATTCAGACACCGAAACATCTTCACATTCAAAAAGTTCAATATAAAAGCTACTGAAAATTTAAAAATCAACAACTTCGCTATAGAGTAGATTTAAAAAATGCTACATTCCAAAATCTAAAACCTCCAATACAGTGAACTTCTAAATTCAACGTGCTCTCACAATTAATTTACAAAAAATATTTATATGGCTACAACAAAAAAAAACACACGGACACATCCACTGCCCACCCGCGGCAACGCCGCGGCCTTTTCTAGTCTTTTTGAGAATACTAGTGGAGAGGCACGTGCCACAGGCACGTATTTCAAAAACATAGTAATAATAATTTATGTTTAAAAAATCTAGATGAATAATTTAATATTTATACAAAAGATGATATGCCTCTATTTTCAAAAAAAATAATATACAAGAACTTTATACTTAGTAATCTAGCATCAGATATTGAAATTATGCCTCTATTGCATCTTTTCTTCTCAGGAATTATGTGGCATCCAATGACATCCAAAAAATGCTCAGTTCACTTGGACTGGCATCAACTGGCCAATGCATCTAAAATTTTACCATCAAAATTTCACGTCTAGGTTATAATTTAGATGCCAGAGACGGCATGACAAAAGTAGCAGCAATCAGAATTAATCAGAAAAACTGAAAATTATGTGCAGGCAAGCATGTCCGAGCACAAGCGCTTTGATGAACCGCAGGACCTCTCTCTGTCTATTGTAGTATAGTGTATCAAATGCAACTAAACAAAGCTACTACCAGGAATCTTGTGGGCTACAAGGCCTAACAAAGAGTTTCAAGTCACAACCTGTTATAATCCATTTGTCAAAAATTCCAGCGCAGCATCAAGTATATGTGCCAAAGACAAATGCTATTACAACAATGTCTTGAGAGAATGGCAGAATCAACAGCTCAAGCAATAACTTAGATGGAATACAAATATCTCATGACTAACAGTCATTAACATGATAATAGCTGACAACTACTGAAAC
The DNA here is from genome assembly GCA_004135705.1 of Alloteropsis semialata. Taxonomy (NCBI): domain Eukaryota; kingdom Viridiplantae; phylum Streptophyta; class Magnoliopsida; order Poales; family Poaceae; genus Alloteropsis; species Alloteropsis semialata. Next base: position 45,366,649 of record CM014278.1, read on the forward strand.
ATATCCACCTGATAGAACTTAAAACACCTCGAATCCCATCCTTTAAACTCTACTAAATCACCTTTTGCAGCCTGAATCTTCTATCCAGCCATCTAATATGAACAATGAACAAGGCCCATGTAAGTGCATCATAAATTCAATTAATATAACAATGCAATGTAGATGAAAATACAATTTAACTGTAGGAACAGATATATAGGACTTGACCTTTTCAGTTAACAAAAATATATTGGTTTCCATGATTCAAAAATCGGTTGATTTTTCTTTAGTCCATATTGGAGGCCATCAGTACTGGTGCCCTCTCACAATGTGAGCTACCTAGCTGCCCTACACCAGCTAGCATGAATATACTTCCTAAATTCCTTGCTATCTTTTCAAAGTAGGATAGTACTATATGCACAAATCATGCAGCAATCATGCAGGTGACAATAGAAGCAGAGGAAAGGACCAAGAGTAGAGCGAGGATACCTGAGAAATCTTGTTCTTCAACCAAATGAGCCGGACGATTGGATTTTTAGTCTTCATAAAGATTTGTCTATTCATCATATAGACATAATTGAAGAGCAGGGACCATAACTAAAAAAATTAATCGTCCTCTTCTTCCTTCTCTAACATGAATTGCCTAACTGCCTCTAGTATATATATTATATTATTAATTAATGATATTAATTTCAGCATACTGATCAGTAAATAATAAGTAAAAAAACAAGCACTGATAGTAAAATATCTGCAGAAGAAAGAGGGAGGCAGCAGGAAAAATACAACAGGCTGATTTTAATCAGTTTTCCTTATGTTAATCCTGATTGGTAGCTAATATAATTAGAGGAATATAAGTAAATCTTAGAATATAAGTAAATCTTAGAATATAACCTTGATACCACAGGCTCAGTTTTCCATGTTTTCATCACCCACAATAAAAAAACAGTGCACCAAAATCTTAGAATATAAGTATATATGCGTACCTGCATAGTGAAGTATGACAGAGTTATGATCTCAGGATAGAAGCAAATATTAAAGTGGTCTGCACTTTTGGATAGAAGCAACGCTATCAGATTTCAGATTTCAGATGATAAAACCGAATTAACTTACAACAAAATTATAGGCCTCCAATACTATGGCAGGAATACATCCATAGAATGTATTAGAAGTTTTGCAAAGAGTAAGGCAATGAAACGTATAATCAGAAGCAAATCACAAGCATCAACAGTGTCAAAATATAACAGCAAATTGTCACAAAACAAGCATCACGATTGTCGATCCTAGGATGGAACCATACTGAGAAGAAGACAATGCATAGGCATTTCAATGAGTCGTATCAGAAAACAAGCTAACAAGACCTTACAAAATTGCCTTCAAAGTTTCCAGAAGTAAAAACATGTGAAAGTGCATCTATGATCCTTTTTGGTTTTGGCTGATTAATGACAACACGCTTTAGTATCTAATGTTTGCAATGAGGCATGCACACAGGTGACAGGTGAAAACAATAAATAGCATATGGAGAAATGTGGCACTCAAAAAGGGAAATGAAAGCATGGATAAAGCTTACACGAAGATTAATTTTTATTCTCTTGAAAATTGAGTTTAGGAAAACCGTACTATTAAGAGGGATGTCAAAACTAGCTTGGTGATGACAAGGTACTCAAAATATGAACTAACTTAACCATGAGACACACCTTGCACTTGCACTTCACTTAGGAAATTAATTGAGAGTGCTTTACCTGTGAAGTTTCAGAGGTTCTGAACAATTGTTCGGAGTCTCCGGACATTGGTGTCTGGAGAGAGGTGTTCTCCAGAGTGTTCAGAGACTCCGGAGATTTTTGCGGAGACTCCGGAACTTAACAAGTCCAACGGCTATTTCGGCTGAAGGGGTATTTATACCCCTCCGGTCCCCTCCTTTCAGTTCTCTCTGACTCCTTTTCGAAGTGAAGCTTCCAAAAGCAATTCCAAAGCCCCTTTTCACTCCCTCTTGCATCCAAAGTGAGATTTAGTGAGGGATTGATTGGAGTTCAAGAGATTGTGCTTATGAGCTGATTCCCCATCCTTTGAGCACCTTGGTCGTCGTCAAGCCGGTGATTCGCATTTGTTACTCTTGGAGCTTCAAGCTCCTATACGGCTAGCGTGACTCAAGAGCAACCAATCCACCGTGATTGCCTTGAGAAGTTTGTATTACCCCTGCAGCTGAGTAAGTTCTTCATTTGACTTTTGGGTTGAGTGAAGAAGAGGAAAGTGATTTGGTGGATAAACCCACCCTTCGTGGGCTCCTCAACGGAGACGTAGGTTCCTTGTGTGGGACTGAACTCCGGGAAACAAATCCCTGTGTCTCCTTATGATTGTTCTTGTTCTTGTGCTACTTGTTGTTATTTGTGTTATATTCTAGGGTTTGGTCCCGATCTATCATCTGTGAAGGTTCCTGCTGCAAGTGACACTTGAATTGAGTTGTATACACCCTAAGGTTGTATGGTAATTTGGCGATTTGATTTTCAGTGAGGTTTGATCTGTCATATTTCAATTCAGCATTATTTCTGGACTCTTCGGAGAAATCTTCGGAGTATACGAACTTGTTCGGAACCTCCGGACATTTCTTCGGAGTCTCCGCACTTTCTGTGACTGACAGCTGTTTTGAGCGAAAATTTTCAGTTTCAACTATTCATCCCCCCTCTAGTTGATATTCTAGGTCCTTTCAATTGGTATCAGAGCGAGGCTCTCCATATTAGAGTTTAACCGCTCGGAGATTAAAGATGTCAACCCTGGGGGATCCACCGATGCTTCACACCGGAGGTGAGGATGACCCTCAAGGTACGAAGGAGACTAGTGGACCCTCTACCAAGGAGATCCACTCCCAAAAAAGAACAGGTGATGATCATGAAGAATCATCCTAAGATGAGGACTCCGATGATGATGACAAGTCCTTCAAGTCCGTAAGAAATGAACATGTCAACCAAGTTCCTTTCGATTATTCTCGTTTGAGCAACTCTATTCCATCTCAATCGGTGAACCTTGGTAAACCACCTCGCTTTGACGGGAATGGTTATAACCAATGGTCTCGCTTGATGGAGGCGTATTTGATAGGGGTCAACCCGGCCCTTTGGAAGATTGTGTGTGTAGGTGTCACAATGCCCAAAGGAAGAGGACCGTTGAGTCAAGATCAAGAGTTTGAAATTCAACGCAATGCTCAAGCCATGACCTTACTCTTTAGTGCCTTGAACCCCGAAGAATACAACAAGGTTGAGTGTTTGTGCACCGCCAAAGATATTTGGGATACACTTCAAATCAACCATCAAGGAACAAGGAAAGTAAGGGAAAGTAGAATAAGAGTGTTGGAAGCCGAACTCAACCGGTTCTCTATCAAGGATGATGAAGGCCCACAAGAGATGTATGATAGGTTGAACAAGATTATCAACAAGATAAGATCTCTTGGAAGCACCAAATGGGATGATAGAGAGGTTGTTGACAAGATCCTTACGACTTACATGGCTAGAGATGTGAACTTACCTATCTTGATTAGAGAGAAGAGAGGATTCAAGAAGTTCTCTCCCACAAACGTGATTGGAAGAATGGAAGAGCATCTCATGACCATCAAGGAAGCCAAGCTCTCTCATGAACTCTCCAAGCTTCATGAGCAACTTGAGAAGGGAAGTGGAGTTGCCCTCAAGGCAAGCAACAAAGGCAAAGAAAAGGAAGTCCAAAAGACTTCAAATGATGATGATGAGTCCGATGACTCCGAAGAGGCAGCCTTGTTCATGAGAAGATTGAGAAAAGCCATGAAGAAGGAAGGATATGTAAAAGGGAAGTACAAGAAGAGTACAACAAAGAGAAACTCAAAGAGAGCTTGTTTTAGGTGTGGCAAGGAAGGTCATTTCATTGTTGATTGTCCATGTGAGAAGAAAGATCACAAGGAAGACAAGGACAACAAAAATTACAAGAACAAGAGTCACTACAAGAAACCTTGGCATTAAGTGGGATTCTAATGAAGAGCGCTCCGACTCCGATGATGAGGAAGTTGCAACCATTGCCATACAAGCATCCTCAACTTCATCAACATTATTTGGCTACATCACCGATGCTGAAGATGATGCTCCACCGACTTGCCTCATGGCAAAAGAACCCAAGGTGATATCCGATTCTCCTTCTATAGATAGTGATCATGATAGTGAAGATGATGATAGCATGATGAACTTTGATAAAAAGGCCACATCTAAAATAATAAAGCTTTTGGAGGAAATAGATAACCGGGATGATGCTCTTGAGGAGCAAGAAGAATTGATTAGACTTGAGCGAGAGAAAACCGTCTCTCTTGAGGAATCTCTTGCCGAACAAAGGAAGAGTTTCAAGAGGCAAGAGGACTTGCTCAAAGTCAAAATTGATAACCTTCTTGCTCTTGAAAAGTCTTATGCTAAAGAGAAAGAAAAGGTTGATGAGTTGCGTAAGAAACTAGACTTGGCCAATGATGAATCAAATAGCCTAAAGAGTATGAATGAGAAACTTCAAGAAAACTTCTCATGTTTAAATGCCAAACACACGGCTCGTGAAGTTCAATTTAATATTCTTTAGGAAAGCACCTCTTCTAGCTCTAAGGATATAACCCAACCATCTATTCTCTCCACTAGTAATGGTTGTGATAAATGCTTCAATATTGATGTTAAAGCCTATGCTACTAACCTTGCCGAGATGCATGCTATGAAGAAAGAAATTGCAAGGCTTACATCTTTTGTTCAACAAGACTATGCTCCAAAGGAGGACAACATTGGTAAGTTTGAGAACCATACCAAGGGTTTTGGTACTCAATACATGCAGAAATTTGGCTTTGTGAAAAGAAAGGGCATTGGTAAGAATGAGCAAGGAAATGTTGAACCCATTCCTTTCATCAAGAACCAAAGCAAGTCCGGTGTTGGTAAGTATGGTGGTCTATTGGATGGCATGACACATCAAAGGAAGAGGCCATAAGCAAAGCCAACTAAGGTAGTGGTCCCTCAACCAACAAGACCACAAGAGGTAAGAGCAGCCCGTCCAACAAAGACAAAGAAGTCAGCTGCTCAAGGTTCTTACTATGCCGATTATGTGTTGACTTGGGACCACAATGGTAAGGTGGTAGCCAAGTATGTGGGGTACCGCACTAGGGACACATTTGATTAAAAGAAATGTGTGGGTGCCTAAGGTTCTTGTGACTGACACTCTAGGACCCAAACAACATTGGGTACCTAAAACTAGAGCTTAAATTGTTCTGTAGGCTTACTCCTCCGGTGGATCAAAATGGGTGCTTGATAGTGGTTGCACAAATCATATGACCGGAGAGAAGAAAATGTTCACTTCCTTTGAGGCAAATGAAAATGTAAGTGATAATATTGTGTTTGGTGATGGTAGTCACGGAAAGGTAATGGGGTTAGGTAAAATTGCTATCTCTACCGATCATTCAATTTCAAATGTCTTTCTTGTTGAATCTTTGGATTATAATTTATTATCGGTATCCCAACTTTGTGAGATGGGTTACAATTGTTTGTTCACTAATGAGGGTGTGACCGTCTCAAGAAGAAATGACAGCTCCATTGCTTTCAAGGGTGTACTCAAGGAAAGCTTTATCCTGTGGATTTCACCTCGGAGAAAACCCAACTTGATGCTTGCTTAATGGCCAAGTCTAGCATGGGCTGGTTATGGCATCGCCGACTAGCTCATGTGGGCATGAGAAATTTGAACAAGCTTCTCAAAGGTGATCACATTCTTGGACTAACCAATGTGACTTTTGAGAAAAATAGACTTTGCAGTGCATGTCAAGCCGGGAAACAAGTTGGAAATCCACATCCGTCAACAAGCATCATGAAGACTACAAGGCCACTTGAACTACTACACATGGATCTTTTTGGACCCGTGGCCTACATAAGCATTGGCGGTAACAAATATGGTTTTGTAATTGTTGATGATTATTCTCGTTCACTTAGGTGTTCTTTTTGCATGACAAAAGTGAGGTACAAGAAGCATTCAAGAAATTTGCAAAGAGTGCCCAAAATGAGTTTAAGAAGACCATCAAGAGGGTGAGAAGTGACAATGGAACCGAGTTCAAGAACACCAACATTGAAGTCTACCTTGATGAGGAAGGCATTGGTCATGAGTTCTCGGTCCCATACACACCTCAACAAAATGGAATTATTGAAAGGAAGAATCGTACACTCATTGAGATAGCAAGGGCAATGCTAGATGAGTACAAGATTTCGGATCAATTTTGGGCCGAAGCTATCAACACCGCTTGCCATGCCATAAACCGACTCTACCTTCACAAGATTCTTCAAAAGACCTCCTATGAGCTTCTCACCGGTAAAAAGCCAAATGTGTCTTATTTTAAGGTTTTTGGTTGCAAATGCTTTATTCTTGATAAGGAACCTAAAAGTTCTAAATTTGCTCCTAAATCTAGTCAAGGTTTTCTTCTTGGTTATGCCTCAAACTCTCATGCCTATCGTGTTTTCAACAAGGCCACCGGCTGTGTTGAAATTGCGAGCGACATGAAGTTTGATGAGACTAATGGCTCTCAAGTAGAGCAAGTTGATCCACATGTTCTAGGCCAAGAAGAACCATCTCATAGGGCAATTCAGAGGATGGCAATTGGTGAGATCAGACCTCAGGAGAATGATGATGAAGAAGATCAAGTTGCAGGAACAAATGAGCCAACTGCAGCAAGAAACACTGATAGTTCCGGAGACTCCGGACAAATCTGCGGAGACTCCGGACAATTTTCCAGAAACTCTGGAGATTCTGGAGGAAATGGTCCTGATCTGATTCAAGACTCTGAACCTGAAGTGGAAGAAGATGAAGATGGAGATATTCAGCACCACACTCAAGTTCCACAACCAAGAGTGCATCAAAGTGTACAACGGGACCATCCCGTTGACAACATACTTGGGAGTATTCAAAGAGGGGTAGCTACTCGATCTAGAATGGCAAATTTTTGTGAACATTACTCGTTTGTTTCCTCTTTGGAACCCCTAAAGGTAGAAGAAGCCTTGGATGATCCGGATTGGGTGGTGGCCATGCAAGAGGAGTTGAACAACTTCACTAGGAATGAAGTCTGGTCCTTGGTGGAAAGACCAAAACATAATGTTATTGGCACCAAATGGGTCTTCCGCAACAAACAAAACGAACATGGTGTGGTAACAAGGAACAAAGCTAGATTGGTGGCTCAAGGCTTCACACAAATAGAAGGTTTGGACTTTGGTGAGACTTATGCTCCCATAGCTAGGTTTGAGTCAATTCGTATATTACTTGCCTATGCTACTCACCATGATTTTAAGCTATATCAAATGGACGTGAAGAGTGCTTTTCTAAATGGACCAATCTCCGAATTGGTATATGTTGAGCAACCACCTGGCTTTGAAGACCCGAAGTTTTCTAACCATGTCTTCAAGCTCCATAAGGCACTCTATGGGCTCAAGCAAGCCCCTAGAGCATGGTATGAATGCCTTAAAGATTTTCTCATTAAAAAGAACTTTGAAATAGGCAAAGCTGACCCTACTCTGTTTACTCGCAAAGTTGATAAAGATATATTTGTATGCCAAATATATGTCGATGACATAATATTTGGATCTACTAACAAAGTTTGGTGCGAGGAATTTAGTAGGATAATGAATAAGAGGTTTGAGATGTCCATGATGGGTGAGTTGAAGTACTTCCTTGGATTTCAAATCAAGCAACTCAAGGATGGCACCTTCATAAGTCAAATCAAGTACACAAAAGATATGCTCAAGAAGTTTGACATGGAGAACGCCAAGCCCATCAAGACTCCAATGCCAACAAATGGACACCTCGACCTCAACGAAGATGGTAAGGCCGTGGACCAAAAGGTATATCGTTCCATGATTAGATCTCTTCTTTACCTTTGTGCATCTAGGCCCGATATCATGCTTAGTGTGTGCATGTGTGCTATATTTCAAGCCAATCCTAAGGAATGCCATCTTGTGGCTGTTAATAGAATCTTGAGATATTTGGTATACACTCCTAACCTTGGCTTGTGGTATCCCAAAGGCTCCACTTTCGGTTTGCTTGGCTATTCGGACTCCGATTATGCTGGTTGCAAAGTGGATCGAAAGAGTACAACGGGAACGTGTCAATTTCTTGGCCGGTCTCTAGTATCTTAGAGTTCAAAGAAACAAAATTCGGTTGCCCTATCCACCGCCGAGGCTGAATATGTCGCGGCGGGAGCGTGTTGTGCTCAACTCTTATGGATGAGGCAAACCTTGAGTGACTTTGGTTGTGAGTTTAGTAAGATTCCGCTCTTGTGTGACAATGAGAGTGCAATCAAGCTAGCTAACAACCCGGTGCAACACTCCCGAACAAAGCACATAGATATAAGACATCATTTCTTACGGGATCATGAGATTAAGGGAGATATTGCTTTACAACATGTGAGCACCGAACGGCAACTTGCCGATATCTTCACTAAGCCTCTAGATGAGCAAAGGTTTTGTGCTTTGAGAAGTGAACTAAATATCTTGGATTCTCGTAACTTGGCTTGAAACCTTGAACACAAAATTGAAAGTGCATTAGATAGGTGTTCAAAAGAAAACCCTGTTTTTGAAAAAGATTGTGTGCCTTTTTGGTTTTTAAAAAAGTTGGTTCTTCACTCAACTACTCACTTGGATTTATTGTTCTCATTGCTTGCTTGTTGGCTAAATCCAAGTGAATAGTTTTCTCAGGCCCTTAGGACTATATCACAAGTATTTCTTCCCAAATCTTCTGTCCAAATCTATCTCTATGGAAGCATGGACTCAGGGGGAGTGGAGACTCTGGATTTTGCTTTGGAACCTCCGGAGGTTTCGGACTCTTCGGAACTTTTTCCGGAGACTCCAGAACTGAAGGGGTATTTACCCTAGGGGCGTCGGTCAACCGGTCACTTTTACCACATTCGGGTTCTTTTCACCGCCGCCGCTTCTGCTCTCGCCCCCTCTCCCCAAATCGGCGATTCTCGAATTCAATCAAGGGAAAGGCAAGGAAAGTTGTGGATCTTCCACTCCAAGGTGTGGAAACTCCGAAGGACCTTTGGATTCACGTTTGAACTCGATCTCCATCCTTCTCCAAGGTACTTTTTCGGTTTCATGCGCGATCTACCAATGTGGCCCATGGTTTTGGATTTCCTCTTAGGGATAGGTTCTCTAGGACCCCTGCATTGTATTCCTATGATCTTGTTGGATTCCCGTGGCTAAATCTTTGGATCCCAAATTTTAGGGTTTGTACTGTTGAGTTCCGGACTTTCCGGATTTTTCTGGAGTCTCCAAAACTCCCAGTCCAAATCCCTCGTTTATCTGTCAAAATCCTTCACAATCATTTGCTTATCCATATTGGATTATTTCTGTGACTAGGCTCTGGGGAGGAAGAGAATCACCCAGGGTCCGGACGCCAATCGCCGCATCAAGTTAAGGCATGATCCAAATCGGCGTGATGAGATTGAGGAAGAAGAAGAAGTGCCAGAAGTGGTTCCTCCCCCTCGTCCTCGAAGGACCCGTGCTGCTGCTGCTGCTGAAGCTGGGGCTTTTCCAAGTGCATCTTAGTATGCTCCTCATCCAGCCCCTCCACCACTGTTGGCACCATCTATCATGCGTTCAAGGGCTGCCCCAACTCCCCCACCACCAAAGAATTTCAGAAGAAGGGGAGTTGCTCATCAGGTCTGTCCAAACACTCCAGTGCACATTAATGTTGAGTTTGGGCCTAAGCAAGAAAAGGCAAAGTATTTTCCTAGAATGCGTAGTCCCCAACCTAAGCCTGGCTTTGCTGTCACTATGCCAAGGGACTATAAGGGTCAGAAACTCGTAGTGCAACAGGAGAGAAAGAAAAATCCATATAAGTATGTGCAGCTTGAGAGCATGGACTATTGGTTTTGGAATGAGTTTCACAGGGATTTCTATATGACTGTGATTAGAAGGAAGAACAAGGCTCCAATCAATGCTATGCAATGGGTTGATTTGCAGTACTATGAGCAAGCAAATGATCCACACTTTGATCAAGTTGTTGTCAAGTGCACAGAGTTTGGACTCTATGAGCTGATGGGGTTCAAGTACAATTGGAATGAGAAAATCATTGCTCAATTCTATGCCAGCTATTACCATGAGCCCGAGGACAATTCCATTCATTGGACAACAGAGGGCCTTCACTATTGCATTGACTATGTCACTTTCTCTAGGCTTTTGGGTCTTGGATCAAAGGATAACATGAGGCCATGTATTCATGAGGAGAAGAAGCTCAAGCCCATTGATGTGTCCTACATGTTCTATAACCCAATCTTAGCCCATGAAGGGAAGAGCAACAATCTTATGCCCTACTTCCATCATCTCAACAATATGTTCAGGGTGACAATTGATCCTAAGAGTGGTGATTGCACAGGGCTGCATGCCAATGCTCCAAATCTGCTTCATCACATGGGTGAGCTTGATGTGCCCTTTTGCATCTTTGACTACATCTGGAATGAACTGAAGAGGGCCACGTATGACGCAAGGATTGGCTTCCCATATGCTGCATATGTGATGTATATGATTGAGAAGGTCACCAAAATCACCTTTCCTGAGGATGTGATGCATGAGCCTCTCCACTTAAGGCCTAGGCAAGGTGATGCCCCCCCCACCCTCCCGTGGTGGCCCTTCTCCCCAGCCTGTTCCATCCCGTGATTCATATGTTGCACCATCTGCTGCTCCTCCTCCTGCACCTGCTGCTCCTAACTCATCAAGGCAGCGCAATGGTTCTATGGTTAAGAAGGTGCTTAAGCCTAACTTTGGTTTGTGCAAGCAAATAGCCAAAGATACTAATGAGAACCGTAGGGATATCATTGAGATCAAGAGCCACTTGGGACTGCCCACAGATACATATCATGAGATACTTGACATTGTTGATCCATTTGAAGAATGGGATGCCGAGGACAATGCACCTAGAGTGGCTGATATACCAACCACCCCTCCTTTCACCACTGGACCATCTTTTGCTATCAATTCTTCACTGCTCCTAGCACCTCGGCTGGCCCCTCCAAGATTGTTGATTATGATGCTGAAACTTCAGAAGAGGAGCCACCCAACTACCATAAGCATGACGATGATGAAGAGGACGAGGACACCAGCGAGAAAGAAGCCGATGATGCTGATGAGTAGAAGATGCTGCTGCTCCTGATCTGCCGTCTCATTCTCTTTTTGGTGCTTGATGCCAAAGGGGGAGTGAAATCTATCTATTTATGTAATGGACAATGGATGTGTAATAATCTTAAGTACTTATGTGTAGAACTTGGGGCCTGTTGACTTGTTTGTGTGTTTGTGGTGAACCTGAACTGCTACTGCTTTCCTAGATTTAATTCTGTGATTTTTTGTGTTAAAATCTGGTTGATTGATGTGGTGTCTGTGCTCTGGCAGTAGATACTTCGGAGTATACGGAGATTTCTTCGGAGTCTCCGGACATGTTCGGAGACTCTGGACTTTTCTCCGGACACTCCGGACTTTCTAGCTGTGACCACTTTTCTGTTGTAGATTGTTGTGCTTAACTGCCATATGCATTGCTCTATGTATTTGTTGCACATTCTTGAGTAGTTGTTGATATTGGAATATAATGAATGAGCTCTCACTTATGTTATGTGCATATTGACATTGTTATGGTCAAATCTCAAATTCAATTTAATGCACATATTAAGGGGGAGTTCATTTACTGCTATTCACTTGAGCATTATGATTATCTTGTAAGGTGTGTTGTCATCAATCACCAAAAAGGGGGAGATTAAAAGTGCATCTATGATCTTTTTGGTTTTGGTTGATTAATGACAACATGCTTTAGTATCTAATGTTTGCAATGAGGCATGCACACAGGTGACAGGTGAAAACAATAAATAGCATATGGAGAAATGTGGCACTCAAAAAGGGAAATGAAAGCATGGATGAAGCTTACACGAAGATTAATTTTTATTCTCTTGAAAATTGAGTTTAGAAAAACCGTACTATTAAGAGGGATGCCGAAAAACTAGCTTGGTGATGACAAGGTGCTCAAAATATGAACTAACTTAACCATGAGAGACACCTTGCACTTGCACTTCACTTGGAAAATTAATTTAGAGTGCTTTACCTGTGAAGTTTCGGAGGTTCCGAACAATTGTTCGGAGTCTCCGGACATTGGTGTCTGGAGAGAGGTGTTCTCCAGAATGTTCGGAGACTCCGGAGATTTTTACGGAGACTCTGGAACTTAACAGGTCTAACGGCTATTTCAGCTGAAGGGGTATTTATACCCCTCCGGTCCCCTCCTTTCAGTTCTCTCTGACTCCTTTTCAAACTGAAGCTTCCAAAAGTAATTTCAAAGCCCCTTTTCACTCCCTCTTGCTTCCAAAGTGAGATTTGGTGAGGGATTGAGTGAGGGATTGATTGGAGTTCAAGAGATTGTGCTTGTGAGCTGATTCCCCATCCTTTGAGCACCTTGGTCGTTGTCAAGCCGGTGATTCGCATTTGTTACTCTTGGAACTTCAAGCTCCTAGACGGCTAGGCGTCACTCAAGAGCAACCAATCCGCTGTGATTGCCTTGAGAAGTTTGTATTACCCCTGCAGCTGAGTAAGTTCTTCATTTGACCTTTGGGTTGAGTGAAGAAGAGTAAAGTGGTTTGGTGGATAAACCCACCCTTCGTGGGCTCCTCAATGGAGACGTAGGTTCCTTGTGTGGGACTGAACTCCGGGAAACAAATCCCTGTGTCTCCTTGTGATTGTTCTTGTTCTTGTGCTACTTGTTGTTATTTGTGTTATATTCTAGGGTTTGGTCCCGATCTATCATCTATGAAGGTTCCTGCTGCAAGTGACACTTGAATTGAGTTGTATACACCCTAAGGTTGTATGGTAATTTGGTGATTTGATTTCCAGTGAGGTTTGATCTGTCATATTTCAATTCAGCATTATTTCCGGACTCTTCGGAGAAATCTTCGTAGTATCCGAACTTGTTCGGAACCTCCGGATATTTCTTCGGAGTCTCCGCACTTTTTGTGACTGACAGCTGTTTTGAGCGAAAATTTTCAGTTTTAACTATTCACCCCCCCTCTAGATGACATCCTAGGTCCTTTCAACATGGTTCCAGAAATACATGCTTATGTTGATGATAAGATATTTATGGACCAGTTTATTAGAAGATAGTAATGGAAACATTGCAGACAGGCAGCCAAATGGTCAACTAATGAAAGCAGCATATACAGAAGAATACAGTATATGCTTTTCATTGTGTGTGAAACAATCTAACAGTAAAAGGACCTTACAGAGTAACCTTCACAATTCCAGAAGCAAAAGCAACCCAAAATCTTATTAAAGATCCCCAAAAACAGTGAAAATACTGACAAATTACAGAACACATGAATAACCAAGGCCTCAAGGCTCTTTAATTTGTATATACGAACAGGTAAAACATTAGGTTGCGACGATCGGTTAAAGTAAATCGGGCAACCTATCCGTGTTGCCGAGATGTCATACCAGTATCTTTGTACATCAACAATCTTACATTCTGATCAGTGATCACCATAATATTTTCCAATGCATTGCAAATACTGTGTTTCTAGTTTTTTCCTTTAAAAAAGTTCTTAATGAGCTGATAATCCTTATTTATTTTTGGAACAAACCTTTTCAGATTCGTACAGTGGCAAAGAATCCAAATATCACCAACTTGATTTGGTTAATTAAAAGATCGTAAATTTGTGTAAAAATTTTCTATTAGGAAGACCTATCACTGCCTCTTGAATGGAAACATTATGTGCAGTATTGATAGAAACAAACACCTGGACCTAGATTCTACTGTTTCTGAACCAGGCCAGCAAGAATAGCCATCTCTTTTCTTTTGTGAAGCATGTCCCTCTCGGCAACTTGCATATGGACAATGTCGCCACATTTTTTTTATCATCATTTTCAGAAACTAAAATAAGTCGAACAATTTGTAATTCAATAAACTATTTCAAATCTATGAATTATAATAAATATAGATCCTTTATGTGCACATAGTTTAATAAACAATTTTCTCAAGGTGGTAGTACAAGAGGACATCATTTTCAAGTGCATATCCTAAAAGCCATGAAGAAAGCACCCAACAAGAGTAAAAAGCAAAAGGTTTATTAACCATCAAATATTCATCAAGTTCCATTGTTCACACAGCTCCTGCTGCATATTTGTTGTAAGATATGGTAAAAAGTATAGAATTTAAATCATCTGGAAAGATTGGCTACCCACAATCAACTATTACATCACTAATCGATACCACCATATTATACCAGAGCAAGTTTATCACAAACCTCCAGTGACCCATGATCAGTAACAGTTATCAAAAGTGTGAATTGCAATGGTCAACAATGCTTTTACAAGGAACAACCAATTCATATATTTCCCTCCCAAAACAAGGCTACCATTAGTTAAAACACAGCATAGTACCAGACCCCGGGTAAAAAAACCCGATCAAATGGACAGCGGAAACACTGGTGTGCAAAATTGAATGCAGTGCTTGTGTATCACAAAATTCTGACCTTAAGTTGAAGTAGCTGTCAGGTTCCTTCCTCGCCTGTTCCTTCTTCAAGAACTGCACACTGAACCAACAAAAACATGATCGAGTCAAGTGCTAGCACAAATACTGATTCCCCTTCGTCCGAAATTGGGGATTTCACCTAAAAGGAATGACTTCTGCCGATTGAGTTCTCAGGGCGGCCGCATCGGAATGCCCTGGAACCGAACACTTCTCCAGGGAGGGGCGCGGCAGGGCCGTGGGGACTCACCTTTGCGCCGGAGAGCAAACAACGAATCGGAGAGGGGCTCGGAGCAATTCTCACCAGGCCTTCCATCTGGACAACACGGACCGGCATCAGCACCTCATTGGTGACAGTCGACACGGCATCGACACGGCATCCAAGAAGGACATCATTCCTCCCAGCGTTGCTGCTGTAGTGCTCAGAGCAAACAAAAACTGAAATAGATAAACAGATTAATATCCATACAAAAACTGAAATAGAGAAACAGACCATGCATGGTACTTAGATTAAACAATTATAAGAAGCCTTTGTTTACCCAATAAGCAACTGAAATGCTTCTGTTTACCGATGTATCCTAGTATTATGCAATGGAATAACAGACACAGATTAATATCCATACAAATTAGAGGATTCGCAGCACAAATCAATAAGAAGATAGGTGATCAACAAGGAGTTTGTATTGACGCTAGATTTTAAAAAAACTTAATCATACCTCTTCAGTTTGCTTTCCTCAACTAAAATTTGGCTACTCCATCTAAGATTATTCCACGATCTTTGTAATTCAATAAACTAAAATATCTGTGTCTGTTACAATTTGTAATTCAATAAAGTAAAATAACATCGTTTCCAGAAACTAAAATAAGTCGAACAATTTTTAATTCAATAAACTATTTCAAATGCAGAGCATCTTCATATCTAACCATCTGCTAACAACAACATTTCCCTGTTATAACCCTTTCTCATGATTTTACTCTCAAGGACTCCTATATTATTTCTGAGCTGAACTTTCTACTTCAGATCATTCACTGATGAGTAATGTGCACAGTGCTAACATCACAGGAATATTTTGCAATACAAATCAAACAACTAAAAGAGATATATAAATCATTAACATTATTTGAGTGCGATAAAACAATGGTTACTGCAATCTCAAATTTTAGATATACAACAATATAATGACCTAAGCTAAACAAGGATACACAATGTGAGGGCTGCGGCATTTGTTATCCTTACCTCTAGATGAATGGTGTAGGAAGCTCATCGAGTAATCCCAGATTGTGACTGGATTCTCCAAACACCATTGTCTCCATTCTCCAATATCATTGTTGCCATCCTTGATTCACCATTTTGGTGCATCATTGTTGCTTCTCCCATTTTTCTGAAAAAAACAGACTCATTTTTTATTACATGTAGTGAAATAGATAAACAGGTGGAAGCATGAGCACAAAACTCAAACATATATTGAGTTGTCAGGTGATAAACATTTAGGCAACAACTTATAAAAATTACTTGGATGGTATCCTAAACAATTAAAACTGCAAATGGAATGTGGCCCCTATTTGTTTGCACTGGTGCCATCTGCAAAGAAGGGCACTAATGTCAAAAATATCAAATTTAGTGTCCTAAATAAACAGTTAAAAAACATACCTGTACAAGAGCACAAGTTACCTTAGTAGGCTTGCTGTGATTGTCCGTATACAAGAACCTGAAATTACACCATGGTTGTATATTGTATATTAACAATTATGTATTATTGCCATGCACAGGAATAATTTATCTGCAATATCAACAGGAGAGAAAGGGGTGGAGAGATCAACACACTTTGATGTACATATCACATGAAAGAAAGCACCAGTTTGAGTGGTCAACCCTCATTGAATTTGGGTCACTTAGATGAGAGGGAAGTGAATTGCACACATCACATTGCAGAAAAATCCAGAAGCCATTCAATGTGCCCAAAAGTCAAAATAATTCTCATATCAGCCTTCAGTCACCCAAATTCAGCAAGCCCAAAATTAAAAATATCTCTCATCTCAAGATGTTTAAGCAAGCAAGAATAATTCTCACATTGTTTGATAAAGTTGCAGTAAGCAAAAAATAAGTTTTCATCTCATTTTAAGTAAACACAACAAAGTACTGGCATATTCAATAATTACTCTAGCAAGATGTAAAATGATCTCCTCGCTAAGACGCTACGAAGAAGAGCTACTGGTCTAAAATGGATCAAAACTAATTGACCCATGAATCTCACAAGCAAACAAATATGGACCCTAGGAGGCACCAACACAGGACCAGAGAGCAATATGAATCCTACCCGAATCAAAGGATGCCTTGTCGATGCTGCTAGGTGATGCCAATGCTCCGGCCCGATTGCGACTGGGCACGGAGAGCTCGGCCTCCCTGCTGGCGCAGCGCAGGGTGCAGAGGCAACGGCGGATCGGTGATTAGGCAGGCGTCGACCGCTACACCATTCACCACCGACAGAGCGGAGGGAAGGGAGCCGCCACATCCAAGGGGGCCTGCCGGTGAGGGAAGGGGTTACGCGCGCCGCCCAAGATCTGCTCATGTAGAGGGGTGCCAGCGTGAGGGAGCAGACCGCCGCCGAACGGTGTGGAGGAGAGATCGCTCGCTGCCTCCGCTCTGGCCCCAATCGCGGCCGCCACCCCTACTGGCTGCTGCTCTGCTTCTACCCCCGGCGACGCCTCCTCTCGCAGATCCCGGCACCAAACACCCACTTTTATTCCAGCTCGAATCATAGCAGCCGCCTTTGCTGCTCCGCTTCCTCCCCCAGCGGCTCCGCCTCCTCTCGCTGTCGCTGCACCAAGAATGGGAGATGGGAGGGGAGGGTAGACCATGAGCGTAGCACCTTGATGCATGTGGAAGGGAGAATCGATGAGGAGGGGCGGAATCAATGGCGAAGGTATGGGGCCGCGCCGCGCTCGGGGCCGCCAGGGATGGGGCTACCCTGCCGCCCGTAGCTGCTGGAGACGTGATGCGAGGAGGCCGCAACACTGAGATGGGCGGCGGCGCGGACGAATGGGGATGGAATTTGGTGGGGAGGGAGGCGGGCAGCAAAGGGAAAAACGAGCAGGGGGCGTGATTGACGAGGAAATTTCGTGCGTGGGTACAGGCGGGCGGGTAAGGGCCAATGCGCGGTGACAAAAACCAATCCAAAAACACTTGAAGTATTTTCTAACGATCAAAATTTCCCTCTCCCCCCTCCCGCTGTCAAGCTTTTTGGGCTGGCGTGTGGGCCCATCTGAGAAAGCTGTGAGGGGTAAGGGTGGGTAGCCTTTGGGTGAGAATTGTCTTCAAAAGTTATTCTCTTTATATCTTTTTGAGAATAAGTGCTCTGCGATCTGCCTATCAGTATGTTTTCAGTTTCAGCGAGAGTACACTGTCACTGAGTGAGTGCTGATGCCGTCGGCTGCGGTACCTGTCTTGAGCGACTGTTAGAAGAACAGTTTTGTGGGCCGGGCTACCGTTTGGGTACCAACTAGGCCTGCAGCTTTGTGCGAAATGGGTGGAAACTAGCGTTAACCCTGCCGAAACTGAAATGGTGGACTTGAGGGGAGAAAGAGGTTTGTGAAAAGAACGGAGCAGCCCACAGGACCGCGACGCCCACTGCCCCATGCGGCCCAGGACGAGGCGGCCGACAATAATTCCGTTCCGTCGAGAGGTCGGCATCGTTTGCTTTCCTTTCCGGATCGAACCGAATAAAACCGAAAAAGTTTGACAGAGAGAAAGCATACGCGGAACGCACGATGCTCGCCCAGATCTGGTCGAGTTCTTGGTCGTTTTGTTGCACGAACGGTCCCTGGTAGAGGTGCTTTACCCAAGTGTACGTGCCACATCCATTTCGGGTAAGGCCAAAGGCATCTGTTCCTCTGGTGCTCTCGGGTGCACGATCTAGTGCGTGCACTTGTCGCCGCACGGACAAATGGAGAATGCTGA
This sequence comes from Alloteropsis semialata, assembly GCA_004135705.1. Taxonomy (NCBI): domain Eukaryota; kingdom Viridiplantae; phylum Streptophyta; class Magnoliopsida; order Poales; family Poaceae; genus Alloteropsis; species Alloteropsis semialata. The sequence goes on from CM014278.1 coordinate 45,385,085, forward strand.
GTTGCATCGACTATGCCCGTGTAGATTGAAGGATTTGGTTCACCTTGCCATGGTTTCCAATTAAACAGAAGCCAACTCCGATCCACCAAGTCAGACAATTGCTTGGTCGTAGTCGTAGCCAAGCAGATCATATCGGTTTTCACCTAAGGTCGGACTGAATTGTAGCACGCACCTCCTTTGAAACGGGTTCTTCAGCTCATGTTGAGCCAAGGTGCAGCCAAACTCAAACAGATCTCAGCTCAGGCAATCTGAAACCGAGCATAGTTCATTGACAGAAGATCCGACGTCAATTTTAATTTATTGGTATATTATCATGAATTCTGAGTGCCGCTTACTTGAAAAAAATGCTTTGACAGTCTTAACATAAGTTATGCCAAATTGTATGAGGATGAGTGGATGACGCCCGTTTCCACTTTCCAAGCAAGGGTGCGTCAAGCAAAATCTCCATGTACGGCTTCGAATCCGCATTTATGCTCGCGCTGCGGAACTCGTCGCCGCGGTTGGACTTTGGACCCCGACAACACCTACACTAGTAGAGCCGCGCCCGGCCCGCGTCCGCTCCTCCGCGCCCACCACTCACCTCCCTTCTGGGCTTCTGGCCCCAGCCCCTCTCTTGCACGCGCGTTCCACGAGCCGCGACCCGCGCCCGCCACCATCGCATCAGGCCATCAGCTGATCAGCATCACCGTCCAGGCTCCAGGGCCAAGCCCGCCCCAGGCCTCGATGGCTCAACCGACCCACCACTAGGCCACCACCCATTCGCCCCCGCCGCGACCGGGGCCTCTCCCCTCTCCTGCTCCCGCCCTGTCCTCACCGCGGGTGCCCGCACGCACGGCGACGCCCCGCTTCAAAATCTCTCCCACAAGCCCGGGCCGAGCGGACCGTCACCGCACCGTCTCGACGCGCTTGCCGAGCATTGGGTCCGGACCCTGACCGGGCGGGCGTGTCGGCTGATCTCGCGCGCGATGTGGCGTTCGGCGGCGCGGCGGTCGGGGCAGATCCGGCGGTTCCTGTCGTCGTCCGCGCCCCCGGCGGGCGCCGGCGCCGCCGTGCCGGGTCCCTGCATCGTGCACAAGCGCGGCAATGACATCCTCCACGACCCATGGTACAACAAGGTAGGCAGCCCACGCGCACACACGGGCGTTCCCCCACCCCGATCTCGCGATTGCGCCGCGGGGCTCTGATGCCGTTCCGGCTTACCGGGGATTCCATTCCGTTTGGGCGCAGGACACGGCGTTCCCCATGACGGAGCGCGACCGCCTCGGCCTCCGGGGCCTGCTCCCACCGCGGGTCATGTCCTTCGAGCAGCAGTACGAGCGATTCAGTGAGTTGGCCCTCCCGCTTGGCCGTTTGCGCCATTGCTTTGCTTCCTTCGTCGCGTTTGCCGCGTGCCAAATTGGTCACAGGATCACGGAATCCGCCGTTGCCCGTTGCTAAAGCGATGCGTGCTCGCGTGCTTGCTTTATTTCAGTAAACTCGTACCGGTCGCTGGAGAACAACACGCGGGGAGAGCCGGACTCCATCGTCGCGCTGGCCAAGTGGAGGATCCTCAACAGGCTGCACGACCGGAACGAGACATTGTACTACAGGGTGAGCCTTCAGTGTTGCAGTATCATGTTTGGAAAAAAAAACTGATGCAACGGTGATTGCCCTGAATTTGGAGTGCTTATATGGTGGTATGCTCTGTTTTTGCCAGGTACTAATCGACAATATCAAGGATTTTGCACCGATTATATACACTCCCACTGTCGGCATGGTCTGTGAAAATTACAGTGGTCTGTTCAGAAGACCCCGTGGGATGTATTTCAGTGCAAAGGATAAGGGGGAGATGATGTCAATGATTTACAATTGGCCAGCAGAGAAGGTATAACTGAAAATGCTGTCTAAATGCACTTTTTAAGTACCGCCTCTAGTATGACAGTGAAAGTTGAGATTATTTGAGTATACATTTGATTATAAAGACATGAAACTGAATCATAACATTTGATTGATGCTAGTGGTTTCCCTGAGCTATACTGCACGTTAGTGTATTTCAATATTCTTGTCAGCCAATGCTTAGAAAAAATGGCACGGTAATTTGCATTCAAATATATTGTTGTTTTCATGCTAAACTCTTGGTTGTGCTTAATACACTTCTGTTTATAAACCCTAGTAACAATATGCAGCATCAGTTATTCTATTTCTGCCTGTATGACATGTCTTCATGCAATTGGTTGACACCTTTTCAGGTTGACATGATAGTTGTGACTGATGGGAGTCGCATTCTAGGCTTAGGTGACCTTGGTGTTCAGGGCATAGGCATACCTATCGGTAAACTGGATGTTTATGTTGCAGCTGCTGGTATTAACCCACAAAAGGTATGAAACATCCTACTACATGTCTTTCTGGAATGAAAATGCATCAGCTACGATAAATAATAAATTCTATTACATTTACTTAATAGAACATGGCCAACTAGAACAAATCAATATTCAATAGCCTGTGCCATTCCTTTTTCCTTATTTTCCTGCTCTCTGAAAATACACCAATACTTGCAGGTTCTTCCAATAATGCTTGATGTGGGAACAAATAATGAAAAACTTCTGGAGGACAAGCTATGTGCGTAAGATACATTAAACCTAATTTCAGCAACATTTTTGTAATGACATGATTTTTATAACCTATTTATAAACTTTTCTTTGATTAAATGAAAACGGGAATGTTTTTTTAGAAAAGATGTCTTTGTTAGTAAATTATTCCATAGTCGCATACCTCATTCAGTGGTATTTACTTAGATTTAGGACTGAGGCAACCTCGGTTGGAAGGAGAAGAATACTTGGCTGTTGTAGATGAATTCATGGAGGCTGTCCATGCACGTTGGCCTAAAGCAGTTGTGCAGGTATGTGTGCTTAAAGGTCACCCTCTACCTGCTAGTTCAATGTTGCTCTGTTTCTGAAGTGATAAAATCACAGTTTGAAGACTTCCAAATGAAATGGGCCTTTGAGACTCTTCAGAGGTATCGCAATCGATTTTGCATGTTCAATGATGACGTACAGGTACTTTGATTTCCAAATTATTGTTATGTAATTTATTGGGAAAATTCTGTTCGTTCAATTTTATTTCTTATTGTTCTATGGGCTCATCCTATTTGAAATAGGGGACGGCTGGAGTTGCTCTAGCTGGTCTACTTGGTGCTGTTAGAGCGCAGGGCCGACCTCTCCAGGATTTTACGAATCAGAAGATAGTCGTTGTGGGAGCTGGAAGGTATCCGATATGTTTGACATGTTTGTAGAATTTCCTCAGTCTATTTTATATGGCATGCTTCATGTCAAAAGTTTGGTTCGTCCATTCTAATTCCTCTTTAGAATCCAGTGCTGGGATAGGTGTGCTTAGCATGGCTAAACAGGCAATGTTAAGGATGCCTGGGATCCATAGAACCGGGGAAGGACATAATCAATTCTGGGTTCTTGACAAAGATGTAAGTTAAATTTAGGAAGCATATATTTATTTCCTGCTTTTTTACATTAGGCATCCTTTGTGTTCGATCTGAATAGTCGTTCTCACATGGGCTACGGTGCCGCTGTGTAAGGGTGGGGCGGGGGTTCGGGGGTTTTCTCGACCTGCGTGAGAAGGTCTTCTTCTTAGCAAAATGCCCGGGGGCTGTCTTACCTCCCGCAGGTCGAGTTTTTATATTTGTGCTCCTGTTGTGCTGTACCATGCAGGGCCTTATTACGAAATCTAGGAAGGGTCTGGATCCTGCAGTTGCACGGTTTGCCAGAGGTTATGGTCCGGATGAAATCCCAGACCTCCATGAGGGAGCCAGTCTTGTTGAAGTGGTATGGTAATTTAATTTCTAGGATCACATTTTCAGATCTGGAGCTTAGACCATATTATTATATTAGAACTTTTCCAATGCTTCTGTGCTTGGACTAATTTTGTTTGATACTGGTGTCAGGTCAAGAAAGTTAAGCCTCATGTGCTTTTAGGACTTTCTGGAGTAGGGGGCATATTTAATGAGGAGGTAAGCATAAGTATCCAAGAACCTACTTCTTTCAGGATTCTGCAACAAGTTAAAGAATGCCTTTTCTCCTATCTTACCAGTCCTGATTTTGCATTCCTCAGTCTAGGTTCTGACTGTTAACACTAAATTATCCTTTTAAGTTCAGTTAAGAACTGTAATCATCTTTTTTTTTCCTGAATCTTGAAAATATTCCCAGTACCAATCAACTTTTTTGGACACATAAAAATGCATTCTTACAATGCCAGTGAGTGACTGCATCAGTTACCTCCGTGTGGGTGAACATATGCTCCAAAAAGAATCCAGTTAATCTTACTGTTCTGAAGATACCCAGTTTACACTGGTTGAACATGATTCATGAATAATCTCATGGACAACTATTAGTCTCACGTATGTACCTTACTCATATAAGCACACTTATTAGGCCTAAGCAATGGGTGGGTTGGCGAGTTGTTTACTTGCCTAATCTAGTCTAGCCTTGTTTAATAACGTTGATTGATACAAGTGTTGGGCGCCATCCCCGCTGAAGAAAAATGCTGGATCTTTTTTCTTATGAAATTTCATCATTCAGCAGATTCCTAATTAAATTGCTTAACTGTACATACTGATGAATGTTGAGCATCATAGTCTACTCCTTGTCTCTGTGAATAAGGCCATATTGGGAAATGCCAGATTATACTTCAAGGGATCATGTTTTTACAATTAAGTGCTAACTCCATGCGTTTCCAGGTTCTCAAAGCTATGAAAGAATCTGATTCTCCTCGCCCTGCAGTTTTTGCAATGTCCAACCCTACTACTAAAGGTTTGTGTCCAGGCACGCACAGGTGGTTGGGGACACCCAAAGATGAAATGCTTTTTTTTAAGGAACCAAAGATGAAGCGCTGAATTTGGTCATCTCTTGTTACATTACAGCTGAATGTACTCCTGATGACGTATTCAAACATGTTGGAGAGAAAGCAATATTTGCTAGTGGAAGCCCTTTCGGCAACGTTTCTTTAGGTAATTCCTGCCTACTCTAATTTGCATTGTTTGGTAGCTATAATTTGTAGTATATGATCGCTAATGCTAAAGTCTTGATTTCTTAGGAAATGGTAAGACAGGCTTCGCTAATCAAGCAAACAACATGTATCTATTTCCTGGGTATGATAACCTTTCACCTGTCCTAGACAAGTATTTGGTTTTTTGAGTTCTGCTGATGGAAGTTTGGTCAAAATTCAGGATTGGTTTAGGAGCTCTTCTTTCAGGTGCTCGGCACATTTCAGATGGCATGCTTCAAGCAGCGGCTGAGTGGTAAGCCTTTCTTGATAGTTATATGTTTAGCACACCTGATTCAGTGCCCTGCATTGTGCTTTGCTGAAGTTCCATCGGCAAAAGATATCGACTACACTTCTGTTGATCCCACAAATATCTAATCTGTTTTGAATCATTCTGTTTGCTTTTCTTGCGGAGAAAACCATAAGTTTAGATAAGCATCTACTTATTGTTGCAATGCAGCCTGGCATCATACATCACAGACAATGAAATTCGAAAAGGAATCCTCTTCCCTTCAGTCTCCAGGTGAGCTCTGCTGTGTGTTCAGCACAAGTCCACAACACATCATGCAAGTGTTCTCTTCCTGTTCATTTCTACTAATGGTCAGCTAACACCCACCAAATGCTGCAGTATAAGGCACATCACCGCACGTGTCGGTGCAGCAGTCGTCCGTGCTGCTGTTGCTGAAGACCTGGCTGAGGGGTGCTGCGATGTGGGCCCCAGGGAGCTCGCTAGCATGTCAGAGGTACATGCTACATAGGAAAAAAGTTCTTTCCTATAGTTATAAAAACCTGTGGCAGCGTCTGAACTAAGTTTATCGTATTGGTGACAGTCGGAAACGGTGGACTACGTCGCTCGGAAAATGTGGTACCCTGTTTACAGCCCCCTTGTGAGCGACAAATAAATCGGAAAATCTCACGGGCTGGCACCAAAGCAGATGGTCCTGACGTTCCATTCGAAGGAATGTATCAGACTTGAAATTTGTTTTGGCAACTTGGCATTAACCATTTTTAATTTAGTTGCTCATCTAGAAAGCATTTGGGCGAGACTGATGCTCACGTACATGGCTTTGTATCACGCCATTCATTTTGCCTAGACATGATTACGCCATCAGATAATGCTCAATTTTGAGATATGTTGATTTATACCGCCACAGTAAGCGTACTTGATCATGATATTGTAATAAGTATCAGACACAGTTCTCTGTCTTGAAAATTGTCACGAGATCAGAGACGAAATGACATTCCTTTTACCTCACAACCCATTTGCAACAGAGAACAGCAGATATGCCCAGGTTTCTGTAATCAAAGGAACTTGATTTGATGGACCAATTTTACAAGGGTACTAAAGCTAATTCCTGCTTCCACATCGGATGGCCAAGCGCTTCACCTCGAAGTGTTTGTCACCTTCCACGACCTTTTGCATCGCTGCTACCTCCAGCGTTCCGCCGCGCGCAGCAGCCGACGAAGTACACAAACGACTAGCCAGAATAACACAGATCAACACGAGGGTGGAAAAAAAATCATCTTGTTAAGAGAATATGTGCTAATTTGAAACTAGCTATGCTATCAGTGTTCGTGTCCAATTCCACGCCAGGGCTTACCAGGATGACGAACAATGCCACGTTGAAGATGGCAACCACACGCCACTCAGTCTTCATGTACTGCGCCACCCCAGCTCTAGAACCAAATGTTTGGGCGTAAGCATTGCATAAAAAATGCTTCGATGTTTTGAAGCCACGGAGCGAGGTGCCAAGCAGCTTACTTGCAAGAATTGCAGTCGTAGCACCTGACAGAGCGTGCGTTCTTGTACAGTTTGCAGTCGATGTTGGTGCTCACCGGATGATAGCTCAGATCGAAATAGGAGGCGTTCAGAGCTGGGTACCCACACCTGAAAACCAGAGCAAATGTGATGACCATGTTTAAGATTATACAGTGAGCAGTTGCAGGTTCAAAAGTTTCAAGCTTTCAATATGACGGGAAAGTTTCAGGTGCATACTCTGCAGGTGGGCGGCAGCAACCGGACTCCACGGGAGTAAGGTCTGCAAGCTTGTATTGTTTCAGAGTCTGCATGAAGTTGGGTTGTGCTAGTAAGATCACAGTAATGTAAATGGTAGCAAATGGAGCAACGAGACCACGGTAAATCAGGAGAAGGAAGATGCCAAGAGAGGAATGACCTTGTATCTTTTTGACAGGTTATTGCAGTCGTCTGACTTCACAAGGCAACTTCTCAGATGAGTCCATTTCTCTGTGTCATTGAGCTGGAGTTTGGAAAGAAGATATAAATCAAGAGAGTTATGTGCCAGCGCAGCAGAATATTTCGAGGAAAAATAATTTTCCAACAAAGAAACAGTACATGCCTGTTTGACAAACCAGGAGCTGTAATCCTGTAGACGGTACTCTTTATATCTGCATAGAACATGAGAAATGCCTCAATTTATGTGGTGGCAAGTAGGTAAAATAAACAGTTTCTGACTTCCTCTGGTAGCTAAAAAAAATTACTAAACAAGCTGGAAGTCTTTGGATCGTTCAGTACATGATATATATGTTAACCCTTTTTATAGTGAATTACTATAAGCTCGATGTTTCTGTATTTATTTGTATCATTCGCTGAAAAAATAGAGAGCTTGCAGACTCCATGGGAGTAAGGAACATGATTTCTTTGGATTGTTCTGTAAATAACTTTTAGTCACATACCCAGCTCCAGGTACAGCATGGCCGGTTCCTGTATTTGTTATGATAAACCTGCAGCAGAAAAGACAGACTGTGTTAAGCTACAATACGGCTACTTCTTTCATTTACTCAATTGATAATTGACACCTACAGCCTGTTCGGTTGGCTGGTGGCTGGTGCTGATTTGTTGTGAGAGAAAAGTACTGCTGGCTGGTGGCTGATAAGCCAACCGAACAGGCTGCTAAACGGTAGGGGTACAATTCATACAATACCATCACATAATCAATGTGCACAGCAGCAACTAGCAAAAAGTACGCCATCCCAGCTAAATAAAGGCCGTGTAATCACAAATGAATCAAAGGGACTTACGCAAGCACCGTGAACACCATGATTGCCACCAAGACCACGAACAACATGATTAGGTACTAGGCGCCCACATGTCAAGGTAACAGATAATTCCAAAAGTACCCCAAAACAAGGGACCAAGACAATTAGTTGCACTCATGTGACTGACTTTACTAATCCAGTTCACGGGAAAGGAAGGATACTGTCCATAGTAAGCAAGAAATGTTCTTCCAAGCACCAAGGAATCCGATGAGTGATCTGCAGCACAAATTGCCAATGATTCAGGTTAGGAGCATGATAATCCAGCAAGGTAATGCCACGGGAGGGGGATGCAGATGAGATGCGATTAGATGCGCACACGAAAAAGATCGCTCCTCCGAGAGCTATGACTGGGATGGTCAAGGAACGCCTGCACTCGTCGTTGTGGGTGCTCATCCAGAACCCGAAACCCACCACCAGTAGTGCCAGTATCTGTCAAATAAACAGCAATGCAAGAACACCTTAAATTTAAAATAGTCATGTACTACGAAAGTTAGCAGGCAGTCTCTCTTTCCTATGTTCGTATGCTAACATAAACAATGAAGTAACAATTGCCCAAAAAAAAAACCCAATCAATGTTGGACAAATTTGGAAGCAGTGCGGCTTAACGGGGAAAATGTAAGTCACCGGATGGAGAACGAGGAAACGACGAACACAAAATTTGAGAGGAAAAGCATGTTTCGAAGAAAAACAGAGAAAGCTTAAAGCAAAATGGTGGGGAAAGTGTACTAGAGCAATCAGCCGCAGTAGTGAAGCTAAAAACCACCACAATTCGCAGGAGGAATGAGGCGTCGAATCCTAAAATTGCTTGAATTCTGAAGCCTTGCCAACGGCGCCGGTTCGCTCCGAGCAGTGAAGAAATAATCAGGCAGCTAAATTTTGTAGAGGAAAGCAGCTAAAAAATGGGACCAAATGCGGGACATGAGGAGCCGAGAATCAGCCCCAAGCAAGCGCAAAGCGAGGCAGCAAAACGCCTCGTCCGAATCGAGGAAGGAAAGTGGAGGTGCAAGGGAGTAAGGAGGGAGCTGGGCCGAGCCGAGCGACTGACCATGGTGAAGAAGTTGATCCACCTGATGACGAACGCGCTGGCGCTGCCCATCCTCCCCTCCCTCCCCAACCGGCCGGGACTGCCACGGGATCCGCGCCGGGTAACGGGCACGGGATCTGGCGAGGCGGCGGCTGCGGCGGCGAAGACGGCGACCCCGCCGGGACTAAAAATGGGTTGGCCACGGAGGCAGACGACGGCGGCGGCGGCGGCGGCGGCGGCAGTGGCTCGCGGAGCAGAGTGGGGGGTTGGTTCGCGTGCGAGCTTAAAGACAACGGTCGCAGCAGCCAGGCACGGGCGCAGACCAGCAGTGGGCAGGGTAATGCTCGCGCGGTGGGCCAGCGTGAAGACCATGACATGCGGGGCCCTCATATGTGGAGCCGGGGTGTCGGAGTCGGCTCGGTGCCTCGGTCGCTGGCGGTGAACCGGTGAGACTGGATGGTGTGGATTGGTGTGGTGGTGGGGGCTGACGGAAAAGGGGACAGAAAGGAGTCCGTTTGGGTCGGGTTTGAAACGTGGTAGGCGCGGCCGCGCCGTGCCTTTCACCGTGAGCTGCGCCCCGGGAAACGTTTGGGGTGTGGCTGATGCCATCCTCCGGCCGTGTTCGGCAGTGGGGAACAATTTTTTGTTCATAAATATCGTCGTATGTATGGAGCCCTAAACGAAATTTATTTATAAAACTTTTTCACAGATGTGTGCAACTTTGCGCGATGAATCTAATGAGCCTAATTAATCCATGATTTGCTACAGTAATGCTACATGCTACAGTAACCATCCTCTAATCATGCGGTCAAAGGCCTCATTAGATTCGTCTCGCGAATTTGCCAGGGGGTTGTGGAGGTAGTTTTATAAACCGACTTTATTAATACCTCCTAATTAGTGGTCAAAGTAGCATTTAATGGAGAGACAAAATTTGTCCCTCCAACCGAACACGGCCGGCGTTCCTGGTGGACCAGGTGGAGGATGGTGATGGGGAGCTGCAGCCTCTGGAGGCACCGCACCACCACCACCCTGCCACTCTGAGGGCCAAAGGATCAACGCTTGCAGATTCAAGTTCTGGCCATCCATCTGCTTTTTACCTTGATTACTTGATTATTCGGAGTATATATTCATGTACCAGTTCACATTTCTTATCAACACAGCCCAGCGAGGCAGCCCACTACTGTGCAAAGCTGCCCTCGGAGTCGTCGCCGGAGTTAGAGTGGTCGTTTTCTTTTCCAGCTGAACTTGTTAGGATTGCTGGTCTAGACTGTAAACCTGTTGTTTTCTAATAAAATCCTCTGATGATGCTCAAAAAAAAGCACAGCCTAGCTGTCTACATTAAATTCATCAAGAAAATTACGAATTTAATAACTAAGATACATTGGAACAAAGAAGTACACTAACTTCCAGTTGGTTCCTCAACTTGAGCAGAACCAATCCAATCTTTCGACTAAACACGGTCCGTCTCAACCCAAAAAATTGGGTTGGAGCCGATTCAATCCACTTGACTCCCAGTTCAAACGCATGCTCGTTCATTGAAGTGCAGCAGGAAGTATCCAAATCCAACTGCTGCTAGTCGCAAGAACTTGTCTCAAGAGATGTATTCTATCCGGCTATTAGTAGTAGTAGCAGTACATTACTGACGAAGTGGTTTCGTACCTTGTACAGAGTACACGATAAGCAGACACACAAATTGCAGATCACGTCCGCATAGCAAACCAAACTCAATAAAAAAAAGATTTGCAGATAACTCCACAAGAGGATAGGACCACAAGTTTTGCGCGTTTATTTTCCTACCAGCTGCTGATTATCATTATTTGGAATATTTTTGTGACGGCATTTATTTGGAATATTAATGTAGCAATCGCTATTTTTAATGGAATATAAGTGATATCATTGGCCACAAGGTCCTCAACGCCTGGTGGCCCACTATCCCATTTTAGGACAGTTGTTTGAGGGCACTTAGAGCACGTACAATAATCCACGTTCGCTTGTCGATTCGCAAGCCACGTAAGAGAAATCCGACGTGTTGGAGAGAGAAACTAGCAGAGAGACTTAGCTTGTCGCGTGCATGGACATCGGTCGATTTGTGGGACCGCACGATAGAGCGAGCCAAGCGTCACGATGGAGAAAAAAGTTCTGAGCCGCAGCCGGGAATGAGGATGGAGGAGAAGAACGTGGTGGGCCCTATGCAAGTAAAAAAAACTATTTTTTGGAATTCGTGAAGAGACTAACCGCTGTACTGGTTGTCTCCTATGTGTGTACGTAAATGATGTGGCTTGGCTACTAGATCGCATGCGCAACACTATTACTTTCTCTAGGGAAAAACACCACCGACACATAATCAAAGAAAAAACTCATAAGGTTCTCTATCTCAAACACAGTGCCACCTGTGGGTGCAAGGGAGAAAGAGCTCGTCTCCAACGCTTGCTTAAGGATGATGTTGATCTGTTGGCGCTGCCGAACAGGCAAAGTAGCCGCTCACGTAAGCGAGTCGAGCAAGGCATGCCATCAATTGCAATATGTGAATGTACAAGCGAGACCACACACGTAGCAGCAGCAGCAGCGCGGTGAAACCAAAACAAAAACGGAAACAAGAGAGCGGAACGAGCAAACCACCACACCAAGCAGTTAGGGTGTCATTGGTTTCAGGACGGGCAGAGACCGCAAAATCGCTTCTATGCCGGCACTCGTGATAGAAGCAATCCGAACCCTCCATTCCGTCTCGGTCTCCGTGTGATATTATCTCTAATGATGTATTTTTTACGTATTTCATTTTTTTTATCAATGTATATGTACCAGGCCATCAAGATTCCTCTGTAGCACTGGTACAATGATGTGACATAAAGTTGGCATTGGGACTTTGGGAGTGAAGAACATGACCGGCTCCTGCTTTTTCACCGGATGCATGTGCGCTTCCTTCAAACAAATATTAAAATTTCTTCATGACAACACAAGACAACACAACGGCTAATTGTATTCACATGATCCACCACGCAACCAATGTATATGACTATAGTAACCACTTATACATATTTCTCCCTTTAATCTTGTGTATGTCCATCATCAATAAAAATTAAGAATTAACACCGTTAGAGATGTTGGCTTTTATGCCTGGTACACAATAGTACCAGCAATCCCCAGATGTTAAACAATGATTTTGCTTCTCATGAGAAGCAGGGGCTTGAAAATGTTCATGCACTTTGCTGTACTGTAGGTTATACTTCATGTACTAGTTTGAACATACATTTTGATGATCCCCTAAAATTTGTTGACCTTTCAGCGGTACCAAAGTTCAACATACGAATATTGCACCACTGTGCAAAAAAACCTATTCACTTCCATGTGTAAAATGCATTGAAAATACGGAAACAAAAAATGTAGTACAATAAAAAAGGAAAAAAACAAGACCACCGCATGCTGTCCACCAGCGGACGCGAAAAAGAATCCTCACCGTACAAAATACATCGATTGGGCACAATCTACTCCAGGTGGTCCATGGCACATATCTCAGTGTACTATTGGATTCCGAATGGAGGTACATGATTAATTCCATCATGATACTATGGAGTAGGAAATTCTAGTTCCGCAGAGACACGGAGTCTGGCCTGCACCAGGGATGCAAGCTCCGCCTGGCCAGACTGCCTAGATGCAACATTTCTGTGTTTGGTTACCGTCTCCCACCGAGACAGGCTAGCTGAAGAGTCTTGATTGATAGTCTGTATAATTAGCACCCAGTTGTTGTTTCTGTGTCTACGCGCATCTCCCATAGACTTCATCCCGGCGACGGTAACAATCAATTAGTGCCCTTGACCTTGGCTTTTGTGGAGAAAGAGAGTGGAGACAGCTGGTATTGGTTTCTGGAGAGGCTGAAGAGTATGGTTGTGGGAGATGTGCCAAACGTGTGTCATACACGATAGGCACAAAGGTATTATGCAGGCAATTGAAGAAATGAAGAATGGCAGCACCGAGCGGCAGACATTACCACGATGGCCCGACGTCGTGAGCAGGTGGTGTATCCGTCACATGGGAGCTAATTTCCATAGCCAGTTCAAGAACAAGGCACTGATGAAGCTGTTCAAGCGTTTATGCAGCCAGAATCAGGAGAGGAAGTTCAACCAAATCAGGAAGAAACTAGATGACCTTACGAAGAAACAATCAGAGGAGCTCGCAAAGAAACCCGTCACAAATGAAGCAGACGAGCCCAAGTCTCTTGAGGATGTGGGGTTGGACACTGACCAGACTAGAAGGAGAAGGGGTCGTGCAGTTAAAACTTTCAGCCAGTGGATTGAGAATGAGCCCAAAGAAAAATGGGCAGTGATCTATGATGAAGGAGGTGCTGGGCATGGTATAAAGACTACAAACTATGCCGAGGTTTACAATTGGGTGCTTCGTGGAGCTAGGGACCTCCCCCTAGTGGGAATCATCGAGTTCTTCGTGTACCGCACAATCAAATATTTTCATGACCGGTATGGAAAGACTGCGGCTGTCATGGAAAGTAACAATTGATGTATGGGTACAAGATGACCGAGTATATGGACGAGAAGCAGAAGAAGGCTCTATTGCACCGTGCGTATCCGCAGGGTTCAGCTGAACGGCAGTTCGAGGTTCTTTGCAAAGACAAAGGGAGGACGGTGGCCGGACGGGAAAGGGTCAGACAAGAGTGTGTTCTCCGGAACGATAGTTGCATTTGCTCGTGCCAGAAGCCTCAGCTGCTGCACAAGCCTTGCTCACATGTGATTGCTGCCTGCTGTGAAGCTGGGGGACTGCTGCCCCTGGTCTTCGACGTCCACGTGGAGGAGTACGCGGAGCACAGGGTGATGAGGCAGTTCCACCTCTACCAGGAGTCACCGCTGCCGGTCGTCCACTCCGTCGACCCCACCCACCATAGGTACGTGTGTCGTATTTCCGTCCCGCAAGTTTTGTATATTTCTTAACTTACGTGGTCAATCTTTGAATAGGTGGACGAGGAAGGGACACACAGCTGGCACACAGTGGCAGCCCGCGGTGGCACTCTACGTGGTGGGTTGGGCAGACGCGTTGAACCACGTCGTCGACAAGCACCGACCGCACTCCGACGAGGCCTTCGCAGCGTACCTGCAGTGGTACTGGCCTCGGACCCGCGTTCGGGTCCTCCGCGTTCCGCCCGAGCCCACTTTCCCCCCGGCACAGGTCACGAGTACGTACCCGGTACGACGCGACCAGAACTACGCGATTGGGGTAAGTACTACGTCCTTACTGCTATAACACATTCGATCAGTACACATTTTAATTAACATAATTGAACAGTACGACGTGCTCGCGGAGATCGACGCCACAGCGGCGAGGAGCCGAGCGAGGGCGGACTTCATGACCCCCGCCGACCACGTGGCGACGTACGACTACATTCTGGCCCTCCTCACGAAGTTCAAGAAGGCGGTTTCGTGCCGGCACGACGACGCTCCGGCGATTCACGCCACCCCGCCTCGTCCTCGAGCTCGGCGTCGACTGGACGTTCGTACTCGCGGCCACCTTTCCCTTCTATGGGGGCAGGTCCGTCGACGGTACCCACCGTGCCGTCCAGCTCCTCGCGGCTACCCTTCACTCCTATGGGACCAGGTCCGTCGACGGTACCCCCCGCGCTCAGCACTCCTGTCCCGGTTCAGAGCGCTCCCCTGGGGATACCCACGTACACGCCGAGGCCAGCAGCTGTCTACAGCACAGGTACACTATAGTATCCACGTTTTGTTCGTAACATCCTAACATTGACTAATTACGTTCTCGACTAACGTTTTATGTGACAGGGCAACCGGCGATGACCACAGGCGGCACGTCCACGTCGGCAGGGCACGCCGTCCACGGCGTAGGTACGTAATTGACCAAACGATATGACTACATGCTTTTATTTGTGTACTAACGTAATTGTGTATAATGCAGCGTACGCTTCAGGCGGGACACCCGACGACCCCGTCGAGGAGCAGCACCCAGTGCCGACCCAGTGTACGGTCCCCTCCGAGATTGAGCGGTGGTACCGATAGGGGCAGGGGTCGCAGGAGGAGATTGGTGGTTCGCAGTTAGGTGGCGCCCCTGTACCTGCTACTCAGTTCTCGCAGCAGCCACCGTTCGCGACACCGCCTCCTGCGGATGCAGGGCGCCCGAGTCGGCAGGCACTGCCACCAGACCTCCTCACGTACTCCGCGCACCACACGAGGGCCGCGCAGCAGGCGGCCAGGAGGGTCAGGCGTAAGGTGGCCAAACGAGGCCGCATTTAGTTTTTTTACTTTTTACAGACTTATTATGTCGTACTGGATCTTGTATTATACTTTTCATTTTCTTGTTTGTGATATATACCGTTCCATGTAATTTCCTTTTATTCTTGTTTGTGATATATTCTCGCAACCATTTTAAAAAATTACACCATTTTTCAATACAAAAATAAAAAAAAAGATACCACCGTTCCATTCATTGGTAAGGGCTAACCGTCGAATGAAACGGCGGTTGGAAACTGACCGCCGGTTCATTTGGTGGTTAATCTGGACCGCCGGTTTAAATGGCGGTTTAGGTTAACCGCCAAATGAACCGGCAGTTAGTTCAAACCGCCGGTTTATTTGGTGTTTAACTAACCGCCGTTTCATCTGGCGGTTGCATCTTCTTACCGCCGTATCATACGGCGGTAGCCATATGATACGACGGTTGGATGATAGATTTGCAAAATCTGTCATCCAACCGTTCTTTTTGAAAAATCGTAAAAAAAATTAAAAAAATTCCCAATCAAGGCACCGCTGCATCTCGGAAGCTTGGTTCACCTTCCATACAGGAACCAATCACACCCTTCAGAAGCTCTTTGCATCTTGGGAGCCTGGTGTTTACGCTTCTTAGCGACACACTTTTACCCTTGTTTATCTTCAATAATGGTATGAATTTGATATCTAAACTAATGATTATACTCTATAACCGGACGTTTTCCCATATGTATATGTTTTTGGAGGAATTGTGTTTACGCAGGTTTTTGGGCTTAAATGGAGCACATATGGATAAGGCTTGAGACCAAGGACGACACGGTGAAAGATGAAGGCAAGAGGCCCGAAGAAAAGGGCAGGTCGGCCGGCCCCACATGGCCTAGGCCGGCCGGCCTAGGTGGTTTCAAGCTCCGTTCGTGCTCAACTTTGGTGAACCGACCTCTAAGAGTATTTGAAAGGCAAGTGCTTCAAGATAAGCCAAGAGACTTCGGGGTCAAGGCAACTCAATTGGAGAATTTGGAAGTTTATCACTTCCCATTCGTATCTCGAAGATATCTCGAAGCAAACGACGTCCAATGGCCCACATGCATAGGTGGAACATCTACTGAAGCTTCCAGAAGACTTGGGGAGAAAGATGGAGACGAGGCGGCCAAGGAAAGCCCTAGGCCGGCCGGCCTGAACTGCCCTGGGCCGGCCGGCCCAGGCCTTTCCTGTGGCGGTTCGCCCTCCCTTCGACCTAGGGTTTCCTCAGGGTATAAATAGCCCTTGTGCCTTCGTGCCACGCATAAATCAATTCGGGTCGTGCTAGTTGTCTAGGGTTCATCCCTAGCCGACGTGGGAACCTTGCGAGGAAGACCACGTCGGAGTTCTGGAGCTAGGATCATCAAGATCAAGGTAGGATCCCAGTGGTGATCTTGTGATGTACTTACATTCATGGTAAAGTTATATGTGTTTCCGAATTTTTAGGGATCAAGTGCCTCTCTTTATGATTTCGTTCTTGCTTGGGTTTGCTTCTTCTTCAATCTATTCTCGAGATAAATTGCTTGGGGTGTTTTTGTAGCCATGGTGGCTAGGGGTTCATACAGGATCTACCAAGTGGTTCGACACGTTCACTTGTGAACGTGCCCTTAAGTTACCCACGCCGAAAGGGAGCATCGTGACAGGGTGTGTGCTTCTGTGTAAGGTGGAGCTTTCGGGAGTTTGACCGGAGGTCGTGATTTAAATATGCTTTTCATTGAGATTCACATCTATCTTACTTCACTCTATTTGGCTCGGAGCTACAACATATGCATGATCTAGGCGATCTAGATTGGTTATCTCTAACTTTCTCTTGCTACCTCCGGCGTTTGGTTTTAGTAGATTAGATTGGTTTTGCAACAAGATAAAAGGCTTTCAATGCTAGTTGGATTGTTCCTTGTATCCTTAGTTCCACGGATTGATAAACCTTGGGGGAATACTCTAAGGGAAGAGCTACAACTGATCCGTGCGCTTGCGGTTCACGATTGGCGTGTTTAAGGGCCGTCAACAAGCTTTTCTGGCGCCATTGTCGGGGAACTATCGATTAAGGTCCGATTTGACTAGCATTCGTAAATATTTCTTTTTCTTGATTTTTTTTTATTTTTCTCTTTTTAGATCTCTTATTTTATCTTTCATCAAAAATAGATCTAATCCGCAAAAACAAAAATAAATCTAATCTAGCTTTTTATTTTATCTTTATTTCATTCTATCCATTTCTTTTAGATCTTGTATATATATATTTTTGTTTTTCACTAACGGAGATGGATGGCTTCCTCTCCAACAAACCCAAAAATTTTGTGGATGATCTAGAAAAACTTTACAGGCAAAGGAGACACGAAGCACAAGCTAAGAAGCTGGAACTAGTAGATCCGAAAGGTGAGACCGCAAGTTCATCATCTACTCCACCACCAAGTCCAAAGGAAGCGCCACCGTAACCCAAGATGGCGCTACCGGAACGCACGATCGGAGAGCTATGCATCCCGGACGTCAACGATTTGCCTATCCAAGACCTCAATGATGTTGGAGGGCCGTTCGAGATCAAGATTTCAACTATTTATATGGTGCAAAGCTCGCCCTTCACCGAAAAAGAAGATGCCAACCTTCACCTTCAAGCATTCATCCAACTATGCCGCACCTTCGACATGCAAGGAGTTACTCAAAATCAAGTGAGAGCGAGGCTCTTTCCATTCTCTCTACTTGGGAGAGCACTTCAATGGTTTCATTCTCTACCGGCAGAGACGGTGCAAAGTTGGGATGCCTTGATGAAAGCTTTCATGACAGAGTTCTACTCGCCGGGCAAGACTCAGATTTTACGCAACAAGATTGCTACCTACATCATGATTGATAGTGGGTATGTGAAGCAACATCTAGCTCTGGAGAGATCGGCTCGGGTTGTTATCTCTCCATGATAGCAATTGCATTAAACCCAAGATTGGAGACAAACTCGGTATTCTTCATGAAAGGGGCCGATTTTGGAATTGAAGCTACAAGGCAAGTACACTACATTGGAGGAGATGAGAAGAATGGCTACAAAATTGCAAATACAAGTACTTATCTCCCCGATGCGAGATTAAAGTTATATGGAAGAGTAAGAGTTGATTGGCGGGATAAGAAGATTTTGGTAAAGGCTAAAAAGAATAAAAGAGGAAAGCATATTGGAGAGTCGCCGGCTCCGGTTGAAGAAGAAGTGGGAGAGGAATTGCCACCGGCTAGTTCCTCTTATTAGGCTACGAAATTTCAAAATGCACCAAATGGAGAAGGACCTCCGGAAGGATGGGGGCAACAATGGGGACATGCACCAGCTCAAGCATGGGGGTATGGAGCGCCGGTGCCACCGCCGATGTATCCATCGCCGCCTTCATATAGCAATTATGGCTACCCACCGCCGCCTCATCAAGGAGTGTTCCTAGATCCGTCCTTTGGAGCTCAATTTGCACATCTTCAACAACCGGAAAGAAGCACAAGAATGATTGGAGCCTACGCCAATAGGAACTTGGAGGACATTAATGCCATCCAGAGGCATACGGACTGACTAGAAGATGGAACCGCGGGGATCGCATATCAAATGGGACTTCTAGCATTGGGCGCCGTCGGAACATTTTGATGGAGGAGCTTCCCAAGTATATTATGATCAAGGATATAACGCAAGACATCCGCCAATCCAAGAGAAGTGACCGACAAGGACCGAGAATAAATTGCTCGCACGTGTGGTTTGAGTTTTTCCTCTTTCTTTTATTTATTTTTCAGCGTGTGTGCAAGCTTGTGTGCGTAGCAATTTTCTGTTTTTATTTATTTTCAGCATGTGTGTCAGTGTGTCCTTTTGTTTATCATCACCATGATAACTATATATATATCACCGATGCTTTCATGACATGATTACTAGTGATGATAGAAAGTTTATGCCATGTTGAAATATGGTGATCATTGCTGCTTTGTCTATTTTCGCGCTTGGCTTATGCATGATTGAACTAATGCTCTCCCTAACACAATCTGAAATTTATCTAAATACCGGCTCAGTCTTTTGTGGAGGTTATGATAATTTTAGACCCATATTTATTATTCTTGCTCTCTTTTTTAAACTTGTCAAGGGATGTTTAATTGCTAAATTTAATTAAAGCTAGCCTTGTCATTAATACCTTTTGCAATTGCTCTACCAATCCAAAGCCTAAATGACATATCACGTTGAACCATAGTTTAAGAATTATTTTCAAGGGAATTGATTCAGGATTTATCTTCTCTGGTACGAGACTAAGAAGCTGACCATTCCGTTTTGCGTACCTTCTTTTTGCTAGCCTATCTATCCATGCATTGTGAGTTTCTATACCGGAAACTTCACAAACTTCGCTGGATATCCACCCTAAACCCAAAATTATCTTTTTGTGAAATACCTCCTTGACCACAATCCAATTTGAGTATGGATCATTATCTTGAGAAAATTTCGAAGGATCAAGAGCTTGATACAAGGAACATCTATTTGAGAGGCATAAAAAAGTTTGTACAAGAAAAATTAGAAGAAATGGAGGTCCACAATGAGTGGGCTGGCCGGTCTCAACAACATAAGCCGACCGACCCACTCCTTATCCTCTTTCAATGGCTTCAAAATTCGACGAGAAGATACTCCCTGAAGATTCCGATCATTTTCCAAAAGATTGAGATGGATACTTACTCTAACATTAGCAACCACTTCTATGCTCGAGGACGAGCAATCGTTTAAGCATGGGGGGAAGCTAAGTAAGTATTAATGTTGCTAGAAGTTCTAAGGAGCATAAAGAAGAGAAATAAAAGAAAAGAAAAAATATTTGTTGAAAAAAGGAAGAAAGAAAAGAAAAGAAAAAAGTATGAAAATAAATGCTCCTTAGTTCTTTTTGCTTCATTAAATTCCATAGTGTCTTAAAGAATATTCCATACTCAAATATTCCAACCATGTGCAATCCGATAATGAGGACTTCATTTGTGCCTCGGGATCAACTTTTGCCATTTGCACATGTCCACTATCTAAAAAGCGTGTGTTCCATTTTTCCCATCTTCATAAAATCGATTATTTTTCATGGTCTTTTTGACGAGTCTCGGTAAATCCATGAGAAGTATTTCTTGTTTTGATAATATCTTGATTATAATATCTTTTGTTAGGACTAACCTTTCCCATAGCTCCAAATAAAGCCCTACACATACATGAGAGAAAGGAAGGTAAAGAGAGTTCTAGCAAAGTTCGAGAGACAAGATGAGTTGAGAGTTTCCATGAGCAATTGCAATGAGGTTTAAATTATTGACTTTGGTTTAGCAATACTTTTGAAACTTACTTCTTAATTCCTGAGACTTGTTTAAATTAGAGAGCATGTGTTTAAAATCTTTGTGGGGAACACTTAATTCATATCTACCCTCCATACTAGAAAGAGTTGGTCACAACTTGAAGAGTTAAAATACAAAATATTTTGAGGGCATTATGTTTTCTCATGTATGATCAAGTGCAGGGATTGGACACTGAAAGGCAACGCTAATTTTTATTGAAGACCTACTCGAATTCTTATTGAAGACTTACTCGAGAGCGAGCAAGGTTTAAGCATGGGGGGATTGTTGACGCTCCTTAGCGACACACTTTTACCCGTGTTTATCTTATGGCATGAATTTGATATCTAAACTAATGATCATACTCTATAACTGGGATGTTTTCCCCTATGCATGTGTTTTTGGAGGAATTGTGTTTACGCAGGTTTTTGGGCCTAAATGGAGCACATACAGACAAGGCTTGAGACCAAGGACGACACGGTGAAAGATGAAGGCCAGAGGCCCGAAGAAAGAGGCAGGCCGGCCGGCCCCACATGGCCTAGGCCGGCCGGCCTAGGTGGTTTCAAGCCCCGTTCGGGCTCAACTTTGGTGAACCGACCTCTAAGAGTATTCGAAAGGCAAGTGCTTCAAGATAAGGCCAAGAGACTTCGGGGTCAAGGCAACTCAATTGGAGAATTTGGAAGTTTATTACTTTCCATTCTTATCTCGAAGATATCCCGAAGCAAATGACGTCCAATGACCCACATGCATAGGTGGAAAATCTACTGAAGCTTCCAGAAGACTTGGGGAGAAAGATGGAGATGAGACGGCCAAGGAAAGCCCTAGGCCGGCCGGCCCAGGCCATTCCTTTGGCGGTTCACCTCCCCCCTTCGACCTAGGGTTTCCTCAAGGTATAAATAGCCCCTGTGCCTTCGTGCCACGCATAAAGCAATTCGTCATTCGCCGCCGAGGAGCAGGGGAGCTAGAGAGACACCTTTCGGAGAGCCGAGGGTCGTGCTAGTTGTCTAGGA
Organism: Alloteropsis semialata; assembly: GCA_004135705.1. Taxonomy (NCBI): domain Eukaryota; kingdom Viridiplantae; phylum Streptophyta; class Magnoliopsida; order Poales; family Poaceae; genus Alloteropsis; species Alloteropsis semialata. The sequence goes on from CM014278.1 coordinate 45,406,729, forward strand.
TTCATCCCTAGCCGACGTGGGAACCCTGCGAGGAAGACCACGTCGGAGTTCTGGAGCTAGGATCATCAAGATCAAGGTAGGACCCCGGTGGTGATCTTGTGATGTACTTACATTCATGATAAAGTTATATGTGTTTTCGAATTTTTAGCGATCAAGTGCCTCTCTTTATGATTTCGTTCTTGCTTGGGTTTGCTTCTTCTTCAATCTATTCTCGAGATAGATTACTTGGAGTGTTCTTGTAGCCATGGTGGTTAGGGGTTCATACCGGATCTACCAAGTGGTTCGACATGTTCACTTGTGAACGTGCCCTTAAGTTACCCACGCCGAAAGGGAGCATCGTGACAGGGTGTGATCCCGTGTAAGGTGGGGCTTTCAGAAGTTTGACTGGAGGTTGTGATTTAAAGATGCTTTTTATTGAGATTCATATCTATCTTACTTCACTCTATTTGGCTCGGAGCTACAACGTATGCATGATCTAGGCGATCTAGATAGGTTATCTCTAACTTTCTCTTGCTACTTCCGGTGTTTGGTTTTAGTAGATTAGATTGGTTTTGCAACCCCTCTTCAAGATAAAAGGCTTTCAATGCTAGTTGGATTGTTTCTTGTATCCTTAGTTCCACAGATTGATAAACCTTGGGGGAGTACTCTAAGGGAAGAGCTACAACTGATCCGTGCGCTTGCGGTTCACGATTGGCGTGCTTAAGGGTCGTCAACACCTGGTTCACCTTGCATACAGAAAACCAATCACACCCTTAGGGACGGAATCTCGCTGCTCTATCGGCAGCAGTGTGGGGCTTGGTTGGTCCCTCTTTCCTGTCCATGCTCTGCTAGAGTTGCCCAACAGGCAAGCTAGCCACTCATGTAGGCGAGTCGAGCTAGGCATTGCCAATTGCAATCTGCGAATGTGGAACCGAGACCACGCACACGTAGCAGCAGCAACATGGTGAAACCGAAATAGAAACAATGTAGCGGAACGAGCAAACCAAACCACACCAAGCAAAACCCCATCACCTCGCCGGTCGCCGCTCGTCCTGCTCGTCGATCGATCGCGTGCGTCTCCTCCAGATCTCTCTCTGTCTCTCCATTTTCTGGGTCGAGTAATAGTAGGTGCTGGCTAGAGACAGAGGCGAAGCTGGCAACGAAATTATCATGGTGAACTACTTCATTAGACATAAGAGTGCATAGGTAAAATCAAAACAATACATTATAAATATGAAACCATTTGTAGGGAGATCAATTTTTACCCTGGTGCACTGGCACCAGGGAAGCATAACGTAGTTTTGCCCCAGGCCAGACATCGGGGGGTCCGTCCGTGCGCGTGCAGCCACTGCCATGTCACCTGACCCACTCCTCGTCAAGTCGGCATGGCTTTCTCTGGCTAACGAGGAGGAGGTGGAGTCTGGTCAGTGGAACTGGTTGGTATGCTCTGCTATGTTGTGCCCTGCTCTGCTTCGATTGGTGGTAGACGTCGTCTATTGGCTATTGCTCTGCTCTGCTCCGCCATACTCTGCTCTGCTTCGATTGGATTTGCGGTAGACGTGTGTGCAAGAGAGTATTAGTAGCACCCCACATACGTACCAAATCTAGCATGTGTTGAATTTGATTGTATGAGACACACTAGTACCAGGTCGAATTTTAATGTATGAAACACATGTGAATGCGTGATGATTAACTAGTGTGTGCACATATTGTATTAATTGACAGGACGGGTCGGTGCTATTCCCAGGGAGCATCTGAGCAGGGTGAAGAACCTAATCACGCTACACCAAATCGAGTGCAATAAGTAGTCTGCTTTTGGTTACTATGGCATACTATTAGGTAGTACACAGAGATAGCATGTGTATATGTGGTGGTTTCCATTTACCTCATAATAGTCTAATAAAACTGCATAATAAAAATGGAGTTCGGTGAATATAATGCATCACTTCTACTATGTAAATGCCAAGTTTCATGATAAATTTGTTGTCTAGCTCCTATATACACTGTGTGCGGTTGAGTACCAAACCGCGTGTTGTATGCACGTTGTTGGATTGATCAAAGTGTAAAATGTCTCTCAACAATATTTACCTCCTAGCTACCGTGTAAATGAGATCATTAATATGTGATCTATCATGTGTCATTTGTGATTTCAAACATTATTATTTTTCCTTAAGTGCATGATGGGATCACCTTTGACTAGCCATTGAGAATAATATATTGTGTTTATGAATTGAATGATCTAGCTAGGTGATATCTGAATCTAATTTTAACTGAATGTATGGCTATGCTTGAGTTGAGAAGCTTTGTGTAGATGACCTGCAAGATTGTCTTCGTCGTCACACGTGGGATCGATCACTCGAGATTCAAACTATTGGCAATATTGAGACACATGCGCTAGACATCACGAGGGTTCTCCCCGAGCTTCCCATTTTTCTTAGAGACCATGCTTACTTCAATTTGAGAAGGCAAAGTGATGTTGTTTGAGCTGGATCATACTACGACAACCATATCAAAAAGGTTTATCCAAACAGTAGCACGAGTATTAGCAATATTTTTGTGTACATATTCTTGTCCAGACTCAAAGACCAAGGCTCGAGCTGATCTGATTTGATGTCATTGCTGCATTTATCTAGCTACTTGGCTTTAATTTCTTCTCCGTATTAGCAATTATGGAAACATTATACTTTATTCTCGCAAATATTTTGATGCAAATTAAGGGCATATCCATTTCAGTATTTAGGAATTCTGATGCATGGTAGAAAATTGAATAACAAAAATTAGAAAATAGTTGAAGATAGATTTGAGAAAAAACTAAGTGTGTGGAATCATAAAATGATACGTATAGGAGGAAAATCGGTGGCGATTAATTCTGTATTGCACAGTCTACCGATGTTCATTTATCTTTTTTTTTGAAGTTCCAAGAGAAATCCTCAACAAATAGATTTTTATCGACCTAGGTTTTATTGTCAGTATGGTTAGCACAAGAAAAAATAAATATTAGCGAAGTTGGAAGTGTTATGTCATCCTAAGAACCATAGAGGTCTAGAGATTATTAATTTAGATCTTCAAAACAAATGTCTACCGAGTAAATAGCTTTTTAAGTTATGTAATGAGAATGGAATCAAGCAGAAATATATGGACTGAATATCTTAGAGGCAAGGTTTTATGTCAATTCTGGATGGGCTTAATAGGAGTGAAGGAGGATTTTTTGAATTTTAGAAGTTTTAAAGTGAATTCACATGATTTGACATATTTTTGGGAAGATAGTTGGTTAGGCAATCAAGCTTTGATAGAAAAGTTCCCTAATAACATCGTCCATAAGAAACTCGCTAGTGTTGCAGACGTCTTTAGTACTACTCACCTAAATATTTCTTTTAGAAGATTTTTGTGACAATTAAGTTAATAGAATGGAACAATTTAGTGGCTACTATTTTTAATGTAAACCTTCGAGCTGAAGTGACATTTTGTTTGGTCACTTCATAAGAATAATATCTTCATGGTTCACTGTATGTATAAATATCTCGTTAGTACTAGTGTTGGAGTCACACAAAAAATTTGGCGAATGAAAATTTACCATTAACGATAAAATCTTTATATGGTATTTGAAAAATGAAATTATCTTAACAAAGGATAACTTATCTAGAAGAAATTGAAATAGGAACAAATACCAGTTTTTATAGTATTCTAGAAACTATTAACCATGTTTTCTTGAAGTATGCTTATGCCAAGTTCTTTGGAGGGTTCTACATATTGTATTTGGAATTTTCTCACAAAAAGTTTCACTAATTTATTTAATAGTTGGGCAAAAAAAGGGGCAACAGCCAAATTTGTTGTTACTAACAGAGTCGTGACGATATGTTAGACTGTTTGGAACACAAGAGATTAGTTTTTTTATAAATGTCAGCCTAAAAAATTTTCGCAGGTACTATCCAGGGGACATACTCGCTCCGTTTTTTGGCCAAGTTGCAGCGAAGTGAAGGCAACCATGAGATTATTGCCTCTGCATGCCGCACGTTAGAGATGGCTGCTTTCCGCTTCTTCATGATACATGTATGGTCTTTTAGTTTAAGGATTGGTGTTTAAGTTAATGTTTAAATTATAGAGCAAAGTGTGAAGGTCTTGACACTGTTGTAATAATGTGGGTTTGCTATTTTTCTTGAAGAGGGTGAAGCAGGAATTCTTTTCCGTTATCTAAAAACTAATTATCGACGCATATGCATTGCCACTAAGGATTTGTTATTGTGCTGTTTTGATATGTACTACATGCATGATACGCCGAGAAAACAACCACCCTTTTGTCCTTCGTCTATGATTATCTCAACGTCTACTTCCCCGAGTACCGGTAAGAGCAGGGCTAATAGAAACGCCCGCTTGCGGAGCTACTGAGCAGTGGTGGCGGGCCTCACATTTTTTTAATGCGTTGCCTAGAAACAGTTGTGATGGAGCATGGTAGTGGGGAGCAGAGGCGAGCTGACAAAGCAGTGCATTTCACCCACTTAGGCCATGTTTAATTCCATAATTTTCCATATTCATCCCGTCACATCAAATATTAGGACACTAATTAAAGGTATTAAACATGAATTAATGATGGATTAATTAGGATTAATAGATTCATCTCGCGATTTTTCGTCCATCCATGTAATTAGTTTTATAATTAGATCTTGTTTAGCCCTCCTAATTTTCGATTTAGTTTTGCTACAGTAAATTTTCTAAACTTATCTTGCTGAATTAAACACAGCCTTAATGCTGCCGTCTCACGAGTCGCTCGCTTTTCTCTCACTTCCACGTCAGATAGTGTTCATGTGTCCTATCATTTAGTCAGCTGAGTTGGTTTTATAATACTTGCTCTAAGGAGTGCTGTCTTCCATTGGGAGATTGGTACTTCGTTCAATTAATTCAGTAGCAGCATTCGGCATGCATGCTGGATGACACAACACAACTAATGTTGTTTAATTTCGAGAGGCATGATGTCGAGGAAGGAGGTTTGGGGTTGGGGCATCATCTTCGCTGTACTTAGAGTGCAGGGTCTGCATGCAGATGGCTGTGATGACTGCATCCAGGAATGGCTGCGCCTCCGGGCAATCTGGACCGGCCATAAGCGGAAGCAGCACTTGATAACGTGGCACGTACGGAAGGAAAGGAACGCAAGGATCATTCGTGGCGAGAAGGCAAGACCAGACCAGCTGCTACATCTGATCGAACGTGTGAGAAATGTACATTACAGCAGGAGAGAAGGCCCTTGATTCTTTGATTCATGAGTAATTGGACCTTTTCTATTTCCCAGCCCTGAGACCCTGACGATGCGGTTCAGTAGAATATCGTGTGCGGATCCGAAAATGATAAGTTCAACTGCTATGTAAATTTTATTGTAATTTTCAACTTCGTGTGTACATAATGTTTGATTTGTCTGGTTCCTAATGCCGTGAAAGATGACATTTTTGTTCCATGTCATTTTCATTCTTAGGTGCTGTTTGGTTCAGATTTGCCAGTGGTAACATAAATGGGGTCAGAATGCAGCGCTAACTGTTAAGCTTCAAAGGAAAGTGGTGATTTTTTGCTTGGGCAGTCGGCCGGCAGCGCTATCTGTTGACGACAGGAGGTAACAAATCTCTACAGCGCGGTATCCAAGCACGGTGCAAACCAATTACACTTCACCGTAACAAAACATAAAACAACGTGATCTGGTAACGCTGTTAACAACCTAAAAGGCCTCAGCCAAACAGCACCTTGGTATTTACATCATGTGATTGTGATGACATGCAATGGAGGCGTTTGCGGCATCATTTCCCGATGCTTCTAGCTGCAAATTCTAGTCGATCCGCGGAAATGGGTATCATCACAATGCTTTCAATTTGATGTCCAGACACAACAACTTGATCCTACTACAGCAAGAAACGATATTCTCATAAAGAAGGTAAAAGAAGGCGAGGTACAAATAAAAATCAACAGTATAAACCATGAAAAAACAAAACACAAAATAAGCATGCTAAGGAAAATATCCATGGGTCATAACAGAAGTAAAGGGGAAAAAACAGCCGATGAATCAATGTGGCAGTTGACAACTCCAGCGGAACTTAGACTAGCAAACAAGTAGAATGAAAATGTAAGGACTTGATGTAGGAAATGTTGTCTGATCACAGTTCCAGACCTCTAAGCAAGCGCAGTGTGCATGCCCTCAGTTAAACTAAAAAATTATAAGTGCCGACAGGAAAGCCTTCCTCTACTAAGTGAAGTAAGCTTAGAAACGTCATCAAGCTTAGAAACATCACCAAGGCACCAAAACGAACCCTACAAGTATGAAAGAGTTAAATATTATCCGAGGCAATGCAAGGAGCTTTGCAATGAGTGACACCGTAGTTGGAGAACTCACTTGATGGGTTTGCTATGTACATCGGTATTTGCCTGATAAGTTTCTCAAGAAAAATGACTGCATTAATGTTTCTGAAACTGCCGCATTG
>CM014278.1:45428213-45438335 GCA_004135705.1 Alloteropsis semialata
CCAACTCCAATGTGGTTGGAAGGTATGGGCCCGTCCAATGACTGATGAAAGGCAGAAGTGGAGGATAACTAAAGTGCACCAGCCTCACACATGTGGTACGTCTCGACCAATCCACGAGCACTCTCAGTGTACGGCACGATATATCGGAGGCCGGATTGCTTCATTGGTGTATGCTGACCCTGACGTTTCGGTGTCAGCGCTCGTTGAAGCAATTGTCGGATTCACTAATTATCGGGTGAAGTATGGCAAGGCATGGAGGGCTAAACAACACGCCATGGCCATGCTATGGGGTGATTGGATTGACGCCTATAGTAGGGTTCCGCGGATTCTACATGCTATTGCTCATTACAATCCGGGGACGAAGTGGTGCACAAGGACCACGGGTGCAGTGGAGTTGCACAATGGGGTAACGAAGGAAGTAATGCAGCGTGTTTATTGGTGCTTTCCACAATGTGCAGAGGCATTCAAACATTGCAAGCCGGTGATTAGTGTTGATGGCACTTTTTGACCGGGAAGTATAGGGGGACTTTGTTGATTGCGACGGGAGTGGACGGGGAGGATCGGTTGTTACCGCTCGCCTTTTCTTTGGTGGAGAGCGAGAACAATGAAAGTTGGTCTTGGTTCCTTCATTAAAATCAAGGAGAAAATGAGAGAGAAGTATGATTTGCCCATTCCTTCTGACAAACAACTCTATGGTCCCATTCTGACAGATATGATAGCCAAGCATGGAAGATCCGAAACTATTGGTCATGGGAGTAGAGAACGCATCATCTTCTTTTGGAGGAAAAATAGAGACAAGTATCCTCCTCCCCTTACTGGTGATGCTAAGGTGAAAGCCAGAATCAAGGCGGAAGAGGACGCCAAGGAGAGGGTACGAATGATGAGAGAGGCGGAATACCGTTCGAAGACGGCATTTGATCCTATTACGGTGTTTCCTCCTGGCTCATTGGACGAATACTTTCAGAAATTGGAGGCCAAAAGAAGACGCATTGACTTGGGTGTGGCAAGACAGGAAAAAATGGCGGAAGAGGCCCAAATAGAGGCGATGAAGGCCCTTGTAGCTGATTTGGCCATGCCGCTTCCCGAGGCCAAGGAAAAGGTGGCGGATGGAGGGGTGAGGCCAACACAAATGGAGGCAATGAAGGCACTTGTTGGTGATTTGCCCATTGATGAACCGGTGGTGGTCGACAAAAAAGGTAAGGGTGTTCTTGTGGCTGATGATGTGGTGGATGTAGAAGTGAGGCCGACACAAATGGAGGCAATGATGGCACTTGTAGGTGACTTGCCCGTTGAAGAACCTGTTGCCGTGGACAAAAAAGGTAAGGGTGTTGTTGTGGTCGACCATGACGATGAAGATGATGATTGGGGAGATGACGAGCTCTTGTTTGAGTGCGACTCCGATTATTAAGATGTTGTTGCGATTCTAGTTGTATGAACTATTGTATGGACTATTTGAATGGAAGACTATATGTATGGACTGTTTCTATGAAAGAGTATATGTATGGACTATTTGTATGGACTACCTTGTATGGCCTGCGTGTAAGACTATTTCGCTCTTGATTATTCGGTAATTTGAAAGGCATACGGATCCATTAACCTCGTACATTACATGAGTCATTGCAATGGTCATGCAATATTACATATATATTGCATAGCTAGGTTAATAGGTACAATATTTAGCCATAATAGTTTCGCCGTCCACTAACCGTAGGCGGCATGAAACGTCGATTAACGTTCCTCTCTCGCTCTTGACGCAATTGTTCCTCTAGTTGATTGATGCGTTCTACCATTTGTATCTTCTCTTGCTGTAGATTGTTGATCTCTTCTTTTTTGCTCATACTATCTTGCAGCAGGTGGTTAATATTATCATGCTTCTCCGCGTTCTCCTGTTCCATGACTTGAAGCTTTCCTTGTAGATGGCCGATGTACTCTTGAACATGTGGTGCCATTTGGTCATCAATCCAATAAGTAAAACGACAGTCGTCAAACTAGCAACATAAAACCATGGCAAAGATTAAGGTCAAGGCGACCAAATTGTACATAAACTCGAGTCAAGAATACTAACCCTGAAACGCGGGCAACGAAAGAAACGCCGACCAGCATCAGGAATGAGCTCGTAAACTTGAACAACAGCGTCATCTCCATGGTGGCATTTAGGCCAGAACTCGCATGGTAAGGCATTATGGTCACCATAGAAATCTCGGGTTCTAACATCTACAGTTGGGTGTGGATGGTGCGGGTCCGATGGACCATACATCCATGACATGGTGTGGACTGGTGGCTAGCATTTGGCAAGGCCCCTAATTTTATAGGCTATTCATGGTTCAGTGCACTTAGTCTATGTAACTTTTTCCATCAAAAGGCAACATTGGATTCCCTGCAAAGTCTACAACTAAATCGATGATTCCCTGCAAAAGCGGAGCATTGATTCCCTGCAAAAGCGGAGCATTGATTACCTGAAAAGTCTAGAACTGAATAACTGAAAAGGCTAGTCATGGCACAGTAAAAGTACCAGGTACGTCTGGGTAGGTCAGTTCGGTAGATACTAGTCGCGTCTGGACAAAAAACAATGAAAATGCAAGGGGGGATCATGAGTCGCGCCATGTGACTTGGCGCGACTGCAGTCTTAGTCGCGCCACCTAACCTGGCGCGACTAATTGGCCCCAAATGAGTACCCTAGGTCCTGAGTCGAGGGCTGGGGCGGCACGACTCATGATTCAGTCGCGCCAAGAACGGTGGCGCGACTGCAGTCTTAGTCGCGCCACCTAACCTGGCGCGACTAATTGGGCCCCAAATGAGTACCCTAGGTCCTGAGTCGAGGACTGGGGCGGTGCGACTCATGATTCAGTCGCGCCAAGAACGGTGGCGCGACTGAAGCATGAGTCACGCCGGCCGAGTCCTCGACTCAGGACCTAGGGTACTCATTTGGGGCCCAATTAGTCGCGCCAGGTTCGGTGGCGCGACTAAGACTGCAGTCGCGCCAAGTCACATGGCGCGACTCAGACTGCAGTCGCGCCAGGCGACGCGGCCTCTCAGGACCTAGGGTAGTGATTTGTACCCCAACGAGTCGCGCCAGGAGGCATGGCGCGACTTGGCTGTAACTTCAATTCGCCATTGTTTTCCCTATTTTTTGTTTCTGAAATTTGGCAGCAACATTTAGCGCTGAAATTTGCCGCGACTTGGCTGTAACTGAGACCAAATTTTCTGATTATAAAATAAGGTGAAATAATGATTTCAATCTTGACAAAGAATCAATCCTATGCATCAATTATCCTCCTCTTGCCAGAATCTAAACTTGAAAGAATAACAATATGGTTCTTTCCGGTGGTGCTTACAAAATCAGCAACATTTTTTGCAAACGAAACCATCATTCCCTATATTGGCAACAGAAAATTAACATAGTCATGAAATAGCAACCAATATCACACAACAATATACCAACACGGTCCATTACCACAACCACATAGCACAAGGACATGTCCAACACACAAATAGTCCGACACAAAGGCCCATTACCAATTCAAATAGTCCGACACAAACAGTCCTTCACCTAACAAGTCCATTTGACACATCACATTACAAGTCTACCTACGAACAGTAGGGTTGGGTGTGAAAGGCTTCTTCTTACGACGCGGGCGGCCTGGATTGGTGGGCAAAATATTGGGGGTCCCAACATCTGTGTGGTCACGTGGTGCCCGCCTCTTAGGCCTTTGACTCCCTTGTGATGGAGACTCTGGCGCATCAAGCAACTGCGAGGGACCAATCTCATATTGCCCATAGGTAGGATCATCCTCTTCCGAGTTGGAGCTATTTTCCTCCTCGCCGCCATCCTCGCTCTCGTCCTCCTCCTCATCATCGCCCCTCCTAAGAGGGCTGCCAATGGTGAGAGCCCCTGCGCGGCGCAAGAAAACATTATTAGTTATAATCACTAAGTAACAAAAATGCATCAACAAACTTATCAAATGTGCCACAACAACCCTCTCCCCTCCCACCTGTACTCCTCGAGGCGGCCCTAGTGGATGGAGCAGAACGTGTAGCAGAACTTGAGGGTGCACGAGAACTTGAGGGTGCACGAGAACCTGAGGGTGCAGCAGCCGCTTGTGGCTCTCGTGATGCCATGCAATTCAATTTTCGCGCCATTTTCCGACAGCCACGATGAAATCTCTACAAGCACAAACATATGTAAGAGCACACAAAAAATCAGACACTGAAGCACATTAGCACCTAACCTGTATGAAGGACCGTAACTTGCTCGCCTCATCCGGATCACCAATGGGCACACCCAACGCAACAAGAGACTCATTAGCGAACCGACCAAGTTGTTGTCCCTGTGATTGACAAGTCAAAGTGCATCCAATGCATAGTTCATAAAAGGGACAAATACATTTATCAAATAAACCCAACAAATGAACCAAACTTACAATGTAGTCTTCCACTGATCCCCGCTGTGTCTGCGTGCCCTGCCTTGTCATATCATCGTACTGGTCGAAAACATCTTCCGGATCAGAAGGTAGATCCTCGACAGGACCGGCATCCATAGCTACCTTCAGCTTCAGCCTTGTGTTCGCTCTCAACCATTGCAAATAATTTTCATAAGGCGGGTTACGGTGAATTGCGCCTCCTATCACAATGTTGGCTCCCCTACTATCCCAAGCGTTAATGTACCCCTGGTGCTTCAGCCCCCAATCCTTTTTGCCCCTCTGGCGTCGACGATCGATACTACAATCAACGATATCAAATAACAAATAAATGTACAACATGGCATGAGTTCACAAATATAAACTAAAAAATTACACAACATACCTATGAAGTGTTGGATTAGTATTGAGGTACTCTGGAGGAAAAGTTTGAAGTGCCCCAAATTGCCTCATAACTCTACTTGGAATGTGGTACTCGACAATGTAGAAGCAAATGAGCGGACAAACCGAACGCCAATAATCTTGGTCCATCTTGCAATATGGACTAAGTTCCATCACTTCAATCTCATCTCGATCATATGGTCGCCAATTAATCTAGTTATCATGAATCAATTTTGAACCGTGCACACAACAAAAAACAACAAGATCAAAGTGTACATAACTTACATGTGCAGCAGTGATGCAATCAAGTGCGTTGTTGTAGTCAATATAACGCCTCACCGGGTTTCCATGGACATTCAGGATGTTGTGCCATAGATAACCAACAGTAGACATTGGTTCTTCACCATAGGTTGGTAATTGCTATAAAACAACAAATGACATGTCAAATGAAATCATAATTGAAAACATGGAAAACACATTAATATTAAACTTAATCTAAATATAGCAAAAGTTAGTATCTTACCCCAATTGTATACCGCTCTGGCCGACCAACGGGAAGGCGCTCCCACATCCATAATTGCAAAAGATAGGCACAACCCCCCATGTTAGCACTGCCACCCGTGCGCCTACAAGCATCACACATCTGCCGATACAACCAACCAAGAACTGCACTGGCCCAACTATAAGTCGCTATATTCTCCCAAGATTGACCAATAATGTCTATCCACATCCAAGAAAAGGTATTCCCGCTCGAATCCGGAAATAGAAACCCAGCAACCAAATGCCACAACCACGCCCTAGCATACCGAGCAATAACACCATCCTCAGCATCAGGATGAGGGGGCGCACCAAAGTGCTGGACCAACCACGCCGAGCTGACTCCGGTAGTCTTTCTATCCTTGGCATCGTCGGGTGGATCTGTAGGACGAACTCCAAACAAGAGCTCCACTCGATCTCTCCACCCAGCCGGGTCAATAGTTCCAGTAACCGCTCTTCCATCAATACGAAGCCCAAAGAGCATGGCAACATCTTGTAGAGTGACTGTCATCTCACCACAGGGGAGGTGGAAGGTATGTGTCTCGGGCCTCCACCGGTCAACAAGGGCTGTCAGAGCCGCATTGTCCATCTTCGGCAAACCATCCTTCACTAACATGGCCAGTGGGAGAAATCCGGCTGCACGAAGGTATGGGCGTAACGATTGTCCCACGGGAGAGCATGGTGAGTGCGGATACGTAGAGGATTCAAAACCTGCAAATAAACCATAGAACACTGTGTTGGACAACATCAAACCACCAAATTCATTTGCTCCATATGAAGTCACAACTCATAAATATCTAACCTCAATACGCTCCTCAAGTATCCGCCCGCGGTGTCTCTCGTCATAGCCCATCTCAAGCAAAGGATATTGTGGGTGCTGCGCCATTTTATCCTATAGTCAACAAAGGAAAATAAGTTTTATTTATGTAGCTCTATACATCTACTATAAACGAGTCATAAAACAATACACAAAAAAATTGCAATTCATTCTTATGTCTATACCATGAAAACCTGTCTTCAAAACAATACCTAAAACATTGCATATTTCCAATACAAACCATGAACTTCAATATATACACCAAAAAGTTATGAACTCCTATATTTAATTTTAAAAGATTACACAACATACCTATCAAACTACATTACCTAATAGCAAGAACAACTCAAAATATTTAAGTTTAACTCACTTAGTTCATTATTCACATCAAAATAAAATCATCATAATATACGTATGGATATGTCAACGAAATCATTACATGCAAAAAAAACTATACGATAGACAGGCGTTAACAAGGACCAAATCCACCACATAGTACAACTAACAATCTCAAATCCGTGCTCCATCAACCATACATAAGTCAAACCCTACATAAACCTAATCTCATCCAAATCCAAGGAAATAAACCAAATCCGCAAAATGTACATGGTCCAAGTGGAGGAGTTACCTTCCCGGAGTTTTTTCCCACCGATTCTCCTTCGATTCCGTGGTGGGATGGCCCGATCTAGTGGGGGGCGGCGCGGGGCGCCATGGTTGAGCTCGGCTTAGGGTTTGGGGAGAAAGAAGAAAGGGAGGAGGAAGAAGAAAGGGCTCGGGCGGCCGGCTGTATACAGGCGAGTCGCGCCACGACCTTTGGCGCGACTGAGTCGCGCCAAGGCATGTGGCGCGACTCGCCCTGCCATGTCAGCCGCCGCGCTGGCCGCCCGCGGCCGGGCCGGCCGACGTGGCAGGCCAGTCGCGCCACATGCTCTGGCGCGACTGCCTCTTCAGTCGCGCCACGGCGTGTGGCGCGACCAAAAGGGTTATTTGTTGGAAATACAGTTCGGGTGGGGTTTTTTTAAAAATTTCAGTTTAAAAAGAATTAAAAAATAAAAAAAATCATAGTTATAAGCGGCCTCATCCTTAGTTTCGGAGGAGCACGTCTCACAGTTCATCTGTCGGCTCCCTTGAAGGCTGGAAGTGCGTGTGGTATGGAGCTCGCGTCACAAGCAGACGAAATTCGTGCCACAGAAAATTTGGTCTATACTGAAGTCATCTTTTTCTTGTACATGATTACAAACTACATCATCTCCTTGGTAGTTCGTGGACTTGACCACGCAACTGATGATAGAAACTACATGTTGAGTTGATGACAAAACTGTAGCTCGTGGACTTGACCACGGAATTGATGATAAAAACTAATGATATATTATAAGTTAGCCATGCATGGAGCAAATAAAACATGTAAACCAACATGGCTTTGATCAGTTAGCTGGGACAAGATGATCTACAAATGGTTCGATTAGCCACAGTAACCACGGTTTCCCTCCTCCTTATATGAGCTCGCAGTTACCGCAGTACGCTTCTGGTCTTTGAGTTGGTGACAGACTCGATAAGCCGGTACATCCATCGGTCAAGCATTCCTGTATAACAGAAGTCGGCAAGAGTTCTGTAACAACTAACAAGCAATGAATCTTAACAACAACAAATATTTGATGTTTTGTTTTATCCAAGTTGTGTTGTCAGTAACATCTTGCATGCAACTAATGTTATCAGTGAATCAAGGTCTGGAAAAATGCATAACACGGATAAGATAAAACAAACAACTACAGAGTGGAGGTTAACCTGTCATGGCAAATGTGCCACCAAGAACTGCACATAGACGAGTTAAGAAATGAAGGAAGTTCCGTCTTTCCTCTTTGATGGTGACCGTAATTGGTGAGAGATCATACAGGAAGTAAACAGCTGCAGGCAAAACAAAAACAGTTTGGTTTTGGAAATAGTTGAACATACATACCATCCTCGAAGGGTGAATAGACAGTTACCTGGCCAGGCCCTGTCTGTTGGGCGAATGGGAAGAAAATACTCCGTGACAGAAAACTGATTTGTTGGCAACACTTTCTTTGAGAGATATCTGTACTCAGTTGGAACAACCTGCATATCAAACAGATGAGAACGCTTTCTCATGAGCTATTACAAATCATAGAAGAAAATGAACTAGCAAATATTCACTCCGCATATGTTCTGGTTGACTCAATAAGATCAATTTAAGCAAAATGACATAGGCTTGCTGGAAACACTTTTTTTTGTACCCCACCCACACACCAGTGATGACCTAGTTTTGTAACGCAAATGTGAACCATATAAATCTCTTCAGGCTTTCTTTGCTATATTCCCTAATGGTAAGACTTGGAAGCTGCTTCACGCACATGCTTGATCACAAATGGCTAGATGAATGGCTATTCACCTTGATATAGTATTTGAAGGTTCCGCTTGTGTCATGAAGTATCCTTGAGGTTTCATCCAGTGGATTATGAATTCCTGGATACTTAGGGCCAAAGGACAGGTCGTGTATAACATGACTAACATTGACATGGGTCGACCCTTCAAAAATCTGCATAAAAATTACAAATATCAGTAAATTATATTAGAATCCAAGTTGAACAGAAAGTACTAATAAAGGCAATGGAAGTAGAAGATAGCACAGCTCCCTGCTAATGGGTAAGGTGAGAAAGAAACGTTTGCTTGTTTACATCAAAACCTCAAAATCGATAAAAATAGTGGTTTCTTACATTCACTGGGAAATATTTATATCCAAAGAAGTTAACAGAAAAAAATGGTTCTAATTTGTAAACATGGCCACAAAGTAGCATATGCCCAAGAATAAAAGAACAAAGATACTTTATGTCTTCTCACATGAGTAGACTGGTAAAAGCACAGAGCCAACATAAGAGCCGCAGAAGAAACCATGGTCAGTTCAATATCATGTTATGGTTGGCACAAAAGTAACTCAGCTACAGACCCCTTTCGTTCCAATGCCAGTTTTCCTGGCTGCTTGTTATTTCTCTACTTATCGTTTTTACTTTTACTTAGTTTTTTTTTCAAACATCACAAAATCACTAGTATTTTCTTACCATGAAGCAGCATGCGATAAATCCTAATATTTCCCAGCTATCAATTCTGGTGCAAGCTTTGAGAACCAAGAAGTAGGAAAACTAAATAGTGCCAGGATTTGGCACCATGTAAGCCACTTGAAGAAATGCTTTGTTAGGAACCCAAATGATACTTTATGAAGGAAACCTAACTTAACGACCCTTGTTTCAGCATTTCTCACATTACATTTGAGCCTTTTTAGCAGCTTAGACTTTCAAAATATGAACCTTATAATTAAAGAAAGTATGAGTACTTCAGAAAAAAGAAGTACAAAGAACAGAAAAGTCGCAAGGTATCTGCACTATTAGAATACTTACCTTTTCAGCAACAAAAATGTTTAAACCATGCACTGAGATATGGAAATTACCAGCAACCCTCTGCACATCTAACATCCCATAGACCTGTGGAAATTGAGGGCACAGTTTTATTAGCAACACTGGAAGATGTAATAATGATCAGAACCTGAAATGCCATTCTTATAAAACAAAAGAGAACATGTAGATAAATAACTTACTCGACACCCTTCACCATTTTCCAGTGCTTGTTTGACACTCTTAATCATTTTCTCTGCATCTTCATTGACGGTGTGTTCATGCTTCTTTTCTTCATCGTGATGCTCATGACCATGGTCTGTTTTAAAATTTTAAGGGATGAATTATTCGAACCAAAGCATATAGGTCAATCAAATGGCACATTCAAACTAAATCATGCCCAACATCAGATGAGATAATTCGAATCAAACACCTTTGGTCCATCAATCTAGTCAAAGTTTTTTGTTTTGAGATCTTCCAATGATAATTAAGGCCGAGAGCATGCTTTCCTCTTTCGATTATAGATTACTTAAAAGGCACTATGTCTTTTTTGGGAGGAGGGGGG
>CM014278.1:45452188-45466269 GCA_004135705.1 Alloteropsis semialata
AACGCCGCGGCCGCGCCGACTTGCCCGACACGATCCCCAACCCTCTCGCGCTCGTGGCTCCAGTCCACCCTCCTCCGGAGAGCGTCGAGAGAGTTCAAGCTTTCAAGTCCCCGATCACATCTAGCCGGCGTCGAGGTACACCGCGCTCTCCCCCTTCCTCCCCATGGCCTTCTGGCATTTTCCAGTGCACTTTTGGGTCTGGGGCTGCTGCGCTCGCGCTTCCGCTCAGAGGCTGCCCCCCTAATCTGTTCGTTTTCCGATGGGATTTCTCTTCGGTCTCGTGTTCATCGTGTGTGCGGCGAGTCCATGGATTGTCGGGTACTTCGGGTTGCAGCACGCGGCCCTGGCGGTACCGCAGCGGCTTTGAGCGGCTGGCAGCACGAGATGTCGAGGGGCGAGGGCTTTAGCGGGTTTGGCGGGTGGTAGGACCTCCACGCCCCTGGCCGCAGACCTTCCTCCGAGCTTCGCTGGATTCGAATCCGGGCGAGGGGGTGAGCAGCATCGCAGCAAGGAGCCAGCGACGGCGAGTCGGCGACGCCCTTGGGGCTTCGTCCCAAATCCCGGCGGCTCCGGCCTCCAGGTCTGGCCTCTCGACGTCCGCGCCTCATCCCGCCCCTCTCGCCTCTCCACTCCCCCGTGGATTCTAGACCTGGACTGTTGACGCCAAGCCACTAAGTTATTGCAAACTTTAGCCTAGTATTCTGTTGCTATGTGATATGAATTTGTGATTTGTAGTGAGCTGTTGATGTTTTGAACTTTTGATGTGCCATGTGTGCTTGTTCTGATGTTCTCTACTAATCCTAGTGTATTGCTTAATATTCTTTTGAACTTGAACTGTAGGCCCTATAACCTTCTTTTGAACTATTTTGTAATATTCTTTTAAGATTGAATTGTAGGTCTATAACCTTATTTTGAACAATATATATACAAGTTTCGTACTTAATTGTGGAATTTATGATATTTTGAAACCTTTTTATCTATATCATGGTTGGTTACCGATTTTTTACCGAATCATTAATTTGATTTTACTGAATTGTACTTTTTGACGATCCGCTCAGCATACCCTAACTTTAAATCCTAGCTCCGCCACTGGTGGAGTGGTGGTAGAGCCAGGGAAGGTAGAGATGGGTTTCGATGCGCAGTGCCACTTGGGGAGAGGGAGAGTGGGTGCGGGTGCAACAAGGGGGCTGCAGAGGGGATTGAGATTTAAGGGGGGAAGTAGGTAGTAGATACGTGGTGAATTTGGTCTATCTCTCGTTCTCTGGTACTCCTATATCTCTATAGTTGTGGTTTTGTTTTTGACGTGCTGTAAAATTTTCAGTACAATCGTGGGGTTTTGCTGGATATGGTGAAATGAATCCTACCTGATGCTTCTCAATTTGTTCAGGGGAAATAAATCTTATCAACATTGAGCATGAAGTGTTTGCTAGACTGTGGGTGAACTGAGAGTGGTAACATTAGGCAGTGATTTAGTTACTCAATTATTTTGATATCAGATTGCTAGGTTTTTCAAACTGTGAATTTCAATTGTATTTGTTAAGTATGGATGTGTGGCTAGGGCAGGAAGACAATTGGCTGGAGCCGAAGCTTATGTTAGTCTTATTTCACTAGGAGCCACTATGTTTAATGCTTCCTATGCACTGACAACTGGCTATTTGATGTGGATTTTGCTGTGGATGGGATTCAGGGTTCCTTGATTGAGTTGAGCTATTCCTGGTTTAAAACTTTACTTGCCATGTGCATGGGCTCACACTGCTATCCTTGTTGGATCCTGTATATGCCAGGAGAATGCCTCGCAAGGTTGTATCTGGACCTGACTATGATGATGAGTACGATGACTATGACGAGTATGATGATGACTATGATGACTATGATGGCACCGGATATGGCAATAATCAGCAGCCTGTTAAGTCAGGGAAAGGTACACTTCTGAGTCTTCTGGCTTTATCCATATCACCTCTAATGAGGCGGAAATGTTTACTAGTGTTCCTTTGTAGTTTGATTCTGGCGATCAGAACTGCGATGGTTTATGTATGCCCCCACAACAGCATTGTTATTGCTCAAAGGAATGGTTATTAAGCTCATTATTGTTTATTCCCTTGTCTTGCATTAGTTTCTACTTTCTACTACCTATTTTGAGCACCAACTGCTGATAAAGTCAACTGATTGTTGTGGGGTGCATGTACCTGTGTCCAGTTCTACAGTAGTTATATGTGAGACCATGACTTATTACTTGCAAAATCTTCATCCTCTTATCCAGTGCCGTGGAGATGGTGTGTTGTATATTTATTGCTTGAAGGCGTCCTGGATATGTGCATTGTCTGACTGGAGGTCAAATTCCATCCAGCCAGTGAGGCAGCCAAACCTTACACAAAGACCTTGTGCGTGATGAAAAATGTCTTACCAGTCAACTAGTGGATTTCACTGCTGATTGTTTGTTTGTGGCGCACATGCATAGTACTGCTTTTAACATTCTAAGCGACAGAAATGATTCTTGAAGTTATCCAGCTAATTGATTTAATGGATACCATTTGGGGCTGCAAACCTTTATGCTTTAAATGTTTTGAATGAACTTTGTGTCCTTATTGCATAGTTTAGTTTCTTAAGAGTTTCTCTGCTACAGTCAAGTGACTGTAAATGATTCTTAGATTTCTAATATTTGTTGCCAATATATTCCATAGAATCATTGAAGAAATCCTCAGCTATGGTGCCCGTGCATTGGACGTGTTCCATGTGCACATTCAATAATCATGAAAGCATGGTGTACTGTGAGATGTGTGGGGTTTTCCGTGAAACCTTTGTCAAATCTGCCAAGGATGGTTCATTAAAAGGTATCTAGAGTAGCATATGCTTCAACCATTGTGATTCTGTTTATAAGCATACAAGGAGTCGTAATGTTTCCTTATATATCATCATTGTTCTATCAGATGCAGTCAGTGCAGTGTCAAGTGAGCCTAGGATATCTGCTGCCCCAAAAATTGATTCTTCCAAGACACCAGTGAAGACTGGAGGTGTAGTTTCTGATGGTAATTCTGTGAAAAAACATGCTGGTATGTCCTCTGATAAAGGTGTTATTGGTGCACATTGGCATGATTTTTATAGATTTTTTATATGTCTAAGAACTGGCATGTAGCAATGTTGCATCAAGTTGACTGCTTCTTCCTAATTACCAAATAAATAGGAAAAAGAGAAAGGGAAAAATAATAGTTCACAATATAACCATGCACAATTGCTTCTTGTATGTGCTGAAAACAGGATCTCGATTTTTTTTCCTACACCAATATTTCATGTTCCAGTGGCTCTATAGACTTTCTACTTCCTTGCAGCCTAGTTGAGAAACTTTGTTGCTGTTTCAATCCATAGCATTGGGTTATCCATAAATATCTATGGATGCTAAACATTGTTATGTGCATTAAAAGAAGTGATTTACTTTTTCGATGGTTTCACAGTATATCTTGTTTGTCACGTTTTCTGAATAGAGTTGTTCTTTGTAGTGCTGAACTAAAGTTGTTGTGCTGGGTATTCTATAAACAGTCTTATTATCACTCTGTCCTTTGATAAGCTTGTTGCTGAAAAATGAACGTTGTCAGCTTTTGTGTTGTTTCCTCAATTTTAATTCTTTGTGCATCTCAACAGCCAATTCCGCACAGTTACCATCTGTCGGTAGCTCATTAGGTGCTGAAAAAAAGAAGAAAACCCCTGTACTTTCTGAAGAAGTACCTGTGGAGAGGACAGCTCTATTGGTCCCTGATAATTTTCAGCTGAAGGGTGACCAGAGTGGCGGGGCTAGCAGTTCTTCACAGAATGATTATGTGACCCAGAAACTCTCTTCTGACATAAGCCAGCTAAATTTAGACATGAATAATGTGAATGTTATAAAACCTTCTTTGCTAGAAGAGTATAAGCCTGAGAAGTGGATGTTAGCAGATCAGGAGTCAGGTGTGCTGAGTCAACTAAACCTTGCAATAGTAGGTCATCACTCATCTTCTGTTGTAAATACAGTATCTATCTTTTGATGTTGTTGTTCTTTCAAATATCCTTTGTCTAAAGGGAATTGACTTTGAGCAATTTGGGTAGGTGGGCCATGTTGATTCTGGCAAGTCGACACTATCTGGTAGATTACTGCATCTGTTAGGAAGGATATCAAGAAAAGATATGCACAAGAATGAGAAGGAATCAAAAGAGAAAGTATGTCAATCCTCTCATTTATATGAGCCGCTCTATTTCTTCATGTGCATATCTAACTATTGTTTTGTAAAAAAATTTTTTAGGGGAAGGGATCATTTGCTTTTGCATGGGCCATGGATGAGAGCAGTGACGAAAGGGAACGAGGTGTGACAATGACCGTGGGTGTGGCTTATCTGGAGACAAAGAAATACCGTGTAGTTCTGCTTGACTCGCCTGGCCACAAAGATTTTGTGCCAAATATGATATCTGGTGCAACACAAGCTGATGCAGCTATTCTTGTGGTTGATGCTTCAACTGGTTCTTTTGAAGCCGGCATGGATGGTGAAGGAGGAAAAAGTGTTGGCCAGACCAAAGAGCATGCTCAGCTTATTAGAAGCTTTGGTGTTGAACAGCTTGTTGTCACAGTCAACAAAATGGATGCTGTTGCATACTCAAAAGAAAGATTTGAGTTCATCAAACTACAACTTGGTAGTTTTCTGCGGTCATGCAACTTCAAAGACTCAGCTATTACCTGGATTCCTCTTAGTGCTGCAGAAAATCAAAATTTGATCAAACCTCCTTCAGATGCTCGTTTGACCTCCTGGTAAGTTCTGTTCCTGGTGAACTTTTGTCTTATGTAATCTTTTGCATTATGATCAGTCTTTTTTCAATGGTGAGGAGGTTATGGAGTTTATGCCTCTTTTAGAAACCGCCTGAAATTTATGAGGTGAAGTTTGTATTCCTTTTTGTGTAGAAGACACTGTGATGGGTCTTAAATCTATATCATCTCATGGATTGAATATTTTAGGGTATTAACAATCACTTCAGAGCATTAATCGTTTGTTATTCTCATATTTCTAATACTATACTACAGTTCAAAATAGATGTCGCCTAGGATGTCTGCAACGACCGCTACTGTACATATCAATGTTAGGTCTCTTGCATGAAAACGACTTTAGGAGATTACAATCAATGGTAGTTCCTTATTACTACCTCCAGTCAGTGTTGTTTTGAACATCGTTACAATCTGCAAAATGCAATTGTGTCACATTTTTATTGTAATGCATTGGTTATAATTATATTCTCTTGTGTTTTTTTCAAGACAATAAATGAATGACTACGTATATCCCAAGTGGCTAGGAGCTGTGCTTTAATAATGCTTCCTACATGTAATTGGAACAGCTGAAAGTGTATTTTGGAGATTGTCCATCTCATGAACTACAGGGAAAATAGACTGGAGTAGTTAATTTGCTTATCCATTTTTGAGCAAATGGTTGCAAACAGCAATGATTCTATGAATTTTCATATAAATGCTATCTGGTTATTTTTTGTACCTATACATGACATTGTTGTGGAAGACATCTTTCAACTATTAAAATTATATGCTATGACTGTAGCTAAATGTTTAGTGTCAGGAATTTTAGTCTGAGAGTAGCTTTCATAATCAAAAATACATATTTTCATAGGCCTGTCTGGTCAAATTGAAGAGTTTTGACTTGAACATGCATGTGAAGAACGATCTGATATTTTCAAATATGATGAGGAGTGTAAACTATCTATCTGAACCAAAGTCCATTGTCTGTACAATTTTTAATCTAAAATGGAGATGTCTTTTTAGGTACCAAGGGTTCTGCCTCTTGGATGCTATAGATTCCCTGCAACTTCCTTCTCGGGATGTTTCAAAACCCCTCATTCTTCCAATATGTGATGTTATCAAGTCTCCGTCAACAGGGCAGTTAGCAGCTTTTGGAAAATTGGAAACTGGGGCTATTCAGAATGGTTCTAAGGTATATTTCTTCAAAACTTATTTTCCCTGCAGACTGTAAATAATCCTCTACTGCGTTGAGAATTTGAGACCGGTGGATAGGACTTTTGAGACCTTGATTTTGGCTGCTTGATGCCATCCTTGATCTTTCAATAACAAGATGCTAGAGTGTAGCTGCTTTCATTTCTTAATCTTGCTTGACAATTCAATTGAATGGTTGTGAGCTGTCTAGTTCTTACATATCTACTGACATCCTGCGTGTTATTTCCTGTTGCAGGTATTAGTTTTACCTTGTGGGCAAGAGGCGACTGTGAAAACCATTGAGCGGGACACTAACTCATGCAGCATAGCTAGAGCTGGCGACAATGTGGCGGTTACTTTACAGGGTATTGACGGGAATCAACTAATACCTGGTGGGGTTCTTTGCCACCCTGGTTTCCCTGTGGCCGTAGCTAACAAATTGGAGCTTAAGATGCTAGTCCTGGACATCACCACTCCTATACTTATTGGTTCTCAGGTAAAGCAATTACCAAGAGCCTGCTTGATTGGCTTTTTGCTTGCATAATAATCAGAACTATGTTATGGACCTAGGTGGAGTTTCATATACACCATGTCAAGGAGGCCGCAAGAGTAACAAAAATCATTGCATTGCTTGACAAGACTGGGAAACCAAGTAAATCAGCACCTCGATTTCTTAAATCAAAACAGAATGCTGTTGTGCAGGTAATCAACAAGTGGGGATCATTGTATACAGAATTGTTTCATGAAATTTCATGTCCTATGATAATATAGTTCATGGAATTTGTATGGTGCAGTGCAATTCAAAACTCATGCTCTACTAATTCTTGTGTTCAGGTTGCCCTCGATGGGGCGGTCTGCGTTCAGGAATTCTCTAAGAGCCGAGCACTTGGGAGGGCGTACTTAAGGTCATCTGGTCGCACTATTGCTGTTGGCGTAGTTAACCGGGTAATTGGCCAAGATGAGAACTAGAAGACGTACTCTTCTGAAATCTGAATCGAATCGAAGTTGTTCCTAGGGATGCTCTATGTAAAAGACCCTATCAGAATCCTGGCGCTTCCAAATTTTGTTTTCCATTTGCTTATCGGCGAAATCCATTCTGATGCTGAGATATAGCTGTAAGCCTGTAAGGTGACCACAGAGGTTTTTTTTTTGTTTGGGTTCCGGCCCCTGCCTTTTTGCAACAGTGCCACGGAATTCCCTCAAAATGGTTCATGACTATTGATCTGACAGATATGTAGCTGAGGTGCGCATATCGATGCGTTACAACACCGATGCAGGTCATTCACAAGATCACAACAGTTCAAGCTGGCCTGTGTGTGCAGGTAGGCGCGATCAACCTGGGCTGTTAATACAGTGCGTAATAGTAGAATAGGATCAGAGAGCCCAAACTAGCGCTCTTAGTTGCTGATAGTGCGCAAATTAGCCTGTGTAAAGCGATGTGTTGACAAAATTGCCCAGCAAACGATCATATATGGGCCTCTGCCTAAAATAAAAATGTTTTATTGGGCCATGGACTAGAATTGAAGGACAATGTTGTTATCTGCTTTTTGGACCAGATCATTTTCGTACCTCCCAAATGTCTCGATTGCCGTCGCCGTCCACTGCAGAGAAACATCACATTCTCCTCCCTGAATCCATAAACACCTCCCGCAGACGCAAGCCGATGCCACGCAAAAACCACACACGAAAGTCGTGCACAATGAATCAATGATGCGCTGCTATGGACGTGCTAAAGGCCAAAGTCCCTGATCGGACCACGCCATCGCCGCGCAAAGAAACCACCTCTCTTTGCCTGCGTGCGTGCGTGCGCGTTGTTGCCTCTTCCCGTTCGTCCTCGGAATCTGACGAAAATGAAACGACACCGAAGCGTACTCGAGACCGCGCCCTGCCCCGCCCGCGACGCCGCACCAAACCGGTCCGGTCCCGATCAATCGATCAGCTCCTCCTTGGCCCGGCCTGGCCTCTCTCTGGGGTTCCTCCCGACTACTCTTGCTTGGCCTGCTCGTGTGCGTTGATGGCGCACTGTCCTTCACGGGAACGTGGCCAAAGTCTTCATTTTCAGATGAGCGTCAGTGTAATCGCCATCTTGCAATGGACGTCCTAGCCTTCTTTTGGAAACATATTGTAACCGCAACGGTTCCCAAGAATTCATACTCTTTCCAGCGCCTGTCATACCTTCTAAGCCCAGTCTCCTGCACTACCAACTTATCACTGCACAATTCTAAATTTCTCTGTTTGACACAGAGTGCCCTATACAGTTGATGCTTTGTTTTTCCTCAAGCAACTGTTCTGGCACACAAGCGGCACTGTTCATACTTCACACACAGTTTTCCCCTTTCCCTTGCAGTCAAAGCAATGCATACAATCGAACTAATCTAGGATTGATTTCCTGTTGTTAGTACTTAAACTTCAATCAGCTAGCTCATACCCTCCTTGTACTCCAATTTTAACCTTTTGGGGCTGGCTGAAGCTATGTACCAGTGCATGAAATTTTCTGCTGGGCACGTACACTAGCTCCAGGTCCAACCACCACTCGCCTTTACACCTTGGAACCATTGAAACCAGAAGGTTTCAGCAACGGCAGGGTACCATTCTACCAGACATGCAATCAGAACCGGTCCATACCGATACCACCCTGTTTCAGAATTCAGACACAGAGGAAGTTTCGTTCTGCAGTTCAGTTTTAACCGGTCCCTGCTGCACGCTGCAATGTTCTCCGACAGACAGGGGGGCGGCTGAGCTGAAAACCACCACGACGAGCAAGTGGCACACATGTCGTCTGAGCAAGCGGGCAGAGAGATATTCTCGTTCCTCAACCGCTCCCCTTTTTTTCTTCTCTGCTCGGAGCCATGCAAAACTCCAGCCGCAAGCTTCCTACACATGACAGCGCGCGTGAGCGGTTTCGTACCGTGAAGGCAAGCTAAGCAGATCAACTGCAGCTCTGCGTGAAGCAGCAAAACACATAAAAAAATGAAGGCTTTGCCCCTTTTTTTAAAAAAAAATCTCTTAATTCTAAAGGCTACATTCCCATGCATCCACAGGCAGGTTGAATCAGAGAGCAGGCCCGGCCGGTAGTTCATGCTTCCAGCCATGTTAGGATTAGCCAACCGTGATACCAACGTCCTACTGAGAAGCCACTGGTGCTTATAATGCTGCGACCGACGACGTTGGCAGAAAGCATATGCATGATACTTTCCAGCGAGAGGGTGAAAAAAAGCAAGAAATTAAACCGCAGGATTATGAGCTTAATTAACAAAGCCCGGCCAGGCTCCAACTCTCCATTTGGGATGATCGGTCTGATGAAAGCAACAATAACATGTCACCTTCTGAGCTCTGATCTGGAGAAAAAAAAGAGAGCAATCGATGCGGTTCACTATCAACTTTTGCGAAAGAACCGTGGGGGCCCCTGCGCGCTTACCCTTTCCTTCCTTTGTTTATGGCCTTTTGGTGAAAGAGATCATTATGCATCCAGCGAAATAACAGTAACCGAAACGGAAATAGACCCCGCGCTGTGCACACCACCTCTTACCAGTTACCACCGCTGTAAATTTTTCCCGTTCGGCACACGGCGATTTCCCCCGGTCTCCACGGTTGAACCGGCCCGTTTTACAGCGTCACGCCGTGCTACCGCGCCTCCGAAGAACAAAAAGGGGGGAAAACACCAGCGAATTTCCCGAGTTGAGTGTTGCCTGAGTGCCCGCGTCCGCGCACGATCCGTCCAATTCCAGATTTCCAGCTGCGAGATCGCACTACGCACGGCACGTAGGCCTGAACGAATAATGATCGCGGCGCGGGCTCCCCCGTCCCCGATGGGATCGGCGAGCGCTGCCCTGCCCGGGCGCGCACTGATGAGCAGGTGGAGTACATGCCCCGTCCGTGGCGGCAGGCAGCGCCGCGTCCGCTGGCACGCGCCGTAGCCCAAGTCCGTGCGTGCGTGCGAGTGCGAGCGAGTCCGGCCGGGTGCCCCGTCCGTGGCGGCAGGCAGCGCCGCGTCCGCTGGCACGCGCCGTAGCCCAAGTCCGTGCGTGCGTGCGAGTGCGAGCGAGTCCGGCCGGTCGGCCGGAGACAACCACAGCGGAGGGACGACGACCGGACGAGACATCGCATCATGGCGGCGGCGCACGACCGAGCGCGTCGATCGCGCCGCCGCCGCAGCACATGGGTGACGAGGGCCGCGGCGGGGGGGGCATCGATCGGCTGGTCGGCGCGGCGTCTCGCAGCGCGATGCGGCGGGGGCAACGTGACAACGGCGCGGCTGGTCGCTGCTGGTTTCCTTGAGCTGCTGCTTCCTCGTCTTCCCAGTGGCATCTTCCAACTTCCCAGTACAGTCATATGATCATATCATGCTCCGATCGGTTGACACGCTGGAAAGTTGCACGGCCAAAGTGCCGGTAGCCAGTACCCCAATAGAGGACTAGTACGTTGCACGGAGAAGGAGAACGCTGGAGACGTGACTAGCCTAAAGCCAAGACTGGAATAATGTTTTCCCTTTTCGCGGATCTGGCTGGATTGCAAATTTATAATGCGCGCGGCAGCACACGCTGCGCCCTTTTTTCCCTTAATTTCGTCCGATCGGTGTTCATTCGGGAACAGATCGATCACTTGTACTGTGCGGCCTGAACGCTAGACCCTGGACAGAGAGGTTCAGGAGTGCAGGGGCCCACGTGGAAGTGGGAGGTGTGGAGCCGAGGCGACCCGTGCCTTCCTGGGACACACTGCATGACCAAGGTTGTTAGTATCAGGATACTAGGCAGTATCGTTTTTTGGCCGACAGTATCAGATCTATCAGATTATGCATAACACATATTTTATATAATATTTGCAATATATTATATAGATTGAAGCGAATAATATCTATTTTGGTTAATTAAATTGACTGTTTGCAAACTTAAATGCTCTAATTGACGTTATATTCAATGCATCTTATCTTAAATAATATTTTATCACTATTAAATTATTTTAAAAATCATTTATATCAATTATTATGTGGTATCGTAGAATCGTAGTATCGGGATACTATGAAAATTAAGATACTAGATTGGATCGGTATCGTTTTGTCTGGATAGAATCATACTCCCTCCGTCCCAAAAAGAATGTAACTTTCGCATTCCGGGGAGTCAAACGATTTCAAATTTGACTAGATTTATGCAAAATAATACTAATATTTATGGTACAAAATAAGTATTATTAGATTGATCATGAAATGTATTTTCATACTAAATCTATTTAAAAGTATAAATGTTAGTAATTTTTTATATAAACTTGATCAAACTTGAAATGATTTGACTTCTCAGAAAATGAGAGTTGCATTTTTTTTAAGGATACAGGGAGTAGTATCGTAAGATACCACGGTACGGGAATACTGACAACCATGTGCATGACTTGCAGAACAGCTGCACTGCCCACCGCAGCCCGGGCCCGCTGGTGAACGTTGCGTTGGCTATTCCGATTCATTTCACGCCGATGCAGAGGTGGAGAGCCATAAATTGGCTGCCAGCTCACGCACCGCGCTTCAATGCTTTGGCTGCTGACGATGCTACGCGACAGGCGACACTACACTACTACGGGGTGTTTGGAAGTTATTATGTACAGTATTTTTATGTATTGAGTCGTGTGTCACAGAGAGAAAAAAATACATTGGAAAATATGTATTATGCAAAATGGAGGAGAGAGCAGTTGAGTTGCGCACTGAACGGTGGTGCAACTTCTACTTAAAAAAACAAGTATCACTTCTTGAGTAATCAAAAAATTTCAAGTTTTATCAAATTTATACAAAAATACTAACATTTATATATTTAAAATAGATTTAGTATGAAAGTGTATTTTATAATTAATTTAATGATATTTATTTTATATAAATCTAGTTAGATTTGAAATTGTTTGAGTTCTCGAGAAACGAGAGTTGCTTTTTTTTTGAACCGAGGGAGTACAACCTACAGTCTGCAACAGGAGTACATGTGCAAGGTCAGGACAGGACATTGTGCGAGGTCAGAACATCCCGTTGCAACAATGATGTGATCTGGGATGGTTGGATCATCTATAGTATTGTATCTCAACATGGAGTCCTAGTTTATCTGGGACAATTATTATTAGTTCGTCAAAGCATTATGTCATGAGCTAATCTTCTTTTTTGCAATTATTAGTGGAACAGTTGCCTGTGCAAAGGGATTTGCATGACGCGGCTTGAATGATTCCGCCCCCGTTATCTATTCTGTCTACTTTCATAATGCGCACAATTCTATCTTTTAAAACAGTTGCAAATTACAAGGACTCATTATACTCCAGTATAGGTTCTAAAACAGCTTCAAGTTAAAAAAGGACGCGTTTACACTAAGGTAGCGTTTGGTTGGTTTAAATGTAACATAAATGGATTACGGACGGTAATAGATGCCGTTACCCACTGTTTGGTTTCAACACCCCGCAACCGAGTCCCACCGTTAACTGAGGCTGCTCGCAGCGGCATACGGGGCGCCGTCCTTCAGGATCGATGTACCGGATATTCCTCTGCAGCGGCATACGGGGCACCTCCGGTAAATAAAAGGATCACCAGCGGATACGGCACAGGCAGCGGAGGCAGCGGACGCGCGACCGGCCGCGCGCGCGGAGAGAGAGGAGAGAGAGTGGCGGGCCCCACGTCCTCAACTAACTAAAAAATGTTATAACTCACAAACCAAAAAACCAAATTAAATTCCGATTGCACCATTAAATTCGTTGCAATAAATTCTTCAAAACAAGATCTCAGATGGATATATTTTGATAAAATTTATAAAGAAAAGAAAAAAAAGGTGAGAAAAGAGATGATATAGTAGTTGGGATAGATGGATAAAATATAGTAGAGTTGGGATAGAGTATGTGATTTGGAGTATGACGGGTGCGGGAGAAGTTGGTTTAGAGTACGGAATCTCGATGACCAGGACAGGATATTCCTTTTAGAGGATGCATTCAGGGGACGACGAGTGCGGACAGCCTGATACGGCGCTGTACAAACTCGATACCGCTCCAACTCCAGCGTAAATTAGATTCCCTTCGTCTCTGGCTCTTCAACAGCGCCGCAGCGGCTCCGCGCCGCCGCCGCCGCGGCGGTTCCTCAGCCTTGCTTCCGCCGTCGCCTCGAAGAGGCAGCGAGTTCGATGGCTAACGGAGGTAGCGACTCCGCCCCGTCCTCTAGAAACAAGCCGCTTGCTTCTTTCCCCCCTCCCTCCATTTGTTTCTGTCTGAGAAACATGTCTAGATCTGAGGAGACAGGATGAAAGAGAATGGCAGCGACACCATGCGCAGCAGCAACAAGCTCCCTTGGCCGGAGCGAGGAGCCGAGGACCCTCAGCCCCTCATCTGCTATTCTGCTCTAGGCCTCCAGATTTGTTTTTCTTGATGCCTCTGGATGGATGTGTGTAGACATTGGGGTTATTTTGTGCGTGATTTGTTTTCTTCCCAAATCCCAATTCAAGTGTTTTTGAATTTCTGTTATAATTGGATTGATTCTTCCTGAATCCCAATTCAAGTGTCCATGAATTTCTGTTAAAATTCGATTGATTCATATTGTCAGCCTGGATCTTTTTTACTGTGCAGCAGTTTGACGTCTGTTCAGTCTCTGTTGCGTCAGATGAAGAACTGTAACAGATGACGTTACCTGGTGCAACCAAACAAAGCATGTAATCTCTTCCGTGCAATCGAATACAGCGTAATCCCATTACATTTGCGTTACCGTTACCATTTCACCAACCAAACAGCATATCCAGTGGATGAGCTACTCATGCAGCTGGAGATACTCTGCAGGGCTACTAACTAACCATCATATATAAAATGCCACTGCAGAATGGCCTGAGTTAATCACAAATCAATGAAGATATAAAAACACATCTTAGTAAACAAACCCTTGCAGACCCCTTCTGTCATTGTCTGTCCTCATGCTATTGGCCGTGTTTAGTTCTATTAGATAAATTTTGCCACAGTAAATTCGAATGTTTGGTTACTAATTCGGAGTATTAAATGTGGATAACTGACAAAACTCATTTCACAACCCGTGGCTATGATTAGACAACGTCGTGCTACAGTAAACAATCTCTAATGACGGATTAATTAGACTTAATAGATTCCTCTCGCGATTTCCCGTCCATCTGTGTATTTA
>CM014278.1:45466854-45479351 GCA_004135705.1 Alloteropsis semialata
TGTTAGTACGCATTATGGAGCTGTTGGTGTCAGCTATTGCGATTTTCTTAAGGAAAATTAATGGAACAAGCCAAGCGCATGAGCTCGATCTAATCACAAAAGTAGTCTTTCATCCTTGGGAAAGTGAATATAATAGTGCATCGATCTTTATTGAGTTGTGCAACATCCCAACAACAGCAAAGATATGGACCAGAGGATTGAATAAAGTAACTGGGGACGCTAATCATTTATTGTGAAAGAAGATGAGGCCATTGGTGATGGATGATGGGGAGGGGAAACCCTCACTAAAGCTAGTTACAGCTTATTGTGATTGTGTGCTGTAATTAGCTTAGTGAAGAGCCGTCCCAATGAAATGACTAGGATGCCTTGTAACTTGTAAGCAAAATGGTGATTTGTACTAGAGTTAGAGGATGAGCGAAAAAGGCCGGGTATTAATTTGATGTGAAATTATTTTATAAAAAACATCCTCTAGAAATGTAGTTGCTACGTGAACTAGTGTCTAAGTATATAATGTCTGGGTTTAGTCCATACTAATTTAGCTATATATGATCATGGACCTCAGTGATTGTTTGAAATGATCCAACTTGCGTGTGGAGCTTTTGTTCTACAGGTTAGTATACTGCTGTATGAGGCAGAGCTAATCATATTTGAAAAATCTTCCGCAATAGCGCTTATCTGGAACGAAGCAGTTTCATAGAAATTCGGCATGAACTTATTCATGTACATACATGAGAACATTTGAGTGACATATGAGTACAACGGCAGGATCTGAAGATTCCTTGCGGATTAGATTAGAGCAGAGGCCGAGGCATGGCCGCATGGTAGCTCGATCTCCGACGTGCCGACTGCCGAGGTGCCTTGATTGTCGATCAAGTAACCCCAACGCCTCGCTAACAAGTTCGAAGGCGACGCCGCAACGGACCAAAGGCGCAAAGCGCATGGAGGCGCCAGTGCTCATCGCCGTTGGTCGATCACATGGCAAAAGAAGGGCCCAAGGAAAAAGGAGAGCCTACGTTCTGCTCTTACGCATCTCGATCCCTGCGTCCATGCAGCTCGAGCACGATGGGCATGCTACGTGGCAATCCAAGCATGTTGGTTGGACAAGGAAAGCAGGGGCCGACGTTCAACCGACACAAACCACTGTCGGTAGAGGCACCTCAGCTGCTCGATCATCAGGACAACAGCGTGGCTGGCTGCCTCTAGGCTCTAGCCGATCCGGGAGGCTTTGCCCATCGTCCATGGTCGCTGCACGGCTGGAGCTACATGGCTACATCCTTTAATTTATACCTTTAAAAAGCACCGTTTGATCGTCTAAACCCTTCTCCTTAACCAGCAATTATTCAGCCGGGCACCGGACGATGTCGCTGCTCCCTGTCGTGCACGGGCCACGGCAGCACGGGGGCCGCCGCGGATGGGATCGGAGATGCATCGGGATCGCGCGCGGGCGGGCGGGGCAGCGGCGTCTATATAGTACGTGACGCGACGGCGGTGGGGTTATTATCGATCGCTCGGCCTCTCATGGACCAACGGGTTGCATGCCGTCGCGTCCCCGTCGCCGCTGCGCCTCTGCTGCCCCAGCTCGCCGTTCGTTTTCGTACGTACAATTCGTGCGGACGCGCAACACGATTAAATCGCCATAACTCCAATACCTCTCTAAAGCGAAAGAAGGGGTACGTCTCTTCTCTTGGTGCAGATATTTGCAGAAAAGTAGATGTCACAATGCACATCAGCACATGACAGTTTGGCATCAGTGTCTTACAGAGGTCTCGTAAAAAAAGAATTAAATTCAAGAGATGTTTCAGGTTTCAGAAAAAGAAAAAGCTCGCCATCGATCCAATAATTTTTCAGATGAGTTTTCTTGTCAGCTTTTGGCATCGTCTAGAAAAGGTTACGATACTGTCACGTAGACTTTCTCGAACAACAACTCTCCTGCTAATAATGGTTCGACCTGAAAGCAGACAAGAAAGTATACCCCACTAAAATTGATCTGCCTCCAGACGAGCGTAGTCGGGGTCGAGAGCTAACGGCAGAGGTTGGAGGAGATGCCCGATCATGGCTGCCGGCCGGGCCGGGACCAGTCCATCGACGCAATTAGTTAGCCCGGCCTACATCAATGCAGACCAGCCGAGCAGCAGGCAGCCGCGTACGAGCCGGCCCGGACCGGGGGATCAACGGCGGCAGGAGATCGAGCGAGCCGCTGCAGCAGTACAGGGAAAAAGGCGAGAGGACAAGGCTGCCACGACCGAACGGCTAGTGAGTGTACCCGGTAACAGTGGCGAGCCCAGTGCTCACTGCTCAGTGCACGACGTATTCGCGTCTCCCCTCACCCCCTTAAAAGGTGACCGGGCCCACCTGTCAGCGAGAGTGATGCGATGCTAAGCGAATCCTGTACGGACAACGGCAGGATTTCCCTGCTGTATCGACGACGGGCCTGCTCGATCTTTCTTTCCCCTTTCGCGACTGGCTTGTGTCTGCTTCTGCTCCCGCGAACCTAACGTGGTTGCAGCAGCAGATGGTTTACCAAGGGTCCAAGGCGCTATCAGTCGCCAGTAAAAAAATTAGTGGTCATCAGCCAAAGCACCGATGCGTAGTGCTGGACGATGCAGGAACGCATTTATTTTTTTAAAAAAAAGGGGGGAGGAGGGCCCGCATGTCAGATTACAAGATAGGAGGTGGAGAAAATGGGAGCGGATGATTGTGATTTGTGAGGAAAGATACGCGGATTTTCCGGACGCGCAGAAAGGCAGACGAGAGGATGCGCCGTGCGCGAGTGCAAGGGGAAAAACAAAAGGACACGCAGCAGAGAAATGGCAAAGCTTTTTTTTTTTTTCTGATGGTTGGAGAGATGCGCGAGCATTGCCGATGACTAAATAAGTAGCAAAGGATAAAATAATATTCTCACGACAAGTACTCCATATTATAATTTGTGGTTAGCCTTTTGCAGCGAATATAATAATATTATAAGCCAGGATTTTTAGTGAGTATCCCCTGTACCTATTTGTTCCTCTGGTCACACCATTTTATAATCTTGTCACAGACCAATTCTTTTGTGTTGACTTTTTATATTGACAAAATGAGTAAATTTGTCTCAAAATTTAGTTTTATGAGAGTATACATTTCTTATGATCTATAAATATTTTTTAAGGAAACATGTTAGTTAAAATTGCGGTTTGGAAACTGTATGGTGTAAAAATGCCATTTATTTGTGAGTGGAGGGAGTACAAAAAGAATTTCTCGAAATGACAACAGAAACTCTGTGGCAAGTTTTAATAAACGGAAAAAGCTAATGAAATGTTGATCTAATTGATGGATGCAAATTTGAGTAGGACAGCTTTAGAATCCGAGAGAAATCCATTAAGAGCTTGTTTGGACACAAATGAATTGAATGGGAATAGGATAAATCGATAAAAAAATATTTTATTTATTTCTCAGTCCTCTTTATTCTCCTCCAATCCATCTTAAAAAAGAGAGGCCTTAACGCATTTCAAACAAACCCGTGTGTACACGGCACGGGCCGTAGCACAACAATCTCTCACCCATAAACTAAAATATTTCGTCATGCCAGATCAGGGATCACCAAATCCTGCTCGTGCTCGGTGCCCTCCGTCCCTCGTGAGGAAAACCACAAGTAGCACGCCGACGCCGTAGCAGTTCGATCGGTGCAGCTACCACCACCACCTCCTGTTTTAGATGGACGCGTAGCGCTTGGAGAGTTGGAGATACTCCTGTCCGGGATCGGACGACGCGCGTCCTGTTACGTACGGTGTAGTGTGCCGTGTCCACGGAGAACAGGCAGCTCATGTGGTGCGGGCCGGCGCATGGGAGCCAGGATCCGATGCCCCCCACCACGGCGTGCGCCAACTTGTAACCGCTAGGACAGCAGAAGAAAGGGCCCGGGGCCGGGGCGTGCCGAGCGCATGCACGTCCACATGCGCAAAGGCCCCGGCACCACGCTCCCTGCCCGCGTGGGGGCCGCGTGCTTTGCGCCTTTGCCCCGGCAAGGGTCTGGGTCTCCGTCAGCCCCGAACTCCCGATGCAAGACGGGGACAACGTCTTCGCCGTCAGATGCTGCTGCGACTGCGTAGGGGTAGTCGCCATGGACAAAAAGGCTAGGCTCACCTGAGGACGTCGCGTTCTGCTCTCGGCCTTGTTTTGCTTGCATTGCATACATGCGGGCATTGGCATGGCAAGGTGTCTGTTTCCATGCCTCCAGGCGAGCACGGTTTGCTTGGGTTTTATATGTCCCATGGTCCATTGACGCTGTCTGAGGCTCTGCAGCACACGGCCTCACGAATCTTGACGCGTGGAAATAGAGTTGCTAGCAACTCCGTAGATTTCACATCACAAGCACCGCTGCTGGTTTTACTGAAAAGTTCGGCTCGCGGTTGGCCGCATCAGATACGGCCGTGAAATATTTCAGGGGATATGTTTGTTTCCGTTTCTCTCAGCAATGTTTAGATTCTAAGATAAGCGAAATTTTTTTGATTCTCGATTATTGTAGTTCAAATCTCTGAAATGGATTATCAGAGAATCGACAATAAACAAAAATAATCAAGATGTTTGGGTGAGGATTCTTGCTTATTTTAACCATAAGCTGATTATAAGTGGAATTAAACACGCCCTTAACTTGTGGATTTGGACCATGGGCATCAGATATCTGCATCCATTTGGGGTTTGACCAGTCTGCATGCATACAAGGTCTTATAGTAACAGCCTGTTCGGTTGGCTTATCAGCCACCAGCCAGCAGTACTTTTGTCTCACAACAAATCAGCACCAGCCACCAGCCACCCAGCAGTACTTTTCTCTCACAACAAATCAGCACCAACCGCCAGCCAACCGAGTAGGCTGCTGGCAACTCATTTACATCACTGATCACTGGTTCTAGGATATTTTGAACCCACCATATTAAAGTCATACTAGTAGACAAATTCGGTACCAATCCTTTTCTCATCTTCTGCAAGCTTTACACACTCGTTGATTAAAACAGTGCTTCCAATGCCTCTCCCCACATTTTTATCTGAGCAAATGTATGGCGGTCAGGTCTTTGCACTTCAATATCTTTTTTCTCTGAAAATTCACTTCAATATCTGAACTCGACCAAATGCTGAACATCACAATCTCACTTCAGTAGAGCCTTGCAGCTGCCCAGCACGGGCGCACGCACACTCTCTCTCACTAGAAAACCTCTGCACTCAGTAACCACTACCCAGTAAGAAACTTTGGGCTCAAGCAAGCTCCTGGCACCACATGCCCATGGTCCATGGGGTCAGGCATGGATCCAAATCCAAGTACTGCATCCAACACTCAGGAACTCCCAAAAACAATAACCGAAATATCCAGCACGCAGCGTCCAAGTCCGAGCAGCGGAGGAACAGCCATCTCCAGGTCCACACACGCGGCGCTGGGGCAGGGGACCACGCCCCGCCGCTGCCGCTGCCGTTGTGAGGCTCACGCGATGGCGGCACGCTCGTACGCGCACCAGCGGCCGCACAGCAACGCTGCAGCAGCCGGAGGCTCAGATTTTATAATCCATCACTTCTCACCAGACCCCAATCGCCCTCCTCCCCCAGCTGTACCCAAGAAATCAATTCCGTTTCTCTTTTTCCCAAACAATTGACCTCCGTTTTATAGCCTCTCGGAACCTTCTCCCACTACATTTCCTCTCTCTGTAGCAAACTAAACCCCCAAATCAGAGAGAGAGAGAGAGGGATCAAAGGGAGAGGAAAAGCAGGAGAGAGAGAGAGAGAGAGAGAGTCCAGTGGTCTCTTCTCCTCTCTCACTGGATCTAGTGTCCACTGCCGGTGCCTCGGCCTGCTCGTGGCTGCGTGCGTGCCTTTGCCCAAAGGCGACTGCTTGTGCTTGCTCGCGTCGCTTGCAGCAGCTGCAGTGGCCTCACTCGCTCGCCCACTTCCCCCCACGCTCGCTCTATGCTCGCTCTGCCACCATGTGGCGGCGGTGGTGGTCTTCGCGCTCCAACTAACCACCAGCACCCTACACCACCGCATCGCACCGCGATGCCAAGCCTGGTGGCGTCACGCGGCTCGGTGGCTTCTTCCGCGCGCGGCATTGCTGCAATGCCGCCACCGACGGAGGCGTGACGGAGCAGCTCAGCTAGCCCGGCGGGCGAGGCCAGGGAAGCGGCGGAGGTCGTTCTCGCGAGGGTTTGTTACGGCGGCTGCGGCGGCGCCGACATGTTTAAGTCGCGGTGGCGCGGCGGCGGCGGCAAGGCCAAGGCCGTGTTCAAGCTGCAGTTCCACGCCACGCAGGCACGGCTCGCCTTCCCTCCGTAGGCCTGAAGCAGGGCTTCGATTTTTGTTTTGCTTGAGGCGTGACGGAGGTGGTTGTTGGTGCAGGTGCCGGAGCTGGGATGGGAGGCGATGATGGTGGTGGTGACGCCGCAGGACGCCGGCCGGCCGACGGCGCGGTCGGAGCCCGCGGAGGTCGCCGACGGCGCGTGCCGGTGGGTGGCCCCCATCTTGGAGGCCACCAAGCTCCCCACGGGCAAGGACAAGATCTATCAATTCCTCGTCTACGAGACCGTGAGCAACCCGCCGCCGCCGCCGCTAACTAATTCCTGATTAACGCCGGCGGTGATTCCGTTATCGATCTTGACCCGGGCAATGCCTGTCGGTGCAGGGGTCGAGCAAGGCGGCGCTGCTGGGGGAGGCGACGGTCAACCTGGCGGAGTACGTCGACGCGTTGAAGCCATCGGCAGTGACGCTCCCGCTCAAGGGCAGCCCCGGCGCGCTGCTGCACGTTAGCATCTCCATCTCTCTCCCCCTCTCCCTCGCCTCGCCTCGGCTCCCTTAAAGGGCTGTGGCGTTTTCTTGTGACCTGTGACGGCGACGTGCTCGCGGTTTCTTGATTTTGATGCTTGCTGGTGCTCTGATTCCTGTGACAGGTGACCATCCAGCGGGTGGTGGGTGGCGCCGGTGGGTATGGAGACGACGCAAGGTGGGTAGGGTGGGGGATTAATCTACGCACATATCTCTGCCGCATTGCGGTTTGTTTGAGCTTTAAGGATCGTCTCGCCCCAGCCAGATTTTGCCATTGCTGCTGCTGCATTGTTATTTGAGCCCCAGGGATTGAGCCATCTCAAGCAGATTTTTTGTCATTACCGCTGCATTGTGGTCTGAGCCTTAAGCATTAGCTTCGTTGGGGCATTGCTTGGTTGCTGATTGTTGTTGTCCTCCGGGTGGCAGCAGTGAGAACGGCGACGCATCGCCGCCGGTGGTGAAGACGCCACAAAGAAGGACGACACTGCAGAATCAGCTGAGCCGGTTTGAGGACGAGGACAGCGAGAAGGCGAGAGCAAGCGCGGATGCGATGAGTCCTGTGCAAGTAAGTGGGGCTTTAGGGAGTTCTTGTGAGCATTTCCTCTTTGGATTCATCATCATTGAGTTGCTTTGTTTCATCTTGTGATTGCTAAGAAAGGGGGACTTTTGGCATGCAAAGAAGATTGCTAAATAAAAAGGGGCAAAGTGAGCCTACGTTACCTGAATGATAATTTACCTGTATGACACTTTTTGTTTGAGATCTGAATTTCTCGTGCCTGTAGAGGTGGCATTTTTATGACTGAACATTACATGCTAGTTGTGATCTGCTTTTCCTGTGTTCTTCGGATGGTTGATATATCCCCCTTGTGCAGGATGGATTGTTGATAAGAAAGCCTCCAGGGATGAGGTTTCCATCAAGAAGAAATAAGCCTATGTCTGTTGACCCAGTTGGCCATCTCCAAAACGGCAGCAGCTTTGATGCTGTCTCTGTGTCGGGTTCAGATGGAAGTTCAGGGAGATTTACCCCCAAAACAAGTGCAAACCTGCACAGCTCATTTCTTCAAGACAGCAGCAATGCCCTCTCTCCATTTGCCAATAATGGACCCCCGAGGAACCCATTGACCAGTTCTGGTGACTGGTCAGGAAGCTCAGCTCCTGATGCTAGCACAGACGGGTCAACGAGCAATTCTGGTGAGGCAGGGTTAAGAGGGGAAGAGGATGATGTGGAGAAGCTAAGAAGTGAGGTAGCCACTTTAACAAGGAAGTTGGATGTCTCAGATATGGAGTTGCAGACACTCAGAAAGCAAATTGTGAAGGAGAGTCGGCGTGGACAAGATCTCTCCAAGGAGATGGGTAGCCTGAGGGAGGAGAGGGATGCACTCAGAAGAGAATGTGAAGGACTCAGGGGGTCGAAGAAGATGATCCATGACTCGAATGGCTCAGGTAAACGGCTCTCAAACGGGGAAGACCCATGGTCACAAATTGAAGAGCTGAAGCAAGATCTGAGTCATGAGAAGAATCTAAATGCAGATCTTCGTGTGCAA
Source organism: Alloteropsis semialata (assembly GCA_004135705.1). Lineage (NCBI taxonomy): Eukaryota > Viridiplantae > Streptophyta > Magnoliopsida > Poales > Poaceae > Alloteropsis > Alloteropsis semialata. Next base: position 45,475,176 of record CM014278.1, read on the forward strand.
CTGCAAAAGATGCAGGAATCCAACTCTGAGCTGCTTCTGGCTGTGAAAGATCTTGATGAGATGCTGGAGCAAAAGAATAGAGAGATTTCCATGTTGCAAGAGGATGCACAGGAGGATCCGCAGGAGGTAGAATATGAGCACGCGCTGTCAAACGTGCACAATTCTGGGCACAAAATAGCCTTATCTGAAACGAGTTCAGAGCAAGAGAAGGAAGATGAGCTTATGCTGGATGCACTGGCAAAGAAACGTGATGACATCTCTACCTCTGAGCTTGAGAAGAAAATTGTTGAGTTGAGTAATGAAATTGAGTTGTACAAGAAAGACCGTGAGGATCTTGAGATGCAAATGGAGCAACTTGCACTTGATTATGAGATTCTGAAGCAAGAGAACCACGACATATCTTCGAGGTTGGAGCAAACACAGCTGAGGGAGCAGCTAAGGATGCAATACGAATGTTCAGCACATTTAGCTATAATAAGTGATCTTGAGGCCAATGTTGAGAGCTTGGATAATGAACTCCAGACACAGGCTAAAAAGTTTGAGGCTGACATAGCAGAAATAATGAGTGCAAAGGTGGAACAAGAGCAACGGGCCATAAAGGCTGAGGAGTCTCTAAGAAAGATAAGATGGAACAATGCAACTACTGCAGAACGACTTCAGGAGGAATTCAAGGTGTTGTCCTCCCAGGTATCTTCTGCTTTCAGTGCAAATGAACGGCATCTTGTGCAAGCAAGAAAAGAGGTTGCAGAGCTGCAGTTGCAGAAGAGCCAGTTAGAAGAGTTACTGCAGAAGGCCCAAGGAGATCTTGGATCAGTTCAGGATCAGCACCGGGTGAAGGTTCAACAGTTAATAACCCTAGTGGATTTCAAGTCAAAGGAGATCGACAGGCTACTGATGGAGCTCAAAAGCAAGAGTGACGAGTTCCAGAACCAAAAAAGATGCGACGAGGCAAAGTTGAATGCTCTGTCAGAAGAAATCGACCTACTTAATGCCAAGATCAACAAGCTATCCAGTGAGAGAGATGAACTCTTTGAAAAGAATGAGCAGAAAGATAAAGAATTAGCTGGAATTGGTGAAAAGGACATGCAATTGCAAGGCAAAACTGATGAGATTACTTTGCTAAATAAAGAGCTTGCATTGCTCAAGGACCAAGTGAAGATGCATTTGGAGGAACTGCACAATTTAAAATGTTTGAAGAATGAAAAGGAGGAAACAATTGGAAAGCTGCAAATAGATATTGGGTCATTGAAGCTCCAGTGTGAGAACTTGAAGACTTTGCTGTCCAAGAAGGAGTCTGAGAAAGACAACCTTGCTTCTCAGGTGCTGAAGCTAAGAAGATCCCTTGAAACGAAGGAAGGAGCAAAGGCAAATGGTGTAAATGCAGATGCGAAGGTAAATTCTGCAAAGCAATTACGTTTCAGCCAATATAGTTCATTTATTTAGTCTATTTGCTGAAATACTTTTCTTTTATGCTACTCTTTTGGCTTATCTATAACCTAAAAGGCTAATGATAATCTAGATGTGAACAACAGCAATGCTCCAAACACAATCAATGGAAACTACTGTATTGAAAAAAGAAACTCTTAGAACATTTGCTTGCTGACCACTCAACTGAACCAGTAGCTGTAACTTCCTTTCTGTGTTTAAGGCTGAGCATCCTGTGAAACGTATGAAAAGTAAGTATTACACCTGTTATAGTGAATTCTCATGATTCCTGTCTTTTTGCACATGGGAAGACAAATTTTGCTTTAGTTCTATTATCCACCAGCCAACCAGCCTCCTTGTCATCATAGGATGGGGAATAGCTTTACAAATAGAGGTCCCCACTGATGAGAGCATGATATATTACTTTATATTGTCGAGCTATTCGACCTTTACGTAGAGTGGCTTAGATTGCAATAATACACCATGTTGCCTAGAAAGTTTTACAAAGTGCTGTGTTTTGCAGGACAATCAACACGCTAATCATAAGCGCATCAAGCACAATACTGGCTCCACCGGGAGCACTACTGGGCTGCCAGGCACCAACGGACAGAGCGCAGAAGGTGACTGCAAATGCAACAGGCATGACCTAAGGTACATCAGTCATCTGAACACACCATTTCAGTTCAGAAACACACGATCCATGACTCACATGTCTGGAAATGGCAACGGTTCAACAAATTTCAGGAATGCTGCCGAACAGTCATCAAAAGAGCTGACCTCTCTGAAAGAGAGGAACAAAGCCATGGAGGAGGAGCTGAAGGAGCTGCATGAGCGGTACTCTGAGATCAGCCTGCGGTTCGCAGAGGTGGAGGGCGAGCGGCAGCAGCTTGTGATGACGGTGCGGTCGCTGAAGAACTCCCTCCGCTAGCCTCAACCGCTCAGCTGAGCCTCACTCACATTGTAGCTACAAAGATTTAGAAGGTACCCCGAGGGCTATGTACAGGCGGGCGACTGGAAGACAGAGACTCCAGGGCTTCGCGGAAGCCATGCGGGCATGCACCCCGAATAGCAGGGTGTCGGTGGCGTGGTCGGTCAGTCACAGTACACAGCATGTAGATCTCGTTACAATAATATTCTTTTGTTTTCTTCGTTCCCCATTGGTGTGTGTGCAGTAATATAAGCTGTAATAGGTTTATGTTGCCCTCTCTAGAGTGTGTTGTGCTGCATAATTTTCATGGCGTCTCTTACTGTGTTGTGGAGAAAGGAAAATGAGAAGAAAAGAGTGGTGTGAACAGTTTAATCTCAGAAAGGCCTGTGCCCGTCTGTTCATATGCCTGCATGCTGCATCGTTCCTGATTTAGTTCAGCAAGTTTTTACTATTCATCCGTCACATCAAATGTTAGAACACTAATTAGGGACATTAAACATGGATTAATGACAAAACTCATTCCATAACCATGGGTAAATTCGCGAGACGAATCTATTGAGCCTAATTAGGCCATGATTAGACAACGTCATGCTACAGTAAACAATCTCTAATGACGGATTAATTAGACTTAATAGATTTAAAATTCAATTTTCAAGTGAGTTCTGTAATTATTTTTTATTAGTATTCGAATACCTCTTCCGACATCTCATTTTTACGATTCCGCAAATTTCCACTTTCCAAAATAAACGAAGCCTTAGCAGTGTTTGGGGCTTCGTCCAATCGTCCTGGCGGAAAAGGTGAACTCCGAGGTTTCGGAGTGATATGAAGCGCTTGTTTCTGGAGATAGAACTAGAAGCCGTTGATGCTGAAACACGCAGCATGCAGCAATGCAGCATTTTTTGTAGACGGATACATGTGAGCATCACGAATTTACAATGCGGGGGCATAGTGCTGAGCCGCTTCTACAAATCACTGCTGTGAAAATGGGCCGTAAACCTAGCTAGAAAGGCCGATACAGGGCCCACGTAAGCACTGGGTGACCACCGGCCCGCCGGGGGGCAGCAGCTCAGCCCAGTAACCGCGTCCGCTTCGGCCCGCGCCGCGCGGAATCCGGGACAGTACGTGCATGAAGCCTTGTTTTGTGCCACACCGGTAACGCAAACGAGATGAAACCTGTTGATGAGCTGGTTTCTTGTCACGATGGCGAGCACCGCGCGGCAAGCACGGTTAGCCATAACTTTACAAACAATTCGATATGATGGTGCGGCTTCGCATTCGTCAAAGGTGCGCGTCTGCTACACTAATGGTCTCTGCTTGTGGCATTTGACTGAATTTGACCAGGTCTTATCAGGTCTCTGTCTGTAAAAACAGGTGCGTTGCCCTTCGCTGCTGTTGTTGATAGCACACGACACGATGTGCTTAGCTTTTTTGCCAGCTGACAGTTTCGACTCTTTTTTTTTGGGACTTTATTAGAATCAAATCTCAATGGAATTTTTTTCTGCGTTTATGACCTTATTGCCAGCTGACATGTAACATGCATCAAACGACTAAGGCTGTCTTCAACAATAGGACTCAAAATAGGAGACCTATTTGTGCTATGCGTCGCGGTGAAAGGAAAAGCTCAGGCACCTAAAAGCTCTCTTCTCCAACAGCGAACCCAAAAGGAAAGAACGGGCGGGCGGCGCCGGCGCTCGCTCTCCTGCTTCTACTCTGCTGCCTCTACCGGTGGGGGCGGAGCTCGCCCGGCCAGTGCAGCGCCAGGGCCCAGGGCGGAGCTCGCCCATCCTGCGCGCAGCGCCCGCGGCCGTTGGCGGAGCTCGCGG
>CM014278.1:45499803-45526209 GCA_004135705.1 Alloteropsis semialata
CGCTCGCCGGGCGTCCCCGCGGCCCGGAGGGCCGGGAACGCCGGCGAGCCGAGCGCCGCCGCCGCCCCCAATCCCCTCCCCTGTTCGGCCGGCGAGGAAAAGAAGAAGAGGCCGGCTTATTTCCGGAAAACCCCCTGCCAAATCTCCTATTCTTTAAAGAGCCCTTCCACCTTTTGCCAAACTTCCAGAAAACCCCCTGTCATTTCCAGTTAATTCCAAATAAGCCCCTGGCTGTTTACCAAACCCCCCATGTACTTTCCCATTTCACAACCGTGCCCTTCCACCTTATAAAACCTTCACAGTTAGGTCCCTGGCCCTTTATAATCTTTATAAAGAGGTCCTAAACCCCCTGTTTAAGCCCTAATACCCCTTAACTCGTCATTTCATGCGCCAAATCACTCCGGTTTTCCACCAAACTCAACCATGCCTATCTTATATCCAATCCGGCCAAGCTTTACACAAATCATCTCAATATGACTCCGTTTCCTATTTTATTTTGTTATTCCCTGTTTCCAACTCATCGGTTAAGGATTGTGTTTTCTTATTGGTTGTTTGTTTGATCGTGCCCTAGACGACGGAGTGAACGAGGAGGAGCAGTACCGCGAGCAGGACTACGCAGGAGAGTACCGCGAGCCCGACCCCGAGGACCCGTACCGCGAGCAGGATCTCCCAGAAGCCTTTGCTGACGGCAAGTCCAATCCCATCCTTTGATGCATGTTTATCCCATGTTTTATAAACACAACCCATTAAGCCTTTGATCATTGCATTGTTTTAGTTTCAAAACCCGGTTGGTTAGCCACTCCTTGATTGATATGACATTCCTTGATCACCCAGTTATCACTAAATATGATTGACTCTGTTTAAGTGATAACACTTTCTAGAATGCTTAGGTTTAGAATGCATAGGATTTGTTACCCTTACTCAATCATGACTATACACTGGCTTTATCAAAAGATAAATGTGTGAGTTGGTTTTGGTTTTGGGTTTTGGGTTTGAAATGAGTAAAACTGTGTGGATAAAATGGATGGGCATAACTTTGTGAAATGCCATTAAGGAGGCTTGTACCTTTGTGGTTAAGCAAGTTGGGAGATATCCATTTTGTCCGGTTTTAAACCGAGGTGATGTGTCATCTTGCCTAACCCATTTATCTCGTACAACCACTCGACTCTTGTATGGTGCAAGGGCTTAGTCTAAATCCCACTAGCCGTGCTGTTAGTTGTCTGGAGGCAGGTGTGCAGCGGGGAAAACCAAGTGCCGTCTTAGTGACATGGTTGCCGTCTTAGTGACATAAACCCCTTGGTGTTTTTCTCGTGATGGCTAGGCAGTTTTGGCTATGGTGGTTAATGACTTCGATAGGATCCGCACTGACACTAAGGTGATCGTGTTGCGGTACCCTACTTGTGGTGAAAGTGTACACCTCTGCAGAGTTTCCTAATCTATTCGAATAGCCGTGCCCACGGTTATGGGCGAGTTATGGCTTGGTCACAATACTAAGGTTTTGGGATGGGTTTGGAGTGTGTGGTTTTTGGAATGAGTTCGGCTTTGTGCCAAAAGCTACGGCGGATGGAAAATCCGGTAGCACTTAAAAGATGGATCCTTTGTGGATCAACCCCCCCCCACTTAATTGTCTTGTTTTAAAGAGCTTGCTTTGCTAAAGTTGTTCCTTGTTAAACCATTGCATGAGAAAAATTAGCTTTATTGCAAATTTAAACCTTAGCCTTATTCCTTGATTTATCATATGCATAATTCTGTGTTAACCCCTCCGTGGGTGTGGTTGGACTTGTTGAGTACTTTTGTACTCACCCTTGTTGTTGTTAATCCAGAAGAAGACCCGGACTTTGTTGAGGACGCTGAGTAGGTGGTCGCTTCCGCACCCAGCTTGCCTGTGGAGTTTGGTCCCGCCCAAGATGGCTTCGCTGTCGCAGAACTCTGATCCCTTAGTTGAACCAGTTTGGTTCATCCTTTGGCTTACCGCCGTAGTTTACCTTTTAGCAGTTCTAGTTTGTATTAGGTGCCCGCTTCCTCGTGGGCTGTAAGTTTCTGTACCAACTGTTGAATAAATGTGTATCAGCCTCCTGGGACTGATAATTTGTATCACATTTAGTCTCTGCTTAGGCAGGGGCGCTTCAAACGCCCTACTCTATCATCTTGGGAAATGAGATAGAGTTAGAAAGGGTTGATATTTTCACAAGCTATATTGATTCCATTGAATCAATCACACTAAGACTACAAATTGTCGACATATTCTCCTACTCAAAATTGTTATACACCTTCAACTGGATCCAGACCAAAAGTCCTAGGCAGAGTGTCTCAACACTCAAATTGGGTCAAATTAAAGGTGATAACTCAGGAGAAAAGCTCTTATTCATCAATGAGAAGTACTTTACCGCAGTAAAATATTCTTCTCATAATGCTTTCTTGCAAAAGCAAGGTGGTGAGACATTAAGAGCTTGTAGCATATGGTTTCATGTAGAGACCAAGCAAAAACATACCCACATGGTATGTGTAAAAATTTTGTTCCTACATTCAATCATTGGCAGATCATATAATTTGGATAAATTCAGACATATATGTCTTCATTGGACTCATGTTTTGAATTGAGATACAAATCGCAACATATATTGTGTACAACTCAAGTCACTCCATGACTTGAAATAGTCAAGTTGATTGTGGTACAACTGACTAAGTGAGTATCCATCATAGAAGGATTACTCCAATCATTATGATTGCATATATAAATTCCAAATTGGAGTTTCAATCATCTCAACATACAAGCAATCATATTAAGACAGAATTAAAGATGACAGATTTGGGTAAAACCAAATTACTCTTAAGTTTACAACTTAAGCAAATATATCAGTTCTCAGATATTCAATTGATGTTGTTCACCAATATCAAAATAATATCGGATAATCATATCCATCAACACTTATGGTCGTTCAATCCCTAAAGACGGATCAATGCCCATCTAGACCCTGGGATGACAACTATAGTGCCATGTAAGCGCTCATATCTTGCAAACTGCAAAAGGCCAAATATTGCATTTGCAGATAACTTGCTATAGCTTAAAATGCGCAACTCCATCAAGCCATTTGGCAGGAGTTAGAATGGATATCCACAGATATCTTATGGCATCAAAATCTTGGTTAATTCAATCAAGATAAAACCATAGTGATTCTGAGTTACTAGCTAAATAATCCCCATATTGCTAGAACACATACTGATGTCATGATGGTATAGTTCTCATGAGAGTCATCAAATTGGACTCTAAATGCTACTCCCATCTATCATTCTAAAACACCACCTATGTGTGTGTGACTATGTTGAATGATTAAACTTGATTATATTGAATCATGAATAATTATCTATAAAGATAATGTTGCTTGTGTTGCATAAATATAACATGTTACATAGAGCAATATCAACAAGCATATTGCCATGTTTATCTTCATCTATCACACATTGGAGAATAAACATCTTACAAATCAAATTTGTGAGGGCCTCACATGTTTGTTCACAAAGTCCTTACCATATCCATATATGAACATATGTTCATGGAATAGGTATACAATGACTTTGAGATGTAAAGTTCAGGGGGAGTCTCTTCTGAACAACAACCTGTGTTAAAATATTATATTGCACTCTTTTCCTTTATGAGTTTTTCCTCACAAGGGGTTTCTCATGAAGGTTTTTAACAAGGCAATACCAACACAAGAATACATGTAATATCACCCATTTTTCCCATCGGGGTTTTTAAGGGGATATTCAAAACATGTTATATGTCATATCTTCTATTTTCCCCACGGGGTTTTTAAAGGAGATATTCAAGACATAATGATCAAATGATCATACACATTGTTCTCTAAACTTAACTTATGGGTTTTTCCTTTATAAAGGTTTTCTCATATAAGTTTAAAGGAACAATATCATCTTTATATGCTGTATCATTTTCTCCTTATTTTCCCACTGGGTTTCAAAGGAGTTTTAACAGCATATCATCAAAATATTCCTCTTATTTTTCTCATGAGGTTTTTAGAGGAATATATAAATATTGCATTACATGCAATCACATATGTCATATAACATTTTCTCCTAAATTTTCCCTAAGGGGTTTTAAAGGAGTTTTTCCTATGACATATCCACATTTCTCCTTCTATTTTTCCCACAGGGTTTTTGAAGGAGTTATTCATATATTGTTTACAAAATCACAAGAAGAAATTGATCAAGGGGGAGTGTTGTGAAACACTTATTTAGTGATCAATTCTTTCATTAATTAATTAATGATTAATGACATCACTAGGTAGTTACTAGTGTGTGAAAGGGCCACTTTCCCCAAGGGGTATGTCCCTTGGGAAGAGGCACCTCCATGCCCCTTGGGCTTGTATAAATATGTAAACAACCCCATCAATGAGAATCAATCATTCCACTCTTTCATTTGAGTTTTTCACTCTCCAACAGCCCTGTGTGTCCGTGTGCGTGTGCCTTTCAGGTTCCTGAAAGGGCCACTTGCTGGTTTGGGTGTCACAAAGCTGATGCTGAGATTGAAAGCACCAATGCAGCAATTTTTGCAGACGAAATTCAAACTTTCAAAGGGAGCATCATAAACACAGTGCATGAGTGGGCTGTCTGCAGTGCACAGTATAGTGTGTTGACATGTGCCTTTAAGCCAGCAGAAAGGCCGAACGGAACGGCCCTTCGCGACGAACCTTGCACACCAACCGCGTCCTCTTCTTCGTGCCTTAGACTGTTCGCACTGGTCGTCCCCTAAATGCATCCTCTAAAAGGAATATCCTGTCCTGGTCATCGAGATTCCGTACTTTAAACCAACTTCTCCCGCACCCGTCATACTCCAAATCACATACTCTATCCCAACCACCCTATATTTTATTCAACCATCCCAACTACCATCTCCTCACTCCTCACTTTTTCTTTTCCTTTTCTTTTTTCTCTCCTCCCATTCTTTTTCTTTCTTCCTTTTTTCCTTTTCTTTTTATCTTTTCTTTTTTCTCATACTTTTTTTCCTTTTCTTTTTATCTTTTCTTTTTTCTCATACTTTATCAAAATATATCCATCTGAGATCTTGTTTTGAAGGATTTATTGCAACGAATTTAATGGTGCAATCGAAATTTAATTTGTTTTTTTGGTTTGTGAGTTATAATATTTTTTAGCTAGGTGAAAATGTGGGGCCCGCCATCACTCTCTCCCCTCTCTCCCGCGCCTGCTGCCTGCTGGCGCTGCCTGCTCGCGCGTAGCGTCCGTCCGGAAAAACGCTGGGAGTAGCGGATGCAGCCTCGTACGCTATCGTCCAGTAGCAAATAGGGTACGCGCCAGCTGAAAAAACGGGAAACACGTACTGTAAACACGGTCGCGTATGGTTTAATGCCACTGCGGGCAGCCTTATAGTAATGGGGACGCGGCATGCATGTTCGACACTTCGACCGTGTGAACCAGCAGTTGATCGTCGAGTGCGTCCTTATCAGACGATTGGTGCAGGCATGTTCGATCGGGGTATTTGTATTTGTGCCTGACAAGGACACTTCTCAGGGTCGGTCACTTCAGAAAACTAAGAGAAGTATTATGATGGGCTACAAGCAGGCGAAATCCTACGTGGGGGAGAGAGAAAACAGGAGAGAGAGAGGAGCGGGCGGCTGGCCAGGCGCCGGCGAAGCACGGGCGAAGAGCTGCTCTCCCAATAGGATTCTTACACGTCACAGTAGAGTATTAAATTCTGACGGGACCCACCACTACTGCCACGGAGCGCTCGTGACCTGGAGGCTTCGTAGCCGACGAGCAGGCGAAAACCATTAGCCTTGCTCTAAGGGGGTGTTTGGTTTCTTAGGACTAAAGTTTAGTCCTGTCACATCGGATGTCTTGTTACTAATTAAGAGTATTAAACGTAGACTAATTATAAAACTAATTGCACAGATGGAGGCTAATTGGCGAGACGGATCTATTAAGTCTAATTAGTCCATGATTTGACAATGTGGTGCTACAGTAACCATTTGCTAATGATAGATTAATTAGGCTTAATAGATTCGTCTCGTGAAAAGACAAGAATTCTGTGATTAGTTTTATAATTAGGTCATATTTAGTCCTCCTAATTACCATCATACTATTCGATGTGACATGGACTAAACTTTAGCACAAGGATCCAAACACCCCCTAAACTGTCAGCGGGTAACTCGGCGAAAAGCTTCAAACTGTTATAGGCCCTGTTTAATTTCTCCAACTTTTCATTCTCTTTCCATCTCGAGAACCATGTCAGTTCATTTCTTCTCTCTGTGCACGCGACCCAATGCATAAATTTTTCACAACTTTTCACCCCAATTAAACAGGCCCATAGTAATGTCAACTAGGCAGGCTGAATGGTTGTACACGTCACAAAAATCCTTGTTAGCAGAGAGAGAATAGAAGAGAGAAGAGAGCGGGCGAATACAGACGCCGGGCTGAAGCAGCTGGTTCGAGAAAAAGGTATGCATGCAGTCCACTGCGAGCGCAGAAGCTGACGTTTACCCTCCTCAACGCAAGCACACAACGCATTCACGGCGCCTGGCCATGAATGAGGCTGCGCCTGTCTCTTTCTCTCTCCTGAGGCTACGGTGACCTCTGCAGGTCACACTGACACCCTGCGGGGTACCCAACTTTTGTCCATGTTGGCATCGAGTCTAGTCGGCCTGACAAAGCCACCAGCAGGGTAACTGCGTTGGGCATGGCCTCAGCCTCTCCCTCTGCTGCATGCATTTGAATATTTAAATTTTTAATAAGGCAGCTCATAGCCAACTTAGGGCCTGTTTAGTTTGAAAAGGAAGTTTGCGAAAGAAAATTTGCAATTCTAAATCGAAAATTAGGAGGACTAAACATGATCTAATTATAAAACTAAATACACGGATGGACGAGAAATCACGAGACGAATCTATTAAGCCTAATTAATCTGTTATTAGAGATTGTTTACTGTAGCATGACGTTGTCTAATCATGGTCTAATTAGGCTCATTAGATTCGTCTCGCAAAGTTACTGGGGGGTTATGAAATGGATTTTGTCATTAACACACGTTTAATACTCCATGCATGTAAGATTCCCTTTGATGAATAGTGAAGTTTCAAAAGTTTCAAGGATCTAAACAGGGGCTTAGTAGCCGTGTTTAGATGGAGGGTGAATTTTTTTTCACCCTCCTTCTACCACTAACTAGGGGTATTAAATAAAGTCAGTTTACAAAACTACCTCTACAACCCCTAGTAAATTCGCGAGACGAATCTAATGAGGCCTTTGATCGCACGATTAGAGGATAATTACTGTAGCATTACTGTAGCAAATCATGGATTAATTAGGCTCATTAGATTCGTCTCGAAAAGTTACGCTCATCCGTGAAGAGGTTTTGCAAATAGACTTCATTTAGTACTCCATGCAAAAAAGATTCTTTTTTGCAATTTTTTTTCAACCTCCATGTGAACGCGGCCTACTAGCATTCTTTGGTGAGGGCTGATAGTAAGGTGGCAATGAGATACAGCCGCGGCTGCCGGCTGTTTTATTAAACTTGCTCTTAGCGGGGTCCGTGCGGAGGACCAGAAAGCAGCCAAAAAAAAAAACCAGAAAGCAGCCAAAAGAAAAGCTAAGCACATCGTGTCGTGTGCTACCAACAACAGCAGCGAAGGGCAACGCGCCTGTTTTTAGGAGTACGAGTATTAAATGTGGGTAACTGATAAAACCTATTTCACGACGTCAAATTCAAATGCAACTAGCAGATACCAGTAGTGACGCGCACTTTGACGAATGCGAAGCCGCGCCATGTCATATCGAATTGTTTGTAAAGTTATGGCTAACCGTGCTTGCCGCCCGGTGCTCGTCATCGTTTCAACAAACCAGCTCATCAACAGGCTCTACGTCGTTTGCCTTACCGGTATGGCACAGAACAAGGCTTCATGCACATACGAACTCTCCCGCGCGGCGCGCGCCGAAGCGGATGAAAACGAACGCGGTTACTGTGCTGGGCTGCAGGCCCCCGGCGGGCTGGTGCGTACGTGGGCTCTGTATCGGCCTTTCTAGCTAGGTTGACGGCCCATTTGCACAGCAGTGATTCGTACAAGCGGTCCACCACTATGCCCCCCATCGTGATGCTCATATTAAATCCGTCTGCAAAAATGCTGCATTGCTACATGCTGCCTGTTTCAGCATCAACGGAAGCGCTTCACCTTTTCCGCCAGGACGATTGGACGAAGCCCCAAATCCACACTGCTAAATCAGGAACGATGCAGGCATATGAACAGACAGGGGCACAGGGCCTTTCTGAGATCAAACTGTTCACACCACTCTTTTCTTCTCATTTTCCTTTCTCCACAACACAGTAAGAGACGCCATGAAAATTATACAGCACAACAAACATAAACCTATTACAGCTTATATTACTGCACACACACCAATTGGGAACGAAGAAAAGAATATTCTTGTAACGAGATCTACATGCTCTGTGCTGTGACTCTGACCGACCACGCCACGGACAGAGCCCTGGAATCTGTGTCTTCGGCCACGTTTAGAACTTTAGATTCAGGAGAACTTATTGCGAAACTTACTGTAGCAAAACTAAATCGAAGATTAGAAGGACTAAACATGATCTAATTATAAAACTAAATACACGGATGGACGGAAAATCGCGAGAGGAATCTATTAAGCCTAATTAATCCATCATTAGAGATTGTTTACTGTAGCACGACGTTGTCTAATCATGATCAAATTAAGCTCATTAGATTCGTCTTGCGAAGTTACCCGGGTTGTGAAATAGGTTTTGTCAGTTATCCACATTTAATATTCCTAATTAGTAACCAAACATTCGAATTTCCAGTTGCCCCGCCTGTACATAGCCCTCGGGGTACTGTCTAAAATCTTTGTAGCTACAATGTGAGTGAGGCTCGGAGCTTGTTTAATTCGCCAATTTTTTTCATTGCTACAGTAATTCGAATGTTTGTATACTAATTAGGAGTATTAAATGTGAATAACTGACAAAACTCATTTTATAACCCAGGTGAAATTGTGAGACGAATCTATTAAACTTAATTAGACCATGATTAGACAATATCGTGCTACTGTAAACAATATCTAATGATGAATTAATTAGGCTTAATAGATTTTTCTCATGATTTTCCGTCCATCCGTGTAATTAGTTTTATAATTAGATCATGTTTATCCCTCCTAATCTTTAGTTTAAAATTGCTACAGTAAATTTCACAAAGTCTCTCACCGATCGCCCTCAGCTGAGCCGTGGAGGCTGTGGTCACCGGAGAGAGTTCTTCAGCGACCGCACCGTCTATTGTAGATTTTAAATTTAAACTATTTTAAATGAAACATTGTCTATTGAACTAATTGTTTGCTAGTAAAATTAAATGCTATTTTTATACTATTTTTGTATAAATTTAGGATGCTATTTATCATTCATTTGTATTGTTCGTAGCAACGCGCGGCCCAAAGCTAGCTAGGGTATATAGGAACGAAAATGGCCCGTGGCTTGTTATCCTTTTGACCACGTATATCCTTCCCGGGCCTGTCTCGTCAGAGGAATATCTCCTGGGCCGGGCTTACTGGCCTGAATCCATACGTCTCCCCAGCCGATCACGGTCTCGGAACACCGGAAGACGGTTACACGGTTCGCCGACCAAATGGGAAGCGATCGACGCGATTCGACGGGGTTGCTATGCGCCCGCGTCCAAACCCCGCCACCTGACGACGGGGCCGAGTAGCCGACGGCCCGAACATTCCTCGTCGGCCTGGCCTCTCTCTCTCCAATAGGTGGACCTTCCAGTTGCTTCTCTCTCCCCAACCGAAGCACGGCACGGCAGCACCTGCGCCCGCCACGCGTCCATCGCCCTCCCCACCATGACCACGTGTGCGTCGAGGTGGCGCTCGCCTCACCGGGCTCGCTCCCATTATATCCTCGTCGAGCCCCTCGCCGCCACACCACCTCTGCCAGTAAAGCTAGCTAATAAGCGATCGGGAGATTCAGGCAGGACCACGACCCAGCTTTTGTCATCTTCGATCGCGATCCGAGTCCGATCAGCCGGTAGCGAAGCGAGGTCTCGTCGCGGCGTCGACGGCGATGGACGCGCCCGCCATGGTCACGCGCAAGCACGTCCCCGAGGACGTCGGCCTCCGCAACACCGGTGAGTACCCCGCCGGCCACCGAGCCGACCGCCCGCACTGTACATGTACACGTTCACGTCCCTCACCCAGCTTGGTGATGTCGCGCGTGCAGCGGAGGACGAGGGAGCAGCCGGGGGCCAAGGCCAGCTGCACCGCGACGAGCAGCAACACAAGCCGGTGCTGAAGAAGGTCAAGGAGAAGGTGAAGAAGATCAAGAACAGCCTCGCCGGCCACGGCCATGGCGGTGACCACCGTGACGAGCAGGGCGGCGATGAGCGCATGGGAGACGCCGCCGGCAGTACCAGCAGCGAGGAAGGGGAGGAGGACGCGGTGGAGCGGGAGGCCGCGCTGGAGAAGGGCGGCTACATGGAGGACGTCGAGGACAAGCCCGTCCTCACGGAGTCCGACCCCGAGGTCCACGGCGCGCCGAGTAAGTGTTTCCTGTGTTGACGGCGCGGTTGATTGGTTACCCATGCCGAGTCTTGCTACTAACATCGCGCTCTCGCGCCACACGTTGCAGTGTACGAATCGGCGCGGGCACCGGCCGTGCAGGAGCTCGTCGCCAAGTACGAGCCGGCGCCGGCGAGGACCCCGGCCGTGCAGGAGGCGGAGGCCGACGGCGCGCCCAGGGTGCGGCTCGGCGACCTCGCCGGTCCCGCCGTCGAGGACCCGGCCGCGCCGCGCTCCACGACGCCCGCGGCGCGAGGTATGGCACACCGAACACGACTCGATCATGTCTCATGTCGTGCTCACACGTGGCACGTCTCTTATCCGCCGATGTGCTAATTTGCAGAGGGCGAGGACATAGGCACGACGCCCGTCGTGCAGCAGTTCGAGACCATGAGCTTGTCCGACGACCCGGCGCACGTGGGCGCGGGGAAGAAGGACGCCAAAGTGGAGGAGTGGAAGGACACGGCCGCGGACAAGATGGGCGGCGGGGCCGGCGGCGCGGGCTACACGGACAAGCTCAAGAACGCGGCCGCGGGCACCACGGAGTACGGCAAGAAGCTGGCCTCCACGGTGTACGAGAAGGTCGCCGGCATCGGCACCACCGTTGGCGCGGGGAAACGCGACGGCGAACGCACAGAGGCGGGCGAACGCACAGAGGCGGCGCTGGAGCCGGACACCACCGGCACGGAGGAGTGGAAAGACGCCCCCGCAGCCACGGACGCTCCGAACGGCTCGTCCGGCGCGGGCTACACGGACAAGATCAAGTCGGCGGCCGCGGGCACCACCGACTACGGCAAGCAGCTGGCGTCCACCGTGTACGAGAAGGTCGCTGGCGTCGGCACCGCCGTCGCGCCCAACCTCCGTCCGCAGGTGGGCGCGGGGAAGCCGGAGGACGCACGCAGCGAGGCAATGCCGGTGTCGGACACCGGCGCTGAGGACTTCAAAGACGCCCCCGCGGCCACGGACGCGAGGACCGATGACAGCGCGTCGGCCCCGGGCTACACGGACAAGATCAAGTCCGCGGCCGCCGGCACCACGGAGTACGGCAAGCAGCTGGCGAGCACCGTGTACGAGAAGGTCGCGGGCGTCGGCACCGCCGTGGCGGGCAAGGTCCAGCAGGCCACGCAGTCGGCCGGCACGGCGACGCCCGGGGTCGGCGCGCAGCCGCAGGACACGAGCGCCGCGACGGCCACGCGGGGCGCCGGCGGGCAGGACCAGGGGGTGACCATGACGGGGTACATCGCCGAGAAGCTGCGCCCCAGCGACGAGGAACGCTCGCTGAGCGAGGCGATCTCGAGCGCCGTGCAGCGCCGCAAGGAGGACGTCGGCGGCACGGTGGGGCAGCGCGTGCCGGCGCCTGGCCAGGTGATGGCCAAGGCGCGCGAGGCCGTCTCGTCGCTCACCGGCGGGAGCCGCGTCTCCGAGACCGTGCAGCCAGCCACAGCCACAGGTACAGATGGGGGTGTTTAGGGGGTGTTCAGTTCTCAAAAAAAATTTTTACCAAATTTTTTTCTAAGGGAATCTTATTTGCATGATGGAGTAAGTAAACATGTGTGAATGACAAAATTCATTTCATAATCCTAGGTAACTTGTTGTGACGAATCTAATGAGTCTAATTAGGTCATGATTTGCAACAGTGATGTTACAGTAACCATCCGCTAAATATCTATTAATCATGGATTAATTATCATCATTAGATTCGTCGCGATTTTCAGACGAGATCTATAATTAGTTTTATTATTTTTAGTACTTTTAAATGGTAAAATTTTTTTGCAAAATTTTTTACCAAAAATTTTTCACCCATTGAACATCCTCTTAGTTCCCCCTCTATTTTCATTTTGCAAAATGGAGGTATTTTGCAAAATTGTTATGCATCGGGCCACGTGCACAGAGGAAAAAATACATTGAAAAATATGTATTTTGCAAAATGAGGTATTTTGTAAAATCGTGAGGGAACTAAACACCCCATACTCTTCTACTCCTTCAGCTTTCTGATTCATGCTTGCACGAGGCTGACGGGAGATGAGCTCTGCGATGCAGGGGAAGACGTGAAGGAAGGCTACGCGGCGGAAGCGCCGGTGATCCGGGGGGAGGAGATCGGCGGCGCGAGGCTGAACACGAACACAATGTGAAGCGCTTGGTGAGAGGCCGAGCCGAGCACGGATACTCTGTGCGACTGTGAATGGGTGATACACGCGTGTATTTTGTGATTATAGTTGTGTGGAGTCTCGTCTGACGTCTTCTGGAATAAGCGCACTGGTGGCTGTGTGCAGCGTGCACAGGTGTGGGTGGGGTCTTCTCCTTTGTGTATTGTTGGGCTTGGTTTTGACTGTTTATGTGATGGTCTCTTTGTAATTGTAAGTATGCGTACGCATGCCTGTGACGTGTTTGCTGTTCAAAGTTGTTCTGTTCCTTTGCTCTGCTATTCGTGTTCTCTGTGTCGCCTAATCGGTGCCTCGTTAACTTGCTGTAGGCGAATTCAACTAGTATGTGCTTCATCAATTCAACATCGATGCCATTTCAAAAAGATGCATAAATTACAATTTACAATGTACCCTTCCGTTTGCCGCTAGCCCAGACGTCAGGGGTCCTCAAAGTAGAGGAGCAAAAACGATTGTCGAAGTCGGAAAGAAGGAACACAGAAACATAACATCACAATATTACCCCTTGCCTGCTTATTAGGGATGGATAAAAATGGAATCCAAATTATTCGATTTTCGTATCTATTTAAACATAAATATTTTTATTTATATTCAAATAAAATATAAATAGATATCTGTATTTGTATCCACGTGTATTTGTATCCGCAGATATCTTTGCTTCGGAACAAAACAATTAGCATTAGGCAGTTGAATTTAATGTGTTACTAAAATGGTACATTTAAAGTCGTCTTTCATCGATTTTCTCTATCCAGTTCCACATCCGTGTTCGGATATGGCAATATCAGGTACTATTCGTATCGGATCACATGGAGATAACTTTTAAATAGTTTATTTAAACATTAATAATAATAATGTATAATTGAAACTATCTAAAAGTTATCTCCATTACTTAAATTATGATATCATTTTTAATATTACTAGTATTATACCCATAAAATTATTTAAAGTTATCTCTAATTTTTATGACAATGTCATTAATATTACTAATGAAAATATATGAATATTAAATTTAATTTAATACACTTCTTTATTTATTTATTGATGAAAATAATTTTGTATAATTTTTATTATTTCATGATAAATATATATGTTTATTTGTTAAATATATATTTTTATATGACTAATTACTGAAATAATTATGAATAAATGTGACATTATTAACCAGCGATCTTTGTCTACACTTATTATGTACTCATACTTTAGTCTTGTATTATGACTTTGTTATTTCAAAACCATCAATGAATGAAATAGGTAAATATTCTCTTCTAAATCGAGTAAATATCCCGCATTCGAGGCATTCATTTTGTATTCGTATTCGAGAATATTTGAATTCATATTCGTATTCGACTTAAAATATGGTAAAAAGTACTATCGGAATCCGATTCTTTTCGAATCGGACCGGATTCCACCCCTACTGCTTAACCCTTAGAGATTTCAGACTGCCAGACTCAAGTGAGTTACTCCTATCTAACTGTACTCTCTTTCTCAAGCTCGTTCGTCTCAGACACGGGCGCTAGATAATCAAATCCTGCATTTAGGACCTGCATTTTAGGGTCAGCGAAGAACACGGGTATTTCAAACATGCCGTTTTTTTTGGGGAGTTAATTTGGACCGACATTTAGGAGTCCATTCAAATGAGAGATACAAATGTAGTCAATTATTTGGTTGTCAAGTGTTCCCGGTGTCTCCCTAGTGGGCAATCACGGAAATATTACAGGGATAGTATCAGGTGTGTGTTTCCTGCTGTAAATTGGGGAGAAAATTCCTTATCTGCCATTGAAATTTATAACGCTTCTCTATTTACTATTGTAAAAATTTTTCTTCCCTATTTGCCATTGAGTAAAACTTGCGTCCCCTATTTTGGCTCCGTTACCAACCGTGAAACAGAGGATGTACCAATTTTTTCATAATTCCCAAACTGCCCTTACCTGCCTCTTTATCCCTCGCGACAGCCTATCCGGTTATCCGCATTGCATCCCGTGTCTCTCTCTTCCCCCAATTCCTCACTCTTCCAAACCCTAAATCGAATCGAGTGAGACCTGGATGCAGGGGCGAGAGGGGGGGGGGGGTTCACCACTCCATCATAAGTACCACAATAAATCATAGTACTGCCTAAAGAATCCAACTTCTAGCTGTCATAGTTTACCCTCACAAGATTACACTACTCATCTCGCCAAAGCATGTCTAGTAAGTGTCGACAATATAAAAGACAAAACTATCTACTCCTTCCGTCCAAAAATGCAATTCGAGCATATTATCATGTTTTAATATCTTAAGTTTGACCAATTATAGTTAAAAGTATCAATATTTATGATATTAAATAAATACTATTAGATTAATTATAAAATTTATTTTTATAATAAATTTATTTAGAGCTATAAATATGAATACAATTCACTAGAAATTTGGTCAAACGTGAACGACTTTAACTGGCACACAACTTATAATTCCGTTTTTTTTGAGATGGAGGGAGTATGTGCAGTCAGTCACTGCAGATGCACATCATCGATACAGAAATTGGAGGAGACGAGATAATAGCTATACAGATAACTCTAAAGTCACAATTTTAGTCCAATTATGGAAAGAAAACTCCAATTTCAAACAGTGGCTCTGCAATCTGGATGAATAACAACTCTATCCTGTCTTGCAGAGTAGTGAATTGAATTCCAGGACATGAACTAAGAGAAAATTAAAATAAGAATCAGCTCGGTTCATTGGTTCTTGCCTTTTGCCGTTTTGTAATTTGTGGTAGGTAAACTTTAGCAAGGCTGCAGCGTTGGCTGCGGCCAGCTGTCCTCCAGGACTCCGCGACCGTGGATAGTGAATAGACGAGGCGTTTGTGAGCCGTCAGCAGGAACTAAACATAAGGAGTAGATTGTTTGATCGATCGAGTGGTGGAGGTACCGGGCAATGGGGCAACGAGGAGATCGATCGATCAGTGTACGCCTTGCTGCCCCTCGTCTAATTGACTTGCTTGTCAGTTGCCTTGGCGTGCTGGGCTGTGGGTGCATACGCTTGGCCGAGGGGGGTGCATCAACGGTGAAACTTTATAGGTTAGCACTTGTTTTTGTTTTGGTCGTGGGTGCATCGGCACCCACGCCGTTGTACTGGGCTCCGCCCCTGCTGGATGGCTGGACAGATGGGACGAGAGCTAGGGGCGGAAGGGGGCTCAGGTGCGGGCGCGGCAACTCGCGCGCCAACGGCCGGCGCGGTGGGCGGCGGCCACGGACCAGCATATGGTGCGGCGAGCGGCGGCCAAGCGCCAGCAGGAGCCGTGGAAAGCGGCGGCCACGGGAGCCGCTTGGCATCGCTGCTAAAGATGTTGTAGGCGGCTGTATCCTCAAGGAGCAGCAAAGTGATAAATTAATCGATAACCTTTTAACTTTTATTCACCAGGTTCTGTTCTTTTTTTTTCCTATGCTATTGTGGATTTCCGATTCGTGGTTAAGATCCGGCGGGCACATCTGATGTTGCCGTTTGTCTCAATTTGCTTGCAAGGTGGCATCGTTTTTTTCAACTTGCTTGCAAGGTTGCATCGTTTTTTTCTTCACGAGGAAGCTACGTACTGAGTTCAGCAAATGCTGTATACTACACTACCGTATATTGGTCAGTGCTCCTGTACAATCTCCTAGAGGGTAAAACCGTCTTTTTATATCAAACTTAACTCTGTTATACAGACGACGATGGCAAATAGGGAACACAAGTTTCACCCAATGGCAAATAGGAAAGAAAATTTTTTACGATAGCAAATAAGGAAGCGTTGTAAGTTCCAATAACAAATAAAGAATTTTCTCTAAATTGGGACATGGTGCACAAAATTGTTGACCAACTGCCGGTCCAGCACGTCTCCTGCCGTCCTGCGGTTGGGCTCAGACATTTTTTGGGAAAGAAAGTTGAAAATAACCTTTCAGGTACATGGCTGTCCACTCCTCGCGGTCTATGAATTGTAGGCCTGGTATTGGAAGAGTACAATCTTTGGTAGCTTTGCTAATTTCGACCAAACGATTCTTGCTCCAAGGTCAAAAATAAGATAAAATTCTTTACATACCATTAAAAATTTAACTTGTCTCAGGTATGGCATTGAAATTTAGACGATCCCATGTCTACCATTGTTTTAATTTCGCCGTCCCGTGAATGCCATTCCATTTGTTTCCGTCAGTTAAGGGCCTGTTTATTTCACCCATTTTGCATAACGTTTTACATAACGCATGCTTCCCAATACACTTTTTCTCTCTATAAACACTATGCATAACACAAAAACACTATACATAACGCTGTATCTAAACACCTCCTAAGTCAGTCTCGTTCACCAAACCGACGCACCCGAGACGCAGTGGCGGGCTGGCGGCCATGGCGAGCGGTGATCCCGCCATGGCCTCGTGCCGCCCCCACCCGCCGCGCAGCTACAGCAGCGTGCCCGACGCCACCTCTGCTAGGCACCCTGCTCGCTGCATTGCTATAGCCATGCATGCCGTCCCTGCCTGCTGCACTGCTATATGGTATGGCCATGCTTGCCGTCCCGCCCGCCGCCCCTTGCTCGCGCGCTGCTCCTACCCTCCATGCTGAGGCCGCCCACCATCCCCGGCAGGCAGCCGCCTTAGGCCAGGCCCAACGCTCCAAGCTGGAGTGCTGCCCCAACCTCCACATCTCCATTGAGCATCCATGTCACATCCACTGGTAGCCTCAAATGGTGGCAGAGAGACCTGCAGAGGGAGCGGTGGTCTTGTCTGACAAAAGGGCAAGGCATCTGCTGGGGCATGCGTTGAGCGGAGTGGAGTAGGGGCTTCATCCTGACATGTGACATAGCTCTGAGAGAAGAGGGATGGATAGACTTGTGGTCCCAGATGCAATGATGTGTGGCCTACTATTAGTGACTTGCGTTGGAAAATAAGTTACCTCATGTATTTACTGCACATGTCTTGTTACTTTTGAGTGAGGCTACCGCTGTGTCTTCCTGGGTTGGGCCTGCCCTTACCGTGAGCTGCTGCGGGTGCGCCGCCCCTACTGGACGCCCTGCGGTGGCCGCGTGCGGCTCCCGCGCGCCGCTCCACCCCTCCGCGCTGTCCGCAACGGCAGCCTCTGCAGGCAGGTCGTGAAGCAGCAGCTAGTAGCCTAGTAGTAGAGGAGGAAGGGTATGCGGTGCCAAAGAGGCTGGCAGCAGATGGCATGCTGAACGGCAGCCATGGAAGCACGAGTAGCAGAGAGTACGTATAAGGCTTCGCTCCATTCGAACGAATTCGCGCTCTGTTTTACGCATTGAACGTGCTCTCTCTTTGCTTTTTCGATTCCCAATGCATTTTTCTACAGTACATTCGATCGAATTCACGCGAACTAAACAAGGCCTAAGTTAAATCGAAAGTTGCGACGGCAGATCGGAGCTACAATCGGAAGTTGTGACACCAGATCTGAGCTCAAGAAGTAGAAGCGCGAGTATCAACCTCCTTTATGCTACAATCGGAAGTTGCGACACCGTACCAGATCTGAGCTCAAGAAGGACCACGCAGCCCATTATTGGTGAAGGATTTGGCTATTTAAGGGGCGGAGCATGCAGTTAAAATCCAACCATCAGTAAGGTGTAGTAACGGTGCGTGCACGAGTTTGAAGCAAAAATGCAAAATTAACGAGGATGGCACTCAAGGGATCAAAAATAAAAAATGGGTAGCAATGAAAGGATCATCTAATTTTCAGTGGTATAGGAGAGATGAGTATAATTTTTGATGGCTTAGATGAAATTTTCTCCAGAAACAAATCCTAAACTCCTAAAGTGAAGGAGTCATTTGTGGAAAGTAACGGCTGGTTTCAACATTTGGGGTCAATGACGAATGCACCTAGCTCAAGTGGGCCACCGATTTTTCAGCCTTGCTGATTTTCACGGAGTCTAGTAGTACTTCCTCTTCTCCGCCATTCCAACAAAGCCCCAGCACACCAAGGCGGAACAATCCAGGTGCTTCTCCTCAAACAGAGCTCTCGAAGATCATGGTGTACCAGAGAGCTGATCCGACGCCATTCCTTCCCCGCGACAAGAACTGCCTACAAGTGCCTAACATGTGGCAAACAATGCAAGCTGTGGCGGTGCGTCTAAGACGACACAATGAGGAAGCCATCGTCACCATCGACCTTTTTCCTGGTAACATGATCTCT
The DNA here is from genome assembly GCA_004135705.1 of Alloteropsis semialata. Lineage (NCBI taxonomy): Eukaryota > Viridiplantae > Streptophyta > Magnoliopsida > Poales > Poaceae > Alloteropsis > Alloteropsis semialata. Next base: position 45,518,685 of record CM014278.1, read on the forward strand.
TTCAACAACAAAAGGAGGATAGAAATAATGGATATTTGGCCATTTCACATGGGTCAGGCATATGTCGGATTTGTTCATGTGTTGGACAGTGATAACATGATTATTGATAGTCCTCGTGCTTCTGATGACATTAATGTTACTTTTGTAAAGAATAACCAAGGCTGGAATTGGAAGTCAGCGCAATTCAATAGGGAATGATGGCTCATAATGATGGCTTTTCTATTAGACTAGGGAGATGAATATCTAGATAATGCAGTTTGCTCCTTTGGGAGATTCATTTCCTGGGAAGGAAATCAGAACAAGCTGGCTACCTTATTAGTTGTAAAGGGTAGAATTTTAGACATGGAATTTGTGCCGCAGTTTGTTGTTTTGTCTAATGCTGATGTATTGCTTGAGCCCTTTGGGCTGATTATATAGGAGTACATGGTTTGGAGGGCAAGTAGCCTCTCGTAAAGATAAGGAAGGTTATCACGAGATTACAATTAATCCTAAACGAACCATATACTGAGTTGTCTAATATACTCTAACATTATAGGAGGAGCAGAACATTCTATGCTTAATTTTCCCACTAATTTCAAGTCCAAATTTATAGCACAATTGAATAATTTTCTCTATATTAGTGGCCATGTCTATAGCGTGAACCATTTGGCATTCACTCAAATTTACGTTGTAATGTATATTTTTGTGTTTACACTTTTTATGTTGGGAATACTCAACTTTAAAATTTTGGCTCCGCCACTGCTAACAGCTATGCTTTTTTATCTCCTAATGGCCATTGATTTCCAACCGTAGGCCATCAAAGCTATAGACAAAATTCAGCGGGGCTTCTTCTTTTGGCGTGGTCGAGAAGATGCACAGTTTGCCGCCTACCTGAACTGGGTGGACTTTTTGGAATTTCAGACCTCAAGACCCTCGGATTGGCCTTGCGAATGAGATGGACTTGGCCCAGAAAACAGAACCCAATCGTCCTTCAATCCTTGGGCCACGCTACCAAAACAAGTCATTTTTTTATGATTTTTCAAAATCAACTCTTGGACGTCAGATTTTGCAGATCTCAACCGCCATTTGAAATGGCTGTCGTCATATCAAACGGTGGCAAGCCGTCCTAACCGCCACCAAAGTGGCAGTTCAATAAACCGCCCAATGAATCGACAGTTTTTTTTCCTAGGGGAAAAACCGTCACTCCTATCGCTTGGTGCTCTGGCGGTTTTAAAAACCGCCATTTCATTTGGCAGTTACATTTTTTTCAATTTTAAGTTCATGTAATGGTTGAAAAAATTCTTTAATTTGTTATAGGTTATTAAATTTTTATAATAAGAATTATGGCTGCGATTAGTACGCTGGTACAGGCTATTTGAGTAGGCCGATGCAGGCTATTTGAGTAGGCCGGTGCAGGCTATTTCAGTGGTCTTGTGCAGGCTATTTCAGTGGGCCGGTGCAGGCTATTTCAGTGGGCCGGTGCAGGCTATTTCAGTAGGCTCGCTATGTATGTGTGAATCCAAGGGCCGTTTGCCTATAAAATCCAAAACTCCCATGCTCAGATGTGCACGAGAAACAATAACAGCTGGACGGAGTGGGAGTGGGTCTAGGTATAGGAGGCATGGTGGGTTCATGCATCTGCGCCGGGAGATGGAAGCCATGGAGGGAGCTCCTCGCAATGATCCAGAGAGATCTATCCTTGCTGCCAACCAGAGGCCAAAAGATGAGATACCACCCGAGTGCTATTGTGGCATGAACAGTGGGATGGCTACCTCATTCAAAGAAGGCACATATGGGAGGAGGTACTGGTGTTGCCAGAGGATCCATGAGATAACAAACAGTTCGCAGGTAATGGCCTCAAAAAAGATGAAATGTAGATTGTTTGTAATACTAACATTGTTATCATTTTTTACGACTTGACACGGGGAGGCAAAAGGACTGCTCCACCGGACACTAGGGCATGTCAGTTCACCGAATGGAACGATGACTTCATCAGCTGAAAGGACCAGATGCGCTGGAACGAGATGAAGATGAGAGGCGAGGAAGGACGACATGCGGCACAAAGGACTGAACCTAACAGACTTGCAGATGAGCAATTCAAGAAGGATATTGAAGAAATTAGGAAGGAATGTCGTGAGAAGAGGGATTCATGAGGTCCCTGAAGTTGTCTGCCAGGCTATCTAAATTCCCTAAGGCATGTTAGCTTTAGGACGGCTCATGTTAATTGTGGCGTACGTGCTAATGCAAAATGTATTAGATTTTCTAGGTCAGAGGTTAATGGTGCTACCAAATTGCATTATTGTATTGTATAAGTACTGTAGGCAACATTGCTATATGCACCATAACCTTTTCTGTCATGCAATTTAAATTCAATGAAAGTCAAGGCAATTCAATGCAGTGATGTGTTGTCTTTTCTGTGCATTCGTTCTCATTCGAAGAAAAATCAAGAGTCCAACACAATATTATGAGCTTAAAAATGAGAATATTAAACGGTGAGCAGCATTTAACTCAACAAAGAGGAGCACTAGGATACATAGCTCGACCTTGCAATGGCATGTACGACACACTTTTCTAACCTAAACACGCGCCGTTGCTAATCCTAACATACCTTAGAGAATTTAAATTGACGCATCGACGAAGCGTCCAGTTCTACTGCTCGAAAGAGAAGAAAGAACCACCCGAGTGCTGCGAGAGAAAGTAGTACTTAGGGCGAGGTTCGGACGGCGGCGCTGGCGGTGAGAGTTGGCTACTGTTTAGGTGGAATGAGCACCGATAGTTAGGGTCATAACAAACTGATGGCGCAAAGCTTGGTGCACTGTCCTCCTCAGAATCATCAGGAACGTCATCTTGAGGGAGCCGAGTGTTGTCCACCTCTTGCTATAGGTCATCGATGACGAGGTGGAGGTAGGCGATGTACTCTTCATATGGTTGAATTGGTGGGGGATCCACCCACCTTGTGAATCCGCAGCCGCCGGGAGCCAACGAGCTCTGAACGTTGAAGATAAACGATTAGGATGGGAAATGTGGATGGAAACATACTAATGCACGGTTATAGAATCGCCATCCACCTTCCATAGCTAAATGCTGAACCTGCACAACACAATACTCACCGTGTACACATCTTGGCTAGTGCACCGACTTTCTGTGCTCATAAGGTCGGAGGCTGTGCTGCGGGCCAAAATCTTTCTTGGATTGGATTAGAAAATGTTCTGCAAACTTTGGAGAAAGTTCAGTATAGATGGTTGGTCCTAAGTTGTCGTCGGTAGCCATTTTGGTTTTTGTGATGTGGGTTCAAGTAGACGAATGAGCACGATATTAATAGACCACCAAGTAGCCCAGCCAATGGGCCAATGGATCCGTGTGGTGTGTTTGTTGCAGTCACTCAGGAAGGAGATGGTGTGGGCCATTCAATCCGTGAGGTGTGTTTGTTGCAGTCACTCAAATTGAGATGGTGTAGGCCATTAAATCCGTGAGGTGTGTTTGTTGCAATCAGTCAGAAAAAACACGATATATGGAATCAGGCTGCATCCAGACCCCAAATTATCTCATTCAGGTATAAATAGGTCCATAGATGTGAGCATCCATACCACACTCCATTCGCCTCTCACACATCCTCTCATCACCATGTCGTGGATGAATGGTCCCCTAGATCCACCTCCTCCACACCCTAACCTAGACATGACAACTAGAAATTTCTATGAAAGATACAGTGCCCTGCCGTGTGACTTCTGGCCACAATGCAGCCATGGTCTAGATGCTGTAGTTCAAGTTTATGAGCACTTTCGTGATGCTGAACGACGCTTCTTCTGTTGTCCCCTTTACAAGGTTTGGATCCAACTTGTCATTCGCATTTCTTCATATCCAATTATCCCTAATGAATAGTTTCACACTTATTCAGACCCAAGATTGTGGATTCACCTATTGGATAGATGGTCCAATGGATCCACACGTGCAAGAATACATCCGCCACATCCACGTTCTGAATCAACAGGTCCAAGAGGACAATACATAGAAGCATCACCAACTCGTTCAAGAGACTGTGCAGAAAGACGAGCAGATAACTCAGATGCAAGAATGTATCAATCAACTTGAGGAACAATTGCGTCAAGAGCAAAGAAGGAACTTGATGAGGCGTTTCATGCCTCCTACCGTTTCTGGTCGTCGCAACTACTATGGCTAAATGTTGTGCAATGAACCATTTATGTCTCTATCTAGAATCATATAACGTAGTACTTTCTCTAGATCAAGAAATATAACCTTGGTTCACGACATGCATCACATGCAAATGGATAAGCAAATGTTCAGCAATACATAGTACGCTACTACATCACATGGAAATGGAAATGAAAATATTCAACAACACATAGTCCGTTAGTACATCACATGGAAATGGAAATGGAAATGTTCAACACAGTTTCCTAGTACAACACATGCAAATACATGACATAATCCACTACAACAACACATTATAAAGTAGTTAACTACTCAGCATCACCGCAATCATCATCATCCACATTTCTTGTCTGCATTGCCGCTGGAGGTCCCTGCATCATCACTAGGCAAGTCAGCTACAACTGCCTTCATTGCCTCCATCTGAGTCTCGACAGCTCTCTCCTGCATTTCTTCCATTTCCCTCTTCCTCCTGTCATCTTCAACCTGCTGAAAATAGTGCTCCCATGTGCCTCTTGGATATTTTACATTAGCCTCATTGTATTTGCGAGCTCTCTCCTCCCTTACTCTCTCCTTCAATGCCTGTCACTTCTCTTCCTTTTTCCTCCTCTTTTCTCTCTTCTGCTCCTTAGTCAGAGGACCTATCCCAAATTTCAAGAACTTCTCTCTGTTCTGCCTCCAATATGCCAAGATCTTTTCATAGTTGGTGTATCCCACTACAAATCCTAGCTCCACTCCTGTTTCACGAACCATTTCTTGGTAAATAGGATCATTAATGTCCTCATCTTCTAGTAAGGGCATACCGTACTCCCTCCTGATCTTGTTTCTAATATCTTCAGTCTTCAGCGTCTTCCAAGGTTTAGATGTGCGATCCAACTCTAACATTAACTCATGCCGACCAAGAAAGTCCTCCCAGTCACAAGTCCTTCCCTCTTGAAAATCCATAGAGCAAATTTAGAATATACAAAAAACATTTTTTTTGAAGCTCACAAAATAACAAGGACACCCAATACTCTCCATATGCGTTGCCACAAAACTTTCCAAAACCAAGCTATGATGGCACAACACTTTCTGTGGCTAATATCCCGCACTTGCACCGTGAGGGTGGATAGCTATCGCAAGGCCACGGCTTCTTCCCGGACTCGAACTCCCTCACTTGAGCTTCGGTTGGCCACTGGGATCTTGGTCCATGTATGTATTCATTGAAGTCACACCTAGGCCACCCCCCAGAAATCCACAACAAACATTAAAAACCATTAGCGATGCACAAATATAGGAATCAAATAATAAGAAACAAGAATAAATCATCTTACAGGGGTCTTTAGCGAGCAGCGGAAGAAAGGTGTAAACTTAATTGGAACCCCAATGATAGGCCTTTGAAGATACGCACGCACTCCACAGTCACACAATGGAGGGTTCTGAACTCGCTCGATAGCAGCCAACTGCTTCTCCTCCTTGGTCATTGGTGGTGGATTCGGTGGAGGAGGGACCCAACGCCTAAACTCCTCATATGGCTTCAACTCATCTTTTCTATATGGGAAAAGATGAATCCTAGGATCAAACTTGTCAGGACCATCTATCCACTAGAAAAAAATAATACGGAGCTGCATCACCAAGATCTTCCCTTATCCAACAACAGTAGAAGGCTCTACCAGCAGTGCTAGGACACCTGGATTGCTTAACATAAGCAGGTACACCACATAAACCATAGGGGATAGGGACCGCTAGAGGCACAGGAGCGTCTTTATCCCACTCATTGGAAAATTTTCCATATCCCAGTTTCTCCGCATAATAACGTGAGTTGTTCATGACAACTTCTCCTAAAACAAAGCATTGATCGTATGAACATTCCATGTCATTGCTGTACTAATGAACAATTAATATGCCTCCTAATGAACAATACAATAACCAAATACCATTTTGAACACCTTGCTGTACAAATTCAATATACTAAACTTAATCATCAAATCACCTGCATGGACCTATATGTGCATTTAATATCAACTCTAATCTCAGTACATCTAATATCACTAAAACAGTGAGTGTGCATTAACTAGAATAACTAAATCTAATATCACTTAAACTAATATCACTACATCTAATATCACTAAATCTAATATCACTAAAACTAATTTCAGTAACTAATTTACTACATCTAATATCACTAAATCTAATTCACTAAAATTAATTTCATAATGAAGCTACAACAACGAGTGCAGATTTTACTTGAAACCGACGCGCAGAACCGGCAGGGCTTCGCCGCTGAATCTCCCTCTCCCTCACTCCCTCAATCTAACCCTAGTTTTTTTTTTCTGATTTAGAATGAGATTTTCAACTGAATATTGGGTTTTATAGGGCCAGCGACCTAACCGCCGTATGAATTGGCGGTAGGTTGCTGCCGCCGAGCGACCTAACCGCCGTATGAATTGGCGGTAGGTTGCTGCCGCCGTGCGCCTACATCTACCGCCAATTCATACGGTGGTTGGGTGGGTCGGGCCCAGGTGCCGAACCCTACCGCCATATGAACTGGCGGTTTGGTTGCCGAACCCTACCGCAAATCTTTTTAAAAGTTTAACAAATATTTTTTTTAAATTTAACAGCTATTTGAAATAGCGGTTCATCTAACCGCCAAATGCAGTGGCGGTTAGGATGGCTTGCCGCCGTTTGATATGGCGACAACCATTTCAAATGGCGGTTGGGTGACAGATTTGCAAAATCTGTCGCCCAAGCGTTGATTTTGTAAAATCGTAAAAACAAATTAAAAAAATTCAATACAAGTCCTGACTTGGAAGGACCCGTGGCTTCATGGTCAATACATCGCGGACCTTGCGCCCCGACTCTATAGTGCTGTCTCGAAGAGAAGAATAAAGCGTCGCACTGTTCAGGAAGCACTCTCTAGTCTCTAATTGGGCCCCGATTATAGACATACAGGGGGACTCTCACAGTTGGGGGATAGTGGATTATCTACACCTTTGGAACCTCCTATCTGGCTTTGAGCTGCAGCCTGGCGTCGAGGGCTTGCACATTTGGCGGCTCTCCTCCAGTGGGCGATACTCAGCCAAATCTGCTTATGAGGGTGTTTTCTTCGGCTCCACTTTTTTTTGGCACCTGTGAGAGGATCTAGAAAACATGGCACCGGCCAAGTGCCGCTTCATCTTGTGGCTGGTTATACACAATAGAGGCATGTTTGGATGGAAGCCTTCCACACGGTTCAATCCCCAGGCAGGCATCTCAGCCCAGACGGCTGGGAACACTGCCTTCCCACTGCCTGGGCCAGGCAAGTTCTGCAGGCCACGAAGCAAACAAGCCCCTAGGTGCTGATGCAGATCACCTTGCGTGGGGAGGATTGGTCCATCCAAAGAAATACCCTTTATAT
>CM014278.1:45527209-45612004 GCA_004135705.1 Alloteropsis semialata
CCGCTGTCGTCGTCGTCGCCGCGGTTGACCACCCGAGACCCGTAAGGAGAAAGACGTGACGCGCAAAGGCCCCACGGTGGGCGCCAACTGTCGGGGTTCTTTACCGCCGGCAAGTAATAAAATCGTGGAGAGCGCGTCGGGCCTCGGATGGTTGCGCAAAAGGGGGACACAAGGATTTATACTGGTTCGGGCCTCCGGGGAGTAACACCCTACGTCCAGTTCGTGCTGCTCGTGTTATCTGCGCTGGTTTGTAGTAGGGGGTACAAATGGGCGAGAGAGGGACGAGTTCCCAAGTCTCTGGTGCGTGAATCGAGCTCAGTCCAGTGACCGGCTGGAGGAAGAAGAAGGTCGAGGGAGAGTACTCCTCGGGAAAGAAAAGAGGCTCCCTGCCTCCCGTAGGAGGCCCAGGAGAGAGGAGGAAAAGAGTCCATGCCCCTCGCAGGAGGCCCAGACTTCCCTTTTATATTTCAAGGGAAGGTTGTAGAAGAAGTACAGTCAAAGGGTAAAACGGGAAAAAAGGAGGCGTGCCTGCCCATGCTGTGGGGCCCGTCGTCCTTCCGAGCACTGTAGCCATGTCCTGCTGGTGCCAGTGGTGTCAGGAAGTGGTTGGCACAGTGTAGCGGCTTGACTCCGGGTGCTTCGGTCTTCCCGGTGGTTGCTTGGTCGCGAAGAGTCGAACCAGTCGGAGACGGAGACTAGTCGGGCGAATCGGAGTCTTGCTGGGCGGGTCGTGATTCTTGTCGGGCGATGCGGAAAACTGGTCGGGCGAGCACCTTGCCGGGCGAAGGAGCAACTCCTCGGGCGAAGGGGCAGCTTGTCGAGCGATGGTAGCAGCCTGTCGGACGATGGTGCATCTCGTCGGGCACGGCGACTACTCGGGCGAGACGGAAACTACTCGGGGGCGACCGAGCCGCGGTCTGCTGCTGCCTGCTTTCTTGCTATGCCGCTCTGCTGCTCCTCTGCTCCAGTGGCCCCTCTGCTCATTTGTTGTGCAGAGAGATGCCTCGGAGGGAGAGAAGACCGGAGCGCATGCATGCACTGGCGTATTTGATGGAGAGAGAGGCATGCATTGCTTGGTGGAGAATTTAAAAAAGAGAGAGATATGCATTTACTCAGGCATGCTGGGGGTTCTGGTGCATGCATGTTCGAGTCCTGCCATGCTCATGGATAAATGCATGCATGCATTCTTGTCGGGCGAACAGCCACTCGGGCGAGACGGACGCCGCTGCTCCTGCCAAGTAGTCGGGCGAGGCGTGATTCTTGTCGGGCAAACAGCCACTCGGGCGAGACGCCGCTGTTGCATGTGTGCAGCAGCCTACGTGTTGTTCAGCTATGTGCCGTGTGGCCCCCACTTTATTTATTGTGCCAGCATGCAGCGCATGCCGTCAGGCGCACGGGCAGGCTGCCCCTGCGGTCAACATGCATGGCAGGGGAAAAGAAATGGGGTGGCCCGCGTGGGCAAACCGCTAGAAGTACACCACGCAAACGTATGTTGATGTACACACGAAACACTTTGCACGCGTATTTTTGCCTGTTTGTGCTACGTAGAGGTCAGATGAAAAGCTACCATCCCAGTGGTTTGTAATTCTTAATCGCTGTCATTGGATACCCCTAGTATTGGTATCCGACAGAGACCATCAACCATATTCCAGTGTCTTGTGTTTTCGCAAGGGAATTCTGGTTCCTTCTCCTTAGACAGGTCGGGCTAGCTCCACAACCCTCGGACAGTTCCTTAATGATGAGTGGCGGGTGAAGGCAAGTTTTGCAGTAAATGGCAAGACAAAGAAAGGGCTAAATCTTACTATTACTAATTGAAGACTTTTTTGAAGCCTTCAGGCGAAGCCACCTAGGATTCTAGGTGGACACTCTAGAAAAAGAGAGAAATACTATAAATTCTTACAAAAAAGAAAAATATCTAGCCATCAATTAGAACACTCAAATCATCATAGCCATTAGATCTACTATGTTTTCTAAAAAATTACCCACTTATGCCCCTATGAAAATAGCTTAAAATAACCCCCTAAATCTATATCTAAATTACCCATCTCTGCCATTATATAAAATAAATCAAAGTATGCCCTTAATCTTTATCAAAATTACCTACTTATGCCATTATAAGAAGTTTCAAATAACCTCCTAAATTTGCAATTAAATTACCAGCTACGAATACTTAAAAAATAACTTAAAGCAAACCCTTAACTTTACATCAATATTATCCACATATGTAATTATTAAAAATAACATGATATAGTGATTAAGGTATATATGCATCATGTGCGTTATCATTTATAAAGATACACGGGAAGTGACGACGTTAAAATTCTAGTTCAAACATAAGGTTTATTAAGTAAATTCAAGCGCATACCTGTGATGCAAAGTGAAAATTTAAAGATTATAAATGTGTATGAAAAGTTATAGAGTAATTACTAACTAAGATCTATCACAATCGGATGAAAATAATAATTATATATCTATATAGGTATTGTGTTCGAATATTTAACAAATGAGAGATAACTCAAGGTAATAGTTTGGTAGCAATGTAGCCTTCAATTTTTAATTGGAGACTGCATTAGATCTCACGAGACACACTAGAAAAAAGGACAAATTCTAGAAATTCTCATAAATGTGAACTCTAATAACTATAGTCATTGGTCTATTGTATTTTTTTAAAAAGTTACCCACCACTATCATTATAAAAATATTCTAAAATAAACTCTAAAACTATATCTAAATTATTGAGCTATGTCCTTATAAAAGTAATTTAAATTAACCCAATTATATTTATCTAATTTACTAGCATATCATTATAAAGGGTAACTTAAAATGACACTCAAAATTTGTTTCTAAGTTACCCACGTATGTCATTGTTAAAGATAACATAAACTAAACACCAAAATCTTAATCTAATTATCTTCATGTGCATCCTACCGTAAAATCCAAAAGTAAACTAATATATAATTTTAAATTACCTATTTATCATTGTTAATATAGTAATAATAAGCTAAGGTATATAGGCATGATGAGTGTCACCATGTAGACCATTTATACATGTATATGTGAGGAAGTGATTAAAAATATTGATTTTTATGCTAAATATAATGTCTGGAGGTGCGATACAAAATGAAAGAAGTGTGCATGTGGATCAAAAAATGTATAGAGTAATTACTAGTTAAATATCAATCACAAATGAAAAAGATAAGTACACATCTTTATGAGTATTACGTTGAAGTATTAAAAAAAATGAAAGAGTAGTATTAAAAAATTTAGGTTATTATGTAGAAGTTTAATTTCTAAATAATTTTTTAAATACAATAGACTTTAAAAATATTAGCCCGTGCAGAGCATGGGCTGACGAACTAGTTCAATAATAGTCATGGGGACGTGGACACTCTGGAATCATCGAAGCAGATGTGTTTTTGATGGTGCTACGCCTAGCATCACCAGGGTCTTGGTCGCTGCAGCGGAGGAGCACCGACTATGGTGCATGGCGGGTGCTCGAGGGCTGTCCTTCCTGAGTGCCCCACTCTCTGATGGTTAGCTTCTTTTGCTCACCTCTAAAACTAGTTCACGGGCGCGTATGTAATCAGTATAACAATGGGGCCGGTGTGTGTGGTGTGTGTTGTAAGGATTCTTGACCCTTCTTTGTTCTTAACATAATGAAGCATAGCTCTTCTGCGTTTTCAAGAGAAGAAAGCATGGAGCATGCTACAAACCTCAACAAGCAAGAAGCAAGATAATCAGTGGTCCAGCATTTATTATGTGTGACCAGCCACAAGAAAGCAGCATTTTCCTGGGGTCCAACTCTTCCAGATGCACTCCCAAGGACAAAGGAACACTTATCCCTGAAAAATACCATCATAAGCTGAAGTTCCCAAATACAATCCCGAAGAGGCAAGGCACATAAATGTGCTTATCATCAGTTCCCGGCTGCCATACCACATGAGATAAAAGGTCCCAGAGATCAAGAAATTCAGTGAGAGCACACCTACCAGTGCCCCCTGCAAATCAGAAATTCAACCATTACAAGGAAGTGCCTTCAAAGCCGATCTTTTACTTGCTCTTCGCTTAGGAACTATTGCAAAGAGACGTGGTGCGATATCAACAATGTTTTTTTTTTTCCATGGATCCACCTGTCTGTTCAGAATAAGGTTTGAGTACCATCTCCGACCTCAGTGCAAACAGCCAGCGAAAAGGACTGAAAAAGTGGTGAACTTGAACTGGGAAAGCTGACCAGGTTCTATCAGGCTCAGTCTTTTTTTTTTTAACCAGACTCATCTCATCTGTAGAGCCCAACCCATAACATCAGAATACCGAGACCACCATGCTCCAAGTTCAGGGGAGCAGCACGTCTTGATCCAAACCAAGACCACCCTTTGCTTCTTTTCTTCCTCTTCAAAAGAATCTTCTTCAATTTTGTCGATCTCCTTGATAGCCCAAGGGGAAATATCCACTGCCATTGCCAAATAAACCAACGTGGAGGTTAGGATAAACTGCACCAAAACTTTTCAGCCTGCCCGAGTTAGCAAATCTTCCTTACAAGTTCCAACCAGGGTGCTGATTAGCAACCCGGTCAATGATTGGCTGTATGTATTTGTGCTCTTGAAAGTTTCCGCAATGATAGAGGAAGACCAAGATATCTGCATGGGAGTACAAGTAGCTCGCAGGGAAGAGGTTCCTAATCATTGACACAAGTTAGCCAAACCTAATGATTCTCATTTTTGGAGGGGATTAATGAAAATTAAGGATGAGGTTTTATCTTGTGGGTCCTTTGATGTAAAGGATGGGACTCAAACGAGGTTTTGGGAAGATACATGGGTAGGTCAGATACCTTTCAAGGATCGCTTTCCATCTATCTACAGGATTGCTCATTACCCTCATGCTACTGTAGCAAATGTGATGTGCACCGATCCGATTAATGTAACTTTTCGGAGAGTTTTGATAGATGGTAAACTCAGAGAATGGCAAGACCTGGTAGCCAAAATTAGTCATATCAATTTAGATCAGGGGACAGATAAATTCAAGTGGAATTTACATAAAAATGAAACGTTTACTGTGCGTTCAATGTATCTTCATTTGTTAGACCAAGTTGTTCCCTTTAGTCATAAATTGATATGAAAACTAAAAATTCCTCTTAAGATAAAGATTTTCTTGTGGTTCCTCCAAAGAGGAGTGATCCTTACAAAGGACAATCTAGCGAGGAAAAACTGGAGGGGAAGCCAAAAATATTGTTTTTGTAATATGAACGAAACAATCCAGCATCTCTTCTTCGAGTGCCATCATGCGAAGGAAATCTGGCGCTTGATTTATTTGGCTACTGGCCTGTCTCCACCTAGATCCAGCTACCATATGCTAGGTAGTTGGTTAGCTGATCAAGATAGTAAAAGCAAAAATAATATATTGGAGGGGATATCAGCAATTTGTTGGGCTATTTGGAGATGTTGCAATGATATTGTTTTTAACAAAACCAGGTACTCCTCATTTTTGCAGGCCATTTTCAGGGGAACATACTGGCTGCGATTTTGGTCGCTACTACAGCAGGATGAGACGACAAAAGAATTGTTCTTGAAGGCGAGCTCTTCTTTGGAGACCATTGCCTTGGAGCAGGCCAACTTAGGATGGAAAAATTATTTTAGGCTGGCTTAGATTAAACTCTTTTGTTCCTTCATGTCACACCAGCGGTGATTGCTGAACTCTGTAATAATTTTGGGCCGTATACGATTCGTAGAGGCCGGATGTTTATCCATTTTCTAAAAAAAAAGGGAAGAGGTTCCTGTATAGCGGTAATGTCTGTGTCGGAGCACTTGGGATAGACAATACTTTTCTGCACATTAGTTTTCAAACCAGAAGCTCACCAAAGAGTTTTAGGATGTCCAGAGTTATTTCCATATCCATAGCAGTGGGATGAAAAATAACCACATCAGATGTTGTAGAGCTCTCTGTTGAAAGAGATAATGTGTGCGTGTAGTCTGTTGTAACAAGATGATCACGGTTGAGATAAGGCCAGGGGTTTAGATAGATTGCTTCTGTTGTATATCTTAGGTTGTTGTAACAGGTCCCCTGGCCGATCTCTCTGTTGGTTGTCAAACGTTGTATAAATGCCACACACGGGGCTGTTCCGTGTACAATTAACACGCACACGTCGAGCACCCAAGTTAGGGGCCGACGGTTCTCCACAAATACGTCTATCTTCTTTCATGGTATCAAGAGCCTCTCCTCTTTGATTCATCCATGGTGAGCTCTTCCTCAGCGCCACTCCTTGCTCTGCCCGTCACCGAGAAGCTCACCAAGAGCAACTTTGTGCTGTGGCAAGCGCAAGTCATGCCGGCGATTCGAGGTGCAAACCTTGAGGCGCATCTTGACCTTACTGCAGAGGTGCCGCCCAAGGAGATCCAGGTTGTGGTGGATGGCAAGACCACCAAACAACCCAACTCGGAGTATGCGTCGTGGAACATGAAGGATCAGCAAGTTCTGAGCTACTTGCTGACCTCCATGACGCGCGATGTGATGGTCCAAGTGGCGTCACACAAGACGGCGGCGACGGTGTGGTCTGCAGTCGAGAAGATCTTCACCGCCCAGACCAAGGCGCATGCAATGAACACGCGCATTGCACTCGCCACGACCCAGAAGGGCAGCTCTACAATGACCGAGTACGTGCTGAAGATGAAGGGCCTCGCTGATGACATTGCTGCAGCGGGGAAACCACTTGACAATGATGAGTTTATCTCTCATGTCATCACCGGCCTCGACTCCGAGTACAACCCGATCGTGTCAGCCATCCTCTCAAGGACTGACTCGGTCTATTTCGATGAGGTATACTCCCAACTTCTCAATTTTGAGATGCGTTTGGACCTGCAGCATGGTGGCTCGGCGTCGTCAGCAAACATGGCGTCCACAGGCCATGGCCGTGGCCCTCCTCGAGGTCGTGGTCGTGGCCAGGGTCCTCCCTAGGGGCGCGGCAATGGTGGCAACCAGAGGGGGCGAGGCAACAACAACAACACTCGTCCCTAGAATCCACGCGCTGGAGGCAACAACAACAAAGAACGGTGCCAGATCTGCTACCGTGGTAATCACATGGCAGTGGATTGCTGGTACCGCTATGACGAAGATTATGTGCCACCAGAGAAGAATGCATCTGCAGCTGTGAACTCCTATGGTGTGGATACAAACTGGTACACCGATACTGGTGCTACCGACCACATTACAGGGGAGCTCAACAGGCTAGCCGTCCATGACAAGTACAATGGCAACGACCAAATCAAGACTGCAAGCGGGGCAGGTATGGACATCAATCACATTGGTTATGCTACTGTTTCTACCCCCACTTGACCACTTCATCTAAATAATGTCCTTCATGTTCCTAAAGCCTAAAAAAAAATCTAATCTCTGTTCATCGCCTTGCTTCTGGTAATAATGCTTTTCTTGAATTTCATCCACATTCTTTCTTTATAAAGGACAAGGCTTCGAAGAAAACTCTTCTGCAAGGCAGATGTGAGAACGGTCTCTACCCCATCCCTTCCGACCTCAAGAGCCATGCACTGAGCGCAATAAAGCTGACTTTTGCAAGGTGGCATAGCCGGCTAGGACACCCATCTTTTCCAGTTGTTCAACGAGTTGTTAGCAAGTTTAATCTCCCTTGTTCGAGTAGTGAGAATAAAGACTCGGTTTGTGATGCTTGTCAACAAGCTAAGAGTCATCAGTTGCCTTATTCTGTTTCATCAAAACAATCTAGTGCTCCTTTAGATTTGATTTGTTCTGATGTATGGGGTCCCGCTCTTGATTCAGTTGGAAGGAAACAATATTATGTTAGTTTTATTGATGATTGCAGTAAGTTCTCCTGGATTTACTTATTGCGCCACAAGTCTGAAGTTTTCCAAAAATTTCATGATTTCCAAAACCTTGTTGAGCACATGTTTAATCGCAAGATTATAGCTGTGCAATCGGACTGGGGTGGCGAATATGAGAGGCTAAATTCCTTCTTCACCAAAATTGGTGTCACTCATAGGGTGTCCTACCCTCATGCCCATCAGCAGAACAGATCTGCAGAACGAAAACATCGTCACATTGTTGAGGTTGGGCTTTCCCTCTTAGCTCATGCTTCCATGCCCTTAAAATTTTGGGATGAAGCTTTCCTCTCTGCCACCTATCTCATAAATAGAACTCCTAGCCGAGTCCTTGATTATTCTACACCCTTAGAAAAATTGTTTGGTGAAACACCAGATTATTCCTTGCTTCATATGTTTGGATGTGCATGTTGGCCTAACCTCCGTCCTTTTAACTCTAGAAAGCTCCAATTTCGCTCCAAAAGGTGTGCCTTTTTGGGCTATAGCAATTAGCATAAAGGTTTTAAGTGCCTGGACATCTCCACTGGGAGAGTCTATATTTCCCGTGATGTTGTCTTCGATGAGAACATTTTTCCTTTTGCTGATCTACATCCAAACGCCGGCGCTCGACTACAGTCCGAAACCCTCCTTCTCCCCACTCAAAATTCAGGGGGTACAACAGTGCATATACCTGTGAATGATGCTCGTACTAACCCTCTGTCCAGTGCAGAAAATTCAGCTCAGTTTGGTGCAGATTCTGGCTCCAATGGAGGTGATTTCATGTGGCCTCCCGGCGGCACTCGTTTCGATGACGATCCGCCTGCAGCGCCGTCAGCGCCAGGGGGCGAATCCGCCTCGGAGTCAGAGGCGGGCGCAGACTCCAACGCGTCCCCGCCTCAACCGGGATCGCGCCGACCATCTTCGGCCACGCGTCCCTCCGCACCCGTACCTGCGACGACGACCGGGACAGCTGCACCAACCGCATCGCCTACGGGATCTACGCCGTCATCGACTGTCCCCGGGACGGGATCCCTTGCTCCGGGATCTTCTGTGCCGGTGCTGTCTACGGTACAAGATGCGCCAATCTCAGCAGCAGATGCTGTACACGCTGAGATGGAAGGAGGACCATGGACTCGTGGTCGTGCAGGGATACGCAAGCCAAAAACATACACCGACGGTACGATAAGGTACGGTTTCCTGGCCTCCAATGGGGAGCCGAACAATCTTTCTGAAGCTCTCCATGATCCAAATTGGAAAAAGGCTATAGATAGTGAGTACTTAGCTCTTCAAAAAAATAAAACATGGCACCTTGTTCCACCTCGTTCAGGCACAAATATAATAGATTGCAAATGGGTCTATGAAATTAAAAGAAAACCTGATGGCACTGTTGATAGGTATAAAGCTAGACTTGTAGCAAAAGGTTTTAAACAATGTTATGGCATAGATTATGAAGATACTTTCAGTCCTGTTGTTAAAGCTGCTACAATAAGACTTGTGTTGTCTATTGCTGTGTCACGAGGTTGGAGTCTTCGCCAATTGGATGTGCAGAACGCGTTTCTTCATGGTGTTCTAGAGGAGGATGTGTTTATGCGACAGCCATCTGGTTATGAAGACAAGTCTACACCACAGTACTTGTGCAAGCTAGATAAAGCGCTCTATGGCCTCAAGCAAGCACTAAGAGCCTGGTATTCCAGGCTCAGTGAGAAGCTCCAAACTCTCGGTTTTAAACTGTCCAAAGCAGACATTTCATTATTCTTTTACAGCAAAGGGCAAGTAACAATATTTCTACTAATATATGTTGATGATATAATAGTGGCTAGCTCTTCTCAGGAAGCTACAATGGCACTGCTTCGAGATCTGAATGAAGAATTCGCCCTAAAGGATTTGGGGGAGTTGCACTACTTCCTTGGTATAGAAGTAAAGAAGGAAAAAGAAGGCATTCTAATGACACAAGAGAAGTATGCGGCTGATATCCTCAAAAGAGTAAACATGGCAAATTGCAAATCAGTGAGTACACCGTTATCTACTTCTGAAAAATTGTCTGCTTTTGAAGGGGATCCTTTGGGACCCGATGATATGACTAAGTATAGAAGTGTAGTTGGAGCTCTACAATACTTGACCTTAACAAGACCTGATATTGCCTTTTCAATAAATAAATTATGTCAGTATCTGCATGCTCCTACCACAACACATTGGGCAGCTGTCAAAAGAATTCTAAGATATTTGGGTGGTACTCTGGGTGTTGGTCTAGCAATAAAAAGGTCATCATCTATGCTTGTGAGTGCTTTCTCTGATGCAGATTGGGCAGGATGCTCAGATGATAGACGATCAACAGGAGGTTTTGCAGTATTTCTTGGGAACAACTTAATATCATGGTGTGCAAAGAAACAAGCCACAGTTTCACGGTCAAGTACAGAAGCTGAGTATAAAGCTATGGCTAATGCCACTGCTGAGATAATGTGGGTGCAGTCTTTGCTTGATGAGCTAGGAGTTAAGGCGCCTCCAGCAGCACGTTTATGGTGTGACAATCTTGGAGCAAAGTATCTGTCTTCCAATCCTGTTTTCCATGCTAGAACAAAGCACATTGAGGTTGATTACCATTTCGTAAGAGAGCGTGTTGCAAGACAACTACTGAAGATTGATTTTGTGTCCACAAATGACCAGGTGGCCGATGGGTTTACAAAGCCGCTGCCGGCTCAGAAAATTGAAGAGTTCCGACGCAATCTTAACCTAGAGAGGTTTCGATTGAGGGGAATTGTTGAAAGAGATAATGTGTGCGTGTAGTCTGTTGTAACAAGATGATCACGGTTGAGATAAGACCAGGGGATTAGATAGATTGCTTCTGTTGTATATCGTAGGTTGTTGTAACAGGTCCCCTGGCCGATCTCTCTGTTGGTTGTCAAACGTTGTATAAATGCCACACACAGGGCTGTTCCGTGTACAATTAACACGCACACGTCGAGCACCCAAGTTAGGGGCCAACGGTTCTCCACAAATACATCTATCTTCTTTCACTCTCGAAGTGAGGGTCTGGAGCAGGCCTCCATCAGATGCCTTGGATACCAAGTGACGAGAACATCCATAACAAGAATGAACAACATCAGCAAGAGAGGATTGCCATGCCCCTATAATGGCCTTGCTGTGACCACCATCAAGGAGCACTTGTTTTTTGAAGGCGTTAAGGAGCACTTGTGTTCAGGAGGAATATAATAGCCCACTAAGAATGTCACACCAAATCTATCCTAAGCACAACATTTTCAGCACCTCAAGTAAGAATGACCAACAATTCCCTCAAAAAAGAATGACCAAGAAACTGAACTAAAGACCTTTGTAGTGTCCAACTTGAGGAGAATACGGGCATTCTTCTGTTGATGAGAAATCTAGCTGTTTTTTTGGAGAAGCATGAAATTATCCTGAATAAACCGACCTTTAATGAAAGAGCTTTGATTAGGAATCACCATTTTGATGAGGCCAGCTAGCCAACCAATTCACAAGGGTCTGGGTGATCAGTGTTGCAAAACTGTGAACCAAACCGACTGAACGGAACTCCTTGATATGCAGTGCGCCTTTCTTGGGGAGGAGAATGATATATACTGAGTTGAGGATCCCCATCTTACTCAGAAAATGGCAGCCATAATATCATTCTTTATGATAGGCCAACAAGCATTGTAAAAGCACCCAGTAAATCCATCTGGTCCCGGGTCCTTGTCCAATGGTACCTGGCAGATTGTTTTCAAGCTTCCTCCTCAGAGAAGGGGGCCTCAAGTGCTGCCTCACAAGAACTAATGTCCAGTCATCCAAACTAACTGTATGGTTCTATGTCTAAACCTGTTCCTAGAAGAGCACTGTAAAATTTTGTAGTTCGTTTTCTTTATCATCATGACTAGCGAGCACTTGATCTCCCTCAGCAAGCTTAGCAATGAAGTTTCTATGTTTGGCGATGTCTAGCATGGACCTGAAATAAGGCAATGTTGGCACTGCCTTCACTAAGCCAGCATATTCTGGAGCGACTACTTGCAATGGTCCACTTGAGAGATGACAAACTGAGGGATTGTTTTTTGAGAGTATTATGGAGCCAAGTCTCCTCCTCTGAAAAC
Source organism: Alloteropsis semialata (assembly GCA_004135705.1). Taxonomy (NCBI): domain Eukaryota; kingdom Viridiplantae; phylum Streptophyta; class Magnoliopsida; order Poales; family Poaceae; genus Alloteropsis; species Alloteropsis semialata. The sequence continues at coordinate 45,539,127 of CM014278.1, forward strand.
ATACGAGAATCTTTCGATTTCAAACTGGTGAAGAATCTCCCTAGCCAAGCTGAGCTGTGAGTTAACATGCCCGACACACTTATGAGTTCTGACTTCTGACTTCATCTCTGTAACTCTCTGGTGGTAGCTCTGAACTTGTTTTTGAAAGGGTGCCAAAATGATAGTTACTCACTGGTACAGAGACCATACATTTGTCACCACCTCCAGGAAGCCTTCGGTCTTGGTCCAGAAAGACTCAAAATGAAACCTCATCTTACCCAGTCTATTATCATGCAAACCCAATAACAGTGGACAGAGCCATCAGTGGAAGCCCTTTGCAGCAGGTAATTTGGGAAGAGCTGTTCCCATCCAATAGATGCAGCATCCAGTCTGGCCAAAGTTGGAGAGTCTTGACCATTTGACCAGGTGTACTTGTGACCATGGAGAGGGATTTCATTCAAAGCCAAATCATTAATCAATCTCTAAAACCTTCCCATCATAGCCAGTTCAGGTTGCTATTATTTTTGTCCTCCTTATAAATAAGGTTGAAATCACCCATCACAGTTCAAGGTCTTTGCCAAGCATTACGGATACCTCTTAGTTCCTGCAGGAATTTCTCGTTGCTGAGGCACATCCAGATATGTGACTATGTGAGCCACCAATCTTGGCCTGTGCTGGGATGGAATTGGACGGCGATACTAAAAGAATTAACCCTATGCATGCTAGCAGGCCCAATGCAATGCTGCCAAGCGACAAGGTTCCTCCTGACGCACCATCTAATTGTAGCATTAAGTGATTATCAAAATTGAACCAAGTGTGGATAGGATAGTTCCCTGAGAGACCTCTGGCGTTTGTCTCCTGAATGCACACCACAACAGCACTAGATTTTAGAAAGAAACATAATAGTAAGGTATTCCTATCAAATTAACATAGTTAGGTGAACATAATAGAGCATTAAACTTTGAAAAAGGCACATTAAACTCAACAAGCACAAAAGACATCGTAGCTTATTAGTCGATCAAGCAGATAGTTGTGGAAGCTAACCTTCCAAATTTGATAATGCACAACCAATCCTTCTATTTTATCTTCTATCTGCTATATGATCATCCTGTTTATGTTGACTCTACAAACCTTAAAAGCAAGCATACGCAGCAGGCATCTCCGCACAAGTTAAAGACCACAAGCATGCTTCTCCAAGAGTTCTTAAGTATATCAGTATATCATGAAAAGCAGACAAATTGCAGCAAGGCAAACATGATAACAGAAATGAACTAACCAGCTTGGCCTTTATGCAGAAGACGAAGCCCACCTTCCCTTTGCGATCTCAAACTTGAGATATCCAGAGCCAACAATGCAAACTTGAGATATCCAGTCAACATGAAGTTGAGGAAACACCCTATGGAAAGAAAGGTACCTACAGGAGATGATGCAACTTTAACCCTAGCAGTACAACACACATGGTCTAGCAATGACATTTCTTTCACTATATAACAACTAGCAAGGTGGCCTGCGCAAATAGCGCGGGTAGCTAGTGTTTGTTTTCTTAACAAATGAATTTTGAGTTCAAATTAATAGATGAAAATAGTTTTATTTAATCTCGTCATTGTAATTATTTTGTCCTATAAACCCAGAGTAATATATCATAGTTTTTTTGAAACATGAGTTCAAGTGAGAAGGAAATAACTTATATGAAATTTTAGTTTAAAATATAATAATATAAATATTATATATTTTTAAAATGGTTGCATTTTTAAAATTTCTAAATGGCGATTCACATTTTTCGTTGAAAGTGGTAGTGATGTTGAATTATATTTTTCATGTTTAGAGGGAGATATAGGTTATTGGCTCAATGCATACCATTTTTGTTAAATAGTTAGAATTTAATTTTGAGTTTGAATTTGAAACCTTAATGGACAATATATGCATCATTTTTGGCTTTTGTCCCATGCATACCATTACCATTTAATTTTTAGTTTAATTTAATTTGAGTTTGAGTTTGAGATCTAGGTTATTGGCGCCCTCACTATGTGTGGTCTTTTCATTTGGTTTGTCCCAGTCTCCATCACGTCTTTTTTCTCATCTTCCTTCTACTCTATTAGTTACTGAAAATACTTATATTTGAAGGATGTAATTAATTGTCTCTCACGTTTGTCTTCCATCAGATGTTAAATATTTGTTCGAATTTAAAAAACAAATGCATATAGTTTTATTTCTAATGGTGTCATTTATTTATTTTTTCTAGATGGATCAAACTAAGGTACCTTCTATGTTCTTTCACAATTTTTATTCTATGCATGCTTCCATAATTATTTTTTTTATACATTCATTATAGCAATTGGCATGGTGTAGCCTTTTTCTTTGAACTCACCCTCTCTCTCCTATTTTTGCTTCTAAGGGGTTTTACCCGCAATGCCGCAAAGATGTATTCCGGACGCTTAACATTTTACCATGCATGTTTTTCCTCTTTTTGAACACAACCTTCAGCTTGCTATGGATGGATGTGCATGTCAAATCTCGATTTCCATATTGCTTTGTTATGTATCTTGTTAGAACTCTGCACGTAATTGCATCAGATCTCATTGGTCCACTAATCACAAAACTACATAGCAAGACATCACCATATTTCTATTCTCATTTTGGTAGTGGTTTATCACCATGCCTTGGTTGCCACGGTAGGATGATACTCGGCCTTGATTGCCTAATTCTAATGCGATCATGTAGGGGCTATGACATGACTCTATAGCCATGCTATAATTGTTGTGCTTCTAATATTTGTATAAGTAAATTCTCCAAAGATAAATAAAATGAAATACCATTATTCATTTTTTTCTTGTATTATATTTATTTGTGTTTCGCATGTAAATTTTATTTTTCTATCTTCTTCCAAATTCATATATAATACTACTAATTATCTCTTATTAATTGAATTTAACAAACTTATTAGACTAATTTGAATGATTAATATTATCTTATAAAATCAATATTGTATATTATTTTTTATTAACATGGTAATTTCAGGTCCTATGTCAAAATTAAGCTTTATTTGTATCCATTTAATTCTTTACTAATTGTATTTAATTCATGCTAATAAATATATATAATATTGTTTTAATTACCATCCTAATTAAAATTTGTATAACAATATAATAATTGTTTAATTAGTTTGTATCCATTTAGCTTTTTGTTAATTGCATTTAACACATACTTTTTATTTAGCTATATATTCCTTTAAATTCATACACAAAAAACAACTATTAATTTCATATCCATTTAGATCTTTGTTAATTGCATTTGACACATACTTTGTATTTAGCTATATATTCCTTCTAAATTCATACAATAAAAAAACTATTAATTTCCTTATTTTTATGATGAAATAAGCTATGTATTTATTGTATTTGATATAGACTCTTGAGTTAATTGCTCACTTATACTTTTTAATTTATAATTTATCTATTTACTATTTGTATTCTATATGTACTTTTTGTCAAGTGCTAATTTTTATTTTCTTTCAAATTTAACTATTTAGTAATCGTATTTGATGTGGATACTTTAGTGCTAATTTACTAATTTTTTATTCTAAAATTAGCTATTATCAATTATTTTCAATAAGGACCTTTTATTAGGATAACATAGGTCGATAGATTATTGTAACTGTGTATATTTTTTCCTTTTTGATTCATAAATCTAAGGTTATCTACATCTGCGACAAACCATGGCTGGCGAAATTTCTTTGTCAACAGAAAAAATCTTTATACCATGAATTTAGCGTAGCTTAGTTGCTTAGGTTTCTTATGATGGAATTTGTCATCGGGTTTGAGTTCCTAACTCGGCGCGGGTGTCGCACAGCGAGGCTTTTGTGGTGACCTCGTTAATCTCGATGAAGATCGGAACAACAGGACACATCTTTCGGAGGTGCTTATAAGGATAGGGTTTATGTGCGTGTATTCATAGGGGTGAGTGTGCATACGGTGTGAGCGTCTGTGTTTGTACTGATGTTTCAAAAACATCTTCATAACCCGACTCTAATGAATTGGTCATCCTGTCTTTTTTTTCTCGTATGTATCTGCCTGGAGATTATCCCATCTATTTAGTAGCAATATGGGATTATCCAATAAAGGGTCTAGAGATCGGATACATCAGCATGCATGGGCGTGTATGTAAAACACGTCAATTTTATCAATTTCTTCCTTTGCAGCACCATGTGGCTAAGGGTAGCATCTTCTGATGCCATCTATTTGTCCATGTGGTGGAGCATCTAACCTACTAAATCACACAGTTCCAAAACAATGCAACTGATATGTGCATGCAACTTCTATGACCTCCTTGATCTGGTTCACAATCGATCTGCACGCTGTCATCGTCATTGATCGTTTCTGTATTTCAGCCAGTCATATGCGCATGACGTGCCAGTATATATGCAGCACTTTAGCTGGCCATCAGTCACACACATGCAATTTACTGTACCCCAGAATAGACACGGCATGCGGACACGACTTTGGCCATCAGCCATATCATTGCTCAATCTTCACAATTGGTGTGCTGCCTGCCCGCTGTCAGCTAGAGTCTCACACACATCACGGCTCGAATAGCTGCAAATTCAGACATGAAACGGGTGTATCCTGTGTGTTCTCTAAGATGCCCGCAAAAAAGTTGTGCATGAGTTATGAAAAGTAGCCAACTTCTAGCAACGTTTTAGCTCTGTATTCGACGTGGACACTTGTTGCTAATTTATCTTTTATTCCAAAATTAGCTAACAGTGTATATTCTTTTCTTTTTTATTAACGTGGACATCTTCATTTATAGTGATAACAGTATTCGACGTGGATACTTGTTACTAATTTATTTTGTTTATTTCAAAATTAGCTATTACTAATCATTTTTATGAGAACTTTTAGGGGTAAGATAAACCGTTAGATATACATAAAATCCAACAGTTTATATTCTTTTCTCTTTTGATTAATGCGAGAATTTCTAGGACCATTAGATATACATAAAATCCAACGGTGTATATTTTTCTTTTTTGATTAACGTGGGAATTAGACCATTAGATATACATAAAATCCAACGGTGTATATTCTTTTCTTTTTTGGATTAACGTGGGAATTTTTGGGACCGTTAGATATACATAAAATCCAACGGTGTACACTCTTTTTTTTTTGGATTAACGTGGGAATTTTTAGATCCTCTCGACGAACGTGGTGGCTTCTTTTAACTTTGTTGTATTAAGATAATAGATTTGTCAGCTTTAGGGTGAAATTAATTTGCATTGTAAATTCCACCAGCATGAAGCATTCACATAATAGAGGGAATGCCCACATGATAATCCTCATACTCTGATGGTCATTCAATCTTCCAAGAGCTCTGAATGTCATCGTGATATCCTTGATCGAACTCTGGGGAGTTCCGCACCGCATTGCCATCATTAGATATTCCTGTCCCTCCTGACAAACCTCTGCAGCGATCACGCTCAGGTCTTTCTGCACGTTGTTTGCCTATATCTTCAGCTTCTCAAAGAACTTCAACAGCACCTCCCTTGTCCTCTTCACACGCCTGCATTGACAGGGCCTCCGCCAGCTCCAGTGTCACCTTCCAAGCTTCGTGAGCCTCCACGGTGTAAGAAAAATGGCCCTATGTGCCATTATATTGTGATTTTAGTGATTGAATGACAACATAGTCATTTGGACTAACAAGTTTATAAGTGCCATTCGTAGGACTTTAGGTCTCAAAATTGATTATAAGTTATTACATCCAAGTCATAAAGAAATTATAGAGGCCGGGTCAAAGAGAGTGATGAATTGGACTTGACCTATTAATATGTTAAGATCAAATGTGAGGTATTTCTGGATCATGTAGAGGATTTAACAAGCCTTCCATAATGTCCAAGATCATCATAATCAGAGTCCGAAGTAGAAAGTTATGGCCCAAATACGGAGATCCTGATTTCTACACGGAGGAAGATACGCCGATAAGGGCGCTGTATGATATGGCATATGTTCCAGCATTAAAAGTTGCTCAAAATGGATGGTTAATAGCAGAATCTTGTATAGAATTTCATAACCGTTTCATGAAGTACAAGATCATCCAAATCCAAATTCGGAGAAAAAAGTTATGGCCAAAATACGAAGACCCTGATCTTTACTTGAGAAAATGTATGCCGATGGGTGACGTATGGTACGCCATTCATTACGGCATGAAGACTTGATCAAAATGGATGGATGATAGCAGAATCTTGTAGAGAATTTCATAAGCTTTCCATGACGTACAAGATTATCCAAATCGGAGTTCTGAGCAAAAAGTTATGGCCAAAACACGAAGACCGATTTTTCTGAACGGCGTATTATACGCCGCACTACGGAGGATAATACGGCGAGTTGAATCCCAGGGCTCCGAGGAACACCGTCTCCGCACAAAAGGTACGCCGAAATGTATGCCATACTACGGAGGATAATACGGCGTGTAGAATTTAAGTTCAAAAGGTACGGTGTATTATATGGTGTTACTGTTTGTATGAACGGCGTATAATATGGCGTTTGAGACCATTTGAGAAGTGGATTCGACCGTTTGAAAAGACCACGGCGTATTATATGCTGACCATCGGAGTACAAGTTTGGAAGCGTACGGCGTGTGTCAGTGACCGTTGGAAAAGTGGATTCGACCGTTGGAAAAGCATACGGCATATTATACGTCGATGGGGGTTTGGTGCACGGCGTATTATATGGCGTTCACAGTTTCTGTGCACCTTTTAAGCAACGGCTAGTCCAACCCTTTGGGCTATAAATACCACCCCCATTCGGCCATTTTGAGGTGCTGGAGTCCAGAGAAGTTCATCTACAACCACAAGACATCCAAGCCACTATTTGAGCTACATTCTTCATCCTTAGTAAGTGAGAGAGCTAGGATAGCCCTAATGAGTGAGTTGCAAGGTGTTAAGCCTTGTGCTTGGTTTTAGAGTGAGCCACCTCTTGTAATCTCGGTGTGCCGGCCCCTTGGAGTCTTGGTGACTCGCCGGCAAGTCTTCGACCCTCTGGCTTGGTGTGGAGAGGTGACGACGACATTGTGCGGGGGAAGAGGAGACCCCTTCCTTGGTGGAGAAGCTCCATAGTGGAGGCGGCGTCAAGATTTTCGGGAGAGTAGGTTGATGAGAGCAAGGTCTTGGTAACTTGCTCATCATCCCTCTTGGGGAACCTTTGTGGCGAGCTCAAGGCCTTGACCGGGAACAAGACTTGGCGATCGGGAGCACATCCTTTGTGGAGCTCTAACGTGGAGTAGGCGTAAGCCGAACCACGGGATAAATCTTCATGTCAAGTTTGCATCTCTCTAACCCTTTAAAGCTTCCACATTTCATACTTGTAATTTGTGTGCCTTTACCTTTCTAGAGTAGTATTTTGATAGGATTAGCTCTAGGTTGCAAAACTCTTTGTGTGGGTGCAAACACTAGAAGAAAACCTTAGTTGTACATCTAGATAGCTTGTCTTAGTTTAATATTGTGCAATTAGAAGGCATGTTGTAGGCTAAGTTTTTAGAAAGACTAATTCACCCCCCCTCTTAGGCTATCACGAGCATCGATTCCTTTCAAGTCGTATCAGAGCCGGGACTCACATCTTTTACAAGAAACACCTATTCAATTAGCAATTTATGTAACCGGCTCATTGAATCGGTTAGGCTTCACCGCCTAGTGAGTTAGCTCATTGGGGAGAGGATGGATACGTTAGGAATGCCTCCACGTTTTGATGGCACGGGGTTTCAAAAAATGGAAAGTGCTCGTGGAAGCTTTCCTTCAAGCAAAGGGGCTTGATGTTTGGCGTGTAACTAGTGAAGGCAAGAAGAGTGACTCGAAAGGTGAAATACAACATGATTCTACTGCTAGGAGTATCTTATTGTCTTCTCTTAGTGATGATATTTTCAATCGTGTATTCACTTGCAAAAATACTCATGAGTTGTGGGAGACTATTCTTAAGAACCATGAAGGCACAAAGGACGTGGTAAATGAAAAATATCATGTTCTTAAGGATAAGCTCAACAACTTTAAGTAACTTGAGCATGAGGATGCATAAGCAATGTACTCACGCCTAACCACGCTTGTGAATGAGAAAAACTCTTTAGGTGTCAACGACATTGACGACATAGGCATCATTCGTTTGATACTCCATAGTCTTCGCAAGCCGAACTATGATTTGATGATAGTCATCCTCTACGAGAAAGATCTCACCAAGAGTACACCAAATCAAGTCCACAATAAGGTGATGGCTTTTGAGCTACGCAATGGAATCAAGCTAAAGCCAAGATCTTCTTTAACTAGTCCAAGCATTGCTCTTTCGAGCAACCAAGAAAAGAAGAAGAGCAAGAAGAAGGAGGAGAACTCAAGTGAAGAAGAAGAAGAAGAAGAAGTCTCCTCAAGTGATGATGAACAAGAAGAGATGTCCCCTGAGCTCCCAAGACAAGTCAAGAAGTTGGTCAAGAGCATGGAGAAGATCAACTCGATGGGGTACATGGTCCGCATCAAGGATGGGAAGCATCATCAACACATGTCGGGTGCTGCCAGACGTGGGGCCGGTGTGGGGGGGCGTCCCTGGGTTCGAGCGAGGGCAGTTCAGGTCTTGGAAAGACCATAGTGAAAGGGTGCTTTGTGTGGACCACCCGGGACCACACAACGCGTATGACTAGGTTTTCCCCTGCAGGGATAAAAATTGGTCCGGATCGCCGCACTTCTCGGTATGAATACCGCTTGATCGCTGCTAGACACTAGAGTAACAAGTTAATGTTGATGATGCTTATGAAACCTGAGGCTTGCTTAAGATCTACATGAGTGATTTACTTCTGCTGCTAATCTAGTCCTTAGATAATCACTTTAATGGCTAAAACTTTGAAAGTTTAGGATGTATATTAGTAAGCTTTTGGGCAAAAGTCTTACCTATCCACAGCCTCAAAGCCTTGCATGTCCTTGTGCGTCTGTATTTATATGTCTATGTAGACGGGTCAGTCTTGCTGAGTACCTTTGTACTCAAGATTCTATCAATGTTGCAGAAGCATCAGCAGAAAGCTCAAAGAGCAGAAGATGGAGCTCCAGAAGATAGAAGAAGAGGCATGTTACGGAGCCCAACGTGTTTCTTGTACCCTTGTCTTGATAACTAGATGAGGTTGTAGCATCTCGGAGTTATCCTTGTTATGACCAACCCTTGTTTCTTTTGGAACTCCTTAGTAATTTTAACCTGCATTTAAGTTTATTTCTTATAGTTGTAATAGTACTCATCCTTGGCATTTATATATATGTTCCGTCTTTGTCTGTTGTGCTCCTATGTGGTGCAATTCTATGTATGTGAATTGTGCCGGATTTAAGTGGATGTTTCAGATGTCCTGTGGGCATCTGACGGACTACCGGGTTTATGCCGTCTGAAGTGCGTAAGCCGTGATTGTCAGTAAAATGATGATCCGACGCACTTGAGCCGGTCTAAGCTGGACGGTTCCGCCACACTCACAAGGCCTTCATTTTGTCACAACTAACAATTTTTATACCGGCCAACACTACTTGATTTTCTAAATGAGTTAAAGTAGGTAACTTGTTTTTTCTAATCCAATCGCGCGATGAGATGAAACATAGCTAACCGATCGGGAGATGTATATAATGAACTGCTACTAATCCAATCAGGAGACAAGATGAAGCATGTCTAATCTGATCAGAAAACTTATTTGATGGACCACTAAAATGTTTTGCTTTACAAATCACAATTTAACTAAGTTGTGATAACCACTCAAACGGTTCTATTATGCCATAGTTAGGCATGCCATAAGTTGGCAATAGATCTAACCTTAGTTATAACATCGGTTTCCTCATCGGGTTAGAGTTCTAACTGAATGTGTCAAGGGTTAACTCGCTCTCGGCAGCAAAACCGATCATCGCCGATATTTGCCCGTAGCAACGCACGGGCATGTTTTCCTAGTAAAATAAAATGTTCCATCGCCGGCGTTCGGGGAGCTGCACTGCAGGCCTCGCAGGCGCTAGCTTTGCTGCGGGCTAGCCAACCACACGGATGCCGCCGTGCCGGCCACAGAGAAGAGCATGGGGCACAAGGACACATGGGTAGTTTAGGACCCGAGGAGGGAGCAGGAGCACAAGCATTGGACTGAAAACCAGCACGAATCTTAAAGCGTGCGGGTGTAGGGCACGGGTCAGGCTTCCCGCTGCAGGGGCCCTTCTTCCCTGGGTTTGCCTCCCCTCACTCCCAAACTAGCCCTTATAGGATCCGGGGTTTTGTCTCATATACGTATATTTATAGGTGTGTAACTCAAACATCAAATCAATAATATAAACTTTTGTTGATTTTGCAATTAATATAGCATTTTCTAGATCTTTTCTTTGTGCAAAGCATTTTGTAGATCTTGAGAAGGAAAGAAGTGCCTTCTTTTGACCTTTGATTAATTCCATTTATTATTGTTATTATGAATTTAGCTACCAACTAACTATATGCTATGTGGACTCAGTACTTTTGTTCCCGTGCATAGGAGTGTCAAAATAGTATTTATTCATTTTTCCTGATTTTAAATATAATTATTTGTTAATTCTTTTAACAAGGAGTCTTTATTTAGGTACTACTTTCTAGTTTGTATGGAAATCACCGTGTAATTTTCCTTTGTTTCAATGCTACATTTAGCAATTTATCAATTGTGTTTGAGAATGACTTTTTGTTTAATATAGACAGTTAGAACATTATAAAATCAACGGCGTATGTGATTTTCTCTTTTTTACTAACTAAATGGGTAATTGTTTTTTACACGACCACTCAAATTTTATTGATTCCAACGTAATAGATGAACTTGCAATTTTGAAATGAACCAAGAATAACACCAATAATGACNAGAGTCTCACACACATCACGGCTCGAATAGCTGCAAATTCAGACATGAAACGGGTGTATCCTGTGTGTTCTCTAAGATGCCCGCAAAAAAGTTGTGCATGAGTTATGAAAAGTAGCCAACTTCTAGCAACGTTTTAGCTCTGTATTCGACGTGGACACTTGTTGCTAATTTATCTTTTATTCCAAAATTAGCTAACAGTGTATATTCTTTTCTTTTTTATTAACGTGGACATCTTCATTTATAGTGATAACAGTATTCGACGTGGATACTTGTTACTAATTTATTTTGTTTATTTCAAAATTAGCTATTACTAATCATTTTTATGAGAACTTTTAGGGGTAAGATAAACCGTTAGATATACATAAAATCCAACAGTTTATATTCTTTTCTCTTTTGATTAATGCGAGAATTTCTAGGACCATTAGATATACATAAAATCCAACGGTGTATATTTTTCTTTTTTGATTAACGTGGGAATTAGACCATTAGATATACATAAAATCCAACGGTGTATATTCTTTTCTTTTTTGGATTAACGTGGGAATTTTTGGGACCGTTAGATATACATAAAATCCAACGGTGTACACTCTTTTTTTTTTGGATTAACGTGGGAATTTTTAGATCCTCTCGACGAACGTGGTGGCTTCTTTTAACTTTGTTGTATTAAGATAATAGATTTGTCAGCTTTAGGGTGAAATTAATTTGCATTGTAAATTCCACCAGCATGAAGCATTCACATAATAGAGGGAATGCCCACATGATAATCCTCATACTCTGATGGTCATTCAATCTTCCAAGAGCTCTGAATGTCATCGTGATATCCTTGATCGAACTCTGGGGAGTTCCGCACCGCATTGCCATCATTAGATATTCCTGTCCCTCCTGACAAACCTCTGCAGCGATCACGCTCAGGTCTTTCTGCACGTTGTTTGCCTATATCTTCAGCTTCTCAAAGAACTTCAACAGCACCTCCCTTGTCCTCTTCACACGCCTGCATTGACAGGGCCTCCGCCAGCTCCAGTGTCACCTTCCAAGCTTCGTGAGCCTCCACGGTGTAAGAAAAATGGCCCTATGTGCCATTATATTGTGATTTTAGTGATTGAATGACAACATAGTCATTTGGACTAACAAGTTTATAAGTGCCATTCGTAGGACTTTAGGTCTCAAAATTGATTATAAGTTATTACATCCAAGTCATAAAGAAATTATAGAGGCCGGGTCAAAGAGAGTGATGAATTGGACTTGACCTATTAATATGTTAAGATCAAATGTGAGGTATTTCTGGATCATGTAGAGGATTTAACAAGCCTTCCATAATGTCCAAGATCATCATAATCAGAGTCCGAAGTAGAAAGTTATGGCCCAAATACGGAGATCCTGATTTCTACACGGAGGAAGATACGCCGATAAGGGCGCTGTATGATATGGCATATGTTCCAGCATTAAAAGTTGCTCAAAATGGATGGTTAATAGCAGAATCTTGTATAGAATTTCATAACCGTTTCATGAAGTACAAGATCATCCAAATCCAAATTCGGAGAAAAAAGTTATGGCCAAAATACGAAGACCCTGATCTTTACTTGAGAAAATGTATGCCGATGGGTGACGTATGGTACGCCATTCATTACGGCATGAAGACTTGATCAAAATGGATGGATGATAGCAGAATCTTGTAGAGAATTTCATAAGCTTTCCATGACGTACAAGATTATCCAAATCGGAGTTCTGAGCAAAAAGTTATGGCCAAAACACGAAGACCGATTTTTCTGAACGGCGTATTATACGCCGCACTACGGAGGATAATACGGCGAGTTGAATCCCAGGGCTCCGAGGAACACCGTCTCCGCACAAAAGGTACGCCGAAATGTATGCCATACTACGGAGGATAATACGGCGTGTAGAATTTAAGTTCAAAAGGTACGGTGTATTATATGGTGTTACTGTTTGTATGAACGGCGTATAATATGGCGTTTGAGACCATTTGAGAAGTGGATTCGACCGTTTGAAAAGACCACGGCGTATTATATGCTGACCATCGGAGTACAAGTTTGGAAGCGTACGGCGTGTGTCAGTGACCGTTGGAAAAGTGGATTCGACCGTTGGAAAAGCATACGGCATATTATACGTCGATGGGGGTTTGGTGCACGGCGTATTATATGGCGTTCACAGTTTCTGTGCACCTTTTAAGCAACGGCTAGTCCAACCCTTTGGGCTATAAATACCACCCCCATTCGGCCATTTTGAGGTGCTGGAGTCCAGAGAAGTTCATCTACAACCACAAGACATCCAAGCCACTATTTGAGCTACATTCTTCATCCTTAGTAAGTGAGAGAGCTAGGATAGCCCTAATGAGTGAGTTGCAAGGTGTTAAGCCTTGTGCTTGGTTTTAGAGTGAGCCACCTCTTGTAATCTCGGTGTGCCGGCCCCTTGGAGTCTTGGTGACTCGCCGGCAAGTCTTCGACCCTCTGGCTTGGTGTGGAGAGGTGACGACGACATTGTGCGGGGGAAGAGGAGACCCCTTCCTTGGTGGAGAAGCTCCATAGTGGAGGCGGCGTCAAGATCTTCGGGAGAGTAGGTTGATGAGAGCAAGGTCTTGGTAACTTGCTCATCATCCCTCTTGGGGAACCTTTGTGGCGAGCTCAAGGCCTTGACCGGGAACAAGACTTGGCGATCGGGAGCACATCCTTTGTGGAGCTCTAACGTGGAGTAGGCGTAAGCCGAACCACGGGATAAATCTTCATGTCAAGTTTGCATCTCTCTAACCCTTTAAAGCTTCCACATTTCATACTTGTAATTTGTGTGCCTTTACCTTTCTAGAGTAGTATTTTGATAGGATTAGCTCTAGGTTGCAAAACTCTTTGTGTGGGTGCAAACACTAGAAGAAAACCTTAGTTGTACATCTAGATAGCTTGTCTTAGTTTAATATTGTGCAATTAGAAGGCATGTTGTAGGCTAAGTTTTTAGAAAGACTAATTCACCCCCCCTCTTAGGCTATCACGAGCATCGATTCCTTTCAAGTCGTATCAGAGCCGGGACTCACATCTTTTACAAGAAACACCTATTCAATTAGCAATTTATGTAACCGGCTCATTGAATCGGTTAGGCTTCACCGCCTAGTGAGTTAGCTCATTGGGGAGAGGATGGATACGTTAGGAATGCCTCCACGTTTTGATGGCACGGGGTTTCAAAAAATGGAAAGTGCTCGTGGAAGCTTTCCTTCAAGCAAAGGGGCTTGATGTTTGGCGTGTAACTAGTGAAGGCAAGAAGAGTGACTCGAAAGGTGAAATACAACATGATTCTACTGCTAGGAGTATCTTATTGTCTTCTCTTAGTGATGATATTTTCAATCGTGTATTCACTTGCAAAAATACTCATGAGTTGTGGGAGACTATTCTTAAGAACCATGAAGGCACAAAGGACGTGGTAAATGAAAAATATCATGTTCTTAAGGATAAGCTCAACAACTTTAAGTAACTTGAGCATGAGGATGCATAAGCAATGTACTCACGCCTAACCACGCTTGTGAATGAGAAAAACTCTTTAGGTGTCAACGACATTGACGACATAGGCATCATTCGTTTGATACTCCATAGTCTTCGCAAGCCGAACTATGATTTGATGATAGTCATCCTCTACGAGAAAGATCTCACCAAGAGTACACCAAATCAAGTCCACAATAAGGTGATGGCTTTTGAGCTACGCAATGGAATCAAGCTAAAGCCAAGATCTTCTTTAACTAGTCCAAGCATTGCTCTTTCGAGCAACCAAGAAAAGAAGAAGAGCAAGAAGAAGGAGGAGAACTCAAGTGAAGAAGAAGAAGAAGAAGAAGTCTCCTCAAGTGATGATGAACAAGAAGAGATGTCCCCTGAGCTCCCAAGACAAGTCAAGAAGTTGGTCAAGAGCATGGAGAAGATCAACTCGATGGGGTACATGGTCCGCATCAAGGATGGGAAGCATCATCAACACATGATGATCAAGAAGATCAAATATGAGAAGAAGAGGAAGGAGAGAAAGGAGAAGGGGCCCAAGCACAAAGCCTTCACCACATTCGGAGAATGGGTGAGTGATGATACACTCAACAACAAGAGCTCCTCTCCCTCATCACACTCATGCCTTATGGCCAAAGGTATGGAAAGCAATGTAAGTGATGACTCCAATTCTAATTCCGATGATGATTCCCCCGTTAAGCTTCTCACACTAATTCATGAACAACAAAAGGGTCTTAAGAAATTAACCAAAGATAATAAGGCTCTCAATGATCTTAATGAACTCCTTGCTTCTATTTTTGATAAATTATTAAGCAAATTCCAATTGCTAAGCAAGGAGCATGAAGAACTTAAAATTAAGAGCCTTAACAATCAATCTAAGGACTCTTTGTTGAACTTGGAGCAATCTATTTCTTGTGATATCCCTATCTCCAAGGTTGATGCCTCTACTTCTTGCATTGATTTGATTGATGAATCTTGCTCACCCTCTTGCAATGAGAAATGGTTTGAGAAAATTGTTGCAGAAACACTAGATGATCTAATTGCCAAGGAGAATGAAGAGCTCAAGCAAGAAATGAAGATTCTTAGTCAAAGCTTGGCAAACTTGAAGGGCAAGAGCATTGAGAGCAATGTCCAACCTTCTCAAAATAACTGTGATGACATGGTGAACAAGCTTGAGAAGGGAGCAACCGTGACTTGCTTCAAGTGCTACAAGGAAGGCCACAAGTTCTATCAATGCCCACTTGTCAAGACAACGCCCAAGAGTGAGAAGAAGAAGGCCAAAACCACCATCAAGAGCTTCCTCATCTACACCAAGCCCAGCCGCAAGAACAAGGTAAAATCCAACACCTATGTCCTAAAGAAGAAAGCTAACGGTAAGATTGTTGCTAGCATGGTTGGGAAGCCCAAGATGAAGGAGTGGGGATGGAACCGACCCATTTGGGTGCCTAAGGAGATCATCACCAACATGAAAGGGCCCCAAAAGGTTTGAGTTCCAAAGGATACTTGAAGCCCAAGGATCGGCTTTGGGGGATTTGGAGGCTTGGCTCACAAGAAGAGGAGAAAGATCACATCAAGTAGCCAAGCTTGCAAGATTGGACATCATTTGCCCAAATCCCCCACACATAAGGTAAATGAGGTAATGGTAATGCAATTCAAATTCTTTGCCTATTTACCTTGCTAGATTTGCATGTGCTACCTTACATATCTCTTGCTTTCATATGGTATCTATTGCTATCTTATGGTAAGTTGCTTGTGCCATGCACTCTAACCCATGAGCAACTTACATGGTTTGCAAAGTTTGTGTAGGTTTTCTACACTTGGTCCTTTCATGGATCATGAGCTTCACAAGGTATGATTGTAACACCTCTGGTGTTTAACCCTACATTTATCAACTAACGAACTTAATGCATTGCACCATTAAGCATGTGTTCTAATGTTGCCATGACTACTCGTATCCAAAGGAACATTAATGCAAGCATGATCATTTGTGCATTATCATCTTGTGCATAACACATGGGCTATTTTAGCTCTCTAGTGTCAAGTTCAAGTCATGTCCTTTTGCTGTCTTGAGTGCTTAATTAAATTGTGTTAAGCTAGTTATCCTGTGTTGAAGCTTGTACCAAACTTGTAGAGCTCTTATTGATCTTTCCAATGGTGCCAAGCTCGACACATGATGATTCCCCAAACTCCCGCAATCCTAATTCTAAAACAGCTACAGAGCCCAATTTCGCAATTCAGAAATTTTTGCTGTGTGGCAGATTTCGTGAATTTTTGCGGATTTCGATCCTTTTTATCTCCCAACCTGCTGAGTTTCCGAACAAACCTCCTCACTCAAAGTTGTAGCCCTATCAACCCTCTACAACTTTCATATTCTTGGTTGGGTCGGGTTATGCAGTACTTTTTGGATTTATGGCCTGTTGGAGTCGAGCAGCTTGGTGGACGTCATCACCCCGTGTTCACGATCACTACTTGGATCGGCATGAACGTCGCGACGCGACGACCACGACCAGACCAAGCCGTGCACCTCCCACCTCGCCAACGATGAGCATGGCGCGTCCCTGACCACCTGCAACCCTGCCACGTCCTGCCATCCCACTCTCGCATGTTCCGCGGTCGTCAACGACGATGGCCAAGACCGGGTAGGAAAACATCACTTCATCGTCCTCGTTCTGGCCACGCCCATGCCTTCACCACTGTCCAAACCTGCTGAGCGTCTGTTCCACCTGCTCCCACACATGTTGGCGCTCGTCACGGCCTCTACCGGCGTACGGGAGCAGCTCGGCCACTTAATGAACGCCGCGGCCACCATGGCCACCGACGCCCTTCAACGCTCCCACTTATTCACTCGACCTGAGCCGTTCCCTTTCACCCAGAGCACCCTCACACACTCCTCCACCCACCAGAGCCATTCCCAACCCCTCCCATCCATCTCTTCGGCCGGAATTTCAAATCACGGTTCAACCTTGCCGTTCCAAATTCCTTCTCGTAGGTAGCTCCACACGGTTCATCATACTCCAATCAACCTAGCAAGATGAATTCGCCTCGTTCGGGAACACGTGGTGCTCTCCTCAATTTGTTGCGTGGTCGCTGGAGTAGAGGAGGGCTGGGCGGCGGCGGCACTGGCCGGCGCGTCGCGCGCCCCGCCCCTGTCCGTGACTCTTCGCGAGGAAGAAGGCCGGGGGCGCGTGGGGGCACTGCCCAGCTGCTCGGCTGGCTGCTCTGCAGGCCCGTTCGGGAGGCCAGGCCAGTTCGGCTAGGCCTGGGCATTGCAGGCCCGTAAGGAAAAAAAGGGAGTAAGAGAAAAGAAAAAGAAAAGGGAAAGGAAAAAGTCTATTCCATGACCCTCATCTATCAGCGTCGTTCGATTTACAACCCTCAACCGCAAAACTATTTATTTGACACCCCAGAACTATTGAAACCGTCTGATTTACATCCCTCAGTGGTTTTGAAAGCTGTTTTTGCTGACGTGGCACCACATCAGCCGTCCTTCATGGCGCCACGTCAACAACAAGGGGGGTAAATTGGACCTCATTGATAGTTTGAGGGTGTCAAATGGACTTTAAAAAAATAAAAATATTTTTAAGAAAATATCTGTAATTAAAATCCTAAAATCTTGCTTACTCTAGAAAATTCATAGAAAATTAGTCTTAGCTCAGAAAAATATGAAACTAGTTTCATATTTTTTTCTAAAATCATGCTTTAACTTTTAGATTATAGTTGTAAGTTATTTAAATCTCTTATAATTATACTTTTATGTTTTCACTAAAAGTTGTTCATGTTGTTTATTCTAAGTAATTTAATAGGCCCTGAGAACGACTTCGATGACATTGACGGCCCATACTACAAAGATCGATAGCTCACTTCGATGAAAAATAGGTTTCACAAGGGGTTATTATGTTCTCCTTATTTTAAGATTTTTGGAATTAAGTTACTCTTATTTATTATGATCTCCTATATCTTTTGAGACCCAACTTCAAACGAGCTAAACGTGCTAGGATGAAGTTGAATTTCTTTAAAAATCACCTAATTTTAAATCTAAAATAAAACTAAGTGTAATTAGAGAATTTTTGTAATGATCTAGTTTAGCGACCTTTTTTGTCTGGTTAGTGCTTATTTAATTATGCATACCGTGGAAAGTTGTTGCTACTAAATAAAACGCTAACCACACTTGTTATCATAGGCTACAAGACGAGCTACTACCAAGTAAACATCAAAATGAGACCACAAAATTTCTAAACAACCCCTAATTGGGCATTAAGAGATAGAGCATGATTTTATAAAAAATATGAAATAGGTTTCATATTTTTCTGAGCTAAAATGAATTTTCTATGATTTTTTAAGAGTAAGCAAGATTTTAGGATTTTAATTGCACAAATTTTCTTAAAAATATTTTTAATTTTTTTGCAAAGTCTATTTGACATCCTCAAACTATCAATGAAGTTCAATTCAACCCCTCGCTGTTGATGTGGTGCCAAGCAGGACAGCTGACGTGGTGCCACATCAGCAAAAACCGCTCTTAAAACCACTAAGGGGTGTAAATTGGACGATTTCAGTAGTTCCGGGGTGTCAAATACATAGTTTTGCGGTTGAGGGTTGTAAATCGAACGAGGCTAATAGATGAGGGTTGTGGAATGGACTTGTTCCGAAGGGAAAAGAAAGGGAGGCGCTGGTGGGCCGGCCAAACTGGGGCCTGGTTCGGCCAGGTGGAGAGGAGGAAGAGTTGAGGGAGGGAAACAGAACTTCTCGAAGTTTTTCGGATCCGTTTGAATAAATCCCGAGTGGATGTTTTCCCTAGTGTTGCTGCAGCTTACAAAATTCATATAAAATAGTAGAAAACTTCAAAAATTGCAAACTAAATTTTTTTGGTTTGCTCATGAATTTATCTCTGCAGAAAAAATATTAGTTTAAGTGAAATATATGTTTTACTCTTCTGTTTAATTCTGTTAGTAAATACTTGCTTGTATGCTTTAGCTAGTCCATATGTGTGTTAGTAGCTCATTCTTTTTGCAAGAATTGCTTGGTAATGTCAGTAGATGTGTATGCCATTCTACAGAGACCAGTTCGCTTTGTGTACTAGATTTAAATAAGTGTTTTTGCTCTCTTTTGCTAGTAGTTGTGCATTTTGCTATCACATGTTAGAGCTAGATAGTGTTTTGCATTAAAGCTTGATACTAGTAGCACGACCATATTATTACGTGCTGGTATGAAAATTTAATTGACCAGAGAAGAGAGTAGAAAGTTCTACATATGAACTGAGTAGTAAAACTAGTGTAAAATATGAAATAACCATATGTGCATAAGTGGGTGCCACTGCATGTTTTCATGAGCTATGATGTTTGCATGATAAAATGGCTAGTAATAATCACCCACCGGCACTTTGATGCACTGCATGGTAAAATCTATTTACTTGTAAACGGGTGCTCGAGAGATACTAGATAAATTAATTGTGGTTGATTTGCTGCATTCATGAGTACCATATTTATTTCGTCCTTGCATTCATCGCACTCATGCAAGATGCATTTCATGTAGATACCGCAGTCGCTGACGGCTTGTACGAGTTGGTAGCTGAACCTGTCGCTGATCTGGTGGAGACCGCAGTAGTTGCTGAGCCCGTTGCTGAAGACCCGAACCAAAGTTCGGTAGAGCCAAAGGCTGTTGAGCAGGAAGGCAAACACTGTATCATAACCCCTATTTTCCAAAACTATGCAACGTGTTTACTCAAGTATTGTGCATTTACGTTTTGGATATGATTGAAACCCAAGTATGCATAATCCCTAGGATCTTATGTCAAGATACTAGTATGTGTAAGTCGCTGGCTTGCCATGCTAAATAGGCCCGGTAAAAGTCGAGTGATTTTCTGGCACTCACAAGATATATGTTATTTACTTTATGTTGGAATCATAAGGTTCATGGGCGGAGCCTGGTTTGATGCTCCTGTGCTGTGGAGATTTGCACCATCTGTGTAGCAAATGGAATTAAGGTCTTCCATTGTTGTATTGTTGGGTAAGTATTGAACGTACTGGGCACATACTGGTATCTGGGTCCCAGGAAACTGATGTACCTGAGTCACTCGGTATTCGGACTACTTCCCACGACTCTGGGAGTGGACGGATGGCGGGTGTAGTTGCGGCTACGTGGTCCGGGACCAGTAGGGCTTTGCACCCGGGACGAGTGGATTTAGTCCGAATATTCAGGAGATGACGGGAAAGGTGGGCGCGTGAGGCTCCGGGAGCGCTCACGTGACGTGTGTTCAGGTTTCCCTTGCAAGGTGTAAATCGGTCATGATCGCAACACTTCTCCGTTATGAATACCGATTGTCCGCTGTGCAGCATTGAGTAATCTGGAGGGACTGATGAATGATAAATAATGGTGATGCTTTGAATAATTTTTATTGAACCATGTTTGCTATAGAAAAGGTGCTCACATGGATACTTGATAGTGAATATTAACTTGATGCTAAAATTTTGAAAGTAAGGATCAACTATTAGTCGCTTTTTGGCAAAAACAAACCCCACAGCCAAAAGCCTTGCATATTTAGGAGTCGGCAATATAAGCCATATTTGGATAAGTCTTGCCGAGTATTAGTTACTCAACCTTGCTTGTGGCTTTATTTTTCAGAGCGTGAATTCTATGTGTCCGATGGCTCCGAGCAGTGGATCATCGATGGTCAGGCCGTTCCGGCGGGCTGGACTGTCGAATGGATTGAAGATTGACTGGTGTTTGTTGTGTGCTTCTGATGACATGTTCTTCGGGCTTATGAACATGTTATTGTATCTCGTCATTTAGCTTCCACGCTTCTTATTCAGAACTCTAGTTTGTACTCTAAGTGTTTTAAACTCTGGCTTACAAAACTTAATTATAGAACTATTGTAATTTATGGTGATGTTGGTAACATCTATGCTCTCCTTCGCGGGAGCCTTGTGCACATTTGGTCGATCGGGAATTTAGTGGTTTCATCGGGCTTGACCCGACAGATCGTCTAATTGAACTGTTTGAAGTACGGGTAACCGGATCAAGTGATTGAGATGACGGTTAACGTGCTTGAGCCAGTTTAATTAGGGCGGTTCTGCCACAATGATTTAAGTACCATGACCACAAGCTATAGGCTTATCTTCCCATTTGTTGTTCAAAACAATGTGCATAATTTTAATAGTGATTCAAACACTAAATGCACACATTTAGGGAGAGTTTAGCCTATGGATTGTGATTTTGGAGACTAACTTGTTTATCACGATTATTCTTATTGTCTCCTTATGCCGTGCAATATCATACTTAGAGAATGAGCCTCACTCACAATGTGATCTTACAACTCTATGTGTATGATTATAGAAAATTTGTGCTTTCATGCATACTGAGCCTTGGCCTATCGAGTTTATGATCTTTATATCTAAGTTCATAGGCCATATGCTCATACATTTCCTTTTGGTTAAGTATCACCCTTATTCTTTCTTGACATCTACTTTCAAGTGATACTTAACTAACTCCCTACGCTACTAATTCCCTCTATGAGCTATGATGTTTTTGATAGGTCCTTTTAAGTGATTTGATTCCAAAGGGGGAGAATTTTAGATCAAAGAAAGCTTAATGTACAAGACCTCATGAGATAGAGGGAGAATCCATGAGAAAAGGGGGAGAATACATGTAGAGGGAGAAGTCATGGAGGAGATGTTGGACTTAGGGGGAGGCCACACCTATGGTGCTACTTCAAAATAGATGGGGGAGATTATAAGGAAGTTGGCTCCCTAATCTAATGAGAAGAGTGGTAAGCATTCAAACAAGTGTAAGTGCTTTAACTTGGTCAATTTTTGCATGTTTCATACTTGCTTTGATTGTGTTGTCATCAATCACAAAAAATGAGGAGATTGTAACAAAAATGGCCCTATGTGCCTTTATACTGTGATTTTGGTGATTGAATGACAACATAGTCATTGGGACTAACAAGTTTGTTAAGTGATTTACATAGAAAATTACGTCCTAAAAAAGTTTTCAAAGCATAGCAAAAAACCAGAGATGGTATTGGCATGTGAAACCATGGAAAGGGCATAAGTTAATTGAATTGGATAAGCCCGCAGAGTTTGTACACGGCGTATTAAACGCCGATGCACGACGTACAAACCAGAAGCATTTGACGTGTAGAGACTAATCAAGCAAAGCAAGAAGAATCTACACGACGTATGATACGGCGATGCACCGCGTACAAGTTAGAAGCAAACGGCGCTCGAAGAATTCAAATGAAGGGCATCAGCATATGGTCCGGTGTTACTGTGCGCATGAAGGGTGAATGATACGGCGTTCAAGGCATATGCAAGGTCAAGTTAGGGTCAGCAATACCCTAAACGGCGTATCATACGCCGACCGTTGGTGGACAAACGGTGTACAAGTTGTGCAGAGCTGATGTCAAGTGGAGTTGGAGAAAAGACCACGGCGTATGAAACGCCGACCATCGGCGTACAAATTGGGAAGCTTACGGCGTGTGCAGGTAGCCGTTGGAAAAGTGGATTCGACCGTTGGAAAAGCACACGACGTATTATACGCCAATGGGGGTGAAGTGCACGACGGAACATATGGCGTTCACAGATTTTGTGCAGCTTTTGTGCAACGGCTAGCTGAGCCCCTTGGGCTATATATACCACCCCTAATCGGCAATTTGGAGTTGCTGGAGTCCAGAGAAGTTCATCTACACCTACAAGACATCCAAGCCACCATTTGTGCTATATAGATCATCCATAGTGAGTGAGAGAGCTAGGATAGGCCTAGTGAGAGATCTAGCAAGGTGTTGAGCCTTGTGCTTGGTTCTAGAGTGAACCAACTCTTGTAATCTTCGTGTGCCGGCCCCTTAGAGTCTTGGTGACTCGCTGGCAAGTTTTCGACCCTCCGGCTTGGTGTGGAGCGGCGACGACGACATTGTGTGGGGGGAAGTGGTGACCCCCTTCCTTGGTGGTGAAGCTCCGTAGTGGAGGCGGCGTCAAGATCTCCGGGAGAGTAGGTTGATGAGAGCAAGGTCTTGGTGACTTGCTCATCATCCCTCTTGGGAGCCTTTGTGGCAAGCTCAAGGCCTTGACCGGGAAGAAAACTTGGTGACCGGGAGCACATCCTTTGTGGAGCTCCAATATGGAGTAGGGGTAAGACGAACCACGGGATAAATCTTCGTGTCAAGTTTGCATCGCTCTAATCCTTTTAAGCTTCCGTTTTTCATTCTTGCAACTTGTGTGATTTTACCATTTTAGAGTAGTATTTTGATAGGTTGGCTCTAGGTTGCAAAACTCTTTGGGTAGGTGCAAACACTAGAAGAAAATCTTAGTTGCACATCTAGATAGCTTGTCTTAATTTTACTTTGTGCAATTAGAGGCATATGGTAGATTAAATTTTTAAAAAGCCTAATTCACCCCCTCTCCCTCTTAGACTATCACGAGCATCGATTACTTACAACTCGCTGCGGCGTCGGATCCAGATCTTGAGCTGGAGCCGGAGCCGGAGCCGGAGCTGCAGGAGCTAGGTACCACTCCTTTCTGCTCATGGCGGAGCATAGGAAGGCCCAAAACACCGCGCGAAGGCGACTACTGCAAGGCTACTACCGCGACGGTTACCTCCTTCCCGCGATGAGCTCCACCCCGCCGGCAGGCCATCGTGACGAAGAATCTGCGGCTGCGTCCATTTTCGCAGCCACGGCCGTCGACACGCTGAGTACACTCGTCGGCTACGGCCAGCCACCACGCTGTTTCACCAGGCCTTCATCTATCCCCCTCTTGGTTAGTGCCAGCTTTGCATTAAAAAAAGTTTAATTTGATATCTTACGAGTTTCAGTAATCAGTAATGAATAATGGAAATGAAACAATGAAAAAGGCTACTCTGAAATTTATGGGTGAAGCGCAATAAATTATTTGGTGCTTGTTTACAAGCTAATATAATTGTTACCCTTGTTCAATTGTTTTAGGAAAATCCCCCCTTATTAGAGTTTACTTTGGTTGTGTCTTATGTGTAGCGAATGCTGTCTGGTTATGGAGGTGGAGGTCACCATCACTGCTCTCTTGCTATTCCCAGAAGATGGAACAGATGTTTCTCCACACATCATGATCATTGCCAGCTTCCCCCACCTATGAGTCGCTGGATTTCTTGTCCCCTCCTCGGCAGCGTCCTACTAAGACATCACCATTCCAAGTGGTGTTGCCCAGCCTAAAGGCCACAGAATCTTTTCTTGATGCTGTGGATAAAGACACAATTACCTCCAAGAATCGTCTGAAGGCGGAAAATCTTGGGAATTATTTTCACACACTTGAGCAAGGTCTGAAGGTCAGGGGATTGCTTTCTCCATTTTCTCTCCATGATAAGAGGTGCCAGGGCCTCCATTGGGCATACAAGAGCATTGTGGACAAGGTTGTGTATCTCACATCCTATGACCTTGTGAAAAATGTGGAGTGCATGCCAAAGCTGAGCAGGCGCCCTTTCTTGGATTTCTTGTGTGACGAGCGTGTTATTGTAACTCCTGATTGGGACACTATGAACACCTCCGTTACACACACATTATATGACCATGGTCTTAGATGCCCACCAGATGAAAAGAAACTGCACAAAGGGGAATGTGATGCGTCATATCATGAAGCAGGGGCGGACACAGTACATTGACATGGGTGTACAGATGTACACCCAATAATTTTGCCAAAAAAGTCCCAGTTATTATGTATATACACGTAGGTATACTAGCAAAAGGGTCAGAAACTGTATATTGTGGCCTAAAACGAAACAAACAGCTACTCACAAGCAAAGTGGCGCTCACTGCTCCCTATGTACCGTATTGGGCTGGCCCAAGAAGCCCGTGTCCAAGATCCCCAATTTTATTTTATTTTCATGAATTCCTTTTCCTCCCACTAAAGCCAGGGCTTGAAGGCTTGGCATTACCCCTCGAACGCTAGATAGTTGGCCGGACGAGCGCCGCTGTGCCGACTGCTATAGCCTGGCTGCGCTGCTTGCTGGTAGCCATGCCTGCGGAGAATGAGGGCAATGGGTAATGGCATGGCTTCGGCGGGCGGAGATGCAGAGCAAGCCACGACGGCAATGGCGAGCGGAGAGGTGTAGCAGGTGCCGGCAGGCATGGGGCTGCCAGCCGCCGACGAGGCCATAACGGGTTGTGAAGAGGAGGCTAGAGCTACATTTACAACAATCAAGAGAAGGAAAGGTTTGTGTGAAACTCAAATTGTTCATTTGGAAATCGATTCATTAGTTCAATGGTTCTAATCATGCTTGATGAAAATTAATTATTTCTTGTGAAATTGGTTAATCACTAGTTAGCACTCAGTAGTTTGACACCTATACTTGGCTTGAGTACAGTGTGAAAGAAGAAGCTGCATCATTTTCCTTTGTTTTCTATTTTTTTCATGTTGAAAGAGTGCAAGGCAATCTTCTAGAGTATTCTCCACCATGTAAGAATAAGATATTTTCTCACTGAGTACTCTAGAATTAATAATAAAATAAAGTAGAAAATTGTGTAACATCTAGGAAATCTCTAGAAGGGGACACTTGGCTAAATCCTATGATCCTGCTTGACCTATAAATAGAGCACCCTCCCTTGCCATGCCATACATCTATGGGCATGGTGAATGGTTGAAGGACACGGTAGTAGTGTTAGAAAGTTAGAAGAAAGAGTGTGAGAATTAGGCTAGCCACTTTGTGTAAGTACCCCCTTGTTGCAATAAAGAGTTTTTTCAAATCCAGATCCTCATATTAGTAGTATTAGGCCCACTACAGTTTTTCCACAAAGAATAAAAAAAATTCTAAAGGTGGAAACAATTTCATAGATGAGAGCTTTAAGTTTTGGAATCAATAAAAGTAAATTTGAGAAACATGATATTTGCAAGTCTCATTTTCTAGTCTAAGAGAAAAATATGATTTATTCTCTAATATATGAATATCAATTAGAAACATATTTCAGAAGCCAACCACACAAAAGAAGGCTATGTAGGATATTTAAGTGTTTGAGGTTTTTTATCTTTTTGTATGTTATATAGTTATTTGGTTAGACAAAATTTATGTACACCCAATCTTAAATTTCTGCGTTCGTCACCGTCATGAGGACAGCTACAAGGACAGCAAGGCCAGCGAGGGCGGCAAGACCAGGATTGGGGTGATCATATGGAAAGATAATCAGGTGGTGTGGTCAGAAGTGTTGGTAGATGTGGAATGTGATTCCTCAGTACATGCAGAGGCACTCGCCATGTGCCTACTTCTCAAGAGGGCAATCCAGCTGTCCATACGTTCGCTTGAAGTATGCACAGATTGCGATATTGTGGGCAGAGTGGTTCAAGGAAAGCAGAGACTCGATGATAAAGATAAACTATATGACCTATATAATCTGTTGAGACTAATGAGGGTTCAGTTCGATGACTTGATGTGCCGCTGGGTACCCAGAGAGAGCGTAACTTTTATTGATGGGCTGTTGAGGAACAGAGAGCTATCCAGAAATGTCTCTGATGTCACTGGTAGCAGATACACTGACAAGAATGTGGCAAAGTCATTATTGGATAACTGGGAACCTCATCTGAATGGATATCCGATCTTCAGTATCAAGGAGAAACCGTCTACCCTCAAAAACAAGGGTAACCTTCCTTTCCTTCCCTTTCTTTCTCATTATCTAAAAATGCTTTGCTCTCTGATTGTTGGTTGCTTATATCGCACATTTACTATTTTATTAATTAGCCATGATTTGGCAAGCATAACTAACACACACAATGTGTACAATATATGCAGCACGAAAAAGTCCACAACATCCAGAAGATTGGCTCCAGACTCATAATATCTGCTATCATTTATCTGGTGAGAGATATGCTGACAAATTAAGTGCTTTGTACTATATCTGTCGAGCACTCAAGCCGTCAAAGGTGCAGATTTGGATGAGTAATTTTGAATCAATTGTGAGGGTTCGGAAAATTAAGGATATTTTTGGTTTGGGAAAGGTGCAGAAACTGTTGAAGCAGGAACAATTTTGTATATTATGCCTTGCACTTGCAGATGAACTAGAGGGAGCCCACAAATGCCTCACCGTCGTAATGGACCCGGAGGTACTTCATGAAGCGCACTTGGATGACAGTTCATTCACTGTTGTGTTGGCATCACCTGCAGAGAAGAATGTCGTTGAGAATCTCAATGAATTCAGCCCTACTAGTTTCGCTTCATTTAAGAGCCTTCTTGGGAGCAGAAATATGATTAAGCAACAAAGTAAAGAGATTTCTCGTGTGGATGCGATGTCAAGGGAAGACAACCCTGGTGAAGATTAGGTTCTCTGAACGTCAAAGTGTTCCTCTGGTACTGATTTGCTTTCTGTTCCAGAGGATGTGAGGATCAAGAGAGACACAAACTTTGGTATATGAACATAGTAGTGTTATTTTTCAGTTTCTGCTCACTTTTTGTTGCCCTGCAGTCTGTGCACGTTTTCTTTCTTTTTGAGATTGGTCTGATGCAGAACTCTGCACATTATGAGCTGTTGACATGAAACTCTGCATTTTGAGCTGTAAACGTTCTTAACAGTTTTATGATGAAATTTGGACAGGACCTTTGGCCTGTTTCTCTGATGTGACTGAGTCGTAAGGACAAATTTTGCTACATTTTTGTGTTGCACATAGTGTGGTTTCTGACATCGCTGTAACCACTATTACAGCTAAGTAACTTACTCCTACCTTCCATGTTGTCAAGTATGTCTGGAAAGGCCAGATGAAAGCCATGTATTCAAGACATCGGGATCCCTACTGGACCCAATTAATGCTTTGCCTTGCAGTTGATTGCATCATTATTTTGTTCATTCCATGCCATCGACCATCGCGCCCCCAATTTGATCACACCAGTGTGGGACTGTGTGTTGTGGCCTACTCCTATATAGCTCAATGGGCCAAAATGTTGCAGAAACAATGGAAAATCCTGTAGCTCTATGGTATCAGTCAGGATTTATGATCAAGAATCCTCAATTCCCTCTTTGATATGATCAGACCATAAGTTCTACTAGGGAACAAGATGATGTTTATCATAACCATTAAGAGTTATGGTCTGATTGTGTTAAGAAACTTATTGTCTGTGGCAACAATCCTTTGATTGATAATGCAAGCAACTTTGTATATTGTTTGCTCAAGACATGGTTACCGTTACCTCGTTGGTGAATTGAAGATCACAGCAAGTATTGGTAAATTTTCGTCCTTCTCTTTTGCGGATGCCTCGCACGTGTTTTAACCTTGATGATATATATTGGTTATTATGGCAGTGCCTATCTCTTAATTTTCTATCTACCTCATTATTTGTAGAAGTGAAAAACTGTGTTTGAATTTTTGAACTGACTGAGATTGTCATGCAGATGTATATTGTTCAACAATTAGCAGTACCTCTTGAACTCTCAGAAAGGAAGAAATGCAGCCGTACATTTTATGTATACATACATGCAAAAATTTGAAGTAGGGAAAAGTTCATATTGCATAATCAAGAGAGTTGACAGAAAAGGCAATATCTAGATAATGCCGTTGCTGTTGACCGGAGGCACCCCAACAATATATAAAGGGCGAGCACTCTCTGCAAAGACTGCCAATACCTTTGAATGCACCCAAACGTATACATCGAGAGATTCACCAGCTTGGGAAATTTCATGAACCAGCAACCACGAAGAAGGAAGAAGTTTTATTTTCGCCTGCAGCAGCTCTTGTTACTTCCCATTGTGACGCATCTCCGAACACAAGGTAAACAAGCGGTCAACAATCCGAGTCATAGTGGCGAACCCATATCTGGCTTATAAACATATATTGTTACTTGTACAAATGCACACAAAGCACGCATCGTGGTCCTGTATAAGTATATATTGCAAAGATCAAGCAATAAGAATTATATTGAGCGCATGCATGCTTTATATAGCCATACAGTACGGAAAAACGTAAACGCTGAGTAGCTGTCAATCTGTCACGCACTCGTGCTTAGGCCATTTTCAATGAAGAGTTTCATTTTCCATTTTCAAGAGTGTCACGCCATCTAACTAGTGTTAGTTGATGCATAAAACATGATCTTCCAATGAACAGTTTTATTTTGCGGTTTTATAATAAGCTACATGTGACATTTAATTACGATGCATATGATTGGACAGAAACAAATGAAATGAAACTCTTCAACCCCCAATGGCAGTTTCAACAGATTTCATAGCCTTGGAAATAGTGTAGACACAGTTTCATCCTGATGAGACCCCTTCTATCTCTTTCTTCATAACTACCATACCATGTCATCTCTTATGTGCTGATGTGCCACCCTATTTAATATGCATGTATGAAACCTCTATTAAATCCCCACTGGGAATGTCATTAAGGCATTCAGATAGAGTGGTGCATTCACCATAAATTGATCACCAACAGACGACGAGGTTGAACAGAGGGCGAAGGGCAAAATAAGCACCAACGCGTGTGGATGGATGCGGGGTATCAAACTTCAGCTCCCCACTTGGGCTTCTGTGACGGATAGACGCACCCGAGATGGATCCAAGCATTCAACCGAATGTAGCCCCATCGCTTGCCTTGGCGGCATAGATATTGCTGCCGGTGGGTGGCGGGCATAGACGGAGTCTCGCAGAGAGGGCGCGTGACTGTACGTACAACGCAGGGCGAAAGCGGGACGGTAGAAGAGATGCATGTGCCTGGGGCAACATCATTCAACAAGGCAGCGGCCATGACGAGGATGGGAGAGTCCCGCACTAGGCTAGGCTCGAACAAGCAGGTGTCGAGCCTGAGGCAGGGGCATAGGATGTGTTTGGTTGGGTGGCTAACCTCCAACCAAGCCAAACGTGACAATAAAACAGTGGGCGTTTGAAAAAAATGCAATAATACATAATGACTTGTTCTTATACATCATGATTCTTGTACGCAATGAACAAGGAAGATCAACACATCTGCCATCCCTTGTATTCATGGCAGGGTTCATAAGACCGTTAATCTGTTGGTGTACGTGCAAGAAACAATTAGCTGCTTCCTCCATAGTGAAATGTTTGTCTCTATTGAGTTTATATCACCACTTTGACCATTCATCTTAATCAATATATTATGTTGACATCATTTACTTTGTGATTTGATTTATCATTATATTTACTTCAATATCCCTTTGCATATTTGCATAAAACTTTTGAAAAATACGAAAGATCAAACGTTCTAAAAAAATTCAACAGCAACAAATATTTCAATACCTCAAATTCATCGGCAACAAATATTTCGATACAGAGGTAGTATTAGGCTATTAGCTACTAAAGGTGCTTACTGACATAATGCTTTGCTTCTAAAGCTGTTGTTACTATCAAGCAGACGCTAACCAGTGACACATGAAGAGCTGAACGCTGGTCTTAGAAATTGAATTGAATGCAGATAGAGGGGATTGGCATTGACATGCCTTGCAAGTGGTAAGTAATAGTTGGATAGTAAAATTGTTTTCAGCAATCTGCCCGTGTACCTTCATATTTCAAAGCATGCCATAGTCCTAAACACTGAATAAGGTACTAGTTTCAGACCGAACATACACATCGGGTTATATTCTTGATAAGGTGGCAACCCATAAGTTTAAGACGAACATAAGTATCAGGCACCATACATACACATCCAAAACTCCCCCCATCTTGTAGCTCGCGTCAACATAGCTGCATACTTGCCACGCACCTACACAAATTTCAAAACAAAAAACTATGAGACAATTTGAATAAGTCTGAGATCTTACAATGGTTTTGCCCTCAATATTGTCCGCTGCAATAAGAACACGAGCCAGATTTACTGGTTTATAAAAATCCAGTTGTATACACTTAGGTATAACATGGTTAAATATTTTTCTTTTCTACCTAATGAGTATAAATCATTTAGATTTACTGGTTCATTATAATTTGGAATAACACCAGAAGATCAACTAGCTTATTGTATTTCTAATCTAATTATTGAAAAAAATGCATGAACAAATATGATCTGCATCAGCACATGAGTTTCCAGATAATATAAAGTACTTTGTAGACTTGCAATTCAATTAGGTGCACAGTTCTATACCAAAAACTCAACAACAAATACTAGAAAAATTGAACCAAACATCCAAGCCACTGCAGATTTCCTGCAAGTAATTTTATAATCAATTCAATAAAAAACAACACTGCAGGGAAGAAACCATCAGAAGGCCATGCTGTAAGTCTATGAAGTAGTGGGTGCAGGTGCGAGTAGAAGGCCATGCTGTAGGTGTAGGGGATTGATCTGGAAGAGGTGGGGCAGGCAAAATCCATGAGAAAACAGGGGCAACCAGAGGGTAAAATCCGTACAATGGTGATTTATCAGGAGAGAGGATTCTGATCCAGATTTGAAGAAGGGGGGTAATGAGGTGGATGAAGAATGCACAAGGGTTGGGATGAAATTCAGCTGAGCATCAACAACAGATTACTCATCCTTCTCCCCAATACCAAAAAACTGTCATTTTGTTTATGGAAATGCTCAGCAGATCACCAATCTGATCCCCATTACCAAATTTTTTTTGGCGATTACCAAAAACACACCTCCCTCTTACCCAAATGAAGGGGATTCACCTTGCTACCCTATCCATCAATGTTGTTTTGGTAATCTGCTGCAACATAAGTGACCAAAAACACAGAAGAATGAATTCTTATATTTCGGACCAGCAGAAGCCAAATAATCTGGGGCCACACCCACTTCTCTTCTGCATTCACGTGTTCGCTACTTTGGTTGGAGAAAATAACTGGGCAAAAATCCAACTGTTTGGTGGGCCCATAAAAGGACTTTTGTCAGTTGTATCAGAAAAACATATTTTAATTCATATGTCCATGCTGGACATGTTTAGAAACAGCAAATAGAAAAATAGAGCTCATGCCATACCTATCTACTCATGCTTTCCTTAACAACTTCAATAATGTCGCAGCAGTACTCAATGACCTTCTAGGTTGATGGTTAACTTGATGTTGAATTCTTCCATACAAATGAAGATTGTCATTTTGAATTGGAGAAGAATTTTGGTCCATTGATTTACTACCATGGAGCTGCTCAGGAGTTGGAGCGAAAGCTTCTCCAGCTGCATGAGATGGAAACGGCTTCACAGGAGACATTGATGATAACACTGTACACTGATCTCCAATATGGGAAGAACTGTGCCTTTTTGTAGCCGAGTTCCCATTTAGCCAGCATTTTCTTTGTCTTAATCTGTTTTATGGGTCCACAAAGATTTAGGAGTCAGAAAACCCAACATGACAATAAACTCTGCACGACCAGCCAGTGTCACCAGCAGGGGCGTAGCTACAGGGTATCCCGGGTGGGCCACGGCATACCCTGCGGCCCAGCCCAGCCAAGCTTATTCATGTAAAAAAAAATGACAATTTGTTGCTCGTTGGCTTTGATTTGCTGCTGCGATCGCCGAAATATTCGCCGCGCTGCCGTCGCCTAAACTTCAAAACCGGGTAAAACACCTCCCTCAGCAATCAAAACCGTTCACTTAACCTCCCTGTCCCAGTTTTCAGCGGTTTTCACATACGGTTTTGTCTTTTTCAATTAAAAATAAATCTAGTAAATACCTAATGAGGTAATTAAACCACGAAAAATATCTCTAAGCTTTTAGAAATTTTGAGAAAAATCATATAGATAGATTATGATAAACCCAAATAACATATTTAAATCTCGTGAAATATATATAGAATCCTCTAAAATTATATTTAGCTCAAGTAAAATAATAAAAATATGAGATGTAACTAACATGAATACAAAATGGAAAAATATAAAAATAAAAATAAAAGTAATATTAAAATATTCTATTCTATGTATAATGCATCTTGAATACTCCGCAATAAAAACATGAGATCAAGTTAACATGAATACATTTAGCATGAATGCATTTAATGTTAATATATGTTACATTTATTATGGTTACATCTCATCTTTATATTATGGAAAGTTCCTAAATTGTTTTAGACATGAATTTGAATATTGTTGTAGTTTTCCATTTTTTGTTGATTGTTCTTATTTTATTTGAGCTAAATATAATTTTTGGAAGATTCGATACATATTTTCACAAGACATTAATATGTTATTTGGGTTTATCATGTCTCAATCTATCTCCATGATTTTTCTCAGAATTTCCAGAAGTTTAGGGATATTTTCGTGG
The DNA here is from genome assembly GCA_004135705.1 of Alloteropsis semialata. Classification (NCBI taxonomy): domain Eukaryota; kingdom Viridiplantae; phylum Streptophyta; class Magnoliopsida; order Poales; family Poaceae; genus Alloteropsis; species Alloteropsis semialata. The sequence goes on from CM014278.1 coordinate 45,572,585, forward strand.
TTTAATAACATCATTAGTTATTTACTAGATTTATTTTTAATTAAAAAAATATAAAACCATCTTTGAAAACCGCTTATAACTGTGGTAAGGAGGTTAAGTGAACGGTTTTGACAGTAGAGGGAGGTTGGTTACCCGGTTTTGCAGTTGAGGGATGAAAGATGGACTTTGGGCATAGTTGAGGGAGGTAGAATGGACTTTTTTTTCTTTGGTATTCGATTGGATCCTATCGCTCGTGTCGTCCGCACGTCCGGCGTCCCTGCGCTGCGCTGGCCGGCCGGCGGTCGTCGAGACGTCTTTCGGCCGCCGCCAGTTCGTACGCCCACCCGCCTGATCATCGTCAGTCCGTCCATCCACATCCACTCCAGGCGGCAGCCGGCAGCTAGCAGGCAGGCACCCTTTCAGGTTCGTGTGTCTGTCTCTCTGAACTTTTGAAGTCGGAAGCCCCTGTTGGCTGGTTTACTTAATTATTACTTTCCTCTCCGAGCTCCCCTGGCTAGCTGAAATTCTAATCACGTGAGAATGCAATGTCAACTCATCATGTTTCATTGTTTTGTCTGCAGGGAAAATTAAACAGCACAAAAATACAACTTGGCCTTGGTGACCTATGGAGGTTGGTTTCTAAAGCAATTGAGCAACCTGGTGGACAAGTAATTTCACCATTAATCGAACAGTTGATAGGTAAGTTCAGTAAGGTAAGAAATAATATACATATGTTCAGAAAGTATTGTTCGAGGATTAGTTATCAGTCATGCTAATTCTACAAGTATATATTGGTGTTATTGATCAAATTAATCAAGAGCTTGATTATCGATTTGATGAGATAAATATGGAGCTGCTTTCTTGTATGTCGGCGTTCAATCCTTCTGCATTTGCTTCTTTTGATGCACAGAAGATTTGTAGACTTGCTGAGTTCTACACTAATGACATCAGAGCCGATGATTTGCCAAAACTCGAATTGCAACTTAATAGTTATATTGATGACATAAGGCGAGATGATAGCTTCAAAGGCCTCGAAAGTCTTGTTGATCTCTCAGTTAAGCTTGTTTCAACAAAAAGGCATACGGTGTTTGGTATGGTTTATATGCTTCTCAAATTGGTATTGCTTCTACCGGTGGCAACGGCAAGTGTTGAAAGGGTATTTTCTGTATTGACTTTAGTCAAAACTAAGAGAAGAAACAAGTTGGGTGATAGTATTTTGGATGATTGTCTTCTCACATTCATTGAGCGGGATATTTTCTTTGAAGTTAACGAGGATGACATAATCGACACTTTCATGGTGTTTAGAAAGCGAAGGCCAAACAAGAAGAAACATGGTAATCATCTTCGAATTGTTATAGGTGAGCAAGTTTCTTTTTTAATATTTTAGACTAAATATGTTTGAGCTATTTTGTATTTTAAGACTCAGTAAGTTAATTTTGGCAACATTTGAAATTGGTTACCGAATCATATATAGTTTATGTCATTTATATATTTACTGTACCAAATTGGATATAAAAAAATTTCGTGGCATACCCTTAACTAAAATCCTAGCTATGCCACTGGTCACCAGAGATGGTACATTTTATCTGTGTTACTAATGAAATGTACGGTATCAGTTAAGCTACCCAGAACGTTGAGCCTGGCACAATGGTTGAGCACAGGCTCCACATTGTGTGTAAGTTTTCAGCACTGGGCACACTCCATTGGTTAAGCTACTCATAAAGTCACATATCATCTTTTGAGTTGTAATGAATTTATAAATTTTAATTAGCACACTTGAGCAGCATAACAAGTAGCATGGCATATAAAAGGCAACTGAAACATGCCCGTGCTATTGAACTTCAGAGATTGACTGCAACAATATTTCTATTGTTTTAAGAAGGCAAGTGAAACAATATTTCAATTGAAATGCAAAAGGGACCGAGAACCAGCACACTGCAAAATATAAATATATTTTACCTTTCCCCCTGCAGCAGGAAGACCAGGCGTCTTTGTATCTTTCTTGGCTGGAACCATATGCCCTGTTGAGAAGACAAATTAAATGGTGATTAGATATGTGATTATAGAAAATAATCTAGGCCAACATATCCACCCAAACCCATACCCACCTTGTTTGTCAGGTAACTCCCCATAAGGTAGGCGACTATAGGGGCACATCAAGAACAGGTAAAAAGATGTGAATATCATAGCAATCACATAATTGCAAGAAAAAAAATAATTGAAGCAGTGCAAAGGGAGAGTAAGACAATACAGATTTCTAATATCAAAGCCTTCTTCAGTAGGACAAAAACCAAAATCCTTCAGGATCGATGAAACACGTTCAAGGACATCCACATGCGAAACCTGCAAAAGTTTTCAGCTTGAATAAGAAGGATAAAAAAAAAAGGCTGACCTCTGGAGGCACCCGAATGTTCAAGGACGTTCAAGGACATCCACATGCGAAACCTGCAAAAGTTTTCAGCTTGAATAAGAAAGATAAAAAAAAAGGCTGACCAGAGGGATGCTTACTTTGAAGACAATAGAAACACAGTGGCTGCAGACTACCAAAAGTGGCATACCTCTGGAGGCACCCGAATGTACTCATGAAGAGTTTTACCAGCTTGGGAAATTGCATTAACCAGTAACAATGCAGATGAAAGATACTTTATATTGGCATGTGGCTGCTCAAGCTCCTTTTTATTTTGACCCATCTCCAAATCAAAGGTATAGAATTGGTCGGCAATCCGATTAACAACAGTAGCAAACCCATCTGGCTTACTATTACCATTTTTCTTGGAGGAAGATCCCAAGTGGATATGCTCTTGAGCTGCAAGGAGCAAAACTCCTGCATGGACAAGTTTTCCATCCTTTGTATAATTCCAGATCTCATCAACTAGATCATTTGTGTGTTTTGCAAGCTTTCTAGTAGTATCCAAGAAGATCTTCTGTAAAACAGAGTTAAAAAACGCTTCATTACCTATGTTCCTTAAACAATAGTAACCTGGAGTTATAGCATCCAAGCAAAAGAAAACAGACTTTTAAGATATGTTAATAGCATTCTGGAGTTGCTAGCTCCTATTTTCTTAATAGAAAAGTTAAAGGAGTGCCAACTCATGGTCTCAAAAGAAAAAAGGATAGCACAGGGAAACAATTCAGTCTTTTATGACATGAGCTTGATGATTTTCGTTTCTGCAGAAGTAGTAGTTTGTACAAGCAGGGATGCAAGACAAACCATAGTCACCAGATTCGGGGTCGACCTCACGTTCCTCGACCCGGGGACGCCGTCCCAAATCGAGGGTCGGGGACGACCGGGGTCGTCGACCCAATTCCAGGAGGTTCACGTCCCGGTTCAAGCGCACACGGCCAGCCTCCCGGTAGAGCGCAGATGACGGACTATGCCGGCGAGTCTCGTCGGTGGAGTGCGGACTGCGGAGGGATGAGATAGCCATGGGCTACTAATTTTGTTCCCGAATGGTGGTGCCAGGTGCTGCAGGCAGCTACCATATTGGTGTCGGCGGCGCAGAGTAGAGGGACAGCGGGGAGGAAAGAGATGACGGCGGTGGCTGCAACATGCGACGTGCAGTGGCCAGCGACTCGAAGATAGTAGATAGGGTTATGTTAGATGATTGATGGGCCGTTTGGGCCAGCATGGGCAGCCCAAGTATTCTTTTCTCTCTTTTTTGCTTTAATATCTTTGTGGGACCAGCATTCTGGAGCCCATTTGATATTTTCTTTCTTTCCTTTTGAATTTTGCTTTCATTACTTTTGTTTTGTATATGCATATTAGCTCGCATCTCTAATTGTATGATGTATGAGAGCTACGTGACTTTTGTCATCGACCCGGATTAATCGGGGTCATTCATTCCAAACTACTCCTTTCGACCCGTATTTTTATACACCTTCGACCCTCAACCCTCGACCTCGACCCGCGACCCGATCGACCCGAGAACTTTGTGACTATGAGACAAACCATCTCAGGTAGGCACAGAAGATGGATAAGCTTGTAGATATCCGCTTTACTGTAACTTGGATGCTCTTGGTTAGGCAAAAGATTATGCTCCAGGTACTTATGCAAGCAAGTGTTCTCAACTGCAACATGGAGTGGGAGTAGGCCAATGACTGTATTGCCAGGCATGCGTACATTAGCTGACACACCTTTGCGTATGAGCAACTTAATCATGTCAACAGAGAAAGTTTCGGCAGCCTCATGGAGGGGGAAACGCCCATATTGGTTCATGCTTTTAGGAGGGCCAAGTACCTTTTCATAATGTGGGCATCTATAGGGGCAGCTTCAAGAACAAGTAAAAGTAAATAAATAAGTAAATGAACATATCGATCCCATAATTGCATGAAAAATTATTATCATTGAAGGAGTGCAAAATGAGTATAAGACAGTACAGGTTTCCAATATTGATGGCAATCAGGAGGGCAAAATCCAAATTCCTTCATTATCGATGAAACATGCTCAAGGACAACCACATGCGGAACCTGCAAAGTGTTGCATGTATAAGAAAGATGACAAGAAGAAAGAAGTGATGGACAAAAGGCACTATCTAGACAATGCCGTTGATGGTAATTGACCTAACTGCAGAATGCACAAACAGAAGATAATATAAACATAGAAGCTGCAGAATAATGTCAGTGTGGTACCTCTGAATGCACCTGAATGTATTCATGGAGAGCTTTACCAGCTTGAGAAATTACATTCACCAACAACAATGCAGATGAAAGATACTTTATATTGACATGTGACAGATCATGTTTCCTTTCCTTTGGACCCATTCCCAAATCAAAGGAATAGAAGTGGTTGGTAATAAGACTAAGGATAATAGCAAACCCATCTGGCTTACTACTACCATTTTTCTTGCAGGAAGGTCCCGAGCGGATATGCTCTTGAGCTGCGAGGAGCAAAACTCCTGCCTGGACAAGTTTCCCTTCCTTTATGTAAGTACAGATCTCATCAACTACGCCATTTGTGTGCTTTGCAAGCTCCCTAGAAGCATCTAAGAACATTTTCTGCAAAAACCAAAAAAAAAACATTTATGAACCTGAACCTGATTGCGCTGCTTGCTCTTTTCCTCTAATCTAAATCATTAACAACAGAAATAACACAAGGAGAATATTCTGCCTTTCCAAAATCCAACTATTCTGCCTTTCCAACAATCCAATGTAAGAATGCTCAGCACGTAAGTAATATCAATGGTTTAAAATATATGACATGACCTCAACATTTTTTATTTATTATACCGCAGAAGTAGAAGTTTGCACAGGGAGGGATGCAGGACAAACCATCTCAGGTAGGCACAGAAGATGGATAAGCTTGTAGACATCAGTTTTACTGTAACTTGGATGCTCCCGGTTAGGCAACAGATTATCCTCTAAGTACTTATGCAAGCAGGTGTTCTCAACCGCAACATGGAGTGGGAGTAAGCCCTCCGGGACTTCATTGCCTGCCGTGCCTACATTAGCTGATGCACCTTTGGATAAGAGCAACTTGATCATGTCAACAGTAAAAATATCAGCAGCTTGGTGAAGGGGGAAGTGCCCATATTGGGTCATCCAGTTAGGATTGGCACGGAGACCATCTAGCTCAGGAGCCTTGCCCTCCAAGACAACTTTGGCACATTTCACAGCATTTTCAGTTATCAGGCAGTTGAGGGCTTCTGGGATGATCATTGAACGCCAAACTATCCACCCCCCATACTTGTCAAAAAAACTGAGAAAGCGCCGCGGGCTGTCTTTTTCCAAGATGGGCAGCAAGATGCGCATTGTGGTGTAGAAGTTGTTATTGACCGCCTGGATGGATCCATTCACAATAGAAAAGGTTAGTGGCTGCAATCAATGATCCAATCAGCAAAGTAAATGGATTTGTTGCTATGAATCTTAGAAAAACACAAAACTAATGTTGCAAAAGACACATTAAATTCCAAGATATATTGCTGCACAAAAATTAAATATTACCAAAGCTAAATGATTAGTCAACAAAAAGACCAAGGAAGACAGCAAAGAACCTTCGGTGTGATGTCTGGATACATTATAGCAGTATTTCCATAGGCACGAAGCAGTGCCTGTTTTTTATTCACCCACTGAGAGAGAGAGTGTATGTCAAGAACCACAACGAAGGAAACATAAAAGGAGTGGAATACCAGTAAGGTGGTTGGCTAATGTACCTCAATGACCAACTCTGTATGGGAATTCAAGTCAAGATTGGATTGAGGAGGAGGTTCTAGAAAGTAAGGATCCCATGGAGCCATCAGATCCGGTGTTAAACCAACATTATCCCCAGGCAAGGCACTTTTCCTTGCATCCTTTTTTAGAATTGTCTCCATTGGTGTTGGGTCTTGAGGAGACCTGGAATTCGTTCCACTGCTTTTTGGTTCTGAAACAAGGGAGTAAACAAAAAAAAAATTTCTCCCAGTCAATTTCAGAGAAAAATTGTTTGATTATATGAAGCTGCTAAACTAAGCTTTTTGAAGAAACCAAAAAAAAATGAATGATGTGATTATATCATTTTGCAAAACAAATTAATAACTCAAAAAGGACTTCAAAGATTAGAAGATAAGACCAGCATTATTTCCTCCATTTCAAAGCAGTAACAAATTTTATAATAAAGAATCGCAAACTTAGATCAACAATTGCTTCGGCTGTACATTGACCATGTCACTAAAAGTTACAACCTTATTCAATTTTTATATAAAAAAAACTTTGACAAATACATACTCCCTCCATTCCTAAACAAATGACATTTAGGGCAAGCTAATTAATTCAAAACCCAATTAGCTTGTCCTAAACGCCATTTATTTAAGAACAGAAAGAGTATTATAATAAACAGTGCAATACACTCAAAATGGTCAAACACCAACCTTTACGGCCGTGATGGGCAAAATGAGGGCTCATATTTAGAAATAAAGAATATGCAACATAAAAACACTTGTTCTGCAAGCAAAAAAAGAAGGAAAGAGGGGGAAAATACATTTTTAAGTATGATACAAGAACACACGTACATGTACATAGTCAATAAATAGGTTCAGTGCATGCGCATATGAGATGAACTACAAGCAAAGGTATTTTGACTGGAACAGATAACATGATTGAAGCATACTGAAATGCAGCAACTGTCAAATTCCAAGGAGTGATGGCTAAGTTTAATGTTAGGGTTCAACAGCTTGAAATGAGGCTTCAACTTATTACTTCCATCTGAAATCACTTGGCAAAATATTCATCAGGAACTGGTGCTTAATTTCTACCTAGCTCCAAAGAATAAACCTTCGCATACTTGCAAGTGGGGGTTTCAGCAACAGGGCAATAAAGGACAAGTAATAGCCAGTTTTGAAACATTAGTAGCTAACATACAGGGAAAATGTGATTTTTTTTGCTGCATTTTAAGGACGCAAGGATCAACAAAGCAAAGAAGGCACAAGGGATGTTAAATCAAACCTTTGGCCAGAAGAAGAACCAACTCATTTTTTTTTCTCGAGGAAAATGACCAACACTTAAATGTAGGCATATGGGTCTCAGAGACTATTGTCTGATCAATAGAAATAGGGGGGAAAAGTTGGAGGGATACCAAACGAACCCATCTGACCAAAAGAATAACAGATTCAGCCCATAGGTAAACTAAATATTGTTTTTTCATCTTCCAAAGTATGCCAGGGAAGCAAAAATTGCAGGGACCTCGTCACTCGCATTCAAAAACTAGTGAAAGAAATAGGGTAGTATGTCATAATGAAGTTATAGGAACAGAAACCCCGAAAAGGGCGAATATTTTGATTGGTGGTACTGTAGGGGTCATCTTTCAAAGAAATTAAATTGTTACATGGAGAGCAGCAAGAAAAAAACCAACCGATAGTAGTCCAACATGAAAAGAAATCGCAATAAACTGGACGGATTGGAGGCAAAGAAACAATCCTGCAGAACAAATCGAGCAACCCGTCCAAGCAAGCTAGGGCATCCTAACCAATGAAAGAATTACGCATCCTAGGCAACCAAAAGGCAATCTCTGCCCAAGAACAGGATTTAGTTGCAGCCGAAGGGATTACCTGACCAGGATCAGACGAGTAGAGAACAAGCTAGTCGCCAGGAACGCGAGACGGATCGTCGTCCCAAAACGGGGGATGGGTTCGACGATAACGGGATAGCACTTTTATTAGGAATGCAAATATAAAAGTTATCTTAAATTCGTATTCACCAAAATATAAATATAGATATCTATATTCATATTGAAATTTAATATGGTAAAAAAATAATATATACAAATTAGTTTTTTCGTTGATTTTCTTTATCCGGTCCCACATCCGTATTTGGTAATATTCGGCACTATTCTTATACGACCCTATAAAAATAACTTTTAAATAGTTTAGTTGAATATTAATAATATATAGTGTATAATCAAAACTATTTAAAATTTATCTCTATTACTAATGATTATGATATCAATTTTAATATCATTATTATTGTACCCATAAAACTATTTAAAAGTTATCTCTAATTTTAATGACTAATGTTATTAATCTGAATAATAAAGATATATGAATATTAAATTTAATTTAATATTTTAGTTTATTTACTTATTGATGAAAATATTTTTTGTATTTTTTATTATTTAATTATAAATATCTACATGTTTATATATAGTTTTATTTATTTATAATGATTAATTACTAAAATAATTATAGATAAATGTGAAATTATTAACGAGCACAATGATTTTGGTCTTTACTTGTGGTATTTCAAAACCATCAATGAATGAAATAGGTAAATATTATCTTCTAACTCAAGTAAAAGTTCGAATGTATATTCGCATTCGAGAAATTCATTTTATATTTGTATTCCAGAACATCCGATTTCGTATTCATATTCGAGTTAAAATGTACAAAAGGTGCTATCCAAATCCGATTCCATGCAAATTCGATCCGAATCTACCCCTACTTTTTACCATATTCTAAGATACATAAGAATATTGTCGGATACGAATGCGAATATGAATCTTGTTTATTTTTATGGGATACGAATAAAAAACGAATAGTCGAATACGGATTTCGGATAGATAGCTTCATTGAATCTTTATTCTTCACGGATATAAAATCAGATATTTTATTTGTTTTCACATTTTACCAAATACGAATTTGGATTCAGATAGAGAAAATCGTCAAAAAAACAAATTCAGATATATACATTTAACATACATATTAAAATTGGATACAAATACGGATATCCATATTAGTGTTTTAGTTGAGTACGGAAAATTCCCTAGATGTGGTTCAGCTCGCGAGACGGAAGCACGTTCTTAGTCCCTCCCCTTAGAGCATATCCAGCAGTCCCCCAACAAATGTTTTCCAATAATCACCTAATGGGGATATCATAATATCTCTTTCATGATTATTACGAGAGTTACTTTTGTAGTTCTCTAATAATCATGTCCCAATCCAACTACCGTATTGAAAAAGTTACAACTCCCCTCTATTTGGGGGAGATTTGGGGTGGATTATTAGTTCATCTCAATAATTATTGAGAAAATAGAAAGATAAAGGTGCGAGAGTACTATTTTTAATAACCTTTTTAATATTATAGTTGAATTGTGGAATAGAAGACTGCTGGTCATGCACGCCGCCTCCTGCTGTTGCCTGCCTGTCCGTGCATCAAATTGGGTCATTAGGCTAATCCGCATGGTTTTATATGGATGCTTCCAAAACAACCACGTTGCCCGATTGGTTCAACGGTGACCTCCGCACCTTCCTCTGTCTTCTCCAACCCTCGCCACTTTGAATCCCGCATATACTCTCTTCATATTGTAAAAAAAGTCATTTAGGACTTTGCCATAGTCTTCAAAACATAACTTTGACTAATACTTTTTGCTATAAATTATTTGTAAAATATATTTAAAAAGTACTTTTATGAAACAATATTTCAATATAAATCTACTTGTACCATTTTCACATTTCTAAACTTAACAAAAAAAAATTTGCAGTCAAAGTTCAAAAGTTTGACTCAGGACAATCTCTTTGCAATTTGCAAAGGAGGGAGTACAGACCTCCCCGAGAGCTTCGAGAGCCACATCCATGGCCAGCCCTTCTCAGCCCCACGCCTCACCAGTCACCACCAGAACACCACCCACGGATCCGCATCCGCACGAGCACGACGATCCGACCGCTACTCCACAGCCATACCCCGTCTCCTCCCGCCAACAGCATGAGCTCCAGTGGCTGAAACTGGCTACCGGACCCAATATGTGCACATTTATAAAGGCCCAATAACGAGGCAACACAAATTCGGCCCAGGCACGAGTGATTTCGTGGGAAAGTGCGGAATGAGCACGACGGCACCACCAGGAGCACCTCATAGGACTCCTTCCCTTCCCTTGGCGCCGCCGCGCCCCCGCCATTGGCGGCGCTGCCTCCCCCCTTCGAACCAAAGCTCGGCACCACCACCTTCCCCCGGAGCCACTCGCTCGCCATGCGCTCTGTCGCGCTCTCCCTATGATCCCGGGCGCTCACTTACCTCCGCTCCGAGCAGCCAGGGCGCTCTCCACCCGGCTCTGCCTGTCGCGGCATCTCTGCAGCGACGCTTCCAGAAACGGCGGCGAGAGTCCCCCAGACACTGTGCAGAGCAATGGTGACGGCGTCCGTGAGGGAGAAGAGGAGGTGACAGGCCTGGATGCGGGCCGCTTCCCGCGGGAAATGCTCCTCCGGCTGCCGCCGCCCAGAGGCCCGCCGGAGAGCGACGACGATGACGGCGAAAGTTTTTCTCCTGGGCACGGTTCCAGGAGACGGTTCTTCGAGGATGTGAGGCTGGAGGCGGACAGGGTCTTCAGGATCCTGCTGCAGGACGGCCCGGGGTTCAGTGCCCGCCAGGCGCTCGACGAAATGCGCCCAAAGGTGTCCAACGTGCTGATGAGGGAGGTGCTGTTCAGGATGGTCGTGTCCGTGGACAATGTGAACCGTGAAAGGTACCCGAAGCTCGCGTACAAGTTCTTTGTGTGGGCAGGGCAGCAGGAGGGGTTCCGACACAACACGAGCATGTACAACCTGGTCATGAAAGTTTTCGCTCAGTGTGGGGAGGTGAAGGCGATGTGGCGTCTGTTTGAGGAGATGGCGGAAAAGGGGCTGCCTGTCTCTGCCCGGACGTTCCACCTCCTGGTATGCGCATCTGGGCAGGTTGGGTTGAGGCGGAGGCTGGTGGAGAGGTTCATCAAGTCGAGTACTTTCAACTACCGGCCATTCAGGAATGCGTTCAATGCGATTCTGCACACTCTTCTTACGATAGAGCAGTACTCGCTGATTGAGTGGGTTCACCAGAAAATGATCCATGAGGGGCACTCGCCTGATGTCTTGACATACAACATAGTGATGCGTGCAAAGTATATGCTTGGAAAGTTGGATCAATTCCATTGTTTACTTGATGAGATGGGGAAAAATGGGCTTACGCCGGACCTCCATACTTACAATCTGTTGCTCCATGTGCTTGGTAAGGGAGACAAACCCCTCGCAGCTCTCAATTTGCTGAACTACATGAGTGATGTTGGGTGTGTACCAAATGTGCTTCATTTCACAAATTTGATAGATGGTCTTGGCCGTGTTGGCAACCTAGAAGCTTGCAAGTATTTCTTTGATGAGATGGTCAAGAAAGGTTGTGAACCAGATGTTGTCTGCTATACTGTTATGATCACAAGCTATGTGGCAGCTGGGGAATTTGAGGAAGCCAAGAGGTTTTTTGATGATATGCTGGCGAGAGGGCAGCTTCCAAATGTGTACACGTACAATTCAATGATACGCGGGCTTTGCACGGTAGGGGAGTTTGATAAAGCATTCTCTATGCTGAAGGACATGGACTCGCATGGATGCACACCAAACTTCTCGGTGTACAGTAGTCTAGTGAGTAGACTGCGTAATGCTGGGAAGGATTCTCAAGCTAATAATGTCATTAAGTACATGACAGATAAGGGTCATTATCTTCATATGCTGTCAAGGTTTGGGGGATATTATAGATGCTGAGAAGAGATGCTTCATAACTAGGTGCAGAGTAGTTCATTCCTTTTGGCTGTTTCCATTTTGGATAGATGGATTAAGAGGGAGTATCCTTGAAACTAGTTACACTATAATTCATATACTTGATGTAGCACATGAGATTATTTTTTTGTTGATGAAGTACAGAAGTGTAGTGTTGTATGCTATTATTGTTTTATGTGACATCTAAACGAGGAAATGTGATGGGCAATAGTCACGAGTAATGAGTAATTCCTGATTCACTGGCCCTAGGTAGGAGACATCCAGTCTTCTTTTTGCTGCACAAGTGTATACATAACAGTTGTTTTACTGCTAAGTGCTAACCCTAGATCCTAGCCTCCCAGGCCAGATGACATCCAATTGTTTATTGTCATTACACTGTTTTTGGTGTCACATAACACACCAAGTAAATTATCAGGCAATTGTTTTTTTTTCTAAAATGGACAACAGAATAAATATTAGATTATTAATTAATCCGCATCTGACCTTTTAGTGCTCCTCTGATTTGACAGAATGAAAAAGATTTATATTTCCCCCTCAACCTGATGTGCTCAAGAAAGCATACATAAAAAGTTGCACGATCTGTTAGCCAGTTGACAAAAACATTGCTGCAGTAACTTGTGTCTTTTCCCAGTTTGGGCTCAGCACCGAAAGTTATTTCTGCCAACCCTAGTATAGGATTAGTAGATTACATGTCAGAAATCAGATAAGATCTGATAATGGATTGTGAATTATCTTTTAGCACTAAGAGGTGGAAGTTTATGCACTATTGCCACTTTGTGCTGCTCTTTAAGATATTGGCATCTCATCACTTGACTGCTTTATTGGTATTCATACCTGTTAAAAAGCTTACCTTTTCTTTAAGGGACAGGGATTGGTGCAACATGGCAGTTTAAGTATTAAATATTATTCGAGTAATTTTCAAGATTCAGTTTGAGCAGTCCTCCATTACTTCTGGCGTTAAGAGAGTGTTCAGATGATACAGGTCTGCCAGGATTCTGCATAATAGCCATCCTTTCTGTGTTGAATTCCCTAGTAAATGTTAGTTAGGTTGAGCATCTATCAATTATGAACGCAAGCTGGTGAGGTAGGGAGCATAGATGCTAAAAGAGATGCACAAATCGTGATTTATTTTTAACTAATCTGTACTCTGTAGTATAAATATTACATAGTAACTTCACATAGAAACGTCAGTACATAGTCAAAGGTTCAAAGCTATTGCAACAGCAGATAAGAGAGAGGCCGCACAATTATGTTATATGCTTTTAGTTTTATCATTTCTTCTCTTCTTTCTTCTCCTCTTTCTTCTCTTCTTTCTTTTCCTCTTTTTTCTCCTCTTTCTTTTCTTCCTTTTTTTCTTCTTTTGCAGGACCAACAGACACAATGTCAATCTTCCCAATCTTCTTTAACTTCTTGGCAATTGCAACAGCATCCATTTCACCTATGATGGTCATCTTGTTCTCCTTCAGATCCGCTGCTATGGAGTCAATACCTGTTCACGAGACAAGGTATGTATCATAAAATTTTGCTGCTGACACAATAAGGATTGCTATTTTGTTGTTCCTGTTCATCCCTTTCTACAAGTATATTATTTTCCATTTTATGTGGTGTACTTGTGTTGATATGGCATGCAGAAAACTTGATTGGGAAAACATTTCTTTCAAAGATAATAATTGGCATACAGCTGCTGGGAAAAATACCCATAGCAATTAGAATGAAATAGACAGTACGCCACATTTTCTTCAATCTACATGCTTTTTCAAATGTTTATGTACTGGATTTTTTAGATCAATTTCTTTTTTGAAACATATACCAACCTCATGTATGACTGTTCACCTGCAAAGGGCACATGTAACAACTATCATGCATAAAGAAGAGCCATTTCGACCACATGGCATACTGAGTGGTCCTCATATTTGTGTTGCATGTATGATAAACGAACTCCACCTAACATGATTTATCCTCACAAGCTGCTTAAAACTCATGCTAATCATTCAAAATATGCGTGTTGAAGATTGAACGATGGGCAGACAATATGCTGGTTTGTGCAAATACCATATCTAGTGTATTTCTTTGTTCAGTAGATATTTTCAAAAGTCCCAACAGCAAAACAGTCAATCAGAGGGTACAAAATGTTACCATAAATGTCCGCAACAGCTTCAATGGCCTTCTGCTTGATCTTGTCATCAGTCATGGTTGGGACCCGCAGCACCACCTTCTGCTGCGAACCGATCAAGCAACACAGAGGTATGAGCAACCAAAAGAACTGAAGAACAAAATCAGGAGGGAGTGGTCTGCATACCTGAGCCATCTCAAAGCTCTGGAAGACGGAGTGGGGGAGAGGAAGGGAAAAGCAGAGGCTCTGCTTAAGAGCGCCTTGCAATGGGTATGTACAAGGAGAAGAAACCAAAGCTGATGCTGCTGGTGGGTTCCTTTATATAAAGGTGCAAGTGCGCTTGCCCGCCTGTTCTTGGTGCTGAGTAGCCGAATAGGCCAGGGGGCTGTTTTGGTTGACACTGCAGGGTGTGGTTGTTTATTCCCCAACCACAGTTCTATATTCACTTTTTCTTCATTTTCTTAGGAAACGATATTGTAAGTTTGCATACGTGCGGTCGCCCTGATTCAGCCCTGCTGCGTGATGAGTCAGGCTTGTATCACTTTTTGTGTTGACAGCTGACTAATAATTCCAGCTCGCGGACGTCTGCATCGAAGAGGAGGTACGGAACTGCCAAATCCTATTTCATTTTAACATCGAGATGGTTGATAGCCTAGCTGATACCGCTTTTTCTTCTCAGGAAGGATGCCATTCTCTCTGGGCACCTACTGTGGAAGTCCCTCTCGTTCTGAATGAAGTCTGAATCTGTGTGCCTGCAGCTGTTGTGAATGCAGAAACTGTAGAGGCCCCGCGACAAGCCGACGGCAACCGACCACACCACCGCACGCACAAGAGGACGCAGGATTTTATTCCGGTAGAGGGTGGCTGATGCCGTGATGCGGCATGGCAACAGCCCCAGGCCCCAGGACGGCGTCCGGGTGACGGGGTCATGACGGTGTGGACGGTGGCACTACGCCTAATATGATTCTTCTCTATCCAGTTCCATATTGAGCAATTGATGTGAGTGTGACTCAGGCGTTCGATGGTGTGCGGTGGATGGAAGTAGGGAAAACTTGAAGACTTCTCGCCACTTGTGTGGCACTCAACAGCATCCAGGAAGAACTTTTCTCGTGCGGTTGGAGATGTTTGGCACAGGAAAGGATAAAAATAATACATTAGGTTTATAAAAAAATACATTAGTACTACAAATTATGTGCACTCACTTTGTGCCTTGCAATTTTCTCCAACTATAGTACAAACTCTGTAAAATTCATCTAAATGGTCCTCTCAAAATAAAAAAGAGAGAGAAAAAAAATCTGTTTTGAGTTTGTAGATGCACAATTGGGCCGAGGGTATCGGTGAGGCCGCCGGTGTAGTTTGAGCCTGGCCCGGTGGCTCAACAACACAAAGTTCGCATATGCGTTGGGCCACCATTATCAATGGGAAAATCTAAACATCATCATCATGTTGCATCCAACTACGCGACATTGCTCGCCTCGAAAAGGTGAAGACTTTGCAAGTTGCATGGATATTTTGTCATCGATGTTTGCATGAAATAAAATAATGAGATAGAGATCCTTCCATTGCATGGGGCTGCGAGAATGCTTTCGCGCTTTGACGTCTCTTTAAGATTTTGTTTAGACAGGGACGGAAAAGGTCTCCTTTCGAGCAAACGTGGTTGTCAAGCTTGCTACCAGTCGGCTTGGTTCCCAAGTTCCGTTGGATTAGAGGTAAAAACTTAATGCAATCAATAATTGTGTTTCTTTCCTTCAATTTTGGTAAAGCAAAGTTCGTGCTGACCTTACTAAGCTGAATAATTCAGTTTGCCCTTTTAAAGTCTATTCCTTGAAATATTTTAATTGGTCATATGTGATTCGCCATTTTTTTTGTTTCTGTAATTGTTACAAGTTGAGTTTTAAGTTCAATTTTTGCGAGGTGATAAGAGGACCCAAGTTTCATGCAATCTTTTTATCTCTAGGGTTAGTTAAGTATTGACTGCTATTAACGTATGAAAACAATCGTAGATGTATTTTATGTTTTTTCTAACATAAGTATCGTGTCTTATGTCACTTTACAAATTTTGAGAAAAAGACAAATTTTATTAGGAGCATATTGGACTAATTTAAATAGTTTAGAGAAGCTAAACCTTTATTCAATGGCCACGTTAGGAGTAGTAAAATAGACTTTAATGATGTAAACGCTGTCTCTTTGGTTTACATCTTGGTTAAGAAGATGTTCAAATGGGACATGTGAGACATTTCGAAATTCGATTCAAGTTTGAACCGAACCTAAGGATTTAGGTCCAAACCCTCCCGGTTCAACAGGATCGGGTTTAATCTTGACCAGCAGTCCCCAAATCCACTGTTCCAGCGGTCTATATACTATACATAATTGAAAATTGACCATGTCCTGGAGACAAATCACAGCCGGATTAACCAAACCCTCGCGCGCGAAGACTCGGATCATCAGTCAAACACTACCTGTTGGATTCCACCATGAGATTGGGAGCCGAACTCCAACGGCCGCCGGTCCCTTGCCCCTCACGAATCCTCCTCATATATATTCCGGCCACCGATCGCCCGGCACGCGCCGCCACTCGAGCACGTATCCGACTCCGATCGACCGCCCTCCTAAACCCCACGAAGAAGCCAAGCCGGCCGCGGCGAGGGCGAGGGCGCCGCCGCCGCCGCCTTCTTCTTCTTCTCGCTCCATTCGGACAACCGCTGGCGCCGCAGCCGCCGGCGAGCCTGGGGGCCGCCCCACGATCCGCGCCATGGAGAAGGTGAGCGCCCGCGAACTCGGACCTCACGGGGTTTCCGCTTGTGGCTGTGCGATGGCATACTCCGCGCGCGCTTTGTGACTGCGCCTACACGATTGGGAGTTGATGAACTAGCGCCGATTTAAGTGTCTGATACGATTTGTTCGTTCAAAGTATTTGATACGATTCGGGGCGCCAATGCGGTGCGGCTGCTTGGGTTGTGCGAGAATTGGGGTCACGTTTTCAGCGGGTTTTTGTTTGGCGGAACTTTCGCATCGGTTTTTTGCGACGGCAATCAACTATTCTAGTGCGGTTGTGATTAGTGACGCGTGATGCTTTAGGCGGACTATGTTTTTTTTTTTGTTGGGATTTAGTTTGCATTTGTGAAAGCACATACCTGCACAGTGGTTAAAATGCATTTGTTGCAACAAGCACAGGCTATGAGATCACAATAGCATTAGCACCTCAATCACATTTAATCCGTTTTGATTATTATCTAGCTGATCTGTTTTGGTGGTTTTGGCGTGTCTGCAGCCACTGCATGAGAAGGAGTTGGAGAGGAAATTGAAGAAGGATCAGAAGGTATTAACAGTCCAATTGGATTATCCTGTGCTGTTTATGATGTCACTGGAATTTTGGACGAGTTATGTGGGTCATGTATGCCCAGTTTCTAACCAATGCTGTCAGGCGTGTTCTCTAACAGGCCAAAGAGAAGGAGGAGAAGAAACTCAAAGCCAAGCAGAAGGAAGCGGCTAGGCTCCAGGTGGCTGCAACGGCTTAATGCTCGACATCATGTGATGCATTTTGTTTTTTCTCTTCATCTTGTTGATGACATCATCTGTAGGCACAAGCAGCACCTGATGGAGGTGGAGCCAAGAAGAGTGATAAGAAGCTGAGAAAGAAAGGTGCCACGGATGAGAGCCCTGATGATTTCATTGATCCGGAAACTCCTGCTGGACAGAAAAAACTACTTGCCTCTCAAATGGCAAAACAATATAGCCCTGCTGCTGTTGAGAAGTCGTATGCTGCTTTTGTTTCTCCATGGACTCATATCATCAGAACTTTTTACAACTCATTATAAGAAATATGTGGATAAATTCTATTTCCTTTCTCCCTTTTAACATGTAGATGGTATGCTTGGTGGGAATCATCTCGGTACTTTGAAGCAGATGCAGCAAGCTCAAAACCACCATTTGTAATAGTAAGCACCTTCATTTTCTAAAGGGTTATTCTAGAACAAACATTTTCTGATCTCACAAAGCTTTTTTCTCGGGGGTTAAGAGAACATGCAAATAAAAATTCACTTGATCCATCTATTCTTACGAAACCAACCTACTTTCAGGTCCAGCCACCCCCTAATGTGACTGGGGTGCTTCACATAGGCCATGCGATCACAGCAGCTATTGAGGTAGTGACTACTTATTAAATGCCCTTTTCTTTCTTCATTGTGTGTTATGATGTGCTGTCATTGATGCCCTTCTATTTCGATCCATCGAGAATAATTAAGGATGTTATGATTCGCTGGCGGAGGATGTCGGGCTACAATGCTTTATGGGTTCCTGGAATGGACCACGCTGGTATAGCTACACAGGTATTTTTTCTGTTTACTATTTGCTGATAAGTGCAGCACATAAAACAAATATGCAATCCCAATATGTTTCCCGTGCATGAGGTATGAAATCTTTGTTATCACAGTATCATGTATGGTCGATCTTTACAGTATGGGAGTGGCCTGATTATCTCTTTAATCTTTAGCAACACTTTATGGTAGCAAGTAGCAGCTAAATTATTGTTTTTGCACAATCAGGTAGTGGTTGAGAAAAAACTCATGCGTGAGAAGAATCTATCAAGGCATGATGTAGGACGTGAGAAATTTTTATCTGAGGTAGGTGCTCGGTTTGGTACACTTGACTTACTCAACTTCAGTAGTAATATGTTCAAGTAGTATATTGCCATATTAGGTATTGTTTCAATACTTATGTAGGATTTAGTGCCAAAATATGTGTTCTGAATGTTAATGAATAGTTGGACACTAATGTCCATACTGCATTTTTTTTAAAAAAAAGAATCATGAGCCTTAGCAAGATTGGCTCTGGACTCATGTTTACATGTCAATATACCAACTGACACATACAGAACTCCAAATTTTTGTAGTGCAGTTTACTTATTTGTTTTTGTAAAATTAAAAAGGGTGTCATTCCATATTATAAATTTCTTGTCCATTCTCAGTTTTACTTGGTTCCTTTTTTTCAATCATTTGTTTCATAGGTCCTCAAATGGAAAGACCAGCATGGTGGTGCCATTCTGAAACAACTCCGCATGCTTGGGGCTTCACTTGATTGGTCACGTGAGGTATTCCTTTTTTGTTTTCCTCATTGGTTTAGCTCGGAAAAATCTACATCTACTCATGAACTTACTATTTTGTATTGTTTAACTGTCAATTTTCTCTTCAATTTATGTACAGTGTTTTACAATGGATGAGCAGAGATCAAAAGCTGTGACTGAAGCTTTTGTTAGGCTGCATAAGGATGGTTTAATTTATAGGTTTGTTTCATAATCTTGTTGGAAGTTCTGGTACTTTGTGGTATTTTGGTTCTACATCATCAGTGTGCGCACATATGTTTCTTTATTATGTGTTAATGTTTGGAGTTCTCCCATCTTTGCTCGATATGTCTTCATGACGGGTTACTCTATTGTAGAGCCCATCGTATTGTGAATTGGGATTGTACACTTCGAACAGCAATTTCTGATATTGAGGTAGACAAGGCTTCCACATTTCCATTATAATGGACAGTTTTGCTCCTGGCATAATTTAGTATCATCCCATATTATGTTCCAGTATGATGCAACTATCACTTCTTTTCAGGTTGACCATAAGGATCTTACAGGAGAGACTCCATTAGATGTTCCTGGTTATAGATCTCCAGTGCAGTTTGGTGTTTTGATATCTTTTGCCTATCCTCTAGAGGATGGTTTGGCTGAAATTATTGTCGCAACAACACGGATTGAAACTATGCTTGGCGATACTGCCATAGCTGTTCATCCACAGGATGGAAGATATAAGCACTTACATGGAAAATATGCCCTACACCCTTTCAATGGCCGAAAACTCAAAATAATTTGTGATGCTGAGTTAGTGGATCCTAGTTTTGGTACTGGCGCTGTCAAGGTCAGTGTGCTATCCAAAATGTTGTTTTGGAGTGTTGCTTTAAGTATACACTCTTATTCTACTTTGTTTCACTGCTATCTTGCAGATCACACCAGCTCATGATCCCAATGACTTCAAGATTGGGGAACGGCATAACCTTGAGTTCATTAATATTTTCACAGATGATGGGAAAATAAATGAAATGGGAGGCCCGCAATTTGAAGGCATGCCACGTTTTGCTGCTCGAACTGCTGTTATTGATGCACTGAAGAATAAGGTATTGCTATGTTATTTATTTTTGCTGCTATTTCATTCCAGTCAATCTACATCAATCTAGCCAAGAAATTGCAAATGGTTGGCTTGCATTCATTTTTTATTGAAACTTCTTGCCTGTTTGTGTATCTTGCTGTTAGCAATCCATCTTTTCCTGTATATTGTTATTGAATTGCAAAATTATAACCAGTTTGCACTTGTAAATCAAGGGCCTCTACCGTGACACAAAAAATAATGTGATGAGCTTGGGTCTGTGTTCAAGATCTAAAGATGTTGTGGAGCCAATGATGAAGCCCCAATGGTTTGTTAGTTGTAACTCTATGGCAAAGGGAGCTCTTGATGCTGTGAAGTCCAGAAAAATTGAGATCATTCCACAGCAATATGAGCAAGACTGGTATAGGTAACATTTATTTTTTGTTACTTCAGGCATGCATCCTTTTCAAGTATAAATCATGTTCACCCTCCTTGGTTACAGGATTAGTAGATAAATGATCAATGCTGCATGACTTTCCTGCAGATGGCTTGAAAATATACGTGATTGGTGTATTTCAAGACAGCTTTGGTGGGGACACCGCATACCTGCTTGGTATGTGACATTAGAAGATGACAAAGAGAAAGACATGGGTTCTTACAGTGACCACTGGATTATCGCAAGGAATGAAAACGATGCAATACTGGAGGCAAAACAGAGGTATCCAGGGAAGAAATATCAGTTAGATCAAGATCCTGATGTATTGGATACATGGTTTTCATCTGGCCTCTTTCCATTAAGTGTACTTGGTTGGCCAGATGATAAACCTGATCTTAGTACTTTCTACCCTAGTTCTGTCCTTGAAACTGGATCGGATATTCTCTTCTTTTGGGTAGCACGGATGGTGATGATGGGAATGCAACTCAGTGGTGATGTGCCGTTCCAAAAGGTAATAATAAGTTTTGGAAATTACAGCTGTGTTATATTCTTCTTTTGTCAATAACTGTGCTGTTAATTCTTCTCATTTTAGAACAGTGTAACATCTTGCTAACATTCAACTAACTAAATTTTAATTGGTAAATAGATAGAAATGAATAATGAGTTCTGTTTGCAAGCAAACTCATGCCTGGTGTGCCTGGCCGATTTAACTTCCATCGGTTTGCATTGTTAGAGAATACCTGGACTCTTGATCATTTAAGCTAATTAGGTCCAAGTCAACTGCAGTAACTTAAGCTGTACATAATGTGAAGAACACCAATTCTCGGGTGACCTGAAATTAGTAGGAATAATGCCTTCAAAATTAAAGGGTGAAACCTTGATTAATGCTGACCATCTTATCTGCTTATCAGGTTTACTTGCATCCTATAATTCGTGATGCACATGGCCGTAAAATGGCCAAGTCGCTGGGAAATGTCATTGATCCCATTGATGTAATAAATGGCATATCGCTGGAAAATCTTCAGAAAAAGTTGGAAGATGGCAATCTGGACCCAAAAGAGGTAGAAAAGGCAAAAGAAGGACAGAGGAAGGATTTCCCTAATGGCATTCCAGAGTGTGGTACTGATGCCCTTCGTTTTGCCCTGATTTCCTACACTTCTCAGGTTGTTAACACCTATCCTTTTTTCCTTCTTTCTATTGTCCCTGTCAACTTATCCTAGTAACATATGTTGTATTGCAGTCTGACAAGATCAATCTGGATATCAAACGAGTGCATGGGTACCGACAGTGGTGCAATAAGCTGTGGAATGCCATTCGTTTTGCCGTGAACAAGCTTGGAGATCAGTACGTCCCACCAGCAACTATTGCAGTGTGTTCTTTGCCACCTATCTGCAAATGGATACTCTCAGTACTTAACAAGGCTGTTGGCAAGACCGTCTCATCACTAGAAGCGTATAAATTCTCTGAGGCCACGTCCTCTATATACTCATGGTGGCAGTACCAGCTTTGCGATGTATATATTGAAGCAATAAAACCTTATTTCAATGAATCTCCAGAGTTTGAATCTGCAAGAGGTGCTTCTAGAGATACACTATGGGTATGCTTGGACACGGGTTTGCGCTTGCTCCATCCATTCATGCCTTACATAACTGAGGAGCTTTGGCAGCGTCTTCCTCAATCTAAAGAAGCCTGTATGAAAGATTCCATTATGATTTCAGAATACCCTGCAGTTGTACAGGTGAGTTACACTTTTTAGGAGAAGTTTGATGTTCCAAGAACTTTACGTACTGAAATTTAATTTGATTTAATTTATTTTAGAGACAATAGATAGAACCAGTTAAATGAAACAAATGACACTATTAAAGGAAGCACATTGAATAATACATTAAATACAAACAAATAGAAGGATAAGTCATCTGCCTCAGTTTTTGGGGAAAGTTTGATGTTCCAAGAATTTGATGTTCTGAATTTTAATTTGATTTTATTTTTGAGACAATAGATAAAACCAGTTTTAAATGAAATAAAATGATACTATTAAAGGAACCAACATTTCAGTCAACATAGATTAAATATAAGAGAAGAAAAGGATAAAGCATCATCTTCAATTTGGGAGATTGAGCAACACTGCATTATGCAATAGAACTTCTCAAGGGAAACCTTTTATTTTGGTTGACAGGGATGGACAAATGATCAAATCGAAAATGAAATGGAGCTTGTGTTAGATGCTGTGAACAAGCTACGATCACTTCAGCCATCAACAGATACATATGAAAGGTTTGTTTGTGTTCATGACATGTGCTGTGTGTGTTAGCATTGCATGACAGATGATGTTTAACGATATTGCCATTTCATTTGGTTCTTGTGAATTGCTTCAATTGAATCTAATTCCGTATTTTTCTGTTTGCACCTGAACAGACGTCCTGCTTTTATGCTTTGCCGAGGCTTGGAGACTGCTGCCACCATTCACTCCCACCAGTCGTATATTAAGACACTTGCGTCTGTATCATCTCTTCAGGTTCGATCAACCATCCATTTGTCTGTTCCCTGTATTTATATATTACCAATCTTTCTAACTCAAAGGCACTGAAAAAACAAAGCACTAATCCAAATGGTATTCTACCAGATCCTGGCCGAAGATGACCCAGCTCCTCTTGATTGCGCAACTCATATCGTAAACAAGGATCTATCCGTGTACCTCCAGCTCCGGGGAGCTCTGGACACTAAAGCTGAGCGTGACAAGCTAAGGAGAAAGAGGGAGGAGATCCAAAGGTAAGAGCGGTCACACTGTCTCTACCTTGTTCAGCTGTCACTGCATCGAACTTAGTTTAGCAATTCCACAGTTCGTATTCAGTGGTAACATGCGCGTGCGTTCCCATTTATACAAATGCAGGCAACACGATGCCTTGTCACTGAAAATGAACGTTTCGGGTTACCGCGAGAAGGCCCCGCAGAGCAAGCAAGACGAGGATACCAGGAAACTCGCTGCTTTGTCGGGGGAACTTGAGATCATGGACGAGGCCGAGAGTAAGCTAGATGACAACAAGTGACGAAGTTAACCGAGAGATTTTGCATGCGTTTGGATGGATGATTCCTTACAATTCCACAATCATGAAGTTTGCAGGACAAATCGAACGTGCCTGGAGTCTGTAAATAGCTTTTTTTAGGGCCCTGTAAATAACCTTTGTTAGTCATTATTGTCATCTGACCTCTGCGGTCATCACTGTATCCGAGCTACGTCCTTGCGGACTCGCCAATGTCTTGGTAAAGGCAATGCCATGCAGCCTTGCTCGCTTTGTGATACACCATAGTGACGTTCCCGGCCTGTCGCAGCCTCACCGTCCGCAAGCGTTGGCTCGAGCGGCACCAGGCCAGTTCCCTCGGAGTCGGCAGCGCAATACAAAGCAATCACACGATGCTGTCTTCTAGCGATACAGAGGACTGCTGAAGCACCAGTAGGCAATAAAATTCAGAGGCTCTTAGATTAAGATGAGCACTCCTAAAATCCTGGCAACTCATTCAGAAAATGCAAAAGCCAGGAAATGGCTAGACCTAATTTATGTTTTCTAGTTTCGCCTGTCTAAAACAATCTAGACCCTAGTTTTGTTTCTCCAGAAATAATCTGAACTGCACCAAAGCTATGTTTGGTACAGTACAGAAACAATCTGAGCTGCACCAAAGCTACTGTACAGTGTTTGTACAGCATATGGTAACTATTTTTGTTTTTTCTCTATTGCTACTGCATGGTAAGGTGATTCCTCAGAACCGTGAGGACCATTTCCGCCTGTGGATTGTCCGCATGGTTCGGTAGACTCGCAGCAGACAGCTCTCTTCAGGGCACCCAGGTATGCTAAAATCTTCTCCATATGAGACCCATAGTACAGCGAGAATATTGCCTCTGCTCGTGTGAATGTGGCTGCTGCGCTTGCCCTGTCTCCCAGAGACAGCAGAATCGAAACAAGCTTGATTAGCTCGTGTGCAATGGTGACTGTGTTTTGGGTGGTACAGCTTCTCGAGGATCTGCAGCATCACAATACTTGCTCAGAACAATGCACTTGCGCATTCACCTCTCCTTTTGCATAAAGATGCTCCTTAGCGGGCCCTAGACACCTGAATATCTTGAGTAACGGTTTGGGATAAGGAAAAGTGGGCTACCTGAATTGATGCTTCACAGTGCTTTTGTGCTTGTTCTTGATCTCCTATATTTGCAAAGGCCTCTGCAATTGTGTCTTCGGCCTACATATTTCTGTATCTTGATAAGAACGCAACTTATGTGTACAAGTGACTAAGCAACCTAACTTATGTGTACAAGTGCAAGGTGAACTTTGAGATGAAATTTGACCAAAGGCAAGTGACTAAGCAACCTAACCTGGGCAAGAACCTTGCTATATGGGTGCCTCAGTTTCTTGAGTTGTTTTAGGGATCGTAGTGCCTCTGGGATGAGAGTTTTGTCTAGCAATGTAATTTCCTTCAACCTGTGAAGTATTGCTATCACAATTTCTGGTATGGATGAAAGCCCACCATTTACGGATGCAACCAAATTTGGTAGTTTAAAAAGCAATTATGAAGAACATACCTATCAACCTTAGATGCTTCCCTGTGTGATATAGCCGCAGCAGATGACACATCAATACGGGATCTACAGTTCATGCAGCATCCAGGATCTACGTTCAGACTGACACCACTGTTTCCAAAAAGAGATCCAGCAATTTTCTCCATATCCTTACCAACCTTAGATACATCCTAAACAAAAAAGAAACTCAGCATGATGTCATGCACAAAAAATTAAGTAAATTTGAAGATACTAAAAGCCATATGTATGTGAAAATAATCGTACAGGCAATGATAGTTTGCAGACATAAGATCCTCCCAGGGAAACATTCACAAAATTCTCTTTGGACCTGTAGTAAGTTGATTCTGATATGGCACCAAGGCAGTTTCTTTGTGGACAACAAAATGAATCCATGACAAGGTCTGATACATTTAGCTCTGAGCAACTTGAACATTGACAACTAAAGTAGTAATTTTCCTGAAGTGACTTCTGCCTCTCTGGAAGATGCATCTCACCAACCTAGAAATTAGAAGCACAAAAAATTCAAAGCATAAGACATTACATCTCTGATCCAGAGAGAGATGTAGGGAACTGCAGGGTTCAGTGAAACCTGTGGACCATATGACAGTTCGACTGGGCTTCCGGATTTTATAAATTCAGTAGATCTTAGAACGAGAGTGCGTGAAAGAAAATATGCATGTACATTGGGCCGGCATGAGTGATTGAACATGCTACCAGATACATAAACAGCTTGAGCAACCCTGACCTAACAGTATGCAAACAAAACATAAGACAGTTAAAATAAGTTAGCACTAGATCACATTGAAATCAAAAGACCACAATTTAGAGTGAGGCGCGTTCTATCAAAAGATCACCTCCATTTAAAAAAAAAATCTTATCCAGTTTTGAGTTGAATTCACATTTTATCAGTGAGAGAGAAAGTTAAAGAAACAAGAGCAGACTTAAGAAAAACACGTTGATTGAGAATAAGAACCAAACGATCTTTGGCCACTACAATACAGGATGATATATTGCTCCCACAAAAAAAAAACATAAAGTACAAATGAGTCCTTTGAAAAGACAGACCTGCTCCACACTACACATGTTATCACCTTCAGCTGCAGAAACACCTCTAGTTACTCTGAGCTCTGGTCCTCCATCCGTCGATTTCATACGAACAATAGCAATCGAATTGACTTTAATTTGAAATATCAAAAGAACCACCTGTAGATTATAATCAACAAATGAGTTTCTTCTTTCCCAAATAACCAAAAGTGAATGTGATTCTCCACAATTTCTGTATACCTCAGGGAAAAAGTTCTGTGGGCCTTGCAGTATATGGAAAGCTCAGTAACAAAAAACAAACCGTGGTTCAGATAAGAATATCCTTGAAACCCAAGTACCTTAGGGGTTTCTGACTGAACCTTGAGTTCCAAAGCTAGCATGATTTCTTGTCTGGCCAGCATTGAAGGCAATCCGTGGGGTTTAGGTAAGACACAGTTGCATTTATAGCGTGAGTGGGATGGCTAGTGATCTAGAGGCTATCTACAGTTGTTGTAGGTTGACTATCCTCACTGGTTCTGCTTTTCTTCCTTATTTTGTTTGATATGTTCACATAAGCTGCAAGCTAAAGACCTTTCATTCTGTACCTTCTTTTTCTTCTAAAAAGAATGATACAAGTTCTTGCATATTAATAAAAAAATGGTTTTCCAAGTGTGACAACAAGTAACAAATGTGCTAAAGAGGACTAAACAGAAGATAGTTTAACTAATACTTTTAACGGTGATATGAGCATAATGTTACTGAAAAATATGAAACCGGCAATGCCCAAGGGGACTGGATATGATTTTTTTCTCGAATACGCAAGAGAGCTGCGTATCATTGTATTAAGGAGGAAAAGATCCAATTACAAAACCAGACTCCCCACCTTGGATCGTAGTGGAGGTAGGGAAGAACCAGAAACTAAATGTTTACAGGAAAAGGAAGGAAAGACCTGACCCAAAAAAACAGAATCCTATAGTCTCCCGAGACCCAAGCTAGCAAGGCCCTTAGCGCCTCCAACCAGCCACAAATGAGCTTCATTCTTGAAAGCTTGAATCGCGGTCTGAATGCTTGGTGCAGATCCGTTAAACACACAAGAATTACGGCGTTTCCAGAGGATCCATGCACCAAGTATCACCAGCGAGTTGAACCCCTTCTTAGAATTTTTAGGAACCTTCTCCCAAGATTTCCTCCACCAATCAGCAAAGGATGCTGCTCGTCGAGTAGGCATCAAGGTGGAGAGGTTCAGGGGCTGTAGGATGTTGATCCAGAATTGCCACGCAAAGACACAAGATGTGAGGAGATGTTGTATGTTTTCTTCTTCCTGGTCACAGAGGGGGCAGCGGTCAGGATGTGGAAGGCCTCTCTTTTGCAAACGATCTGCTGTCCAACATCGATCCCGGATAGCAAGCCAAACAAAGGTCTTGCACTTGTTAGGGGCCCAGGCCTTCCACAAGCGCTTCCAAGGTTCGAATTGGATTGCACCAACAAAGAAGGCCTTATAGGCAGATCTTGCAGAAAAGATACCTGAGTTGGATTGCACCAACAAGAACAGTGGCTGATCTTCCATATTATTAAGGTGAAAATCTGAAAGTGCTGTCCACAATTCGAGATACTCCATGAGACCACGCCAACTCAGTGCTCCTCTTATGTCAGTTACCCTGCTGTCATCAATCAACACATCAGCCACTGTTCTCGTTTTACGAAGACGTGGTGGAACCAACGTGTAAACCTCAGGAGCAAGGTCTTCAAGTTTTTTCCCCAAGAGTGAATAATCCAACCAGAATAATGTGTTAGTTCCATTTCCTACCGATGTTATCACTGAGACAGCAAACAAAGCAATGGAGTTTGTGTGCACAGGCACTTCAAGACCAGCCCACGGTCGATCCTGATTTGTTTTTTCGAACCACAACCAACGCATCTGCAAAGCCCAGCCCATGATATGTCAATTCCGCAGGTGACCAGCAGCAGAAAAGCTGATTGGCAATGAATGGTCGAAGCCACAACAGGCAGCACGATTCAGGGTGAATGGGCTGCAATGGGCAGGCCGACAGGTCGAGGATGATCTGTGACTTGCGGCGGCAGACGAGCAGGGCCATAGCTGTGATGGGTGGCAGCACTGCGGCAGCTTTGTTCTCCTGGAGAGATGTGGGGCAGCAAGGGACGGGGAAAACAGATCGAAGATTTTGGATCATGGTTGGGATTAGATTAGTCCTAACCTAACCCTAACCCTGAACCTTGCTTTGATTCTATGTTACGTTAGAATGATTTGTGAGAAGATAAGTACATTAGGCCTGATGATGATAATGATGTATTATAGAGATATGGGCCATGGCCTATAATATATGGCCTTGATATTCTTAACAATGTCCACTGAGACAGTATGGATCAAGACATTTGATGCCGAATTTACGTATAACAAAGTTGCAACAATTTTCAAAAAAAATCTAAAACTGAAACTGTCATCGAGTTCAGACTTCAGACCATATCATTAACCAGATATATCAGTACGGGAATGTCGAAGATAAATGTCATATATACCTGTGATAAAGAATCTTCTGTCCATAAAAGGTCTGATTTATAATGGTTTTGGAGGCATAATAATAAGACAATTGCATATATCTGAGATTCCAACTTGTTAACAGGAGAATGGTGATCATAATGGTGAACCAGATCCTGCAATAGCCAACTTAGTTCATTATTTCCTGATATGATATTAGCTATGCTATGATATTTGAATGCTAACAGCACAAGAGAATAGCAAGCTCATGTAGAGATCAGGTATTTACCAAATTTGGGCTAGAGATAGCGACACTCTTTCCAGACAGCATCCTTTTTTCTATGTCTTGTGCCATTATTCGTCCAGCTAAAACTATATCAGCTGGTAAAACAGTTGCCCAGTGGGCACCTCCACATTCGTGCCTATGCTCAGCAAACATTTTAGAGCTTGGAGATTTGCAACTAGTAGAAGTAATGCTCGGTTTTCCAAGACTCGTTGCGTGACCATTATGCTCAAGATGAGGATCTTGACTACACGTAATATCTCCTAGAGCTTGCTCCTGGCACCTTTTTGAACAGTAAGTTGGTATTGTACACAAAGGACAAAATACAACATCTGCTGGAGCTTCGCTAAAGCAAAAGTGACAGTGTGTTTCACGGGAAGATTTCATGATAATCTGCATTCAACTGTTTCAAGTAAGAAGCATACAAACCTTCAGTTCATACTTATGAGGAAACTGAAATCAGAAGCAATATTTTTTTCATTTATTGCTCCCAAAAGAATGGCTTCATAGACACGTGATAAATGCCAGGCCTCAGAAAGCAATCTAGTATAAACATTGAACAGATATATAGGGTCATTGGATTTGTATGCAACTTGTGGCTTCAATAGAACATATGTGGCTATTGAAAGATGGAGAAATGTCAATTGGTATAAACAGAGATGAATAATTATACCGCAGCAAGAGGATCCTCAACATGAATCAAAGAAGCTGGTGGGATATCATCTGCAGAAGCCATTCCTCTACCTTTGTTGGGTGTTGAGACACTCTCTATAATAAACTTCTGACGTTGCCCTGCCAATTAGCCAAACAATATATCCCATTTAGTATGCATCCCACAAAAGAAAGTAATATGCACGTTAAAAGTTATAACCTGCAAGTGGCAAATCTGTATCCTTGCTATCGCAGTTTGATGTCCCGACTTCATTGACATTTTTATGTTTTTGTAAAATCAACTTTAGCTCTTGCTCTATGTTACTTTTCCCTAAAGAAGTCGCTTCCATGCTCAATGCAACCTCCAAATCATGTATGGCAGATGAATAATTCTTAAGCGATGCATTTACCATTCCCTTCCTGTACCATGCCTGAAACACAGAAACAGGTGAGATCGAAAGAGTAGCATCCATATGTTTGCTTGAAATCTCCAAAAGACAGAACTCAATATAATTATGTGAAATAGAAATGGCATGCCTTAGAATAATTAGGTGAAACGGCAGTTGCCCTGTCGCAATCCCTTAGAGACTCTTTGAATAGACCTAATTTCTGCATATTTGATAAGAGCGATTAGAATACATAAGTCTTCAGCCAACAGGACAAGGTATATTATTTTCAGTGACAGAGATCAAAATAGTAACAGAAAACACATTTAGTAGGTCCATTCCAAGCTATCCAATATATTTCACAGATCTTGACCTTTGCAGAACTGCGGATATAGACTTGCTCTGGAGCTTTTGCACCTGCCACAACTACACTTCCACATCCTATTGTCAACCTAACAGACTCAAATATTTATCAAACCCAATACTTAAAACGCATACAAATGTCCACCGTCCATATTCAGCAACAGGTAAATGAAAGACTAACATGCATGGTGGAGGCACGATTGACATATATTGCAGATATCAAGTTCACATCCATGCCATCCAAATCAATCGGGACATAACGCAATGCCTGCAAGATATAATACAGATAATCTGTTATCGCAATGATAGAATATTCATCAATCAGCCACATAAAAATCATCTTGGATGGGTGGGGATCAGTTTTGTGTAAATAACTGCCACTATTTGAAAACTTAACTGCCCAAGAACTTCAATGATGAAAATACAATTACTTCTGAAGTTAGTTTACAAAAAGTCAGTTATCGTAACCTAATCATAATTAGAAATATATTATAACAAATTATTCTCTTACGAACTGCAATTTGTAGCATGCTGCAGAACTGCTTAATTTTGGTGTTACAATAGGTGAAAATCTCATAACTAGAAACATCGTTTTTAATTAAGTGCTATTCCATCAATTTTAAATACATGGCGTTAAAAAACCAAACTATTTAGCTTGTCCGAAACATCATACGTTTAA
The DNA here is from genome assembly GCA_004135705.1 of Alloteropsis semialata. Classification (NCBI taxonomy): domain Eukaryota; kingdom Viridiplantae; phylum Streptophyta; class Magnoliopsida; order Poales; family Poaceae; genus Alloteropsis; species Alloteropsis semialata. The sequence continues at coordinate 45,603,680 of CM014278.1, forward strand.
GAATGAAGGGAGGACATCCATAAGATTGTATATTTGGTGTGAAGCACTGAAATGCTACACTTATTTTAGCTAAAGGTTCAATTCCAACCTAGCAAGCATTTACTGTTTCTTTGTGCAATTCCTTTTAGCTGTCCTGTCGATATGCTTTCTTGGTACGTAAGAAACAAATGTGTTCAATTTCAAAACAAACACACTCTTAATTGTTTAACTAGCTATCACTCAACTTTTACAGCAGCTACGTACTTTCTACTTCCTCCACTCCAAATTGTAGTTCAGTAGTTCACTTTGGATTGTCCAAAGTTAAACTTGTTTAACTTTGACCAAACTTGTTTGACTTTGATCAAGACCTATAGTACCAAATAAATGCAATATCAAGATATATTATGGTGGATTCAATGAAGCCAATTTAATATTGTAGGTGTTATGTTTTTTTCCCCATAAATTTGGTGAAAGGAAGATAAGTTTCACTTAAGACAAAGCTAAAGTGGAGGAGTACAAGTGAAAATTCAATCCATATGCTCCAAATAAGGGGACGAAACCTGCGAATAGAACCGGAGAGCTTCCCCATATTCCCTCCTTGAGAAGCACGCATTGCCTTGGCCCTTCAATTCGACCGCCCTCCCCTTGTCCTTGCGGCACAGCGCAATTTCCGGGTCGGTCAGCTCTCGCATAACCTTGCAGCGGAAAACAACCACTCAGACGAAGCGCCTAGCAGACAAGCTCATTCCTCCTTGGGATAGAGGGGCATCGACAAACCAAAGGGTGTGGGTGGGTGGGGGTTACCTGGTGGAATAGCGGGAGGCTGTCGAAGAAGGCGAGCAAGCGAGAGGTAGTGGAGGGGAGGTCGGCGGCCGTGCCCTCGCCGACGGCCCGCCTGAGGTCTGCCGGCACCGCCGATTTGAGCCGCTCCATGGAAACTTGGAGAGCCCGTGGCTGAAGAGGGTGGGTGGGTGACGTCAGCCTTAAACCGAAAGGCGGGCGTGTTGGGCCGATTTGGGGCTGAATTGTCTCGAATCCGATGGTCCGGTCTGAGGTTTGGGCTGGGCCCGACTGAACTGGCGGAACATCTCACATATAATTGGTGTGCCCTGGAGCAATGAGTTGCCTAAGCTGGAACTATCGAGGCTTGGGCAATGCCGCGACAGTCAAAGTGCTTCGCGACTTTGCGAAGAATGTTGCCCCTTCAGTACTTTGTGTTTTGGAGACTCAGGTCCATAAATCGCGGGTGGAAAGTCTCAAAAATAATCTCGGTTATGCTAATGTTTTTGCTGTGAGCAGTTCTGGCCGCTGTGGTGGATTAGGAATTTTTTGGAATAATGATGTAATACTGGAAATTCTGCCATACTCGCAGTATCACATCGATGCCATTATCACTGAGGTGGGTGGTGATCCTTGGAGGCTAACATGCCTGTATGGGGAGGCGCAGACAAGTAAGAGATTCAAAACCTGGGATTTATTAAAACATATAAAGTCATCATCGGCATTGCCTTAGGTATGTGTTGATGATTTCAATGAAGTTTTATATCGCTCGGAGCACGTTGGAGTGCAAGAAAGAAGCTATGCTCAGATCAAGGGTTTCCGAGAGATGGTTGATGTGTGTGGCCTTGGTGACTTGGGGTACGAAGGTCGGAGTTGGACCTACGAGAAGAAAGTCACCGGAGGAACATATTGTCGAGCTAGACTTGACAGGGCACTAGCAACGCCGGATTGGAGTGCTCGCTTCCCTCTAGCGAAGGTGAGCCATTTGATGGCTGCAGCGTCAGACCATGGACCCATTGTCTTGCAATGGGGCACTAGGCTGATAAGGATACGTCGGAAGGGGCAGTTCAGATATGAGATGATGTGGGATACGCATGAGGATTTCGTGTCCATGATGGAACAGTCGTGGAAATCAGAAAGTACGGCGACTAATGTCCAAGACTTACAAACCAAGCTGAGTAATGTTTCTAGTAAGCTGAGCAGTTGGGGCAAGTGCACTTTTGGACATGTGCAACATGAGCTAAGTAAACTCAAAACCGAACTGGAGAGTCTCCAGGCTGATCCATTGCGCCAAGGCCCGTCGCACATGGAAATAAAAATTGTTGAACGCATCAAAGAGCTGAATCACAGAGAAGAGATAATGTGGAAGCAGAGAGCTAGAATACAGTGGCTGGCGGCAGGTGATAAAAATACTCATTTTTTCCACCTACGCGCTAGTCAAAGAAGACGGAGAAATATGATCGTAAAGTTAAGAAAGCAGGACGGTCAAGTGACAGAGAACAGGGCGGAGATGGGTAGCATGATCACGGCCTTCTACCAGAATTTGTACAACTCAGAGGGTACTTCCTATATGCATGCAGTTTTGGAGACAGTTCCCATCAAGGTTACACCGGAGATGAATAATAAATTAGTTGCCCCTTTCTCCGAGAATGAAGTTAAGGAAGCTTTATTTCAAATGTTCCCTACAAAGGCTCCGGGTCCGGATGGCTTTCCAGCTCATTTTTTTCAGAGACATTGGGATCTTTGTGGTGTAGAAGTTACTTCGGTGGTACTACGGGTGTTGCGAGGGGAGGATGATCCGTCTGTGATTAATAATATTTTTATAGTGATGATTCCCAAAGTAGCAACTCCGGAGGAATTGGGTCAATTTCGGCCAATTAGTCTCTGCAACGTCATATATAAAATAGCATCCAAGACTTTGGCTAATAGATTGAAGGTGATTTTACCGGAGATAATAGTGGAGGAGCAGTCAGCCTTTGTACCAGGGCGGCTAATTACAGACAACATCATCACGGCATATGAGTGTTTACATTTCATGAAGCGGAAGCGTGCCCGTGATTTGAAATGCAGTGCCTTGAAGTTGGACATGAAGAAAGCCTATGATAGAGTTGAGTGGGACTATTTGCGCGCAATCATGATTAAGATGGGTTTTCATCATTTTTTTGTGGAGATGGTAATGAGACTGATAACTACAGTTTCATTTTCTGTTCTATTTAATGGTGATTGTCTTGACAGCTTTAAACCATCGAGGGGTATACGTCAGGGAGATCCTATCTCCCCTTATTTATTTCTATTAGCAGCAGAGGGCCTTTCGTTCCTGTTGAAAGCAAGAATTAGGTCATCAGCACTCATGGGAATTAAAGTGGCCACATCGGCTCCGATGATTAGCCACTTACTCTTCGCAGATGACAGCCTGCTGTTTTTTAGAGCAAACAGGAAGAGTGCTAAGGAGATCAAGGATGTGTTACACCTATATTGCCAAGCATCAGGCCAACAAATAAATATGGAGAAATCTTCCATTCATTTCGCCAAGGGATGTAGACAGAGCCTCAGGAATGTGATAAAAGGAGGAGCTTAATGTACATAATGAAGCCCTGAGCGAAAGGTATCTAGGGATGCCAACTGAAGTTGGAATTTCAACAATTGGAGCCTTCAAGTATTTAAAAGATAGAGTTTGGAATAAAGTGCAAGGTTGGATGGAGAAGTGTTTGTCATCAGGGGGCAAGGAAGTATTGATCAAGGCTGTCGCACAGGCTATTCCAACGTATTCTATGTCCTGCTTCAAACTCTCGAGAGGCTTGTGTCAACATATAGATGGCCTGCTCAGAAAATTTTGGTGGGGCAGTAAGGAGGGGAAGCGGAAAACTTGTTGGGTAGCTTGGGACAACATGATTATGCCAAAGTTTACAGGAGGACTTGGTTTTAGAAATATGGAAATATTCAACTTGGCCTTACTAGCTAAGCAAGCTTGGAGGATACTGCAGGACACGAATTCTCTTAGTGCGAGGGTACTTAAAGCAGTCTACTTTTCGGAGGATGACTTCCTACAGGCAAGCTTGGGCTCATCACCATCGAGGGTCTGGAGATCCATCATGGATGGAAGGGAGGCTCTCGCACAGGGTCTGATCCGTCGGATTGGAACGGGCAAGGACACGCTCATATGGTCGATGAACTGGATACCTAGGGATGGGTTGTTGAGGCCACTGACTAGTCGGTGCGATAATCCGCCGGCGAGAGTTAGCGATCTCATTGACATGACCACAGCCTCGTGGGATAGACAGAAATTGGAGGTTGTTTTCAACCCGATGGATGCTGAGCTAATCAACAATATACCCCTTAGTACACGAAGTCAAAGAGATTTCTGGGCTTGGCACTACGAAAAGAGCATAATATTCTCGGTCCGTTCCGCATACAGGATGCTAGTTATGAGTAAATTCAATATGGATGCTTGCTTGGGAAATAAGGGAGGAAGATCAGATTTCAAGGCAGATGAAAAAGAGTGGACTTATTTATGGAATGTTAAGGTACCATCGAAGATTAAAGTCTTCAACTAGCTAAGCATTCGCTCCCAACCGGAGATGTGTTGCATCATCGTAACATGAAGATCCAGAGTGCTTGTACTCTATGTGGCTCCCAGGATTCGTGGAAGCACTCGTTGATCGAGTGTAACATGGCCCGTTGTGTGTGGACGCTTGAACGAGAGGAACTATTTGGGCATTTGTGTGAAATTGACCATGGCGATGCTAGGGGAAGGCTAGCAGCTATGATGACCACTTTAAATCATGAAGATCTTATCAGAGTGCTGGTGACTCTTTGGGCCATATGGTATGCCAGGAGGAGAGCAATACACGAGGAAAGCTTCCAAAGCCCTTTGTCGACTCATTATTTCGTGAGTAGGTTCGTCCAGGACCTAAATGTGACGCAGCAGAGGAGGCCAGCGACAAAGGAATGCACAATACGTGAGATGTTGCCACATTGGATTTCTCCGCCAGAGGGACTTATGAAGGTCAATGTCGATGCTGCAATTGCCAAGAATTCCCCAAGGGCGGCTTTTGCTGCGGTGGCAAGAGATGGGGCAGGATGGTTTATGGGAGCCTCAGCTGTAGTGGTGGATACCGGAGATTGTGGAAGCGCTAGCAATTTGGGAGGGATTGTCGCTAGCGACTGACCTGCTTTTACAGAAATTTAGGTTGACTTCTGATAACAGCAATGTAATCCGAAGTATCACTGGCTCAAGATTTGGTCCATATGGGCACGTTGTACAGGAGATCAAGGCGCGAGCAGGAAATTTTGTTCATGTGGATTTCGTACATGAAGGTAGAGGTTCCAACGGTGATGCACATCGTTTGGCTAGAAATTCTATATATGATGTAACGGGCAGACATGTTTGGCTGCTGAATCCGCCTCAGGGCGTTTGTAACTCATGTGTTTCTGATTAATAAAGTTTAAGTTTCCTAAAAAAACATATAATTGGTGTGCAAACATTTCCGATTGAGAAAATTTGACTCTCTCTCCTCTGCCGTCCGCCGGCGGCGGCCACGGCCCACCTCGACGTCACGGAAGTAATTCCCGTGCGGCGGTGCTTTCCGGCCAACAACCGCCTCCGTGGACGACGCGGTGTGCCAAGGAAACCCCCATGGTGAGTTTGCTAAAAAAAATTGGGCACACAAAACACCTCCGGCTCCAACAAGCTACGGCAAGCCATCTGCTGTGCAGCGGCAACTGGAACAAAATGGCGTGAGCGGGAGAGGCCAGCGCGGGAGGAAGCGCGGGAATCAAAAAAATGACGCCTTTCACCTAGATTGGGAGTGTTTTTTGGGCACTCTTGATGCTCTACCAGTGCGCTTTACAAGGGTAGGCTTCTCCGGCATTTTCGAGTTATCGGAGCGTTCTTTTTTTTCGAGAACGCACCTGAACGCGTATTTCATTAAGAGGAAAGCAAAGTTTTTACACGACAGCGTAGCCGAACAGCGCCGGCTAGCTTAGGCAAACACATAAAGAAGAGATTTACATGGCAACATTATCGCGACTATCTGTGTCTCCCTGGAAGAAAACGCTCAAAGAATTATATCCTGCAGTGTTCCAGAGCCGATCTTCATCCATGATTTTGAGTGTAAGAGCAGCCGGCTGAAGTTGCTTTGCATCGAAAATTCTTGCATTTCTTTCTTTCCAGATCATCCACGAGATGAGGATGACTAGAGTGTCAAATGCTTTCCTGTTGTCCGCGACGATCCTTTGTCTGCAGGCGATCCACCAGTCGCCCAAGGAGGGGTTGGCAATGCCAGGGACTAGAGCGACTAAGTCCCAACGCTGCAAAAGACTAAACCATACTTCACGGCTATAGGAGCAGGCCAGAAGCAGGTGTCCAATGGTTTCATCCTCTTGATTGCATAAAGCACAATCAGCCGTGGCTTGTAGACGGTGTCGGCGGCGACGATCCGCCGTCCAGCACCGATCACGTAGGGCAAGCCAGATGAAGAATTTAGCCCGCCCGGGGGCTCGCGCTTTATGCCATACTAGAGTTCCAAGCACGGTATATTGGCCAAAAAAGAAGGCTTGATAAGCAGATGAAGCAGAGTACGTTCCGTCCGCCGTCCAGCGCCATTTGAAGCGATCCGGTGTTGCATCGTCGAGATTCAGGTTTTCAACAACGCTCAAAATCTGGAAAAACTGATTACTTGAACTGTGAGTGCACCTCTGATGTCTTGGACCCATCGATCACCTTGGATGGCGGCCTAGACAGTGCGAAGTTTTCTAGTTCTGACGGTCACAGATTGGTAAAGGCATGGAGCCAAGTCTGCGATGGATTTGCCATTGATCCACTTGTCTTCCCAGAAAAGGGCGCAGCGCCCATTCCCAACCTCAACAAACACAGACGCATTGAACATGGCTTGAACAATGGGTTCTTTTGGTGACGGAAGAAGTGACCAGGATCATGAAGGATCAGTGCGACGCAACGATTCCCATCTTAGACGCAAAGCAAGACCCACCAGGGAGAGATCAGGAATGCCCAGACCTCCCAGTTCTGGCGGCCTACAAACCTTGGGCCAGGCAACTAAGCAGTGACCACCCGAAACCGATTCAGTCCCTTTCCACAAGAAACCTCGGCGGCGCTTATCGATGCAAGATATTGCCCAGGCTGAAATGTTCAGAGCAATAGCCGTGTGTGTTGACATTGCCGACAAGGTGACAGAGGTGAGGATCTTCCGACCTTCTCTGGTTAGAAGATTTGCTTTCCAACTGGGAAGCCTATCAGCCACAACATCAATCAGCGGCTGCACATCTGCTTTCCGGAGTTTGTGGATGGATAAAGGTATCCCTAGGTATTTGCAGGGGAAAGGAGCCAAACGACCTGGGAAAAGATCTAACAAAGCCACTGTTTGGTTTAGGTCACATTGGATGGGAGTGATCTGACACTTTTGAATGTTGGTGTGTAGGCCTGAAGCAGCAGCAAAAATATGGAGAATGGACCTCATGACAAACAGATCACATTGCTCAGGGGCGAGGAAGACTACTACATCATCAGCGTACAGGGCAGCGTGGAACTTAATCTTGGGACTGAGCTGATGGAGCAAGCCTGTCGAGTCCGCAAAGCGGATGAGGGCGTTTAGAGGTTCCATTGCAAGCACAAAAAGGAGAGGGGAGAGGGGATCCCCCTGACGAAGACCCTTGGCATGACAGATGCGGCGTCCGGGCTTCCCATTGAGAATGATTTTTGTGCTTGAGGTGGAAAGCATGATGCTGATCCAATTCAACCAACGCCTCGAAAAACCCATATGCTTGAGGACTTCAAGAAGAAACGCCCAATTGACTGTGTCAAAGGCTTTGGCAATATCAAGCTTCAGCATCGCACTTGACTTTTTGTCATTGTGCAACATCTTCGCCGTTAATTGAACTGATCGGAAATTATCATGCAACAACCGCCCCTTGATGAAGGCGCTCTGATTGGGCTGCACTAAAAGGTCCATTTTCGTGGTGAGACGGCGTGCCAGAACCTTCGCTATCAGCTTGGAAAGACTGTGTACAAGGCTAATCGGCCGGAAGTCTGACACTTCTTTGGCTTCATCTCTCTTCCTTAGCAAGACTGCATAAGCTTGATTTACGAGATGAAAGCTGCGACCATCCAGGGACCACAGAGCATGAAAGGCGCTAAGTATATCTGCTTTGATGATCGACCATGCAGCCCGATAGAATGCCCCTGTAAATCCATCCGGTCCGGGCGCTTTGTTTGGAGGCATGTCCATCACGGCCTGCCACACTTCTTCTTCCGAGAAACAGATATCCAAGTGATTCAGGTCGATGGTGGGCAGCTGTAGATGCTAGAGGTTAAGGGATACAGAACGGCCATGTTGCTCACCGAAGATGGACTGAAAATGCTGATATACAATATCTGCTTTGGCATCTTCATGCACTGCGACCAAATCCGACTCTGGCATAGTAAGTGTGTCAATGTGATTTTTCCTCTTACGATGGCATGCTTGCAGATGGAAGAAACGAGTATTCGCATCGCCTTGCGAAAGAAAAGAGATGCGTGAACGCTGCCTCAGTATAGAGCGTTGGAGTGAA